>CM072515.1:65554092-65784092 GCA_036898135.1 Oncomelania hupensis
GTGTGATGGTCCACCCTTCGATCTATGATACATGGGCTGTGCACGCTACTACTGCTATCGCTGTTATCGAAGGTCCACTTTCTTTTTTTGCTACCGCGGATCCACTCTAATTGGGTAGTTTGCCCCTGTGGTATAACGAACGGCAAGCCGGTGCATAAAACACCCAAGAAACACGAACAATAACACTCATAATGAACACGGTAAGTCATCCAGACCGTGTTAAGCTAACTAACCCTTGCTGTAAAACAACGCACGAAAGCTACCGCTAAAGCCTAGTTTGGAAGTGTGGTTATTATGCGCGAGGTAAGATCACAGTCGTTCACCAGTCTTTCACGAAGTCTTACCACTCTGTACAACAAATGGAAACCACCCGCAACACCTATTTTGCCACAGCCCAGTAACACACGAAAAGGATTTCCCTTGGGGTCGATTGGAGATGGCCAGCTCTCCCGCAGACTTTGTGTGTGTTTGTTTGTGTGTGTGTAGGTAGGTACCCACAAAAGCGCACAAATGGGTAGCAGACCTTGTCTTTCTTAGTAACAAATGGGTTCATTTGCTTGGAGCCCACTTTTTTCCAGGACCCCACTTTTTTCTAAGTGCGCGGGAGTGCTCTTTTAGTGCATGGGAGTGCAGTGTAGTGCATGAGAGTGTTTTAAGTACACAGGAGTGCTCTATCCGAGACGGAGAAAATACAGTCAATTTTCGGAGAAATTTTGAAGAAAATTCGACCTATTTCGTCGCCTATAGGAGACGAACTAGGTCAACTTTTTAGACGGAAAGAGCCAATTTTGCATTGAATTCTTACATTTTTACTTTTAGAAGAAGTTTGCGTTCTTTCCGTTAAAAAAATCACTTTCCGAGTCCTACATTCTTAAATAAACCCAGTTGTGATGTATTGCAAGTATGTGGGTGTGTGTGTGTGTGCATGTGTGTGATAGAGAGAAAGAGAGGGGGAGGTAGGGGGGAATTGGGAGTTGTTAAACAACACAATTAATGACCGCAGCTATCAGATGCAATCATTGATTTTTCACTCACACGCAATGACATTAAAACCGGGGTGCAACAGTTACGACTCCCCCTCATTACCGCTAAGGGTTAACATCCAATTAATTTCATTCTACACAGAGTAGACAGAAAGCAATAGCAGCGAAATGAGCCAAACGGGGCAAACACACATACACACAAACACACACGCATGCACCCACACGCATGCACCCACACGCACGCACAAACAAGCACACCAGCAAAATAAAAAAAAATGCAAAAGCAGGAAAAAGAAGGGGGTGGTGATGAGAAAGACGAGAGAGAAAGAGCCGGAGGGGGGGGGAGGAGGGGAGCGAGGGATGGAAGAAGGGAGAAAAAGAATGCAAGAGAGAGGTAGGAGAAGAGACAGGGAGTGATGGCGGAGAGAGAGAGAGAGAGAGAGAGAGAGAGAGAGAGAGAGAGAGAGAGAGAGAGAGAGAGAGAGAGAGAGAGAGAGAGAGAATGAGAGACAGAGAGAGAATGAGAGACAGAGACAGAGAAAGAGAAAGGTATGGGAAGAGAGGGAGCGAGCAAGGGAGGGAGAGAGAGAACGAGGTAGGTAGCGAGAGAGAGAGAGAGAGAGAGAGAGAGAGAGAGAGAGAGAGAGAGAGAGAGAGAGAGAGAGAGAGTCCACACATATCTTCATTGAGCTATTTACAGGCTAAATAACACTTTAATAGAAAGGGGTCACACAATCACACCGGAGGGAGACAGCCGAAATATATTTTAAACAAAACACAACATTTAGCCTGCATGTTAGCAGATTTTCCATCTACATGCAACACGAAAACACCCACACACACGATAACAAGCACACACATACGTACACACACACACACCCTTTCCATCTTTCCCATAAAACATTTTTTTTGATAAAATCTTTTCTAATGAGGAATTGATCATCACGTCAACGAAATACGCTCATGCACATCTATTTAACTGGAATGAACCTGTAGAAGACTCAAAAAAGAAGAAAACGAAAAAAGCGATGCCGAACCCAGTACAAACGCAGGAAAAATTCAAGTCAAAATCCCCAAATCCAATAAACAACAAAACAACAACCCAAAAGAGAACACTGAAAGTCTAAGGAAAGGGTTAATAAAGTGAACTAGAACAGCTTTCTGAAGATGGGAGTGGGAACGGGAAAGCGTAGTAATTTAAAAAAACAAACAGAAAAGATGGAATTAATTTTTAAGAGAAAAGAAACAAAGGATATCATACTGAACTAGAAAGATATAAAAAAAAAAGAGAGACAGAAAGATGGCGTGCAAAAAGGATGGAAGTTATAAATCCTCGAAGGGCAAAGCCCATATGACTCACATGCGCCTCATGCAAGTTATAAAACTCAATATTTAACATGAAAATGAGTGCCCAGAAAAACATAATGAAATGGCAGCATTAAAAGGTAAATTAATAGCGACTTTGGTCTTTCAATGCTGTTGACCTTGAGATGACAATGACCTCTCTGGCTCCAAATACACTAATGTTGTATCAAATAAAATACAGCAAAAATTGTATTAAGGCAAAAAAAACCACCAGGGTGACCTTAGTATGAACTTGACCTTCAGTGACCTTGACCTTGGGATGACCTTGACCCTCACGTGATCTCTCATGCATATCTGATCAAATAACCCAATGTTGTTGCATACTATGGGTTAAATAAACAGCCTCCCCCGCTGGCGTGCCGGGGGTTTCAGTATAAATAGTATCCCCACTTTCTGGAAATTGAGTGCTTTTAATTCCCACTGTTGCTGTCTTTCTCATTTGTTCTTTCTCATTCCTGCTCTGTTCTATCAATTTGCTATACTATCTTCTTCTTCGCTAGACCAGTCATCTACCTTTTTTCTTGAAAACTCTTCCGGGAGAAAACTCCTTATTTGTGTGTGAGGTCTGTTGGATCAGCTTGGGAATATTGGACGCTTTCTGCCAGATGGTCACTAGGGCTTCCTATGATGTTATTATTTAGCAATGTAGGCATTTTCTATGTATGTATTTTGTTGATAATTTATAATGATGTTTGTATTCTATGTTGTTTTTGTAAACGGGGGTTCGATAAATAAGAGTATAGCCTCAGCGTCCCCTGCGTGGGATGTCTTTATTGTAAAGTGACTGGCTGGTGGAGTGCCTTCAGTTTTACCACTAGGGTTGTTTCAGCAGATCTTTTATGCGGATCAGTGGTTGTCTGGTCCTGATTTGGCTCGGAAGAGTCCGCTGGATCTAAAGCAATAATCATGTAATGTAATGTAAATAAACAGCCATTCCACTGTATGATGACCGATTTTTGGTATGTTTTTTGCAAGGCCTAAAATGACCTTGACCTTCAATATCAACGCAAAACTCCTCATTTGTGTATGTGGTCTGTTGGGTCAGCTTGAGAATATTGGACGCTTTCTGCCAAATGGTCACTAGGGCTTTTTATGGTATTATTTAGCAACGTAGGCATTTTATATTTATGTGTTTTGTTAATATTTCATAATTATGTTTATATTCTATGTTGTTTGTGTAAACGCGGGTTTGATAAATTAAAGTACAGCCTCAGTGTCCCCTGCATGGGATGCCTTTATTGAAAAGTGGCCGGCTGGTGGAGTTCCTTCAGTGTAACCATTAGGGTTGTTTTAGCAGATCTTTTAACACGGATCGGGGGTGAGCCCTCTTTCAACCAACTTGCGGTTCTGAATCGGCTCTTTGCTGCAGTCCGCTATACCCTATAAACAATGACAAACTCACTAACTAACGCAAAAACGGAGAATATAAAAAAATCAATCTATCATCTCTAAATACAACAACTTTGGACTTCATATCTCTCATAATTTAGGGTCAAGGCCACTTCAAAGTACCTAAACAAACCGCCTATCATACCTAAATACAACAACTTTGGACTTTATAAATCTCATAGTTTAGTGTCAAGGTCACTTCAAAGTACCGATACAAACTAACTTTGGACACCTCCAGTCACCCTAACCTTGGAGTGAGAGTGACCAAATTTGCATAATTTGTGTCTCATTGATCTATCATGCCTCGAAGAATCATAAGTTCAATATTAATAACCTAGAGAAAATGACATTTTTGACTAACATTGTATGACCCTGAGACCTTGACCTTTGAAGTAAAGTCATTCTTTCTATGATTATTTTCCAGGTCTCATGGGTATACGCCATCTTACCAAGTTTAATTGTTATAGTTGAAATAGGACCTGAGTACTTAGCAACTTTTAAAGCTTTAGAACACACAGACAAACGGCGGAAAGCGACGGCGGCACATACGGACGGACGGACTGGCATTTGTTTCTCTCGATATTATGTTTGGTCTACTTAGGACTCATCGCGCAAAGATTTGCAAAAATACGCGTTTTTAGGAGGGGGGGGGGAGTAGGGGCGTGGAGGGGAGGAGAGGGGGGGGGGGGTAAGCACATAGACTCACATTGCTATGCATGTGAGCAAAAAAAAAAAAAAGACACAAAAAAAAGACAGTAAAACTATAAATTCTGTCTTACCCTATATTGTAGGTCCATTTGTCGACTTTGAAGCTGGGTTCCATTGTAGACGGTGGTGAGAGTACTTGAAGAAGGTGGACAAAGTACAGCGGTAGTATACCACTCAAACGTCATTCAGCTAACAGCATACCACCGCGGTGTTACAGTGCAGGTATGATACTCACAGGGGCGGGCGCGCGCGCGCGCACACACACACACACACACATACACGGAGGGGGTACGATGAAAGGAAAATAGTCCTAGTCGGCTAACATCATCATCATCCCAATCTCACGTGACCACAACACACACAACAACAACAGCATCAGTCAGCACGACCAGCGACGGAACAGCACAAGTCACAAAAGGAGGCGGCAGTGCCTGGTGGTCTGGTTGTTGTAGCAACCACGGATGGCGGTGGTACACTTCCTTCCTTACTCGCGCTGTCACTGCCGCCCACTTTCTCAATCAACAGTCGACGAAGGCGACGACGATGATGATGATGATGATAGTGATGTCGTCGCCGCCGTTGTTGTTGTTGACGACTTCTCAACGTGTCATGATACGGCCATCGTTCCACAGCGGTGATCTCTTGTCCTTCTCTCTCTCTCTCTCTGTTCCTCTCGTTTAGTACTTAGCAGTATCCCGTTCTATCGCGTCTTTTTCTTTTTGTTGCCACGTTAAGGTTAAGAATTGGTTCTTCCCAATGGGTTCCACAGTGCGGTAGATATCCCAGTTACTCCGCGCGCGTACTCGCTACTTTCCTTTACCTAGTCACACAAGTAGAGAAACACATCAGATAGTGGGAGGGCAAACGGAAATCCCCAAAACAAACCAAACCAAACCAAACCAGACTGTTACTATTAATTAATATTTATAAGGCGCCTACCCTTCTGACCTAAGCGCGCTTACTAACCAGTAATACTTCTACAGCACGAGATGGAGACGGAGGAAACAGTGGTAATCCCACTCTCCACCCTCACCCAAAATATTACTAACTACTACAACTGCAGCACAACTTCAAAAACTAAAATTGACATTTCTGTTAAGCCGCCTATACCCAACTCAAGTCTCTGAATGGACGAACTCAAGGTTTCTGAAATCACCAACTCATAGATATGCAGGAACAAACAAAATATTTTTTAAAAAAAAACACACACACAAAACCAGCAATAGTGGGTTTTCCAACTTGGTCAGAGAGGCACCAACAAGCATCAAAGACTACTAAAAAAGGCTGTGAGACCGAAGGCTGGAGGACTAACAGGCAACTAGTCACAGGTTGCCCACATGAGGATTCCACTTTCTCCCCGGTGGCGCTCTCTCTCTCTCTCTCTCTCTCTCTCTCTCTCTCTCTCTGTTCCTTCCTCTCTCTCTCTCTCTCTCTCTCTCTCTCTCTTCCTCACTTTCTCTCTCTTCCCCCCCCCCTCTCTCTATCTCTCTCTGGCTCCAGCAGCACAGTACCAATAGCCATGGAAGCATAAACTATATTGAAGAATCCATGCCAACAGTATACAGATTTCTCTCATTTTCAGACCTCCGGGAGGCAGCCGCGTAACACTAAGCTCATGCTATCCGGCTTCGTGCTTGGATGTCCTCTGGTAACACAGCGCAGCTGAAGAACTATCCTCATTTTTCTAAATCCCTATAAAAATGACCTACTGAATACGGTCCCGTGTCAGTAGTGTTTTTCTTTAGCTTACGAGCGAAGAGAGGGAAGAATTATTATTATTATTATTAGTAGTAGTACTAGTATTAGTATTAGTAGTAGTATTAGTAGTAGTATTAGTAGTAGTAGTAGTGGTAATTTTATTAATCATTATTTTTGGTGCATTGAACATTGCATTTTCATGGAGCTGCACTCGACAACAACATCTCTTGCATTAAACTAATGAACTCTCTGGCTGAAACCACAGAAATGACAACTCTTTCGTTGTCATGCTCTATTTGGTCGTTTGTGTTGCAAAACTATTCCGCCTCTTCTGCCTACAGGCTTCCTGCGCAGACAAACGAGAAAGAAGCTAAACCATTCTGCCTCTTCAGCCTGCAGGTGGCCTCTTATGCATCCAAGCGAACAAGAAACTCAAGATACTCATCTGTTCTGCCTCTTCTGCCTACAGGTCTCCGGTGCAGAAAATGCGAAAAAAAAAAACTCTTCTGCCCACAGGCCCCCTATACAGACAAACGAGAAACAACCTCCTCTGCTTACAGGTCCCCTATGCAGACAATCGATAAAGAACCTCCTCTGCA
Source organism: Oncomelania hupensis (assembly GCA_036898135.1). Taxonomy (NCBI): domain Eukaryota; kingdom Metazoa; phylum Mollusca; class Gastropoda; order Littorinimorpha; family Pomatiopsidae; genus Oncomelania; species Oncomelania hupensis. Next base: position 65,560,835 of record CM072515.1, read on the forward strand.
TACAGGACCCCCATACAGACCTCCGGTGCAGACACATGAGAAAAAAACTCTTCTGCCTACAGCCCACATTTGCAGTGACAAGTGAACAAGAAACTTAACTATTCTGCTAACTTCTGTCAATATGCCTCCTGTTGCGAACAAGAAGCTCAGCTATTCTACCTGTCACAATAGGCTAGTTTTAACCCATCACTAAGGCTTCTTGCCTCAAAAGTTCATCCTGCTTTGGCCTTTATATCTTAAAGTCGATGCCTAGCTGACGACCCAAGTCAGGACTGTTCTAAGTATGGGTAGGCTAACTCTTCGCTAAGGTAGGCAGTGACATCATCCAGCTGACCTATACCCGTCACCCCCGCGAGAGGGCGCTAAGGTATCTCGGGAGATTTCATGCACTTTGGCTGACCACAAGGCTAGGTAGAGCATTCTTTGTCTAAACCTCACACGAGATGGAGCAACGCTCTGAAATCTCTCTCGGAAGACTACGCAGGTGATGGGTGAAATTCATTCATCGCAGTATAGCCATAGCCTGACATTGTCAAAAAGGTAAATGATCAATCTTTTGTCTCACCGCGATTATTGATATGATTATTGGATTATGTTTGTGAAGTCTTGCCATGTTTTATAATTGTGAACGTTAATAAAACTTTCTTGACCACATGGCTGACACGCGACCGGTTTCAACACCATGAGGTAGCCCCTACTGGCCAACTGTTGTTTCTCCTATTTGTATTATTGCAGACCAGTGGCTGTACCGGAGAATGTGTATATTATTAATTACTTCTCCCTGTGTTTATTTTAGCCATGATGTATATGTATAGGAATTAGGTTGGAGATTCCAGTGGACCACGGACATAGAAGATAGTTCCTCACTTATCTATATAAGTGGAGCGATCTCGCTGAGGGCTGTTTCTGCCAACAGTGAGACGCTCTGCACACCCTGTGTAAACAAGGCGTTGCAGAAACTCGTCGTATGTTTTGCAGACGAGCAGGCTTGGTCTGAGGCAGGAGATAGACCACTGAGAGTCAACCCTGACATTCGGCCTGCACCTGAGCATCGAGCACTGCGCTACAATAGCCCAATAGTCAACAAACAAGGAGGAGACCACAGCACCGTACCTCAACAATAAAGTGCTCCAGAAGAATTGCGCAAACACTGATCTATAAGGAGTGTGCGATAGTCCACTCTTCCAGAAAAAGAACATTAGGCAAAACAAGAACAAAGCTCAGTGATGAGACAGTAGCAAATATCGAGAACAGTAGGAGAATAGATCCAGCAAAGATCTACCCATTCTACGAACCACTCACAGTGAATCGTGGACTGTTAAGTTAAACCCAGCTGTATTACGTTGTGGACATTTAAGTTAATATAGTGATTAGTGAATTATATATAGATTAGAGGAAATAAATGTGTGATATTTACTGTTAACAAGTGGCTGGACTACCAATGTTTCATAGCCGTGCGAGAGCTAGTGTGTCAGTGAATCTTTAGACTTTTCTCACTATCTCTGTAACCATATCCTCACACAGACTGGACCAAATAAATAAATGTATTAAGTTTAGTCATAGGGCGATTTAACTAGCCGAATCCCGTAGACGAAAGACGAGTGGGCAATAGCATTCCATTGTGCAGAGCCCAGCAACAATAGACCCACCGTCACAACCTCTCCTGCGCAAACAAAAGAGAGAGAGAGAGAGAAAAAAAAGCAACTCAAAATTAGGACCTCTCCGGCTACTATAGTGCCTCCTGCGCAGACATACGCGATTGGAGAAAGAAGCTCTCAATCCCATCTCTTCTGTCAACAAGCCTCTTGTGCAGACAAACGAACAAGAAACTCAGATATTCTGCCTACGGACCTCCTGTGTTGTCAAAGGAAAATGAAACCCCTTCAAATCGGCCCTCTCCGGATTCTGTGGCCGCCTCCTCCTCTGCTGACAAACAGCAAACCAGAAACCTGGCCACTGCCGTGTGTGGCCGCGGCGCAGGCAAGCGCAGCAGGCAGCTGATTGTGAAGGAGATCAATAAGGTGCCAGCCACACACAAACGGAACTGCTGATTGCACACTTCTGGCCTTTACCTGGTCGGCTTCACAGCCACTGCGCAAGGCGTTCTTACAGCATAGGCCCCCTCATCATGACAACAACAACAACAAAAACACAAAATAACTCCCCAAAACAGTAGCGTCGTTATATTTATCAAAACCGGATCATTGTCTTTTGAGGTGTTCAGAGCTTCCAAACATTTTCCTGTTTTAATATAAGTCTATATAAATAAAACTGGAGTTTTAAAAAAAAAATTAAAAAAAGAAGAAAAAATTGGGAAACACGGGGGTTGCTTATTTATTTTATTTAACCGTTCTTATAGTTGGCGCTTTCCTAGCTCAGGAGGGGCTCATGGCGCTGTCCAAATGCTGAATCTGGCAGACCCAATGCCTGAAAGTTCAAGCTTAAACTCATTAATGGTGTAAAGAGTAAACTGTTTCATAAAATGTCCAGAAAGAATCAAAGTTGGGGAAATCCACAGCTCTGAACCAAAATGTGATACAGCTGTCCGGATAAAACACTCGCAACTAATATAACCAAACACTTCCACATTCTCCCCAATCTTGAGCTGTAAAAGGGCTTTATAAGAACAATTAAATAAACATATGAATAAATAAATAAATAAATAAATAAATAATAATAATAATAATAATAATAATAATTATTATTATTATTATTATTATTATTAAGGGCTTTATAAGAACAATTAAATAAATACATGAATAAAGAAATAAAATAATAATAATAATAATAATAATAATAATAATAATAATAATAATAATAATAATAATAATAATAATGATGATGATGATGATGATGATGGGGATTATTATTATTATTATTATTATTATTATTATTATTATTATTATTATTATTATTATTATTATTATTATTATTATTATTATTATTATCTACCTATAGCAAATCCATAAATAAAGTAAATAAATGAAAGTTGCTACTTTCACAAACCAAGTCCGTTTATACTTCATCCAACAGTGCAACATAGTTCGAAGGCGGATGGTGAAATAAAAGACAACGTTAACAAGTACCAAACACACCCTACATTTAGTAGCAGTGGGGAAAATAATTGAGAGGAAAAGCAGCATTCGACAGATTAGGTGTCAGCACAGCACCGCAAACTGCATACCTCGGTCACTATAATTCCATCCCATACTCTAAAGGCAATGCTATTATAAATACTCCAAATAAAAGCCAAAGGACCCTACTGAAAATCCTACAGATCAATAGCCGATGTGTAACAATACCGGTAACGTAGGATGGCACGCATTATGTAACAACAACGCGACACCCAGACGAGACAACGATCGTCAATATCCAGCAACTAGGCTTTAAAAAGACTCTGTCAATGCGGGTGTGTCGTAATTGTAGGCGAAGAACGTTAGACCTAATGGACAGCAGGGCCGCTTCCCAGTAATGTTGAAACTGCGAACAGGCTGTATAAAGCGACACCTCCGCATTGTGTCCGGGGACGTTAATCTACCTACCATACCACCATATCATGTCGGCACTCACATTTCAACCACAAGTTGACTGTGAATGTAGAGACTAGTAGTAATACTGTCATTATATAATAATAATAATAATAATAATAATAATAATAATAATAATAATAATAATAATACAGGATGCTATGTACGCGCCTTTCCCCAAGGCTCAAAGCGCGGCGATCTATACCAACATACACGCTCACCTGTCTCATTTACCCTCACACACACCAAATACACATACATCACTCAAACAGGTGGTGTAAAGGCAGGGAGATCACTATTAGAAGATGGAAGAAAATCGAATTTTTATTTTTGAAATTTTTATATTGACCGCATCCTGTACCATTATTGAAGGGAGGGAGGAAACCGGAGTGCCCGGAGAAAACCCTCGGTGACCTCAATAGTCTCGTACCAAAGTCACATACGTTCGCCCCTTGCCATATATACCATATAAACAGACTCACTTTGACCACGCCCCTTCAACACATATTTTTAACATTCACAGTGAGTGTTACACCACTCAAACAAATAAGCTTACAAAACAAACCCCCCAAAAAACTCTTTCGAAAGTATATATAATGAATAAATTCCTTAGTTGTTGTGCCTATTAATAGCAACACTGAACAGCCATTGGCTAGCCAGCCAACATTGTGGAGCTAAAAATAGCAGCTCCCAAAGCCGGTAAGAGACAGAAGAACCTCTGTAAAAATTCTGTTGCTCTTTTTCGTTTTAGGTTGATAAAATAGACCCCACATTACCCCAGACACTCCAAGCTTTGTTGGTTCGATCAGAGATAGGTTTAAAGACCTGTCACACCAAGGTTAAAAACAGGGGAAATCACTCCATATCAAAACCGAAATGGAACAGTCAAGGTTTAGCGGTTGGTTTGAGCCACGATTGACCACTGTATCACTATTTAATGTAATAAATAACAATGTTTAGCCCACGGTAAACCCGTTTTGGCCAAAGGTGAACAAAGCTCTCCGACTGGGGAATTTTGAAGTAAAACATAATCCTATCCTATCATATCCCGTAACTCGGAGGTCGTAGGGGCACCACAGATAATTCTTTTAACCAGCGTACTCCATCTTTCCCTGTCCTCAGCAACCCTGATTGTTTCGCTCAGTGTCAAACCAGTCCATTCTCGAATGTTGTCCTCCCACATCTTTTTCGGTCTCCCTCTCTTCGGTAAAACATAAATTATTCAGAAATCTAGAAAGTCTAGAAAATGATCTACTCACACAATTCCTTCCATAATTATACATATATTTAGAACCTGAACACACATAATTAAGAGTACTGAAAGCGCCTCTTCGACAATTCACTGTACACGTCAATTCATAACGTATTACAATAGGTAACAAAACACATTTATCGTCCGATAGCACTGTCGATAATATCAACCTCTGTGAATAGACTCTGCACAAAGCGTAGCTGAGACTCGCCCAAGTCACCACGATCCGCCCAAACCATCAAAACAATGTAAAAGGAACTTTGATATGGACAACCACACACTATGTCAGTAATATGTTTACATTTTTGTTGCTAGTATCGTCAGACACAAAAAATATCTCTGCCTGAGCAGTGAAGACAATGTCACTCAATGTGGGTACAGAGACTCGCGTTGCTGCACGCATGTGAGTCACCATGATCCAACCGAACAATCAAAACAATGTAAAAGGAAGTTTTATCTGAACAATCACGCACAATTGTCAGTAATATGTTTACATTTTTGTTGCTAGTATCGTCAGACACGAAAATATCTCTGCCTGAGCAGTGAAGACAATGTCACTCAATGTGGGTACCGGGGCTCGCGTTGCTGCACGCATGTGAGTCACCATGATCCATCCGAACAATCAAAACAATGTAAAAGGAAGTTTTATCTGAACAATCACGCACAATGTCAGTAATATGTTTACATTTGTGTTGCTAGTATTCACAACTTTCCGGCACCTCTCATAAAAACTCGTGGGTATCGCCATTATAAATTAAAACGAGGTTAGCATGAAACCAAGTTCCGGTCTAGCTTGTTTTGCTTTTATCAAAGCTTGATGCGTCACTTTTAAATATGGCAAATTGCCGAAAACGACGATTGTTAGAGCCAGAAAACGAGTGGGATAAGTATAAAAACGGTGGAGGAAGTACATGCTCAGTGAAAGGATGCAAAAAACAATCGTAGAGGCCTGTATTTGTGGCGACTTCGGAGGTGCGTCGATCATCGACAGAAAGTGAAACAGGACCTGAAGACTTGTAGTTTTCCATAGCTTCGCCGTCGCAACCTTCACAAAACACGAAGTAACTGACAATGTTAGGCGAGCGTTGTGGCCAAGTGGGCTAAGGCGGGACTAACTTGCCTTGTCCACAAGCCAGAAACCAATGGCGCCTGACAGGTGTGGGTTCGAGCCAGCATCTGGGCGTTATGTTTTTCCGAATATTTTTCAAAAATTCACAAATAATGTTAGGTAGGTAGGGTTTAGGCGCGCCACTGGCGATAGAAAGGGATAATAAACTGCAGCAAAAAAAAAATAAAAATATGTGAGGGTACGATACAGGTGGCCAGTGACACATGTTATTATTCTTGAATATTTGGAAATAACTCACTAAAACACGCGGAGAAAAAAAACGGAAGTATGTTTCATTGAGGGGATTCCCGTTGGTGCATAGGATAGCAGAAAAGTGTGAATCGTCAGACACAAAAATATCTCTGCCTGAGCAGTGAAAACAATGTCACTCAATGTGGGTACCGGGGCTCGCGTTGCTGCACGCATGTGAGTCACCACGATGCACCCGAACTATCAAAACAATGTCAGTATATAATATGTTCACAATGCTGCTTGGATCAGAGACAACATTTATGCCCCAGCAGTTTAAACAATGTGGGTACATAGCCTCACATTGCTGCACGCATGCGAGTTACTGAAGGACAGTCTCAAACATGACAAGAAAAAAACAGTATCCAATAACCTCGAACCTGATTGGACGATTTCACGAGGAACTATCATCAACTGCACCGTTTGTTGGAAGAGAGTGATTGGACGATTTCACGAGAAACTATCATCAACTGCACCGTTTGTTGGAAGAGAGTCTACACATAGATGGGCCTATCAAATATGATGATACAAGTTCAAACATAAATACACAATATCCTTGGCAGAGCTCCCTCAGTCGAGTTCATGAACACACCCCTACCAACAACAACAACGAGTTGAGCTTAAAGACCGGGACTTAACAACACCCCCCGGCCCCCCTCCCCCCCAAAAAAAAATGCACTTCAACTTCACAGATAATTAAAAAATGAATATAAAATGAACTTCGAACGTTGCGTTGCAACCAACACCTCCACGAGAAACTCTCAAAATCCTTAGCACCGTAGGTCAGATCGAAGAGTCTACACATATTCTTACAGATCTATCAAACATAGTAATCAAATTCAAACACAACAACATTACAGAATATCTTGGCACTAGAACTCCCTTGAATCGAACTCAGGAAACAAAAATATCACAGGCATTCTCTCCAACACAGCTTTAAAATTGGACCCTCTCTACCTGATAGGCCTATTGGGCCTGTTCCACCAGGAAGGGAAAATCTGTAAACCCTTATGACAAAGAATCTACACGTTCTTCGATAAACGCTCACTCAATCAATCGACTCAAATGACACTGGCACAGCGGCCGCGAGTCCCCCGCTCCAGCACTGCATAAATCACACGGTTCCATTGACTCGTGAATAAAACACGCGACTCTTCAGCGTTGAAGCACAGGAGGGTACACATTGTTTGCTTTACTGGTTATAATGCGAATGTAACTACCCACTCCGTTTTTGTTCTTTTTTTTTTTTTTTTAATAAAGAGAACACACTTTATATTTTATGATTAAATAACGCTTTGGTGTCAGGATCATGAAGGGTACTACAGTAACAACGCATTGCGAACGTATGTTGCTTCACGTATATAGGCCTATTTTGGATTATGGTAATATACGTTCCATTTTATTTATTACAGCCAAGAGTAACAAGTCAACACACTGTCGATGTAAGGGTTTACAAAACAATGTTCGGCTTAGCACATTTTTATTGACAACGGCCACTGTCGCTCTTTTATTACTGTCACATCCTCCTCCTCTCCCTCCCCCAACATAACGCACTGAAATAACTTCTGGCACCAAACTTCCGATGCAGGCTAAAGCACTAATGTTTAATATAGAAGTAAACACATTACGGACTTCTTTTTCTTTTTTTTTTTTTTACACAAAAATAGATGTACAAGATTCCCAGAGAGAGGAAAAAGTTTACCAAAAAATCGTATATGAATTTTATTTTTATTAAATAATTTTTGGCATCAAGTTTTTGAAGTGGAATGCAGTATCACACAGGGTTTTATCCGTAAAGTAACACTTTTGTCAGACTTAAAATACACACACGCACACACACACCCACACGCACACCCACACAACAGGAATGTGGAATAAATTTCCTTGGGGAAAAAAAATTAGCTCACACATTTTTGAAATAAGGCAGATCAACCATTATAAAGAGTCTGAAAACTAGCTCATAACTAATAACCCTGGTACAAATGAACTACAATTTCCTCGAACGATCGCGTCTAAGGGCCCCAGACGTGTTAATTACTTTCATTATGACTTCCAATTCCCTTTCCGTGTGGCGAGACTATTGGCCATTAAAATATCGCCATAGCTATGGAGGTGTGAGTGATGTCAAAAACACACTCCGTGCTGAAGTACAAGTATGGTTGCCCATGCCGCGATTCGCTAAGATTTCAATTAGGCCTTCATGTTACCCGTTCTGAAACCATCATAATTAAATATTCCTAAACCATAAAGAACAATGTCTCAGTTGCAAAAGTAAAATAAGAACCGTTAAAACTGACTTTTAAGATCCTGACGCTTATGTCCTACACAGGTGAACGAATGCCACTTACACAAGTATACCTAGACTATAATAGCAAATGCTCCTAAAAAGGAAAGGAGGCAAACATGTCGGTTCGTTCACACAAAATTGTGACCGGCACATAATACTTCTGATTCTTACGTTTATCCTTATCTTTCTCAGTTCAACCAACAGCTTATGTCGCAAAGCCCTAGAAGAACCATTTTACCATCCATTCAAACATTTCAATGCCAACTATGACTAGCACCCATTCCCACCACGTTAGTCCTTATCTTATATTATCACTACCAGCAACACGAACCGAGTAAAGGCAGCGTTTTCACATTCTGTTGGCTAAAAACCAACGATGCTTCCACCCATTCCAACATTAACAGCGAGAATTTGAACACACAACTGATTTTTATGATCACCAAACACCGCGACTACAATAGACAGACGGCACCAGACAGACAAGCGTATTTACATTCTGTGGACCAAAAGAACAAAATGCTTCAGTTCATTTCCAGAAGCGAGAATTTCAACACAAGCTATGAATGACAAGCACCTATTGCCACCACCCTATTCCTTATCTTTATTCCTTTTCTGTATATAATGACTAAGCACGCCGCCAGCGAAGAGAAGAAAAAAAGACAACATCGTATACACAATAAAATGTAGGGCTAGGCGAGATCGAATGCTCCATTAGCTAACGGGGAACTGGGGTTGGTAGGAAGGCCACGTAAATAAAACCCTGGCTAAAAATAACCCTGCGACTATCGAACTGGCTGTGCTTCAAGTTCAAGCCAGAACTTCGTCAATGCCCACATATCTACCTCTTAAGGAAATGAAGGGGAAAAAAAGGGCAACAAACGGAAAAGCGATATAGTGATAGACTGACAGCCATATTGAAGAACTCTAGAAGTGAAACAGTCGCAGACCTAGACTTACCAGACCAGCAACTATATTGATGTGCAAGCAATGTTTCATTCACACTTATGTACTTAATTGTAGTTGTTGTTGGAGTTGTTGTTGTTGTTCTTCTTCTCAAAGAATAAAATTGTAGTTAGAATCCTCATGAATTGTTGATTCAAAATTGTAGTTCGAATCCTCATGAATTGTTGATTCTCAGTGGAAGGGCCTACAACGTGAAAGATGTTGTTGTTTGTAGATTATAGTCACACGACACTTTCGCATATAGGTGACTACTGGACCGATTTATACTGACACCAGCGGGCCAGTTGTTGGTAAAGGGGAAAATAATATGATCACACGTTGACCAATCCGGGATTCGAACCACCGACCTTTCGGTTACTAGCAAGACGCTCTTACCAACTGAGCTACCCGGCCCCACGTGAAAGAGCTATAACATGAACATTATTCACAACTTTCCAGCACCTCTCATAAAAACTCGTGGGTATCGCCATTATAAATTAAAACGAGGTTAGCATGAAACCAAGTTCCGGTCTAGCTTGTTTTGCTTTTATCAAAGCTTGATGCGTGACTTTTAAATATGGCAAATTGCCGAAAACGACGATTGTTAGAGCCAGAAAACGAGTGGGATAAGTATAAAAACGGTGGAGGAAGTACATGCTCAGTGAAAGGATGCAAAAAACAATCGTAGAGGCCTGTATTTGTGGCGACTTCGGAGGTGCGTCGATCATCGACAGAAAGTGAAACAGGACCTGAAGACTCTTGTAGTTTTCCATAGCTTCGCCGTCGCAACCTTCACAAAACACGAATTAACTGACTATATTAGGCGAGCGTTGTGGCCAAGTGGGCTAAGGCGGGACTAACTTGCCTTGTCCACAAGCCAGAAACCAATGGCGCCTGACAGGTGTGGGTTCAAGCCAGCATCTGGGCGTTATGTTTTTCCGAATATTTTTCAAAAATTCACAAATAATGTTAGGTAGGTAGGGTTTAGGCGTGCCACTGGCGATAGAAAGGGATAATAAACTGCAGCAAAAAAAATAAAAATATGTGAGGGTACGATACAGGTGGCCAGTGACACATGTTATTATTCTTGAATATTTGGAAATAACTCACTAAAACACGCGGAGAAAAAAAAACGGAAGTATGTTTCATTGAGGGGATTCCCGTTGGTGCATAGGATAGCAGAAAAGTGTGAATATAGGGTATGTGGTTGGAAAGAGGGGTCGATAAAATTGTAGTTCGAGTCCTGGCGAATTTGAGCTGATTGTCAACAAAAGGGTTAACAAGGTTAAAGAGCTCTAACGTGCCAGCTGTAAAAAGTGAGCGTGGTTTGGAAAGAGAGGGGTCGCATAGCCTAAGTTTTCACATAAAGAGAAAACAAAAGAGACTATTAATTAATGGAAACTCCTGCCCCGTATCGCCCCCAGTCACGCGACCTCACACCCTCTTACCAAACCAGTCCACACAAGCAACCTACCAACAGTTGGCAACGAACGACGTCCGAGATAAAGGGACTGCACGCATTAGATAAGACAGTGTGCGGCAAGGGTGTGTGAACAAGACCGTTTTGTCACCCCTGTGGCCTTCAAGTTCAACATGAGTTCAAGTTCTGGTTTATCTCTCCCCTTTCATTTAAAACGTCCCTCACATTTCAATAGCGCAGCGTGGAGATAATAATAATTGTATTGACAAAGCATTTAGCGACGATCTGTCTTCTGTCCTGTCATGCAGTGTAAGTAGTCCTATAACTTAATGGTCGACTTTGTTTCTGGCTACAACAGCTCAGTAAAATGACAGGAATACAATCTCCTGTATGAAAAAAAAGGACACTCACACACACAAAACGTAGCTGAGACTCGTCGAGTGCCTTCTTGCAACTACTGAGGCAAAACGTAAGCCAAGGCGACTCGGTTACGCAGTGTGTCTCGATCTCCATCCGTCAACTTCGCTGCAGTGATGTTTTCCCCCTTCTCGCTTGTTTACTACATCTCCTAGCCATTTAAAGTGGAACTTTGTCAGGACTATCTCTTTGTCCTGATCATGTTGCTCAATACCTCGAAGATTACTTTAACGACAAGACTTGGACCGGACCACAACTTGTTGGTCGGCAGATAAGCTTCAAGTCTCGTGTAATCTAACCCGACCTCAAGCTAATTGGCATAAAGATGATGTTGATAAAACATTACTGACAAGACACTGTTCAAGTTACACGTTAGTTTGTTTTTGTTTGTCTCTTTTCTAGGAACTCGGCAAAACGCCATTTAATAATTTCAGATGAAATCAACTTTAAAGCAAACGTAAAATCCATTTTATAATAACAAATATATAAATAATAAAATAATATAACGTAGTTTAGTTAGTTAGTCATTGTTTATGTAGTCCAGCGGACTGCCAAGAACCGAATCGTGATCACAAGCAATGCGCGATTTTTCTTCAAACTCAAAGAGCGGCGATCTGAAGAGATCGCTATTACAGAAGGCGGAAGAAATCAAAATGTTTTACATTTATTTTAAAATATATACCGACTGCATCCAATACCATTATTGAGTGGAGGGAGGATGCTGGAGTAACAGGAAAAATCCCTCGGTGTCCTTGAAAAGTTTTGTACCTTACGTGACTTTATCACGTAAGTTCGTCCTACGCGGGGTTCGAACCCGCGACCTTGTGCATAGGAAACCAGCGCCTTGTCCACTGTGCTTGCAGGCCACCCCAGGTAAAGGAAAAGGTTCTTCGTAAAAACAAGCTGAAAGGACCAGTGTATTAAATATGTAAGTCCTATCCTATCATATCCTTTCACGTAACTCGAAGGTCGTTGGGGCACCACAGATGATCGTTTAACCAGCGTACTCCATCTTTATCTGTCCCCAGCAACCCTCATGGCCTCGCTCAGTGTCAAACCAGTCCATTCTCGTACGTTATCCTCCCACCTATTTTTCTGTCTCCCTCTTTTTCTGCCTCCTTGTACCGTTCCTTGCAGGATAGTCTTTGCAAGACCTGATGCTCTGGTGACGTGGGCATACCATCGGAGTTTCGTTTGTTCACTACTGTGAGCGTGTCATCGTGTTGTCCAATGGCTTGTGTGATGGTCTGTCGAACTTCTATGTAGGTGATGTGCTGGGTATAGGAAATTCCCAGAAATCTTCTGTAGCACCTCATCTCCATGCTTTGTATTCTTCGTTGTAGATCTGCTGTGAAGGTTCATGTTTCGCAAGCGTATAGGAAGATGGAGATGACAAGGGAGCGCAGCAGTCTTACCTTGCTCCAAACCGGACGCATAGCTTTGGATTTTAGGCGTCTCTTCGTTGCTGTGCAAACAACCAACTGTGTGTTTAAAGTCGATGAACCGTTTTCTATACAAGTTATGAAGCACGCCCTCCTCCCTTCCTCTCCCTCCCTCTCTCTCTCCCTCCCCCCCCCCCCTCTCTCTCTCTATCTCTCTCTCCCCTGCAAGGTCTGTTAGCTCGGCGTACAAGCCTAGCAGAGGTTTAATCTCACAATGTATAATTAATGAATGGAAAACATAACTAAAGAATTCCTAAAATCTCAGTGTAACAGAATTATGCACAATTCTGCAGACATACAAAAAAGTCCATTAACATCCTGTTCCATGCATGCAATGAACTGTGTTCCACCTCTCCACTGAAAAATATTCTTATCTATCTTAAAACAGGGTACCTCGCTTTCAGTACACGTATACTAAAGATCGTTATTAATCCTTTACATCGATTTATAATATTTGACCAACAAAAACTAATTTCACGGTGTTTTCAACACAAAGAGTTACACTCGGGGCTAATAGCCTTTATCTGCTGGCGTTTTGGATTACAAAAGTTTGTTAGATTTATAATCTTGTGTGTGGAGAATGACAAAGCTTCCCCAAAGATATAATCTCCCAGTCTATACTTTGTCACTGTCTACGTGGCTCCACAGCGCAGTGCTGAAGAGTATACCAGTGAGTTTGTAAGCCAATGTTTGACCCACCAACCCATCTCGGTGGTTTCGGAGCGTTCGCCTGGCACCCTGACTTGACTTGACTTGACTTGACACATTTGATTCAAGTAGACAATAACGCGCGTCAGTCAAAACGATACAATATTATAAGCGACTGTTGCAAGGTGGAGCTAGCTCTGTGCGGAGCATAAGGATCTAGGTCGTTGCTGCTGACACCAACAAACAAACAACCAACGCCAATTTAATGTCGTGAAAATGTTAAACGTTCATATTTGTATAGTGGAAATGGGTTAGAGTCAATATAAAAATTTCAAAAATAAAAACGTGATTCTTTTTCCGTCTTCTAATAGCGATCTCCTTGCCTTTACACCACATGTCTGAGTGATAGATGTGTGTTGTGTGCGTGAGAGTGGGTGAAAAGTGTGAGCGTGTTTGTTCAAAATGTTGGTACAGCTCGCCGCGCTTTGAACCTCATTGATTTAGGGAAAAGCGCGTTTAAAGCATCCAATAATATTATTATTATTACAACGCAAACAAAAATAAAAAATCATCTTTGTATAGTGGACGCGGGTTAAAAAATGTTAACAAGTTCATCGTCGTATAGTGGAAATGGGTTATACAATGTTAACAAGTTATTCTTTGTATAGTTGAAATGGGTTATACAATATTTAAAAGTGTAGCTTTGTATAGTGGGAATGGATTATAACACGTGAACAAGGTCATCATTGTATAGTGGAAATTGATTATAAAATGCTAAAAATTTACTTTTGTATAGCAGAAATGGATAATAAAATGTTAAATGTTCGTCTATGTATAGTGAAAATGGGCAATAAAATATGAAAATGTCATCTCTGAATAGTGGAAATGGGTTAAACAAGGTTAAAAGTTCCTTTTTGTATAGTGGAAATGGATTCAAAAACATTAAAAGTTAATCTTTGTATAGTGGAATTGGATAATAACATGATAAGAAGTTCATCGTTGTACAAGAGAAATGGATTATAAAATGTTGTAAAAAATTCATCGGTGTACAGCGGAAATGGATTTTATTGTTTTTTTTTAAAGCATCTTTCTATACTGGAAATGGATAATAAAATGTGAAAAGTTCATCTTTGTATAGTGTAAAATGTTTAAAAGTTCATCTTTGTATAGTGTAAAATGTTTAAAAGTTCATCTTTGTATAGTGTAAAATGTTTAAAAGTTCATCTTTGTATAGTGTAAAATGTTTAAAAGTTCATCTGTGTATAGTGTAAAATGTTTAAAAGTTCATCTATGTATAGAGTAAAATGTTTAAAAGTTCATCTTTGTATAGTGTAAAATGTTTAAAAGTTCATCTTTGTATATAGTAAAATGTTTAAAAGTTCATCTTTGTATAGAGTAAAATGTTTAAAAGTTCATCTTTGTATAGAGTAAAATGTTTAAAAGTTCATCTTTGTATAGTGTAAAATGTTTAAAAGTTCATCTTTGTATAGTGTAAAATGTTTAAAAGTTCATCTTTGTATAGTGTAAAATGTTTAAAAGTTCATACATTTCGAACTAGCAACATATCACTGGACAAAATACCTTAACTCACAAAAATAGCAAACAATCAATGCTAAAGTATCCCAAATTACAACTAACAGACTTATATCAGCGGTAATGATATGTTTATATAAGTTCATTCACTTCAAAATAGCAACATATCACTGGACAAAAATACCTTAACTCACAAAACCGCTACAATCAATGCCACAATCTCAACTTACCGCTAACAGGATTCTTTCGGTGGTAATTAGGTAGACCTAGTTGCTTTCCAGAAAACCGGTCATTCACTTTTACTTTAACTCACTTTAACCTAAACAAGCAGCAAACAATGTCTGAAATTTGATATCTGACTTATTTCCCGGATTACGGAAGTATACAAATATAGAAATATATTTTTTACAAATAAAAATTTAAAAAAAAAAAGTGTTTAAAAACAAAACAAAACAGCAGTTAGGATATAAAATTGTGATTAGATTTTGTCCGACGTTAACACCTCAAAATGGCTATCCAGAATTCTTTATCTGGTGATGTGGCCATACCATCGGAGTTTACGTACTTTCACCACTGTGAGCAGGTCATCGTATTGTCCAATGGCTTTTGTGATGATCTGTCGGACTTCGTCGTTGGTAATGTGCTGCGTATAGGAAATGCCCAGAAGTCTTCTGCAGCACCTCATCTCCATGCTATGTATTCTTCGTTGTAGATCTGCTGTCAGGGTCCATGTTTCGCAAGCGTATAGGAAGATGGAGATGACAAGGGAGCGGAGCAGTCTTACCTTGGAATGTAGGCTGATGGTCCTGTCTTTCAAAATTGGTTTCAACTTTGCCAGGGCAGCAGTGGTTTTTGCAATCTTGGAGAGGCCTTCCTGTCGGGAATATTAAATATTTGAAGCTATGCACTGTGTTGAGGGATTGGCCTTGGATTTTGATGTCCGTGTTGATGTCATTGGTGTTGTTGGTCATCACTTTGGTCTTCTCTGCACTTATATGCATTTCATAAGGCATTAGGCTCTGGAGGTGGTGTCAAGCCTCTGTACCAAGTTCTTTTTCCTCTCCAGCCAATCCACCAATGTTATCCGCAAAATTAGTAACTATGAACTGTGTGAACATGTATGTCTATCTGTCTCTTTCTACCCCCACCCCTCCTTTTCTACCTCTTCCTCTGTCTCTCTCTTTGTCTCTCTTTCTTTCTTTTTCTCTTTCTTTCTCTCGCTCTTTCTTTCTCTCTTTCTTTCTCTCTTTTTGTCTCTCTCTCTCGCTCTCTCTCTCTCTCCCCTTCCTTCATCTCTTTTTCTTTCTCTTTCTCTCTTTCTTCCTCTCTCTTTTCCTTTGTCACATTTCTTTCTCTCTTTCTCTCTCTCTTTCTTTCTCTCTTTCTTTCTCTCTTTTTTTTCTCTCTCTCTCACTCTCTCTCCCCATCCCTCCCACCCTCTCTCTCTACTCCCGAAAGAAAGAAAAAAACCAAAGGAAAAAGAAAGTGTTTTAAATTTTAAGCAAGAGTGTATGTAGATATCACAAACCCTAATCCCAGTACAGCGTAGAAGACAAAACATACAACACTTCGAAATCATGACAATTGCCAGCTGTTACACAGATCAAACAATTACACCATCGCATTGTACATCAAGGCCACGCCATCTAAGACAACAGCAGCAGCAACAACAACAAAGAAAACAAAAAGAGCGGTCAGAGATCGTCGATAATGAAAGACCAATCATTCGATAGTTTACAGACCAAATCATTTCACGTTCGAATGAGTGGAATAGGAGAGCGCTTCAAAGGCCAGTACCGTTTAGGCGACAAGAGAATGTAACGTATATATTTTTAACAGATTATTTTTACTGATGATGGGCTGACTGACTGTGTCAGATCACACAACTTACACAATCAGAAGGTCTTATAGGGTTGCCACAAGTCCAGTTCAGTGCAGAAGACAAAAAGACGAAATCTGTTAGTACGGCGACACCAAAAAAAAAAAAAGCGTCCTGTTTGAACCATATCGCACTCCCTTATTACCCTTCCCAAGGCCACAGCAGACAGACAATACAAGTAGAAGGATCCGATACAACTGATAGTGGAGAAAGACTACATGAGCTATTTTAGATCGACGCCTCCCGGTAACGCGTACTCCAATTCTTGGCGATACAACACGCTTTTTAGTACAAAGTACAAACCTCTACCAGCCTTATCTTATCCACACGGAAGTATCCCTGGCCTTGATATGGGTTCGAAAAGTAAAGAAATGCATTATCTTCATCACGCGACCGGGGTATTCGGCCAGGCCATGAGGTCTCCTTGCTTCGTGTGATCGTCTCTAACCAGATGAATTTTAATTTTTATTTTTTTTATTTTTTAAATTTTTATGTGAAATTTATGTGACTGAGAAAATTGTTTTAGTCTGCTGCAGCGTATCGCGCTTTCTTCATTAATCTGGTCTTTTATCACTGAGGCAGGAAATAAATGTACAATGCTGAATACAATACAATACAATACAATGCAATACAAACACAACTTTATTGTCGGATAGCATAATTTCTTTTTAAAAATCGCCTTTGGAAAATCAGTCAAAATACAATCATATCGCTCAAATTCTTTATAGCTCTCACCACCATTACAATGAACGACTGTTCCGTTTTGCAGATACCTCTGCGCACTTAGCTGACGTAGTACAAAACTTTTTGTTTTTATTTATTTTATGTGCGTAGCAATACAAAATGGATGTGTCCTCTTTTTTTGTGTGTTAAATGACTAAAAGACCAATTTATAACAGTCAAACAAACATCCAGTTCTCTTCCCAAAACCCACCTATTCAATTTGAACCAAACACAACAACACCTACAGCGTCAAAAATAAATTACTTCTTTGGCAAACGACACCTATTCGTATGAGTCAAACACATATGGAGCTTCAAACAACAGAAAGTCATATAAGTCAAAACCTAGGTACCTCCAAACAACAACTATTTCACCAAATCCCAAAAAGAGGAGTTGCGAAAAAGGCAGAACTACACGCGGATCTCCCTGACACAAGATTCCAGCTAACAAATGTTGGGTAATGCCTCAAATGAAAAAAAAATTACCACAAAGAAAATACTTGGGGGGGGGGGGGGGTAGTGTCTACATGTGTAGATAAAATCGGGTACCAAACAAACCTACCTCCTCAAGCAAAACAGCAACCACACATATTCATCGCTTGAAGAAAGTAGTCCGAATTTCGCACCGCATGGATACCGAATACAAATCCCAAACCAAGACAAATCCAAAACTCCAAAATAATAATAATAACAAAACTACCGTATCTAACACGCGTTTTTTTTTCTTCAATCGAACTCAAGCGCAAGACAGAAATCAATTTTTATTTTTAAAATTTTAGATTAACTGCATCCAAGGGAAGGGAGGGAGGAAACCGGAGTACCCGGAGAAAACCCTCGGTGGGCTGAAAGGTCTCGTACCTACAGTAAGTCACGTCAATATCTTCTTTCTAACATTAAAAACAACTACAACAGCTGCAAAACAACAAGCAAATGCTTCGTTAGACACACTACTAAAGGGTGAACTCGCAATAAACCCAGTCTATCAGACTCACGAATGGAAAAAAGCCTGATAAATGAACATTGTTGTTTAACGTCTACACCCACCATTGGCGATATGGCAGACGGGGATAACCATCCCAGGGAAAGATGGGTAGGGATCTGAATCAACACTGAACCATCAGAGCAATCATAATGATAAAATGGACAGTGAAAATGGCCACATTTTATATTGCCCACCACGAGATTCGAACCTGGGTCATCGGTGTGCCAGGCGAACGCTCTACCAATTGAGCTATGGCAGTGGGCCTGATAAACAAGTTGAGTACACACTTTATACCCTCAACAAGACCAAAAGAACGGGAGTGCACAATTTATTACCCCCAAAACCGAGCAGGGGGGATGAATTCATAAATTAATAACATGGCTTCCACAAATAAACGACGACTGCGTGATGACGGACCGGACTCGGACACGGACAGTGACATGGACACGAGACAGAAAGCTTGTGCATCGGGGGTAGAAGGGGCCTGGCCTCGTTTTTTGGTTGTAGAGGGGGCGGATCCGGCTATGCCACTAGGCAAGCTGTCTCCGTTCGCAATACAGAAGGGTTTTCAATCCGTTTGCACAATCGGGTTCAAAGATGTGAAAAAACTGAGATCTGGGGCCTACCTGGTGGAGTGCTCAACCAAAAGGGCATCGGATAGTCTTCTAAAGAGGGATTCGACTGTCTTCGTTGATAGACAAATCAAAGTTTCTGTGCATGGACGGTTGAATTCCTCCAAGGGAGTCATCCGATGTCAGGATTTGATCGACATGTCAGAATTGGAAATCCGTGGTGAGCTCTCCAGCCAGGGGGTCACAGCAGTCCAGCGGGTCTTCGTCACCAAGGGATCCCAACGTATCCCCACCAACACACTTTTTGTGACCTTCGCTATGGCCAAATTGCCGGAGTCACTCAAGGTGGGGTACCTTAGGGTGAAGGTGACGCCGTTTGTACCATCACCGTTGCGATGCTACCGGTGCCAAAGATTTGGTCACGGTAGCAAGAACTGTAAAAGCAAGGAAATATGTCGTGATTGTGGTAAAGAGAAACACGAAAACGAATGCAAAAATCCGATTTGCTGTGTGAATTGCGCCGGGAATCATTCGTCCAGCTCCAAAGACTGTCCTCAGTGGCAGTTGGAGCTGGAAATCCAAAAGGTGCGGGCCACTGAGAGTTGCTCCTTTGGCGACGCAAGGAAAAAAGTTCTTGCAAGTAGGCCGGTGCTTAAAGAGAGGTCCTTTGCGGCTGTGGCGGGTTCCACATCTCATGTGGAACCTAGCGCACACCCGACAGTGGACACTGCCATGAGTAAAATAACACAGATTTTGGAAACGTTGTGCAAACGGATGGATACTCTCGAAAAGATGCTTGCTTTGTTTGCCCAGAAGGGGGTTTCTCCAGCCCCACCGAATCCACTGGAGAACGTGCCGACGGGCACGTCAAAATCCGTCACTCCAAGCGCGCAGACGGCCGCGCCAATAGCCGTCACTCCTGCCACGAAGGAGGCTAGGCCTCATGCCACCGCACCAGCAACGACCGGTTTTAGCGACCGGGTAGTTGCTGGGGCGACTAAAATCCTAGTTACCCAGCAGAAGAGCGTCAGAGGAGGAGAGGGAAAGATTGGCAGGGGTGAAGGGGAGAGGGAAGATATAAAATCTGGTGCTGGGGAGAGGGGGAGGAAGTCCGCTGGCAGCTCGGGTTCCGGGTCTTTGACAAAGAATCAAAGGCCCGGACCCCTTTCTTCCAAGCCCCAGCAGCCTCTCGAGACGGAGAACCGTTTCGGGGGGTTGATGGAACATGAAGAGATGGACGAGGGTCCAAAAGATACAGAGACATAATTGTGCTCTCGGAGATGAAACTTTTAGCATTCTTTTACTTAATTTTTATGTCCATTTTACAATGGAACATCCGAGGGATAAGGGCAAATTATGAGGAGCTATGCTGTCTGCTGACAGAGCATCGACCTGAAGTATTGGCCCTTCAGGAAACTCTCCTGTCAGAAAAACATCCTATAGATATTACTGGTTATTCCTCTCTAGATTGTTTATCTTCTAGAGGCGTTTCACTCTTTATCCATAGAAATGTCCCATTTAATCCAATTTTACTTAATACAAGTTTACCAGCAGTTGCAGCTAGAGTATCTCTTTTTAAATCCCTCACAGTTTGTTCTCTATATTTGACACCATCAATAAATGTAACTAAAAGTGAACTTGAGAATTTGGTCCAACAGTTACCTCCCCCTTTTTTGTTGTTGGGAGATTTTAATGGACGCTCTCCCCTGTGGGGTAGTGATCGTACCGATTCTCAGGGTAAAATAATTGAAGACATTTTAGACTCGTTAAACCTAATAACTTTGAACGAGGGTGCTCCAACTTTTTCCTGTTCTAGAACTGCTTCTTTGTCCCACATTGATATATCGATCTGTGATCCCTCCTTACTTTTGGATTTTAAATGGACAGTTTTAGAAGATCTCCATGGCAGCGACCATTTCCCGGTTTTATTAAAACATGATTCAGATAACCTTGAGCAAACTCATGGCAGGTGGAAACTGAAACAAGCTAACTGGAGTCTGTTTTCTAACCTGTCTGAGGCCCAGCTACGTGCTAAGAACCAGGAATTTTCAAATGCCTTAGATCCAATACAGCTTTATACTGACATAGTTATT
Source organism: Oncomelania hupensis (assembly GCA_036898135.1). Lineage (NCBI taxonomy): Eukaryota > Metazoa > Mollusca > Gastropoda > Littorinimorpha > Pomatiopsidae > Oncomelania > Oncomelania hupensis. The sequence goes on from CM072515.1 coordinate 65,581,908, forward strand.
AACAGTGCCAAGGAGTCCATTCCGCAAACTTCGTCAAACCCTCACACACTTAAAAAACCCTGGTTTGACGATGAATGTAGAAAACTTCAGCAAGCTCGTAAAAAAGCTTTAAGAACTATGTTTTTACACCCAAGCACTGAAAATAAACAAAACCACCAACGTTTGCGAGCGCAATGCCGACAGCTCTTCAAACGAAAGAGAAAGGAATCGTGGAGAGGTTTCTGCTCCACGCTTAATTCAAAAGCGAAACTGTCGAAGGTGTGGAAAGTAGTCCGCAAACTCAAAAATAGAAGTAACAAACAGGTGAGCCCATGCCTTACTGTGCAGGGTGACGTAATCGGAGATAAAAAATTAGTAGCTGATCTTTTGGCTTCTTCTTTTGCTGCAAATTCTTCCTCTGAAAATTATTCTGTCCCTTTTCAAACAGTTAAAACCCGTAAAGAAAAACAACAGTTACATTTTACCTCCGATAATTCTGAAGATTACAACATTCCGTTTTCATTAGTTGAACTTGATGATGCAATTAACAAAAGTGCAGATTCAGCAGTTGGACCGGATGATGTGCATTACCAATTTCTCAGACATTTAACAAGGTACTCGCGATCTCAACTGCTGGACATCTTCAATCAGATTTGGACCACTGGCACCTTTCCTCCCTCTTGGAGAAAGGCCATTATTGTACCCATTCCCAAACCTGGCAAAGACCATACTAACCCGACAAACTATAGACCAATAGCCTTAACGTCTTGCTTATGCAAGACGCTAGAAAGAATGGTTTATTCTCGTTTACTGTGGTATCTAGAAACAAATAATATTTTATCCAACACTCAGTGTGGCTTTCGAAGTGGTCGAAGTACTGTTGACCACCTGGTGCGACTGGAAACTTTTATCCGTAACGCGTTCGTCCAGGGTGAACATGTCGTTGCCATCATGTTTGATTTGGAAAAGGCTTATGATACCACATGGAAATATGGCATTCTTTCAGATTTACAAGAAATGGGTTTGAAGGGACATTTACCTCTGTTTATATCCAATTTTCTAACGGACAGAATTTTTCAGGTTAAGGTTGGGGGATCTTTGTCAGATACGAGAGAACAGGAGATGGGAGTGCCTCAGGGTAGCATCTTGTCTCCCTTGCTGTTTAATATTAAAATAAATAACATTGTTCGTTCCGTTAAACGGGGAATTGACAATTCTTTATTTGTCGACGATTTTGCATTGGTAGCCAAAGGTAAAACTTTGGCATCTGCAGAACGTCAGCTACAGTTATGTGTCAAGGCCGTTGAAGACTGGGTTTTACAAAATGGTTTTAAATTTTCTGAAGCAAAAACTGAATGTATTCACTTTTCCCAGCACCGGGGAATTATTCAAGACCCTACTATTCTCCTCAATAAAACTCAAATAAAGGCGGTCAAACAAGTCAAATTTTTGGGTGTTATTTTTGATCAAAAGCTATCTTTCATTCCTCATCTGAAAATTTTGAAAACTAAATGTCAACAGGCCTGCAATTTGCTCAAGGTTATCAGTGGTACAGACTGGGGTGCTGACAAGAAAACTTTATTGCTGTTATATCGTTCTTTAATTAGATCCAAGTTAGACTATGGTTGCATTGTCTATGGTTCTGCTAGAAAATCTTATCTTAAGATGCTAGATCCAGTTGCCCATCAGGCACTACGCATTGCTTTGGGTGCGTTTCGCACTTCCCCCTGTGAAAGCCTTTACGTGGAAGCTAACGAACCCCCGCTGGAGCTGAGACGTACAAAACTGTCAATGAATTACTATTTAAAATTAAAAACTGATCCTATGAACCCTGCTTATGACTGTGTTTTCAACCCAGATTTTGTTCAGAAATTTGAAGCCAAACCTAACACAATTCCTCCGTTTGGCATCAGAATGCAAGCTCATCTGCAAAAAGCAGGCATTGATGTTTCTTCCATCAACGACGATGAACTTAGGACTGAAGCTCCCCCATGGAAATTATGTATCCCAATCATTAATTGGCAGTTGTCCGCTTTCCTTAAAAACAATACATCCGAAACCGTATATAACCAACTTTATTTAGAACAGTGTGCTTTATACCCAGGATATGAACAACTTTTTACAGACGGGTCAAAGAAAGGAGATTCGGTTGCTGCTGCATCGGTCTCCGAGAGACACTTGGACCGGCCTTTGCAACAGCGTTTACCTGATTTTTGTTCTGTTTATACAGCTGAGCTCAAGGCAATTCATTTAGCTCTGAAACAAGTTTATCAATCCAAAAGAACCTCATTTTTAATCATGTCTGATTCCTTGTCAGCACTTCAGGCTCTTTCCACGAGAAAGATATCACACCCTTTTCTGGCAGAGATCCATGACCTCCATACACAACTTATTTCTGAGGGTAAAAAGATAGTTTTTATGTGGGTCCCTGGTCACATGGGCATCCGCGGCAATATTGCAGTAGACAGGGCGGCTAAAGATGCTCTACATCTCGATTTCCCTCCAGAGATTTTCCAGTTTGTGCCCTACTCTGACCTACGTTGTATGACTGGATCTTATTGTAAACGACTGTGGCAGATTGACTGGTCTAACCATGTCAACAACAAATTATTTCAAATTCTTCCCGATTTGTCCACTTCTTTGCCTAACTTTGCATCCACTCGCAAAGAAGAAACAGTGCTATCTCGCCTTCATATTGGGCATACTTATGTCACCCACAGTTTCCTTTTAAAAGGAGAAGAACCACCATGGTGCTTTGCATGTGATCAATCCTTTTCCGTTCGCCATTTTATGTCTGAGTGTGCTGATCTGATAGAGGAAAGAGAAACATATTTTGGTTCCATACCTTTCAAAGAGATTTTTAAAGTATGTAATGGTCAACATCTGTTTCAATTTTTACATGATGTTGGTTTGTTTTATCGCATATAAATCGTATCGACATGTTTTGTTTAGTTTGGATTTTATTGATAAGACTGAATTTAGTGATTTGATTGAAGAAAGAATATATTTTTAATCCATCAGTTTTAAAGAAGTCTCTTAAAGAGGTGGCATGTGAAAGTTTGTTTGTGTATTTAAGAGTAACAGGCTCGTTTTTTAAGACTTGAATAATTTGATAATATTTTAAGATAACGTCTCTCTGGTCCTGATTTGGCTCGGAAGAGTCCGCTGGACCTAAAGCAATAACCTTGTATTGTATTGTATCGAACAGAAGGCTAACCTAAATGTTACACCACTGACAAAGAATGTATTACCATTTCATATGGTATATCCAGCTCCCACAAAGCTTCCCAACAGAATACACACAAATAACTACACTTGGGTACCTACGACAGTAGAGTCACGAAACAAACCCGTATCGAGCTCGGCACAGCTGAAGAGGCGGGCGTCACACAATAGCAATAATATAGGGAGCTTTCCTTTCACGGTAAATAAATAATCAAAATACGGCTCTCCACCTTTTTTTTTTTTTTTGCCGACGTGACCCCGAAGAGGGCCCGAACACTTCTGATCACCGTTACGAAAAATGGCTCGAAAAAGGTGTCCCCACGACCAGTCTATCCTTTCCCAAGGAACCACTGACCTGCTTAGCGGTTTTGGAAGACCTAACAATACACTACTAAAAATACAAACACCACTCCCCTGGTTGTTTTTGGCATATATACATAAACTTTGCGCCCCCCCAAAACCGATCGCTTCAATAATAGAAAGAAAAGGCTGATCGCTCAACAAACAAAAACATGTCATGCACCGTTACAGTTGACGTCATAAGCTCTCCCGCCTCCCCCTTCCCCTCTCCCCTCCAGCCCCTCGGTACTCCACCCACCCACCCACCCCTTCACTCTACTCTACTCCACTCCACACGAGCAAGGGAAGAAACCATTATTTTACTGATAAAGGAGAAAAGGGGGGAGGGGTGGGGGTGTCACAGTACTCATAAAAGACACAAGTCCGGAGAGCCTAGGGCCCAATAAGCGACCCAAGCCTGTAACACATAACTTAGATTAAACAATGTCACAGTGAAGTTCACTGTACTCATTTTTCAACCCTCCCACCCAGTGTCTCCGTTATGATTATAACACACGGGTCAAACATCAGGCGACCGAAACAAACGGTTGAATAGCGAGCAGAATGTTGAGAGACAACATTCAAAGGTAAAATGAAGTGAGAAGAAAAAAAAGAAGCAGCAAACACACATCCAAGGTGTGGTCATGTCATTATTTAAATTATTATTATTATTATTAATATTAATATTATTATTATTATTATTATTATTATTATTATTATTATTATTATTATTATTATTATTATTATTATTATTAACTTTCACACTGACTTTTAAAAAACAAATGGAACTTGCTAGATATTCAGTACGTGTTAGGTAAGGCTAGATCATAAATTCTTCAGTGTGTTTGTCAGTAGTAGTAGTAATAGTAGTTACATTACATTATTATTGCTTTAGGTCCAGCGGACTCTTCCGAGCCAAATCAGGACCGGACAACCCCCGATCCGCATAAAAGATCTGCTGAAACAACCCTAGTGGTAAAACTGAAAGCTCTCCACCAGCCAGTCACTTTACAATAAAGACATCCCACGCAGGGGACGCTGAGGCTGTACTCTAATTTATCGAACCCCCGTTTACAAAAACAAAATAGAATACAAACGTCATTATAAATTATCAACAAAACACATACATATAAAATGCCTACATTGCTAAATAATAACAACATAGGAAGCCCTAGTGACCACCTGGCAGAAAGCATCCAATATTCCCAAGCTGATCCAACAGACCTCATACACAAATAAGGAGTCTTGTCCCGGAAGAATTCTCAAGAAAAAAGGTAGATGACTGGTCTAGCGAAGAAGAAGATAGTATAGCAGATTGATAGAACAGAGCAGGAATGAGAAAGAGCAAATGAGAAAGACAGCGACAGTGGTAATTTAAAGCACTAAATTTCCAGAAAGTGGGGATACTTTTTATACTGAAACCCCCGGCACCCCAACGGGGGAAGTAATAGTAGTAGTAGTAGTAGTAGTACTAGTAGCAGTAGTAATAGTAGTAGTAGTAGCAGTAGCAGTAGTAGTAGTAGTAGTAGTAGTAGTAGTAGTAGTAGTAGTAGTAGTAGTAGTAGTAGTAGAAGTAATAGTAGTAGTAGTATTAGTAGTAGTTTTGATACACTTTCACACTGACCTTTAAAACGGGAGATGGAACTGGTTAGATATTCAGTATGTGTTCGGTAAGGCTAGATCATGGAGTACTCAGTGTGCTCATTATATCATTGTATTCATTTTAAGTCCGTTCAGTCAAACATGTTCATCGTAAGACTTCTTCCAAATCATTAAATGGAAGTTGTAAAAGGTCGCCCATACATAGGTGTGAACTTGGATAACTAAATGATTAAGACGAAAATAAAAACATCACAAAACAACACAAAAAATAAAAACGGACATCAAAGTCCAAGGCCAATCCATCAACACAGGGCATAGCTTCAAATATTTAGGAGCCATTGTATCAGACAATGGGTCACGACAGGAAGTCCTCTCCAGGATCGCACAAACAACTGCTGCCCTGGCGAGGTTGAAGCCAATTTGGAAAGACAGGACCATCAGTCTACATTCCAAGGTAAGACAGCTGCGCTCTCTTGTCATCTCCATCTTCCTATACACTTGCGAAAAACATGGACCCTCACAGCAGATCTACAACGAAGAATACAAAGCATGGAGATGAGGTGCTACAGAAGACTTCTGGGCATTTCCTAAAAGCAGCACATTACCAACGACGAAGTCCGACAGACCATCACACAAGCCATTGGACAACACGATAACCTGCTCACAGTGGTGAAAAACGGAAACTCCGATGGTATGGCCACGTCACAAGATCATCAGGTCTTGCAAAGACCATCCTGCAAGGCACAGTGCAAGGAAGTAGAAGCAGATGAGACCGAAAGAGAGCTGGGAGTTAGTACAACATTCGAGAATGGACTGGTTTGACACTGAGCGAAACAATCAGGATTGCTGAGGACAGAGAAAGATGAAGTACGCTGGTTAAACGATCATCTGTGGTGCCCCTACGACATCCGAGTTACGGGATAGGATAGGATAGGATAGGAAAATAAAAAAGCTCTTTTCTTTGTTCAGCACAAGCATAAGCTCAAAGAACTGCTCAAAGATCTGCCTGAAGTCTGGATTGAACCCCCCAAATAAGTAACAAAGATCTGTCAGGTTTAAGGACAGTTTCAGATAGTCCGATTTCAGCAGTCCAAGTGAGCATTTGACCCCCAAATCGAACACAAGACGTAAACTTGTTTCAACTCTGCGCAGTTTGTCACGCCACACCACTACTGAGCCAATCGTTAGACCGTTTGCCAGAGCCAAGAGGAAAAGGAGGAAGAAAGTAAAACATCATGATAAAGACCACCGTCGCTTTTGTGTTTATTTTGACAACATTATCACAAATAGATTGGACAAATGGCCCTGCTATCTCTGCTGGGTCGTGTGAAGACGTCTATAAGGTTGTGTCACGCGATCATTTATAAAAAATAAAAATAAAACACACAAAAAAACACAACAACAGTAGTACAATATTTTGATAGGCAAACATTAACGGGACACTGATATTATCCGTTTCCTGTTGTGTGGTAGTAGCAATAATATATCTGGATTATAAGGTATCTGGATATCCCATATGACAATAAAGGCATTAGCATTCTTAAATTATAATTCTGATATAGTTCCACGTTCTGTAGTCCTTTCCACTACCATACCCAACCCCCATTATTTTACTCTCTCTCTCTCTCTCTCTCTCTCTCTCTCTCTCTCTCTCTCTCTCTCTCTCTCTCTCTCTCTGACCTTCCTCCTCTTGACGCAGCTAGTGCCATCATTCTGAAAATAGCACGCACACACCCACACACTTACACATACACACACACACACACACACACCATCCCAACACCCATCCTTACACCCATCCTTACACCATCCATCCTCCTCGACCCTCACCCACCCTAGTACTCAACCCAATGAAAAACTTCCACCGTAGACAGACCAGTTTTGTTAAATGATCATAATTATCAAACATGCAACCAGGTATAAAGCAAACGAACTACCCTTAAATTGTTATCCTATCCTGAAAGGCTAAACAGAACAGGCTGAATCAATTAGGTCTATTAACGCTAAACTAAAAAAGGTTCTTTCGTGATTGCTCTACGATTTGCACATGCCTGTACATGTTCCAGCAGTATCGCCCAAACCTGTCTCGCCAGCCAATTTTTTTTTTCTAGAGTGTCTTGACACCAACACATGTCATTGCCGCCTCATTCATAATTGATAGGAAATGCTCCGACAGCTTCGGATACTCTTCTTAGTTCTGCCACTTTCATAATTTATTCGTTATGCCCCTCGCTCGCAAGGCCTCTGATACTCCTGTGCTGCACATTCCTTGTCTATTCTATACGCTCAAGACATTACATTACATGGTTATTGCTTTAGGTCAAGCGGACTCTTCCGAGCCAAATCAGGACCAAAAAATCAAGGCCACAACTTCGCTGAAAGAGAACTCACCCCTGATCCGCAAAAAAGATCTGCTGAAACAACCCTAATGATAACACTGAAGGCACTCCACCAGCCAGTCATTTTACAATGAAGACATCCCAGGCAGGGGACGCTGAGGCTATACTCTTAATTTATCGAACCCCCGTTTACAAAAACACAATAGAATACAAATATCATTATAAACACATCCATATAAAATGCCTACATTGCTAAATAATAGCATCATAGGAAGCCCCAGTGACCACCTGGCAGAAAGCGTCCAATTTTCCCAAGCTGATCCAACAGACCTCACACACAAATGAGGAGTTTTGTTCCCGAAGAGTTTTCAAGAAAAAAGGTAGGTGACTGGTCTGGCGAAGAAGAAGATAGTATAGTAGATTGATAGAACAGAGTAGGGATGAGAAAGAACAAAGGAGAAAGACAGCGACAGTGGGAATTTAAAGCACCAAATTTCGAGAAAGTGGGGATACTATTTATACTGAAACCCCAGGCACCCCCACGGGGGATACGCTCAAGACAAAAACAAACAAACACGTCTGATAGTCTGGGTAGGTCTTAGAGGTCTTTTCTCATAATACAATACTTCTCTGTCCATAATGTTTAGCAAAGACCGTGTACAGTCTTTGTTATAAGCAGCAGCACTAGTCTACGTTCGCTAGTACCTACAATATCACTACCACACACGTCTACACAAGAGCTTTGCAATAATATACTGTACAGAGTGTCATAGTTTATTAGTAAGCTGATATACATATATTTTAAAGATATGTGTAATTCTTTTCACGCATTTTTTTTGGTATAACACATATTGTAAAGACTTGTATTTATTTATTTTTTTCAAAATCATTTCACGCATTATTGTAAACAGTGTCATATTTTATTTTAAAACAAAGAAACAAAACAAACAAACAAACACCATTGTCAGCTACATAAAAATACGGTGCCAGTCTCTGTCGATATCTACAGAACTTTTGCTCACAACCGGACCCACAGGCGTTTACGGTGTAAAAGAGTTCTATGTATAATTCAACCCTTCCCTATAGAACAGACATATATTTCGGTTTTCCAGTTCCATCAAGACTGCTCGGGGGTTTCCCCACTACTGCGCAGAAAAAGGCCTCTCGGGCACTCCGTCCAGCAAGTGTTGACTGGAAAGTTAGTTAACATGAGACATGAACAAACTATATACATAAGTATATTAGTAACTTAGTATATAACGGGGTATGTAAGTAGATTAGTAACGGGGTTTTTAAGTATATCAGTAACGGAGTATACAAGTAATAGTATGTCCGTAACCGGGTATATAAGTATGTCCGTAACCGGGTATATAAGTATATCCGTAACCGTGTATTTAGATATATCAGTAACGGAGTATATAAGTTATATTTGTAAAATAGTATAATTATATTAGTAACGGAGTGTATAAGCATAATAGTAACGAAGTAGGCCTATATCAGCATATTAGTAACGAAATGTATCAGTAACTGGGTATAAAAGTATATCAGTAACGGAGTATATAAAATTATACGTAAAGTAGTAAAGGAGTATACAAGTATATTAGTAACGGATTATATAAGTATATCAATAACGGAATATGTAAGTATATCAGTAACATGGTATATAAGTGCTGGGGTATATAAGTATATCAGTAACGGGGTACATAAGTATATCAGTAACGGGGTACATAATGAAATCAGTAACGGGGTACATAATTATATCAGTAACGGGGTAAATAAGTATATGAGTAACGGGATAGATAAGTATAATTATCAGTAAAGTAGTATTGTTACGACTGAGACGCGCATGATAGTTCCGAACATTTTGTTTTGCAAAGCATGATTTTTCGCTGTTGCTGGAAAAAGATTTGATTATTTTCTTTGATCGATGTTGTTGTATCGCTGAGAGTTTTCGGGGATTGCTTGTTTGTTGTCGATCGAATGTTCTAGGTGTTTCTAGTAATAGCTGTCGAATCTTTTGGATTCGTAAATAGTATATGACGTAATACAGTGCATAGTTCCGGTTGACACATTATTTTGAGTGGGTATTATTGCGTCATTCTGGAATGTTCGAAGTTTCTCTCGATTGCCGAGAGGCTAAATAAGTAATGCACTATCTTCTTGAAAAAAAGAAGAAGTGATTTTTGTAGTGATTTTCGGAAAGCGATCTCGTATGCAGTTGTCGGTGTTTGCAGAATAAAGTTGGAAAACTGACTACGACGATTCCTGCCTTTTTGCTGAGTGAACAGGCTGTGTGGGTAAACGAATTTGAGTTACACATATCAAGATCCCAGCTGAATCCACTATTGATAAAAGCGTGTAACAAGCATTTAAATATATCAGTAACGGAGTATATAAGTATACTGTACATCAGTAAATAATTATATATTAATAACGGGGTATACAAGTATATTAGTAACGGGGCTTTATAAATTCATCAGTAACGGGGAATATAAGTACAGGGGGTCCTCGAGTTACGACGTTGATCCGTTCTTTGGACGCGTCGTAACCCGATTTCATCGTAAGTCGGTTCGTAAGTTGGAACATAAAGAAAAAAACCTGTACTGTACGTACAGTGCTATATACTGTACTGTAACTGCTAATGACATTAAAAAAAAGTATTAATATTATAATGTCCATTTTAACTTCCATGGAGATGGCCTTTCTTTTCTTTGATGCACTACCATCAGAAGAGTCTGACTTAACATTTGGGAGCCCTAACCAAAAGCAAAAAACGATAAAACACGCGAGAGAGATAGACGGCGTAAACAACCAAAATGGCGTATGTGCAGTGACTGAGCGTATGAAGCGACGCCAGTGTAGGAAGCGACGCCGTCTTCCCCGCCGTATAACCACAACAAAGCGTATTCTTCCGCCGCTCGCCAGAAACTAGCTCCCGTTTGTTTACGTCGCTTACGACGCTAAACCGCGTAAGACGGAACGACGCGTAACATTATTTATTATATTTTTATGGGGATGAGCGTCGTAACCACGAAACAACGTAAGTCGAGACCGGCGTGACCCGAGGACTTACTGTACATCAGTATATAAGTAAACAGTAAGGGGATATATAAATAAACAGTAACGGGGTATAACAGGAACTCTCCCTTTTTACTCCCATTCCCTTCTCATTCAGTACTAAGATACTGCCAGCAACGTACTAGGTCCCTCTTCCCCATCCCCGGTCGCTCAAGATGATGCTCAGTCGTCTGGGCGTCCCGACTATCCGCCCAAAGGCTGTAAGTGGGAACCTCGCGTGGCTTGAGTGAGATCCTGTATCGGCTAGCGCCTTGGGCATCTGTAGAGCCGGAAATGCGCTATGTAAGAAGAATGAAATAAATATACAGGAAGAATAGTAATTGTTCTCTGTCTGTCTGCCTGTCTGCCTCCCTCCCTCCCCCTCTCTCCCTCTCTCTCTCTCCCTCTCTCCTGTTTCCTGTGTCCTGTTTCTTCTCCAGGCTGTGTAGTCATTACAGGCAGAAAAACAAGACGAAAACAACACAACGGTAGATCGTCAAGATAGAAACCCAGCTTTCGAGTTTAGTTCAAAACTCTTTCTCAAGGCTACGCGCGCCACTTCAGATCACCGGCTCTGTATCATTTCCCGTGGCAACTCCACAAGTAAGGCAGTAGAGTTTGTTGGTCATGCTTCGCTGAGGTTTTTGTTTACTTTGTTTTGTTGTTCGTTTTGTTCGCCTGCGTCAGTAGTGTACGCGAGGTCGGTAAGAAATGTATTCTATAGCAGACGGCATATTGAGCGCTCGGACGTGACGTTTACATTCCAATTTCGCAAATTAATAGGCGCACAAATGTATGAATATATAACTAGCAAAATAATCATCTTTTAGCATATTAAAATTATTCCAAATCGGACCCAGTCATCCTTGAGATAACACAAAAAAACAAAACAAAGAAGTTTTGAATAATAAAAGTGATATTGAAAGAGACGGACCAACAAACGGATCGACCGACCGACAACCGGACTTCCAATGATTGAATGTCCAAGAGTTGAATCTGTATACCAAAGACCAACAAAATCGGTCCATCCTTCCCTTCCCCTACCCCCATTTCACCCCACCCTCACCCCCTTTCGTGTTTTTTTTTGTTTTTGTTTTTGAGATATTGAAAAAAACGTGTCTAGCAACACAATGACCTCGTTGATCTTGATATTTGCAATTGCGGTAGAGCAAACGTGATGACACGGGAAGCTGGCCACAAACTTAGGTAATGTTCCAAAGACGTTCGGTCAAAATGTGTTCAGTGGTTATTGAGAAATGGCGAGCTACAGACTGACCTTTGGCTCGTTCTGATTCCCGACTAATTACTGCTATAGCAGACGACAATTGGAACGCTACGACATGACGAACCAAAAATATAACAACAACAACAGCAGCGGCAAAGTTCTCAGTTCTATGCGTAGGTAGGTAGCCTACTGATAAGCGGACCCGACCCAGATTTTTACGCCAGGTTAAGTGAACTGTCATTATTTATTTAATCAAACAAAACAAGCTTGTTAGGAGAAAATTGTTCCGGATCGAAAGCGTATAGTTAGTCTAAAAGCAAAGAGCGTCACTTAACGCCCGAGAACCGAAAGAGCACGATCTATACTTTTATCATTGTCGCGACCAAAGATAGTATGAGCTCCCGGCAACAAACAACTTTCTCTGTCTTTCGTCTGTCTGGCAGAATTTAAAGAGATAAATATTATGTAACTGCACGGTTTTCTACAAATCCTATCCTATCCTATCCCGTAACTTAAAGGTCGTTGGGGCACCACAGATGATCATCCAACCAGCGAACTCCATCTTTCTCTGTTCTGAGCAACCCTCATGGCTTCGTTCAGTGTCAAAACCAGTCCATTCTCGAATGTTGTCCTCCCACCTTTTTTCTGTCTCCCTCTTCTTCTGTCTCCCTGCACCGTGCCTTGCAGGATGGTTTTTGCAAGGCCTGGTGCTCTGGTGACGTGGCTATACCATTGGAGTTTCCGTTTCTTCACCACTGTGAGCATGTCATCGTGTTGTCCAATGGCTTGTGTGATGGTCTGTCGGACATTGTTGGTGATGTGCTGGGTATAAGAAATGCCCAGAAATCGAGAGTTGTGGCCAAGTGGGCTAAGGCGGGACTAACTTGCCTTGTCCACAAGCCAGAAACCAATGGCGTCTGACAGGTGTGAGTTCGATCCAGCATCTGAGCGTTATGTTTCTCCGAATATTATTTACTTTCGCCTCGGGCAACGTCTCGGGGGTTTTCTCCGGGTACTCCGGTTTGCTCCCCCAGCAAAAATTTCAAAAAATTCACAAATAATGTTAGGTAGGTAAAGTTTGGGCGCGCCACTGGCTGCGACTACGCCTTCCCCGGGGGAGGCGGCCCAGAGTTTCCCGATAGAAAGGGATAATAAACTGTAGCTAAAAAAAAAAAAGTCTTCTGTAGCACCTCATATCCATGCTTTGAATTCTTCCTTGTAGATCTGATGGGAGGGTTCATGTTTCGCAAGCGTATAGGAAGATGGAGATGACAAGGGAGCCCAGCAGCTTTACCTTGGAATGTAGACTGATGGTCCTGTCTTTCCAAATGGGCTTCAACCTTGTACCCCCGCGGGAGTGCCGGGGGTTTCTGTATAAATAGTATCTCCACATTCTGGAAATTTAATGCTTTAAATTTCCAATGTCGCTGTCTTTTTCATGTGTTCTTTCTCATTTCTACTCTGCTCTATCAATCTACTATACTTTCTTCTTCTTCGCTAGACCAGTCACCAACCTTTTTTCTTGAAAACTTTTTCCGGTACAAAACTCCTCATTTGTGTGTGAGGTCGGTTGTATCAGCTTGGGAATATTGTTTTCTGCTAAATGGTCACCAGGGCTTCCTATGATATTATTATTTATCAATGTAGGCATTTTATATGTAGGTTTTTTGTTCATATTTTATAATGATGTTTGTATTCTATTTTGGACTTTGATGTCCATATTCTACAAATATCAACCTTATTAAAACGGATAAGGTGGAAATAGGTAGCTTGGAGAAGTCCTTTTTAGTACTTTATTACCACTTTATTGTGGTTCGCACTTTTCAACCTTTCAATGAGTGAAAGTTTGTAATTGCCTTTGCTTAATAGAATTTATTTCAAGCTGTTTTAGTACTGTCAGGAAAGTATTCTTGAAGCGTGTTAGTACATAGATGTGGGATCGAAACGGTTCAACGTACATAAGATACACAATACTTTATTGCCAACATGAACGCGCAAGCAATACGTTTGATTTTGATTTGAATTTTGACTCTTTTTTAGTAGCCTTTTTTTTTTATCGGGAAATTCTGGGACCCGCCCCTTCTCCCCTCCACCCCCCCCCCCCCCTTTTTCTGGAGAAGGCGTAGAAGTAAATAATACTGGGAGAAACATAACGCCCAAAGGCGGGATCGATCCCACACCTGTCAGGCGCCATTGGTTTCTAACCTGTGTGGACAAGGCAAGTAAGTCCTGCCTTAGACCACTGGGCCACAACGGTAGCTTGGTCAATGCAGCAGCACGATCGTGTATCGTGTTCGCTATCTCGTTTCCCCTTTAACATCTTTCCGCTTTGTTTCATTCCATTCGACCTATCACTAAAGACAAACAATGGCTGCAGGGAGATCGCTGGAGTGCTGGGTTGGTGGACATACTGATACGAAACAAGAAAGACAAGCAAGCATCAGCAGCAACCCAGGCCGTCTTAACAATGGAGGTCGGGTAGTGCAATTATTGCCACTAGGCGTGGGAAAACTGGAACGAGGTTTCCAGGAGAAGAAAACAAAAGGTAGGTGGGAGCGGGGGGGGGGGGGGGGGTGGGGGGGGGGAGAGAGAGAGAGAGAGAGAGAGAGAGAGAGAGAGAGAGAGAGAGAGAGAGAGAGAAGCTCTTTCTCCCTTGTTAAGGAGGGAAAGACAACAATAGGTGAGTTATCTATGTCGCCGAGACAAAGGTTAGTATTCACACTTTTCTGCTATCCTATGCACCAACGGGAATTCCCTCAATGAAACATACTTCCGGTTTCTTTCTCCGCGTGTTTTAGTGAGTTATTTCCAAATATTCAAGAATAAAAACATGTGTCACTGGCCACCAGTATGTATCCTCACATTTTTTAATTTATTTTTTGCTGCAGTTTATTATCCCTTTCTATCGCCAGTGGCGCGCCTAAACCCTACCTACCTAACATTATTTGTGAATTTTTGAAAATTATTCGGAAAAACATAACGCCCAGATGCTGGCTCGAACCCACACCTGTCAGGCGCCATTGGTTTCTGGCTTGTGGACACGGCAAGTTAGTCCCGCCTTAGCCCACTTGGCCACAACGCTCGCCTAACATAGTCAACTACTTCGTGTTTTGTGAAGGTTGCGACGGCGAAGCTATGGAAAACTACAAGAGTCTTCAGGTCCTGTTTCACTTTCTGTCGATGATCGACGCACCTCCGAAGTCGCCACAAATACAGGCCTCTACGATTGTTTTTTGCATTCTTTCACTGAGCATGTACTTTCTCCACCGTTTTTATACTTATCCCACTCGTTTTCTGGCTCTAACAATCGTCGTTTTCGGCAGTTTGCCATATTTAAAAGTCACGCATCAAGCTTTGATAAAAGCAAAACAAGCCAGACCGGAACTTGGTTTCATTCTAACCTCGTTTTAATTTATAATGGCGATACCCACGAGTTTTTATGAGAGGTGCCGGAAAGTTGTGAATACATGTAGAGTGATAGCTTTTGATCAAGTACTTGCTGCAGCTTTTGTCCCACATCAGGAAGTATCACACTCTTCAGTGCAAACAAAATGTGTCGCAATAACGCAGTGGCTAATAATGGGCTCACAACGCTACAGTCTCGACCGTCAATGAGCAATCCAATCCAGATTGTACTGGAACTGGTGACAAGTGGAGAGAAACGGAACATCGCCCCCAAAAATCTTCCAGAACTTGCATTTAGTGACAGTGGAGATGACCGAAACTTCACACAACAATCTCCCAGTTCACCCAGCGCTTCCAGCATGAACCAAAGCGCCTTGCAATTCTCCTGACAGCCCGAGTCCACTCGGCTAGCTGTGAATGGGGACTTGTCTCTTGAGCAGGAGGTCTCCTTTGCTTCTTCCCTTCGTAACCACAAAGCTTTCAATGAAATCTTTGCCTTATTTTCTTTTTATACAAGCCTGTTTTGTTGTATTTGCTTTTTACATTTTAGGCGCTAACAATCAGAAAAACGCGCGTGCGTCTGCCGACAGGGAACTGTTTAAATGTTTGTTTTGTTGCCCAGTCTAGCAATAATGCAAATGTACATGCCCTCAGTGGACAAACTCTTGTAATAATGTTACCGACGCTTGTGTTCTAAACAGGTGAGTGCAGGCTACCCAAATACACACAGCACGCACTAGGTCCCTTCTCCCCAACACCGGTCGTCTTGGCCTCAGACTATGCGCCCAAAGGCTGCAAGTGCGCGCCTCGACGACTTGAGTTAAATTCTGTATCAGCCAGCGCCTTGAGCGGCTCTGGACCTGGTCAAGCGCTATATAAAAGTGAGTTGAGTTAGATCCTGTATCAGCCAGCGCCATGAGCGGCTCTGGACCTGGTCAAGCGCTATATAAAAGTGAGTTGAGTTAGATCCTGTATCAGCCAGCGCCTTGAGCGGCTCTGGACCTGGTCAAGCGCTATATAAAAGTGATTAAACAATACAGGTTGTTGGAGTTGCACGTGAAAATTAGAATAAATTAATGAACTGATTTGAAATTGTATTGAACAAATCCACCCCTTCCTCAAACGCTGAGGCATTGAAAACCATTGACCACACTACGATTTGGGATGTAAATTAATAAGAGGGAAAGGGGAGGGGGGGGGGAGGATGGTCTATGGTGCAAGACGTGAATTTCTCTTCTCTTCTCTCTCTCTCTCTCTCTCTCTCTCTCTCTCTCTCTCTCTCTCTCTTCTTCTTCTTCTTCTTCTTTTTTTTTTACAGGATAAACAAATGCACCCAATTAGTAGTAATCTGAATAATATTCCAGCAGCAAATTCGTGTTTGGCGCAAACAGTTTTAACTCTGTTAACTTTTAGCTTCGGAACAAAGGAATCCCAAATTGCTTCAAGTTTTAAATGTCAATACTCCAAAACACCCCTTCTCTCTCTCTCTCTCTCTCTCTCTCTCTCTTCTTCTTCTTCTTCTTCTTCTTCTTCTTCTTCTTCTTCTTCTTCTTCTTCTTCTTCTTCTTCTTCTTCTTCTTCTTCTTAATCTGAATAATATTCCAGTAGCAAATTCGTGTTTGGCGCAAACAGTTTTAACTCTATTAACTTTTAGCTTCGGAACAAAGGAATCCCAAATTGCTTCAAGTTTTAAATGTCAATACTCCAAAACACCCCCCCCCCTCTCTCTCTCTCTCTCTCTCTCTCTCTCTCTCTCTCTTCACCACTTAAACCACACCCAACAACTCCAGTCATTACCCTTATAAACCTACCTTGGTTAGTTAGTTAGTCATTGTTTCTAGGGTACAAAGAGCCGAATCAGGAGCACTACCTACCTTGGGCACAAAGGACGGGGGCACAGGCTCGCCGAGAACCTCCCACAAGTGATAGTCGAACGTAAACCTCGGTTAGTCGCCACTACGCAGTGTGCTATCTTGTGATTGCCTTACCTGCACTGCTGTTTTTTCATGACGTGGGCAGCAATGACGCAGGCCCGAACAAGTAGAAAAGAACAGCTTATCGATTGCACTCGCTCCTGGACCTTGCACATTATTGGGTTAAAGTCATGTTTCGGGCACATTCAGTATAGACTTTGTGATAATGCAATTTCCTTTCTATACTCACTGTTCTTAGGCGCTCACCTTTTTGTGTGTACACAACTTTATAGATTTTGTGATAATGCAGTCTTTGTACCACCACCCCCACCCCTCTCTCACTCTTTCACTTACTCACTCCCTTCTCTCGCTTCCCGCCCTCTCTCTCCCCATTCTCTTTTTCTCTCTCACTCCCCGCCCTCTCTCTTCCCACATCACACGCCCCCCCCCCCTCTCTCTCTCTACCCACACACAGTTCCCGACCGTCTAATTATGTTACAGAGCTGTTCACTCCTCCGGTTTGACCGGATTTTCTCCGTTTTGACTGTAAAAACCCGCTTATCCGTTTTGAGAACAAAAACTCCGGTTTTAAACGCGAGCGATGAAAAAAAAAATTTTTTTTTCGGTAGTAAGACGTTTTTTCTTCCGTTTCGTAAGTTTTCCGTAATAAGGCAAAAACTGGAATTTCCTGTACAAGTTTCGATTTCCGGATTTCGCACTTTGTCTCGTGTGTGATCGAGCATTTGTGCATGTTTTCGAAGTGACCAGTCTGTTCGCGATGCCGAAAAGAAAAAACGCAGAAGATGGTGGACAAACACCACCCAAAAAGAAGATGCTTCATACGCAGAAGTGGAATGCTTCTTATTCAAAACTGCATAAGTGCTAAACGAGCTCCGAAAGGTCTGAAAACTATGCTTACTGCAAAATTTGCAAACTTGACTTCAGCGTTGCGCACGGCGGTAGAAATTACATTGAAAGGCACGTGAACTGTGGTAGACACAAGCATTTGCAACAAGAGCAGGCTAACCAACGCACAATAAGCTCGTTTATTGCTAAAGCAATAAATAAGTGAATGCTTTTTCAAATTTACTTTTTGGTGTGTTTTGTAGTAAATTTAACTGTCTTTTTGTTTTCTGTTTTCTCAATCTCTCGAAAAATGTATTCCAGTACTGTACTCCTGACAGACAGATGAAACTCCTGACATACAGTCTGCTTACTCCTGACTGGAACAGGTCTGCAAGTTGTAGTCCATTCATTCTTCTTTCAACCCGGAGGTCCGTTCTCCTATATTTGTCAATAATCCATTATTTATACCGGATTGTGCGCTTCGGCGTTTCCTCCTACTGAAATCTTCTTCTACCTCCAACCTTACGTTCCATCCATTCCCACCTCCCAGTCTTTGTCACCTCCCAGTCTTTGTCACCTCCCAGTCTTTGTCACCTCCCAGTCTTTGTCCGTCTGACTGTCTCCGGCCACTTTTCACTCATTTTTTAAATTTAAAAAAAAATCCAAAGTCATACATATAAATAAATATCATATATCACACATATTCATGCACAAAATTTCCCTTATCCGCGTTACAGAAGAAGTAACAAGCTCTACGTCACAAACAATATTATTGCCTACCCTATCCCATCTTATCCCGTAACTCGAAGGTCGTTGGGGCGCCATTGATGATCGTCCAACCAGCGTACTCCATCTTTCTCTGTTCTCAGTAACCCTCGCGGCTCCGCTCAGTATCAAACCAGTCCATTCTCGAATGTTGTCCTCCCACCTCTTTTTCTGTCTCCATCTTCTTTTGCCTCCTTGCACCGTTCCTTGCAGGATGGTCTTTGTAAGGCCTGATGATATGGTGACGTGGCCATACCCTCGGAGTTTCAGTTTCTTCACCACTGTGAGCATGTCATCGTGTTGTCCAATGGCTTGTGTGGTGGTCTGTCGGATTTCGTCGTTGGTGATGTCCTGGGTATAGGAAATGCCCAGAAGTTTCTGTAGCGCCTCATCTCCATGCTTTGTATTCTTCGTTGTAGATCCGTTGTGAGGGTCCATGTTTCGCAAGCGTATATTTGAAGATGGAGATGACAAGGGAGCACAGCAGCCTTACTTTGGTATGTAGACTAACGGTTCTGTCTTTCCAAATGGGCTTCAACCTTGTCAGGGCAGCAGTTGTTTGTGCAATCCTGGAGAGGATTTCCTGTCGGAACCCATTGTCTGATACAATGGCTCCTAAATATTTGAAGCTATGCACTGCGTTGAGAGATTGCAGATTATTATAAAAATTCTGGAATTTACAATAATGCAAGATAATCCAAACGTAATTAGTACTTTCAGATATCTATACTTCCAATTTAATAGATTTCTCTAGGAACGCAAGGGCTTTTATTTTGTAGATATTTCTATGTATTTTTATATGCAGATTTGGTATTTAAATTTGAGAAAGAGAGAGAGAGAGAGAGAGAGAGAGAGAGAGAGAGAGAGAGAGAGAGAGAGAGAGAGAGAGAGAGAGAGAGAGAGAGAGTGAGAATGAATGAATGAATGAACATTGAGGTTTAACGTCTACACCCACCATTGGCGATTTTATTTATTTAATTTATTTAATCGTTCTTATATAGCGCTTTTCCAGCTCAAGAGCTGCTCAAGGCGCTGGCCGATACAGGATCTAACTCAAGCCGCCCGAGACGCCCACCTGCAGCCTTTGGGCGCATGGTCTGACGCCCGGACAACTGAGCACAATCCTGGGCAGCCAGGGATGGGGGAGAAGGACCTAGGTGCATGCTGGGTGTTTTCTTGTCACCGGCACTCACCCGTCTAGGACATGAGCGTCAGGATATTTAAAGTCCGTTATGATGGAATGTATGCGACACAGACTAGACCTCGGTTTATACTCTCATCCGAAGGAGTAGAGAGAGAGAGAGAGAGAGAGAGAGAGAGAGAGAGAGAGAGAGATATGGCAGACGAAGATATGGCAGACGAAGATAACCATCCCAGGGAAAGAGGGGTAGGGACCTGAATCAACACTGAACCACCAGAGCAATCATACTGCTAAAATGGACAGTGAAAATGGCCACATTTTATATCGCCCACCACGGGATTCGAACCTGGGGTCATCGGTGTGCCAGGTGAACGCTCTACCACTTGAGCTACGGCGGTGGGACAGAGCGAGAGAGAGAGAGAGAGAAAGAGAGAGAGAGAGAGAGAGAGAGAGAGAGAGAGAGAGAGAGAGAGAGAGAGAGAGAGAGAGAGAGAGAGAGAGATTCTCACAGGTTTTCCAAAACATAAAAATGCTGTGCTTATAATTCAAAAACTAAATAATGGATTTCAATACACAAAATATGTATCCACTTTCGAGCAATAGTAAGTATGCACGCAATGTTTCTCAAGACGGCTCAAAATGAAACATAAAGGGGAATTTGGCAATTCATTTTGCCACTGTAAATAATGATTTTGCCAATAAAGTCAGCATATCAAGAACGTCATCTGCAGTCTTCACATGTCTATCACAACCAAAAATTACTAGATGCTCGCTAAAGTGTAAAGCAACAGCATTGCGACATTTAGAATTAATATTTGTTTCAAAGTCAATCCAAAAAGTACACTTGTTATTTTGTTCAATGCCCATACTAGATAATGCCATATTAGTTCCTAGAATCCTATGAATAATTATAATCTGCAGCCATATTAAATGTAAAATTTTATGAAACCGTCTGTTTTTTCCAAAATTTTATTTTCCATTCTAATTTTCTTTCTATTCTGTTATCCCAATTCTTACAGTGTTTTTTTTTAAAATTTATTGTTTTAATTTTTATTTATTTATTTATTTATTATTTTATTTATTTATTTATTTTTTGTTTGGTTGGTTGGGGGGGGGGGGGGGGGCATCTTTTATTAACTCAAGCGCCTCTGGAGCACGTGCAGATGAGTCTTAACACTTTACTGCTGTCTTAGTCAAAGAAATCGCCACTTTCTATGTGCAGTCCACTCCAGAGAACATACTGCTTTACATCATTTAAGCATCCCTATACACTAAACAATTTGTTGCATTTATTAACAAAAGCGCTATTTGACAAAAAAAACTCCCATCTTGGTCTATCAGCAGACTTCCAATAATGCAAGCATTCTTTTCGATCCATTCATGGTCAAAACAAACAAAAAATAAATAAACCACAACAAAAAAGTTGTTTAATCCAAGCAAAATATTGTTATTACAAAATAACGGTTCAGTTTTCTTATTTAGAAACTCCGATGGTATGGCCACGTCACCAGATCATCAGGTCTTGCAAAGACCATCCTGCAAGGCACAGTGCAAGGAGGTAGAAGAAGAGGGAGACCGAAAAAGAGGTGGGAGGGCAACATTCGAGAATGGTCTGATTTGACACTGAGCGAAACAATCAGGGTTGCTGAGGACAGGGACAGATGGAGTATGCTGGTTAAACGATCATCTGTGGTGCCCCTACGACCTCCGAGTTACGGGATAGGATAGGATAGGATAGGATTTAGAAAATCCTAAGCTATAAAGTCTTCACGCCAAAAAGAATTTACAGTTTGCTTCTATACGCCCATTTGTTCCAAGCTTACGAATTAAAGACACCCATTAATGTACAGTTTGAATAATAGTTTTACATTTATGTTTAGTATTCATCAATCTTCTTATCCACGTCAATATTATATTAAAGCATTCATGTAAATGCGTACGTCACACACCCCCATTAACAATGCAATGCTCTTTACAGAAGATTTTCGAGAAATTTAATCATTTTTATTATTCCAGACAAATTGAAAAATACCACTTTTCGAAATAGCACTGACAACGTAATTTGGTGGCTCTGGAAGTAAAAGCCATAAATACACAATTTTGGACAAAATCGACGACTTAAGTACAGCAATGCGGCTCCCACCCCCACCCCACTTGTCTGTCTCTCTGATTTTCAAGCGACTGTGAAATCCTTGAAGTTGCTTTTTTCCGTCGGGGCTTTGAATCAGAAAATTAATGTGATTTTTATATGTTTCTGGACAAAACCCGAATCCTAGTCCCTCCCCTCCGACTTCCTGTGACACGGGCTGATGGCATAATATGAAAACATCCGTTAATCGACCTGTCATCTCTCGACACACAAAGAAAGCTATACACACACACACACCCACACACCTACACACTCACACCCACACACACACACACACACGCACACAAACACATACACACACACGCACAAAGAGCAGGCTATTTCAGGACTAAAGCTTAATTAATGTCATCATGAAATGGTCTACAACAAGGGTCAACACTCACAGCTGCAGGTTAAAAAAAAATCAGTTCTAAATCATGCCATATTTTTTTGTTGCCAGACATGCAACAAATATTTTAAAAAAACAGGCTCAAAACTAGACACGAGCGCAACGAATATTTCCTACGCTTAAGAAATAATTCTTATGCGTCCAATACTTTTTTTTTCCCCAGCTCACAGTAAATATTTCTTGCGAGCGCATATTAATAATTTTGAATTTTCTACAGGCGGGAAACGGCGATTAAGTATGAGCCCGCTAAATATAGGTTTTACGTGGTTATGAGAATCAAAAACGCTACTGGAAATACCCACTCAGTCGCTTCATCATTTTGACAGCTACTTTCAACAAGAGTTGTCGTTCTTCCGCAGCTTTATTTCTTTCACCCCTACAGTTCAACTTTGTTATTCGGTAAAAAAAAAATGTTCATGTTCCTTAACCTTCCTGTTATTTTTTATTTGCGGATGACAAACTTGATACCAATACTAGTCATGCTCTTGTCATAAACAATTTAAGTCCTACATTTTTCGATCCAGGTTTTAATTCACCTATTTAGTACTCACCTATTTAGTACGGCCGAATTAAATGTATTTACAGTGCGAGGAAGAAATATTTCTTAAAACTCACAGTGAACATATTTATTGCGCGCGCGCTCACCGGTTTTGAGTCTAAAGGCTTTCCATGCAATCACCTACACACACACAATAATTATAAAGTTGCTAATGACTGTTATTAAAAATATGTTTCGGTAACGAATGATGGTTGCAGAATAATGAATATTGCTGAATAATAAATAATAGTAATAATAATACAACAGAAAAATGCCTCCACTTTTTTTTTTTCTGTATAATTTTTTGGGAAAACTGTATGTTTTGTGTTTTAAAATTTCCGCCGAATGTGAGAAAATGCCGTCTGCGCATGCGTGACGGCCCGAAATGTGCGAAAGGTTTATTGAAAAAAACAACAGTATAATATAAAACATTTGTATCGATGCGGAACCAATGGTCATAGGTATGGTTATTCCCGTTTGCCATATCGACATTAGACTTTGCATAAATTCACTGCTTCATTGTGTTTCTTTCTGTAGCCGAGCGGAAGTATTTGACTTCCGCCTCTCGAACGCCACCTTGAGAACACAGCCCGACCTAAACTGTTTTTTTTATTTATCCTTCGTAAGACAGACATAAAATGTGTTGCCCTGCAAGGCGGGGAAGCGTGTTAGTAGTAAACTGGATTGCCGCTACTAGTGCCTCGACACTCTCTGCAGGTCGCTGCCATTAACCTGAATAAAATGCCTGTCGACAATGTGGTCCTGCTCACCACCAAAAGCAGAAGACGAATGGTCAGGCGGGAAGAACATGTGTTGTGTCGCCTTGTCCTGCATAACCCAATGGCCCCACCAGAGGATTCTGCACAGCATGAGCCACCCAAGGCTAGACTGACTTAACAGTGAAATACTGCCTTCAACAGTTAACACGGTCCAGAATCATCCTTTTCCCCGTCGTTGCACCATTTGTAGCCGAGCGGTGTATTTGACTCCCGCATCTCGACCTTCACCTTGTGAACACGCCCAACCCGCACTGCTAATTTCATTTATCCCTCGTAACAGAAACTGAAATTTCTGCCTTGCAAGGCGGTGGAGCGTGCTGATAAAAAACAGGATTGCCGGCTACTAGTGCCACGACACTTTCTGCAGGTCACTGCCATTAACCTGCATAAAATGCCTGCCGACAATATAGTCCTGTTCGCCACCAAAAGCAGAAGACGAATGGTCAGGCGAGAACAAGTGTCGCGTCGCCTGTGTCCAGCATAACTCAATGGCCACACCAAAGGATTCTGCACAGCAGAAGCCACCCAAGGATAGACTAACCAACAAATGGAAGGTAGACAACCTCTCTCTCAAGCGTGCACCAGTCGCTCCCCATTCCGCCACCTTTCTTTATTTCAATTCCTTCCTTCCTTTTTTTCTTTCTTCCTTCGTCTTCTGTCTTCCCTTCATTCCTTTTTGTTTCTTTTTTTTTTAAATTTTCTTTCCTTCTTCTTTCTTTTCCTCTTCTTTATTTTGTTTTATCATTCTTTCTTTTCTTTCATTCTTTCGTTTCTTTTTTCATTCTTCCTCTTCTTGCATTCTTTATTTTCTTTCATTCTTTCTTCCCATCTTTTTTGTTTATTTGTTTATTTTATTTTCTTTCTTTCTTTTATTTTTTTTAATTTTTTTCATTCATTTATTTATTTTTTATTTCTATGGTTTTTTTTTTTTTGTTTATTTAATTTATTTTTCTACTTCTTTCTTTCTGTTCTTTCGTTTCTTCTTCTTTCTTTCTTTTCCTTTTTCTTTGTCTTTCTTTCTTTTCTTTGATTCTTTCTTTCTTTCTTTTTCCTCTTCTTCTGTTTACTTTCTTCTTCTTCTTCTTCTTCTTCTTCTTCTTCTTCTTCTTCTTCTTCTTCTTCTTCTTCTTCTTCTTCTTCTTCTTCCTCCTTCTAATACCTAACTGACTTTAATCGGAGTTTTACCTTACGCCTTTAACCGTCTACAAGGGATACACCATTTACCTACCAAGCAAGTTCTTGCTTCTTCCCGGTAACAGTACTGGACTTGGTGTCCCTATTTAAACCCAGCAATACGCTCAGCAACATCAAATGACCCCATTCCTCTTTAAAAAAAAATGCAACAACCTTTCAGCTTGTTCTTCCCGGAACGCCGTAAAGTAATTACAGCAACAGCAAAGACGACAATGACACAGTAAACTTTAACTATTGATTTTATATTCCGTTACACGAGTGGAACAAGAAATCCGAAGTACGAGTGATCGCATTATTTTGATTCTAAAAAGGATACAGATAAAAAAGTGTTTCCGTTACATTTCGATTGTAACTTGTAAAGGAAAAGAAGCATTAAAGACCACCATTTTCTCACGGGCAGCTTTATGAGGGATGGTGTTCAACTATAAAACTCTCCCTCCGATAGAGGAATTCCACGAACACCAAAACATGACTTCCTCAAGAAAAATACGGATGCTGTCGCGGAGAGTTTTCGCCATTTCAGTCTGTTGCTTGACATGTCCATCCAGCGCCGTCCATGTGTTGACATTATCTGTCCAGTTCTTTCTTTGCTTCCTTACACCGTTTCTTGCCTTATTATTTTTTTTTTTCGTGCCGCCCGACTTAACCAAACCACGCTAACTTTCTTCTTTTTCACGACGGCAAGGAGTGGTTCCTTATGGCCCGCAAGAAAAATACCACTTGGGAATAAATGGGAAACGAGCAAGAGAACTCATTACGGGACGAAGAACACAATCAGAAAGCTAATACATGCTCGTTGGTATCCCCCCCCCCCCCCCCCTACTACTGAACAGACTGTTACCCTGCTCCGTTGGTAGTTAGTGTCATTTATTTCATGTTATTGAATCGTTCTTATCCAGTCCACGAGCTGCTCAAGGCGCTGGCCGATACAGGATTTAAACCGACCAACGCCCGAATGGAATGGGGGAGAAGAGACTTAGCGCCTGCTGGATGTATTTGTGTAGCTGCAACTCGCCCATCTGAGGCATGAGCGTCAGGATCTTTAAAATCAGTGCGATGGATGACTGTCTGCATTCACAGACTAGACCTCAGTGTATACTCTCCTCCGAAGGATGCCAGCAATCGGTGGGGTCCTTACAGAAGAGGTTGTTGCCGGATCTGTTTTATAGTGATAGCAATAAATCCTCCTCCTTCCTAACCTTGTTATTGTTGTTGTTGTTGTTGTATTTCCACACTGAACTGTTTTCAGTTGGCATTGTCTTCAGCAGAATGTTCAGATCAAATACATGCGCAGGTGCATGTGTACCCAAGGTTAAAAGTGTGTCCCTACAAGGCTACTACGCATGACCAGCACAGACTTCGGGACGTTACAGGTGAAACCACCTACAAGGTAATGCCGGACGGGTGGAGAGAGAGTGAGAGAGGGCGGGGATGGGGAGAGGGAAGGGAGAAGAAGGGGGCGTATGGGAAGGGAGAGAAAGGGGAGGGAAAATGAATAGGACAATAATTCTACTAAGCGCCGGCACATTGTCGACACGGAGTAAGTACGTCACAATAAACACAACAATCGCTTATATTGGGCGATGCTCCGGAGTCGGAAATGAAACGTACAAACTGTATGCTGATAGTGATATAGCGCGCTTATTTATTTTTACCGATCTTCTATAGCACTTTTCCAGGCCCCAAAGCGCTAGCTGTTAAAGGCGCTGGTCGCCACCGGGATCTATCTCCAGCTGTCCAAGATGCCAACTTGGCTGCATCAGGCGCACTGTCGAAAGCCCCGAACAATTGAGTCCCCGGCACTGGTTGACCTCTGTGGATGTGTGTTTGCTTGAGCTAGGCATCTTTAAAAAAAATTATATCCCGGGGTTTGTTTACGTGTCACTGAGACGACACGAAGTTGGGGAAAGGGGTTGAAGCCGAAGTAAAAAAAACTGTCAACATTAACAGAACCATTACACAACGTCTACTTCTGGCGGAAAATGTCTCCCGTCATGCAATCACCACCGTAATAACCGATGTTAAACTATAGGCCTAAATTTCACGGTGACTGTTTTGAAAGCGCCTCCAGCAAGGAGGAGTAAACGGCAAGGCTTTGGGCGCTGTTCAAGGAGGGAGACAATTATAGATCGGACTTGAGCTGAACTTCCCGTCCAGTGCACGCTTTGGGGCAAACTAGGGATTGTGTGAACCACTGACGTTTAAAATTGACTGGCAACGTTGTCCTCGGCCACGTATTGTGGACACTTATCTTCCACTAAAAAGCATTTTTTACTGAGACTGTGTGTGCTTTAGACTAGGAAAATTGATGATGGGCAAAAAGGTCTGTGAAAGCCTGGGCAAACAGTGCATTATCACTGCAAATTGCTGACGCACATGCCCACAAATAACTCTCGGTGTCCGAGGCCCGACGACAACGTCAAACATTCATCACACACAACCTTTTACGTAATTTTCCATTGCAATCTCAAGTTGGCGCTGAAGAAAACGCACTATCACGATGCCACGGATCGAGGTTAAAAAAAAAAAAGTTTAAAAACGCTTCAAATAAAAACTTTTAAAACCCTATTTCTATATTCATTGTGGACAAATTCCGAACAAACAAACAAAAACAAAAAACAAAACAATTTACGTGCGCCTGGACTGTAAAAGAGATGGGAAGTTTAGAGCGAACGTGGCACAATCAGAATGCAAATAACACAAAGGGAAACTTTTGTTCGGGATTCATTCCAGGACAATTTAATTGATTTAAACTTCATTTTACTTTAGAAACGGATTAGGTACGAACACCAGCAGCAGCAGCAACAACAACAACAACAACAACAACAACAACAATAATAATAATAATAATAATAATAATAATAATAATAATAATAATAATAATAATAATAATAATCCTATCCTATCCTGTCCCGTAACCCGAAAGCCGTAGGGGCACCACAGAATGATGATCGTTTAACCAGCATACTCCATCTTTCTCTGTCCTCAGCAGCCCTGATGGCTTCGCTCAGTGTCAAACCAGTCCATTCTCGAATGTTGTCCTCCCACCTCTTTTTCGGTCTCCCTCTTCTTCTACCTCCTTGCACTGTGCCTTGCAGAATAGTCTTTGCAAGGCCTGGTGATCTGGTGACGTGGCCATACCATCGGAGTTTCCGTTTCTTAATAAAGTTCTTAATTCCGTTTCTTAATAATAATAAATAAATAAATAAATAAATAAATTACAATTAAAAATATAAAATACAGAGTTGGAATAGAGATACCTTTTCTCTCTACCTCCACTTCATTTCGATAAGCGCGTCATACATTTTGCCAAAGAGTCTGTCTTTTATTGTCTCCCTTTCGCCAAGAGCGTATCTAGCGCTTGTTTAAACTGCAGAGGCCTTGCATGTGACGACAGTTTGGTGAATCGATCTATTTATCCGCAGCCCCGGGCCCTACAAGTTGACTGTTGAGGCTGCTGGTTCAATCCCATCTCTTCATTTTTCTTTTAAAACACATTGAAATACTAGTCAACATATTTTCCCTTTCAGCAACAACGCACCAATCACAAAGCCCCTCTCCCTCATTCAAAGTGCAACAGACCAGACACAGAACGTATTTCCCCAACGGCTAGGTCTGAAAAAAAAAATCCTCTCTCAAACATTATTAATCAGAAAAACTATTCTCACCTCACCCTCCACCCCACCCTTGAAATTTATTTCTCACTCAAATATTAATCAGAAAATCTATTTCTTCTCCCAAGGCCGCCTCTAAATTTTCTTCTCCATTCTAAGATCAAGCAACCAAGAACAGCCGTCCTTGTGTGTAGTCATAGACATATATATATTATATATGTCTATGGTGTGTAGTACAGTGAGACAGACATAACGATAGGCATAACCATTAGTCGATTAGAAATAGAGAGTCGGCTTTTAACTGAACTGCCGATGAAGCATTTTAGTGAAATACGTGCAATGAGAAAACGTCTGCCGCGTTTCATCTCCGTTATTTATTCCTTTAACCTCGTCCCTGTGAACTGAACACTTTCTCCCTTAAAACGTCTATTGCCTTCTCTTGCAACAATTTAGATTCTGTTTACATTTTTGTTGCCACATTAATTGTGGATACTCGATTTTCACACGAAAATGTTTTTTTTCCCTGAGGACTTCATCCAGGCATCTTCTTATGCTTTGGAAAAATCAGTCACTTGATTTTCAGCAAGCCCAGCTGATAACACTGACGAACTGAGAACACCGCAAAATGGCTGTCTGTATTATCTATGGCACAAAACCCCGCGTATGCCAACCATTGGCATCAGGGAAGGGCAGATAGAACTTTCCTATCATTCCCTCATAGGAGGGATAATAAGGCTTTTAGTCAAGATGCTATCAATAATGAATAAACTCCAGTCCCTTTTCTTTAAGCGAGACACCTACGACTTTTGTGCTCGACACACACGTTTTGTCTCCCTACCTTGCATTATCTCCCCTTCTTCCCCCCCCCCACTCCTTCAACCTATCAAATCTGTTTTATTCTCCCCCTCCCTTCCACTCCCCTCCCTCCCTTCCACTCCCCTCCCTCCCTTCCACCACTCCTCCCTCCCCATTCCTACACAGAGCCCGTCGTGTGGCTAGGACATGCGCACTGTACATGTAAAAGTGAACATTGGGTTGGACTGGCCCTGAGTCAGTACCTCGATTAATCCACATTGCGTAGCTGGGACTAGGCTTAAGTTCGCCTTTCTAGTGGAACCTCAGCTAGTCTCTGCTACGCAGTGGCATTCAACATAACCTAAAACGCTACCCTAGGTCTTATATTCCCACTATAGTCCTTCATTCTGGACAAGGCCAGCAGTACCATACAGTTACTGTGCTGATTTAGATTGGAATTGACAGTGTACCCTATAGGTCCTTTCTTTCCGCTTCAGAGTAGATGGATTCCACGACCTGGCGAGAGCCAAACAACGTTATTACAAAACCCGCTAACAACATATCGTTGTCGTTTTCAACGAAGCACCCAAGTCCGGTTCCTAAAAGAAAGAACGATAACTCCCAATTCATAATTACGACACGATATTATTCTAGATCAATCAATATTGGTCGATTTGTTGGCAGTTAGGGGCCTTGACTCTTGTTTAAATCCCACAGCTACAGAATTTATCTGCTGTTCAACTATACTACTCAAAATAATTGAAGGGCCACTCTCATATTTCATTTAGTTTAATTATTTTTTGCTGCTATCAATAATATCGCTTATATTGCTTATTTCAAAACTTATCCTGTACAGTAACATTCAAGACAATCTTATTCTGACAAGTAATCACATGTGTGAGCTTTGAACTTTCTGCACTGAGTTGAAAAACAAACCCAATTTTTACAAAAAAAAATGACCCTAATTTACTGTTGTCTTGCTAATAAAGCAAAATTTTCAACATTAAAAATTGATTTGCACGCGAAAGGCTTGCATTTTCTGAGTTCAGTTCAACAATCGGCGCTTTTTTCTGGGTATAAATGGCAGCGCTTTTGCTGCTTTTCTAATCATGCCCCCAAGGCGACGATTGACTGATGAGGATAGAGGCAGAGCTATTGCATGGTTTCAGGAAGTTGTAGGGGTGAGAGAAGTTGGCAGGCGGCTGGGAGTGTCCTACTCCGTTGTCCAAAGGCTGCGGGAGCGCATTAACAACACTGGAAGCGTCCAAGAACCAAGAAGGTCCGGACGCCCCCGCGTTACCATTGCAAGACAAGACCATTTCATCACCCTGTCAGCTCTGAGGATGAGGTCCGCTACAGCAGACACCATCAGAAGACAGCTTCACGCAGCCAGCAATGTTAACGTCAGCGACCAGACAATTCGCAACCGTCTACACGAGGCAAACCTGCGATCAAGACGACCAGCAGTACGGCCTTTGCTCACCCCAGCTCACCGTGCAGCGCGTTTTCCCTGGGCTCGGCGTCATTTGGTGTGGACTAGGCAACATTGGTCAAGGGTGCTCTTTACAGACGAGTCTCGGTTCTCCTTGTCTTTCAACGACCGTCGAGTGAATGTTTGGAGGCGTCCACGGGAGCGTTTTGCTGATGCGACGGTGCGCGAGCATGACCGCTTTGGTAGTGAATCTGTCATGGTGTGAGGTGGCTTCGCATTAAACTTCAGAACACCCCTGCTCCAAATTCATGGCAACTTAAACGGTATTGGCTACAGGAATGACGTCCTACAACCTAGGGTTCTCCCAGCTCTGCGGGCCATTGGGGAAGGTGCCATACTACAGGACGATAATGCCAGACCACACCGAGCGCGTATCGTCAATGACTTCCTGCAGCAACAGCACCTCATAAGGATGGATTGGCCGGTTCGATCACCCGAATTGAACCCCTTAGAACATCTGTGGGATGTCTTGGGTCGACAGACATGGGCAAACCTCCCTCCAGGAGCTAACCTTGAAGTTCTGGCCCAAGATCTCCAGCAAGAGTGGTTGGCCATCCCAGGAAACATCCTCCATAACCTGATACGGTCCATGAGACAACGATGCCAAGACTGCATTGATGCAAACGGTGGCCACACCCGATACTGACTCTATAGATTTTTGGTTTCTAAAGTTTTGATTTTGTAAATGATGGGTATGTCCAGTTAAATTGAATTTACTCGAATTTTAAGCGACTGATGTCTAAAATCTTTTTTGTTATTGATGCAGAAATGATTGCAATAAAATATGATGAAATAATAAATTGAATTCGTGTTTCTGATTTAAAGAGAGACCCATATGTCCAAGTGGCCCTTGTATTATTTTGAGTTATATATATATAATGAGCGAGACTGTTATATTCACTTCCTCAGATCAGAGTAAAAAGCTGCAGCATAAAATCAACCACACGCAGTTCGAAGGAATTTGCAGACGGTAAAAACTAATATACACATCTCGTGCACTGTAAAGCAGAAGAGAGCTAGAGAGGCGTTATAGGGACTCCTTATTTTCAAAAAGCCTGCTTCACCTTCACGATGGTTAGTTATCACCCGAAAAGAGGCAGTAATGGAAAATGGCCCCGTTGGACGTTTACATCTCTCAAAGCGCATAACGCAGTTCAGCTGAGTACAGATCTATCGCTCCAGCAATCAACTCGTCCCATTGTCACGCGCCTATTAATCATTCAGGGACCTGAACCATCCAGCGATCCTGGACGCGGTGAGGCGAACCGTCCACTGTTCTGGTGAACTGGAAGCGTGTCAGGTCTTTGATCTTGGTCTTCGTTGTATTTTTTTTTCCAAAAGACAGTGTATGTTTGTCTGCCTGTATGTCTGTCACTCTTTCTCCCCTCTGTGTGTGGTCGGGAGTGGGCGGATAGGTAGACAGATAGATAGATAAACAGACAAGATAGACAGACAAATAGAATCAGGTAGTTTATTTACACAGGAGATAGATAGATAGATAGATAGATAGATAGATAGATAGATAGATAGATAGATAGATAGATAGATAGATAGATAGATAGATAGATAGATAGATAGATAGATAGATAGATAGATAGATAAAGTAGATTGATAGATTGATTGATAAATAGATTAATTGATTCAGATATTTTATTGACAACAAGAATGGAGAAGGCTGGAGGTGTTGAAGGAGAGGGGGAGGGGAGAGAAGAGATTCATTGGAAAAGAAGGAGTAAAACGACGGACAGATGTAATATCTCATCTCATTTTCGGAAATATCCACCCTAATGTACTAATGGCTTTAGTAAGGGTCATGTCGTCATGTGCCAAATGTAGGAAGTTATGCCTTACCTGTCCTATCCTATCCAGCAACTCTGAGGTCATTGAGGGACCACAGATGATTGTTTAACCAGCGTACTCCATCTTGCTCTGTCCTCAGCAACCCTGATGGATTCGCTCAGTGTCAAGCCAGTCCATTCTCGAATGTTATCCTCCCACCTCTTCTTCGATCTCATTCTTCTTCTACCTCTTCGCACAGTGCCTTGCAGGATGGTCTTTGCAAGGCCTGGTGATCTGGTGACGTGGCCATAAAAGGTAAAGGTAAAGGTAGTCCCATAGCCTTGTGGCCGTAGGGGAGCGTGATGTTGGAGATCACACTTATCTTGGGCCAGCGTAATGAGGGTGATGCCCAACTCTCTCCCTCGCTGCTTTACCTTCCCCACCCTCAAGAGAGTAGGTACTCAATCACAGTTGAGTCAACTGGGGGCGTTGTTGTTTGTCGCTTCACACCTTAGCGGTCACCCATCCAAGTGCTAACCGCACCGGACGGTGCTTCACTTTCGACACAGTAGCGAGTGCTCCAACCGCTGCACTATCCGACACCCCACTATCCGACGTGGCCATACCATCGGAGTTTCCGTTTCTTCACCACTGTGAGCAGGTCATCGTATTGTCCAATGGCTTGTGTGATTGCCTGTCGGACTTCGTCGTTGGTGATGTGCTGGGTATAGGAAATACCCAGAAGTCTTCTGTAGCGGTGTCCCGTCGTTAGCGCGCAGGATAAATGCGCGCCGACAATAGCGCGCCGTCAATTGCGCGCACCGACAAATGCGCGCAAAACATATGCTCTCCACGTGGTCATTGCGCTTCGACGGATCGCTGCTACGGTCTTCTTCGCTTCGTTGCGTTCCGGATCAGGAGCATGGTTATGCTCAGATATCACAGTGCTAGTGTCCTCTGCCATCACTTTAATTCGCCCTTTACGATCACGTTTAAAACATCTCCACGATGCACTGCCGTCTGCATTTACTCGGGTTTTTTTTATATCGATATCCAATCGTTATGATATGCTCTTTCTCCTTCTGCGTCTTCTCCATGGTTACCCAAGATTAGAATTTTGATATTTTTACACAATGAGTTTGGTATTTATAGTTTTCTTAGCTTATATTGCGTAAATACACCCTTTGATGTCTGCTCACTCGAAACAGTAATAATATTGGAACTATTAGTTTATTTATACTATTATGATTACAGATTTTCAACCTCAAAATAATCTGTGAGAAATACCTACAGCACCAACAACATCTATATTATGTGTCCATAGACTTCAAGAAGGCGTTTGACCGAGTCTGGCATGCAGCTCTATGGGCAACAATGAAAGTGTACAACATCAGCCCTAAAATTATTGAAGTCATCAAAAGCCTGTATGACAAGGCTACCAGTGCAGTCCTCCATAACAGCGTCATCGGGAACTGGTTCAGAACAACAATCGGTGTGCGTCAAGGATGCCTACTCTCTCCAACACTCTTCAACATCTTCCTAGAGCGCATCATGTCAGATGCCCTTGCAGATCACGAAGGCACAGTCAGCATAGGGGGTAGAGCCATCTCCAATCTTCGTTTTGCGGATGACATTGATGGATTGGCTGGAGAGGAACAAGAACTTGAACAGCTGGTGCAGAGGCATGGCACCACCTCCAGAGCTTATGGAATGGAAATAAGTGCAGAGAAGACCAAAATGATGACCAACAACACCAATGGCATCAACAAGGACATCAAAGTCAAGGCCAATCCCTCAACACAGTGCATAGCTTCAAATATTTAGGAGCCATTGTATCAGACAATGGGTCCCGACAGGAAGTCCTCTCCAGGATCGCACAAACAACTGCTGCCCTGACAAGGTTGAAGCCCATTTGGAAAGACATGACCATCAGTCTACATTCCAAAGTAAGACTGCTGCGCTCCCTTGTCATCTCCATCTTCCTATATGCTTGCGAAGCATGGACCCTCACAGCAGATCTACAACGAAGAATACAAAGCATGGAGATGAGGTGCTACAGTAGACTTCTGGGCATTTCCTATACCCAACACATCACCAACGACGAAGTCCGACAGACCATCACACAAGCCATTGGACAACACGATGACCTGCTCACAGTGGTGAAGAAACGGAAACTCCGATGGTATGGCCACGTCACTAGATCATCAGGCCTTGCAAAGACCATTCTGCAAGACACAGTGCAAGGAGGTAGAAGAAGAGGGAGACCGAAAAAGAGGTGGGAGGACAACATTCGAGAATGGACTGGTTTGACACTGAGCGAAGCCATCAGGGCTGCTGAGGACAGAGAAAGATGGAGTATGCTGGTTAAACGATCATCTGTGGTGCCCCTACGACCTCCGGGTTACGGGACAGGATAGGATAGGATAGGATTACAATAAATATTAAGTAAACACACTTTGATGTGTGCTCACTCGAAGACGTCAGCCTAATAAACAGTATACTGTATGTTAATTAAAAATTATTACACAAATAAATAATTTGTTTATATAATATATATTATATAATTTGGTTTTGCATATTTGTTTAATCGATCAAAGTGAAAATTTAATCGAAGTGGAAAATTACTACAGGCTCTTAGTCTATGCCAGGGTTTGTCTATGCTGCGCGCTTTCGACGGCGCGCACTTGACGGGCATATTTTGCTGCGCGCTATTGACGGCGCGCAATTGACGGCGCTCTTATTGCCCTTCTGTAGCACCTCATCTCCATGATTTATATTCTGCGTTGTAGATCTGCTGTGAGGGTCCATGTTTCGTAAGCGTATAGGAAGATGGAGATGACAAGGGAGCGCAGCAGCCTTAATTTGGAATGTAGACTGGTGGTCTTGTCTTTCCAAATGTTATGCCTTACAATCATTATAAACTGTCCGTACTGTGTGCGGCGACATGCACCGTCTAGTTTGTATTTTTGCAACAACTCCACTGTCCTTTTTCATTGTGTGGGAAAAATAAATCCCAAAGATATAGAAAATCACTCTAGCTGGCCTCAAGTGCCATCCATGCCAAAGCTAAGAAGTTCATTACGCTTGTTGAGATGGCAGTGATATGACCTGGCTGTAAAAATCAAAACCAAATGAGGCACTAACATGCATCGATCTCCAATACAATACAATACAACAAATCTTTATTATCCCATAAGGAACTTCACAGCAATGTATGTCAGGCATATAAAACATAAAACATATAATAGAAAACAATCATGTTATAACAATGCGCATGGAAATTTTCCCCAACCAGAAAAGACTGGTTTGAGCTTTTCGTGTCACAGACGAAAAAAAGGACAGACGGAGGGACCGACGGGGACAACACATACGTTCGTGTGTACGTCCGTCCGTCCGTCTGTCTGCCTCTCTAACTCACTCACGCACCCATGTTAACAATTTAATTTCCCAATGGTGAACAAGCAACCGGCGTTAGTTACAAATACACCCAATTCTGACGAAACTAAGGAAAACGTTCATGTCAATCGAAACTAAGAAACAAAGAAACTAAAGAAAAATTTTAATCTCTCTCTCTTTCTCTTTCTCTCTCTCTCTCTCTCTCTCTCTCTCTCTCTCTCTCTCTCTCTCTCTCTCTCTCTCTCTCTCTCTCTCTCTCTCTCTCTCTCTCTCAAAAACGGGGACCCGGATGGTGACGTTACTGTTCACAAATCAAGGAAATTTGTCCGACCTTCGAATTACAAATTCAGCAATAAACATGCCTGTTGTTGGTCTACCAACAGCAGTGGAACTTGCTTTGGGGTCCCTGCTCGCAGAAAAATCGCTTTCCAGTTGGAAAATTACAGGCAGTGGTGACACTACGGTAGTTGTTCTCCGTTTAAAAGGCGAAGGCTCTAATCAACAAGATGGCGACACAGAGAATGAAGCAGGTCACAACGTTTATTATCGACGCAAGTGTCCCAGTCAAATTCGCCGTGACAACAACAGAGCTCTTCAACATAAGCAACTTAAGTCCTCAGAAATTCTTAAGGCAAGTTATTTGAATATTTCTGCATCACCATTCGAGCCGTCGGTCGAAGAAAATGCTTATGTTGACAATAGGCCTATTATTGACAGTTGCTGTGCTAGTAGTAGTAACTACAAAGACGATGCAATGCCGTCAGCCAGCACGTGCAATACGCTTTCATACCTACCTGATACAGCCAGTGTGCTACATTCCATTGCTGCTAATACTCACACTACTGATCTACATTTTGTTGGCTGTGTTGACAAGTCGCCACGCTCTGTACCACAACAAGTAGGCCTGCCAGATTTAAATATCAATGACCCGACAACAAAGCCTAGCGCTGCGGAGTTTCAACCACAGACAGTGAAGGAGTATGTCAATGGAATTATTGATAAACGCAGACTGAGCTGTCTGAGAAACCCACAGAGAAACAGAACTTTCAGAAAATGTACGGTGATCGTCGCTGATGGCAAAGAATACGTGATCTGCCAGAGTGAGGACGTGATGTTGGCCATGGACTGCGAGACATGTAAGTGGAAGCACTGGCTCATCCTGCAATCAGCCCGCTACTTGACACCAGATGAGAAATTGTGGTTGTCCAGACTTCGAACTGGTCAACCGGTGGATAGAGGAAAGAGACTGGTGGTCACTAAGGCAGAAAACGACCTGTGCACGCTAATGGAATTGATCAGGTTCTTCCTGGGTGGACTACATTCGTGATCAAAGACATTTGATATTGAATAACATAATAATGCTGTGGTTTCCATGGCAAGAAAACACGCGTGTGTACATTATTATGATTTGTGGAAATCATTGGACATTTGTAACCCTAATCCCATCGTACCCCCTTCGAAATGGACAAATAGTCTAAAAATCGAATAAAAATCTGAATCTGAAAAATCTCTCTCAAAAACGGAATTGTATACAAATGTACAATTATTAGTATGAACGTGAGAGTGAATGATGCAATGACAGATTGTAAGACTAAAGCTTATAACCTAACACCTTCTCCTTCATCCTTGTTGTAAATAAAATTCTCTATATCGCCCCCCCCCCTTCCCCTCCCTCCTATACACACCCGCCACTTCTCCGTCGCTCACTTTCTCTATCTTCTAAAACCAAGTGTTACCTTTTCATTTTCCTTCTTTTTTTGGCCATTCTCTCTCTAGGACAAGCTTAGCACCAGCCCGAACCAGCAATATGACCCACACCAAAGACTACCGTCATCATGTAAAGCTTTTACAAATATCCATTATATGAGTTACTTATATGTACAGTAGCTATTGTTTATCAGGCAAACCGTTTTATTATTCAACAGACAAGTAACGGTCGGGTCAACTTTATTCTATATAGGGCTTTGTAAAATAAAGTGTGAAAGAGAGAGCAACTGGTGTTTAAATGACACCCGATAGATCCCAACCATTAATAAGGTGTAGGACAGAGCAACTGTAGTGTAAAGTTGAAGATTGTCTGCAACAGCACACCAGCATTCAGAAACCGTAACTTTCACACAATGCCACTCTCTTACTATTGTGCACTACGGTTTTGAAAATGTGTCTCCGTTGTATTTGTTAGCCATCCTGACCAGACAGCTGTTTCTACTCTGGGAGCGTCTTCAATGGTCACGGGGCTGGTGAGACACAGAAAACTTGGCTCATGTGCCACCCTAAGACTATCTTGGCCGGCTCTGAAACGGCTTTGGTTACTCGGGTGAAAAGATAGACGGGGGTCGATATAATATTATTATTATTATATAGTCTACCCTATGGATTTACTTTGGAAAACGACCCGTGATCTATTGCTGCCCCACATCGACTAATAACTGTTATTACACAAACATCAGTAGCTAACAGTCGCTATGTTGTTAGTGTAATGTACACTATAGTCGCTACTGGAAAGAAAGACAAAAAGTCGGTGACAGTACTTCACAGGGTACATGGTCGTTTCGCCGGAAATCACGTTCGCCGAATCCGGCGAATCGACCAATCAGATTTTCAGGCGAAACGTCCAAGTGGAAAAAAAGGATCTGGGAACGACGGGTAGGGTAAGGCAGTGCCTCGACGGGTAGGGTAAGGCAGTGCTACACATATACCGCTCGAAACGGGTTAGGGTTAGGGCTAGCGGTCCGTCTACAAGTGATTGAATTACAATCGACCTATCGGTGAATCGACCATCGGCGAATCGACCAGGCCTTTCCGGCGAATCGACCATCCGGCGAAACGCCTATAAACCCTTCACAGGAACTGATAACAAGGTACTGAGCTTGCAATCAACGTGTCATAAATAAAGTATGTGAGCATATTTACCCGTATTTCTCACTTAAACCATCTCTAAAACGTGTGTGTTGTGTTGCGAAATTATATTGCTGCGAGTCTATCCTGTCCTATCTTATGCTATCCCGTAACTCGAAGGTGGTGGGGCACCACATATGATCGTTTAACCAGCGTACTCCATCTTTCTCTGTCCTCAGCAACCCTCCTGGCTTCGCTCAATGTCAAGCTAATCCATTCTCGAATGTTGTCCTCCCACCTCTTTTTGCTGCGAGTATAGACACGAAACTGTCGCAGTTTCTTTTTGCTGCATGTTTTTTGTCTTTGTATTCTTCTTTTTTTTTCCTCTTCTTTTCCACAGGAAGGAAATGAGCTACTGGACATTTAGAATAACTTGCGCATGCGCTACTGAACTTAACATAAACTATGGTTGAAGTGTTCCAATTTTCTACGAAATTCCGCCGCTGCAACCCAATTTCACAGAGGGACTCCACGAATTGTCCATGAAAGACTGCTGAAGCTGAAACTGAAAGTGTCAAAGCGGACACATTTTACATCTGCAGGAGTCTTGCTGTTGATGGTGGACCGAATTTCACTGCGGGGGAGGGGGGGGGGGGGAAGGGGGGGATATTTCACAGCGACAGCGTTTCATTGTTATCCGCCAACCACTCCTCTGTCCAGGCATCATCACTTGCTGTGGCTGCATTTCCAGGTTCCCTTGCTGCACGAATTAGCGATCTGTGTGGCATTTCTGTATAGGCCACAGTGTTGAAATCGTTGCTTGGCGACGCTTGCTAGGTAACAAAAAGAGAAGCTAACTGCGCGGTTGTAAATCACCCCGTGGAAGACTCTCTCCGGCCACAAAGGGAAATAAGGTAGTGGACGCAGAGTAAGTCTAGCGATAAACAGCACAAAGGTCTCCTGATCACTGCATAATATGACAAAGGAATAGTGAACATGGAATTGGACGTCGCTACAATATTACCCCAACATACAATCTTCTAGTTACTAGATGTATGCATGTATGTATGTAATTTGCACCACCCTTGTGCTAATGTTTTATAAATTGTTTCCATTGGCTGATAACGATATTTTAGTAACTTGGTCTGTTTTAATACTTTGTTGGGCAACAGTTACTGTATTCCTGATATTGTATTTTTATGAATTTATTAATACTGACTTTTTAAAGCTTTTTATTATGGCATACATGTGTACACGACAATTCTTACAAAACTACCACTTTTTCTCACCCACACACCGGTGTGTGTGGGTAAGAAAAATTAATGAATCTCTAAAATAATATTCTTTTTATGTAAGTGCTAGTTTTTGTAAGAATTGTCGTTTAGGTTGCATGCTTTTACCTAATCAAATGCGACACAAATGACTGTACACTGTACATAATTCCTTTGATGGTAATAAAGATGTGTTGAACGGAACTGAATTGACTTGTATCCATTATCTTATCATACCATCAACCATTATATACTCGATGTTCGTATACGTTTTTGCAAAAGGTCTCCGACATAAGAGTTTGCGTAGCCGAATGTAGGAATCAGCAAGAAATGTTATATAACCTATCCCAAAGAAAGACGTTCCAAATCTTGTACATACCATCAAACAAAACGCTAGGCAGAACTCAGCCTGAAATTTGATAAAATACAAAAAATGTCGTTTCTATTCTTAACCAATAGCATTGTACCACATACTAGATGTACAAGGTTTAAAAACAATCGTTTATTGCGTAACACTTATACGACTCACTGAATCTTTTTCATCACCAGAGCATCAGGCCTTGCAAAGACCATCCTGCAAGGCACAGTGCAAGGAGGCTGAAGAAGACGGAGACAGAAAAAGGGGTGGGAGGATAACATTCGAGAATGGACTGGCTTGACACTGAGCGAAGATATGAGGGTTGCTGAGGATAGAGAAAGACGTAGTACGCTGGTTAAACGATCATCTGTGGTGCCCCAACGACCTGCGAGTTACGGAATGTTATAGAATAGGATAAGAATCTTTAATGAAACAATATGTTATTATTATCATATATATCATTATGACAGTTTAATTGTGTGACGCCAAAAGACGGACTTCAACGGAAGTCGGAAGACGGACTTAAACCGAAGACGACGACGTTTACAACGACAACAACAACAACGAAGAAGAAGAAGAAGAAGAAGAAGAAGAAGAAGAAGAAGAAGAAGAAGAAGAAGAAGAAGAAGAAGAAGAAGAAGAAGAAGAAGAAGAAGAAGAAGAAGAAGAAGAAGAAGAAGAAGAAGAAGAAAAAAAAAGGAGGGGGAGGAGGAGGAAGACACGCAGAAGAAGAAGAAGAAGAAGAAGAAGAAGAAGAAGAAGAAGAAGAAGAAGAAGAAGAAGAAGAAGAAGAAGAAGAAGAAGAAGAAGAAAAGGGGGGGGGCGGAGGAGGAAGACACGCAGAAGAAGAAGAAGAAGAAGAAGAAGAAGAAGAAGAAGAAGAAGAAGAAGAAGAAGAAGAAGAAGAAGAAGAAGGGGGAGGAGTAGGAGGAGAAAGACACGCAGAAGAAGAAGAAGAAGAAGAAGAAGAAAAAGAAGAAGAAGAAGAAGAAGAAGAAGAAGAAGAAGAAGAAGAAGAAGAAGAAGAAGAAGAAGAAGAAGAAGAAGAAGAAGAAGAAGAAGAAGGGGGATGAGGAGGAGGAGGAAGACACGCAGAAGAAGAAGAAGGAGAAGGAGGAGGGGAGGATGAGAAGGAAGACACGCAGAAGAAGAAGAAGAAGAAGAAGAAGTGGGAGGAGGAGGAGGAAGACAGGCAGAAGAAGAAGAAGAAGAAGAAGAAGAAGAAGAAGAAGAAGAAGAAGAAGAAGAAGAAGAAGAAGAAGATGATGATGATGATGATGATGATGATGATGATGATGATGATGATGATGATGATGATGATGATGATGATGATGATGATGATGACGTGCGATATAGGGGGGAACTGCCATGCGCTGTTCCAGTAAAGAAACCCAACATTCATCTCCCATCACTTGCTGGAACACTTCATCAGCTCGTGGGCGGAGAAAAAAAGAGGTGCAGCAAGAAAACTTCCAATGCTTCAAAGAGACCTGCCAGCATTCAACCTTTACAATAATAAGAAAACAAACAGGTACGTCAACCTAAAGACTGTTGTTACTTATGGACAAAACACCAGACCAAATAATAACAAGAAGCTCTTCGTCAGACGGGCAAAACACCACAACAATACTTCCCAAACCGTGCATTGTCCGCCTGACCAACAGCTGAGCTGGAAAATTTGCACTGTTACTTTATCTTCAATTCAATTAAATTCTGTAACTTTACATCTGTTCACTACAAAGTAATATTAGACGACTAAAAACTTAAAAGTAGCCGTACCTACTTTGACCACGCCCCCTCGATAGATCCTGTTAACATTTACAGTGAATGTTGCCCCCACTGAAAAATAAGCTTACGAAAGAAAATAACTCTTTCAAAAAAAATATAGTTTACAAAAAAAAAAAAAAAAAAAAAAAAACCCGTATTTTTTGTGCCTATTAATAGTGGAGTTAAAAATAGCATCTACTAAAGCCGGAAAGAGAAAGAACCCGTAAAAACAATTGCTCGTAAGATTTTTGGTTTCAGGTTGATAAAATAGACCTTACCCTATTCCAGACACCAAAGACGCAGACTTCAAACCGCCTGCTTTACTCAGAAATAACAAAGAATATCTACTAGTACTACTGCATAGCCTACCTTCTTTGGAAATAAGGCCAAAGGTCACACGGATGTACCGTTAACTAACTAACTAACTCTCTCTCTCTCTCTCTCTCTCTCTCTCTCTCCCTCTCTCTCTCTCTAAACGAATAATTCCTTTGTCCTTGTAAACTGCTGTTTAAATTATTTTATCTTAATAATAATAATAATAATAATAATAATAATAATAATAATAATAATAATAATAATGGATGATATGCCCATCTTATTCCTCAAATCAGACTCAAAGAGCGGCGATCTGTAACCAACATACATGCTCACACGTTACAGACACTCCTACATACACAACAAACACAATTCATCACTCCAACATGTGGTGTAAAGGAACGTTGCTATTACAAGACGGAAATCAAATCGACTTTTTATTTTTTTAAAATTTTAGATTTGACTGTATCCAAAACCTTTATTGAAGGGAGGGAGGAAACCGGAGTACCCGGAGAAAACCCTCGGTGACCTGAAAGTCTCGTCCCTAAGGCAAACAAGTTTTTTGTCCAAAGTAGCCTTCTTTTGGCTTATGTGCCTATTTGTGTTTCTTTATATCAACAGAAAAGTGGGTGAGAAAGACAGAAAGTTATATTCTGTTGGTGGTACAAGACTCGGTAGAAAAAGTAGGTACTCACGGGCCTTGTGGGTTCGGTACCCCAGCGAACATGGTTCCTGCTTGACGGTGTACTGCGGCAGTTCGAGGCAACCAAACCAGTAAAATGTCCACGAAAAAGCGAACTCAGTCACAAACTGTTTCTGTTCAGTTCACTCACAAAAACCATTGGATGCACAATTCCCAACCAACGAAGACTAAACAATCAATGAAAAATTTCGAGGTTCATAATTCTAAAATGATCGGTTAATATTGTATACTTGACATTTGTTCTATGGAAATAAATACATTCTCAAAGGCGGTAAAGCCACTTAAGAATACCCCCCCCCCACCCCCCAACCCCCTCCATCCAACGCCTCCTCTCTTTCACTTCGTCAAGTTTAAAGTTTAATAATAATAATGAAATAAATTTCAAAAAGCGGATTTTTATTTTTTATTTTCGTTTTTTTAGTATAATTTTTGGACTATTTAGGTTTATCTCGCAAAGTCTGGATTAACAATATGAGGAAATGAGCACATAAACTCACATGTGAGTTAAAAAAAACACCACACAACTTTATTATCTCCAACTCCTGAACAAGCTACAGCGACATTTTTTTTCACAAAAACACACCAAAATGAATCACTGCCTCAAGTAAGCGTCCTACATATTAGACAAAAGGCTCAACGGCCTACACAAAACGGGCAGCCCTTATTTATGGCTTTTAATTTTTAAAAATATATATCCTCTCTTTTTTCTTTCTTTTATATCAGCAACACACGCATGGGGTGTCGGATAGCGCAGTGGTTGGAGCACTCGCTACTGTGTCGCAAGTTAAGCACCGTTCAGTGCGGTTAGCACTTGGACGGGTGACCGCAAAACGTGAAGCGACAAATAACAACGCCCCCAGTTGACTCAACTGTGACTGAGTACCTACTCTCTTAAGGGTGGGGAAGGTAAAGCAGCGAAGGAGAGAGATGGGCATCACCCTCATTACGCTGGCCCAAGATAAGTGTGATCTCCAACATCACGCTCCCCTACGGCCACAAGGCTATGGGACCACCTTTACCTTTTTCTTTTCTTTTTTTTAAAACACGTGCGATGGTGTTAAGTAACTCGAGCCAGAGTGGCGTTGGTGCCAACAATCGTTATACACCAGAAGTAGCAAATTAAAACAGCCTCTCTCGTCA
Source organism: Oncomelania hupensis (assembly GCA_036898135.1). Classification (NCBI taxonomy): domain Eukaryota; kingdom Metazoa; phylum Mollusca; class Gastropoda; order Littorinimorpha; family Pomatiopsidae; genus Oncomelania; species Oncomelania hupensis. The sequence goes on from CM072515.1 coordinate 65,626,260, forward strand.
CGCGTAAGATGTACAATGATGCAAACAAGACGTAAAATTATGGGAAAGGACTGGGGAGATGCGGAGTAGGGGAGGAGGGGTTGGGGGGGGGGATCTGAATTTACCCAAAAATGTTTGTAATCATCACACTTTTGGCAAATCAATTATTTCTCTGTGCATTTATTAATCTTCTTTCACACAATCATGGAAGCAATATAGTCAATTAACACACCAGAAATTGGTGGCTTAACACGCTTTTTAACGTCAATGTTTTTAGAAGTATGCGAACAGATTTGAGTTAGGGATGAACAAATTATTAAACTTTGAACAAATATCCACTCTTTCGACCAAAACATGTTCATTCCTCTGTGCAAAACGTAAAGCTTACTTCAACCAACCACGCAACAAAGATTGGTTCCCTTAGTTCTGCTCGTTTGGAGAGCACGATACATATAATTAAGCACAGACGTCTAAGGCATGGTCAAATCTTCCCTAAATTCAGCCTACATATTAATCCGGTGGGCTGGTACCTACGATACAAGTATCATGGACGCTTAGCTCGAGGAGGAAGTCCTTAATTCTCGTCTTATTTGGATCAGAGAGACAGACAGTACCACTCACCTACTGTAAATTTGAAAATCTTGTTCAAGTTCTACCATTAAACACAACACAGCTATTTAGACGCAAGTTAACTGTACAGGTTAACTGTAACTTCCCTATGCAATTAACACGAACATTCTCCGTGAACAATTACTACTACTACCAATACTAATAATAACGGATTATGCTATTACATGTATCGCTTTTTTTCCCAAATCCACAATTATCAGGGTCAAAGCGCGGCGATCTGTACCAACATACGCGCTCACATGTACCACCCACTCTCTCACACATTGAAGGAGGGAGAAAACCATCGGTGACCTCAATAGTCTCGTATCTAAGTCGCACAAGTTCACCCCTGGCTGGAATCGAACCCGCGACCTTCGGCATATGAAACTTGCAACTAATCCACTGTGCTACGAGGCCACCCCGTGTATACATCTATAGAGATCTACTACTATAGCTTAAATTGTAAAATCTGGAAGCCATGGACAAGGTCAAGCGCTATCTGTTCATTGAACGGACATAGAATTAGAAACCAACATTTATACCACCAGTAGATGGAGATTTATGAAAACCACACTGAAAGCTAACGGCCAGTTTGAGCTAATACAGTACTACACATACACATACGCGCAGAGAACATTAACCCCAGACGCCAAAATCTTGGATAATCACATCCAGTCGACTTCATTAATATAGGACGTTACATTCTAGATTACAGTGTAGTAACAATGAGCAATCGTGGTACTCAAATGAGCAATCGTGGTACTCAAGTTTCCTTACGCTGCGTTGCTCATAATACAATTCTACTACTGCGTTATTTGGCAGGTTCTACTTGTCACAATCGCAATACGGACAACTTCCACCCTATTATCGATGGTTAAGAGACCGAATGTTCATAAAATTGGCCTAACATACCAGCAAAGTCCAAGCTAATAATGATTGTCTTCACAAACCTGGATTGAAAACGCACGCACCACTACGTTACCAGGTAAGTGAACAAGCAGTTGCGCATAACAATGTCGCGCCACATGTAGCCAAGGAAACAAAACAACGAGTACGAATCAGACGCACTGTGCGATACTCATCCAAGTCAACACCTTCGACAACTTAAAATTGTGTCCGAACTCATGCACCAATGGATAAAGATATTTGCTTAACAGTAAAACCAACAACAAACAAACAAAAAACAAAAAAACAAAACACCAGCCTTGAACTTTAAAGTTAAACCTTATTGTCATGCGACAAGACTTCAACACGAAATCGGATTGTGGATCTGCGGGAGATTGAAAGCCTCGCTAAAATCGATGTTTCCGATGTTGGTAGATGGATTCTCGGTTGCCTTCTTCGCAATAACGAGAGCGGCTTGTGTTTCATTAGTCGCGATTACATATCAAGTAGGCGGTGCCTACTTCCATACTGCTTAATTAATTAAACATCGCGAACTGCTAGACTGACGATTTTCCAGTAACGAGCTGAGATTCCAGTCGTGCGAAACGATCATATATTTTATTCCTGCAAAACAATCGTATAATATTCCTGCAAAAACGATACTGTATTTGTAACAAACAAATTATGCATTCCTGAAAATCAAGTTATTGAATTCCTGCTGAACAACAACGTATTTCTGCGCACCAATTATCTAGTATTTGTGACAATTACTTATTCCTTAAAATCAACTGTTGCATTCCGCTGAACAGCAGCCATTTATTTCTACTAAGCAATCAACCTTCGGGAGAATACAAGCGGAGTAATAACAAATAAACACCATGACCTGCTTACAGTGGTGAAGAAACAGAAACTCCGATTGTATGGCCATGTAACCAGATCATCAGGCCTTGCAAAGATCATCCTGCAAGGCACGGTGCAAGGTGCCGAAAAAGAGGTGGGAGGACAACATTCGAGAATGGACTGGTTTGACACTGAGCGAGGCCATGAGGGTTGCTGAGGACAGGGAAAGATGGAGTGCGCTGGTTCGACGATCATCTGTGGTGGCCCTACGACCTCCGAGTTACGGGAAAGGATAGGATAGGAATAATAAATTAAAAAAAAAACAACATGATCTTACCACGCGCTTTGCCTTCAACCAAACTCTGCGCAGCGCGGCGATCTGAATAGATCGCTATTATTATAGCAAAACGTGTTTAGCAACAAAATTACTCCTGTGACCTTGACCTTTGCGGTGGAGAAGCGAGGCCATCGAAGAATATTCCGTGTGCTAAACTAACCTTTCTTTGAGATCACTAACCTAGGTAATGTTTCAAAGGAAGCTTGACCCCTTGGGGTCATGAGCAATCTTGTCACTGTAGATTGTTCTAACCTATAAAGGGAACAGTGAAAGCCCCAGTTGAAAACCTGTCTTGCCTTTGTAGGCATGACTAATTCACTGCGGCAACAGTTCCCCCGTTGGAGTGCCGGGGGTTTCAGTATAAATAGACCCCACTTTCTGGAAATTTAGTGCTTTAAATTCCACTGTCGCTGTCTTCATCATTTGCTCTTTCCCATTCCTGATCTGTCCTATCACTCTGCTATACTTTCTTCTTCTTCGCTAGATCAATGACCTACCTTTTTTCTTGAAAACTCTTCCTGGACAAGACTCCTTGTTTGTGTATGAGGTCTGTTGGATCAGCTTGGGAGTGTTGGACGCTTTCTGCCGGGTGTCACTAGGGCTTCCTATGATTGTATTATTTCGCACTATAGGCATTTTATATGTATGTGTTTTGTTGTTGATGTTATAATGATGGTGTATTCTATTTTGTTTTTGTAACCGGGTGTTCGCGTAGTTGAGGTCAACCCTCAGCCGTCCCCCGCGTGGGATGTCTTTATTGTAAAGTGACTGGCCGGTGGAGGGCATTCAATTTTCCCACTAGGGTTGTTTCCTCTTTTATCATCTTTCTCTCCTGATTCTCTCTCCTCTCTCTCAATAAATCTCAATCTCTCTCTCTCTCAAAATTCGTGCAGTGGTTCTTGAGTAGGGAGTCCAACGGACCGACCGACATTATTTTGGCTCGTTATGATACCCGACTGTTGCAAGGTATGAACAAAGAGGAATAGAATACACGAAAGAGGAAACTATCAAAAACAATAAATATATATCTAAAAGATGTGGCAGATGTGGGTTGGAAGAGTCCATTACTTTCTTCTATTCTTCCTTCCTCAATGTGCACTGTTCGCATGATATATTTCACGAGGCTGTGGACAGTTTCGTCTTGTGATAAATGGCTACCGTAGCGAACGTACAGTTTAAATCAATAACAGTCCCACTAGCACAATAGGAAGAAAGATGGTTAATAACAGTCCCACTGGCACAATAGGAAGAAAGCTTGTTAGTATCATTAACTGCTACGGAATATTACAAAATGTCAGGCTCGGTTTTAGATCAACGCAAACAATTGTATATGTTCGTGGATTTAACATGTGCGCGCGTGCTCGTGTTTGTGTGTGTATGTGTGTGTGCGGGTGTGTGTGTGTGTGTGTGTGTGTGCGGGTGTGTGTGTGTGTGAGTGTGCGCGCGTATTGAAAGAATGCTCGATACTTTTAATAACCATTATTGAAAAGAAAATATGGTAAGCTCGGTTTAATGTGAAGCTTCAAATAGCAAATCCCCGATTCACATCTCTTTCACTCACTCTCTCTCCCTCCCCTCTCTCTTTCTCCCTCCCCCCCCCTCTCTCTCTCTCTCTCTCAGTGGGTCTGTCTGTTGTATGTGTAGGGGATAAAGGCCTTGAAGGGAGGTTGAGTGCAGAAAGAAATTTTTAAAAATCAATTGAGCATTGGAGCGAACAGAAATGCCAAGCTCTATGTCATTATGAACGAAAAGGCAAAAGCAAATTTATGTTTTTTATTGGACTATAAGGTTGTTTGCATTGTATTGTATTATATATTTCGCTGACTCAGCCAGGCGTGCGTGTATGTGTGTGTGTTTGCGCGCGCGTGTGTGTGTGTGGGGGGGGGGGGGGGTGCGCGCGAATGTGTATGTGCGTGCGTGTGCGTGCTTTCGAGTATGTGTTTGTTGAACTGACTAGAATTCAATAGAATTAAATTGGATTGGAAATCAGTCCTAAACTACTAAGTACAAACTTAGGATGACACCCCAAATCCCTAGGTACACGAAGTTACAAATTTGAAAGATAAAACATAGTGCGATGTATCTGAACAGTAGCCAACACCGAAAAAGGTAGGCGGTTCACTTAGAAAGAAGAAAAGTTTAGTCATCAACTTATCATGACGTCTGGAAGCCGTAGGTGTCCGCAATTTGGAAGCAGACCGCACACGGCAGGGAATTCTATAAATGTCAAGGGTTCCCCTGGCAACAATAAATTTGTTCTTCTTGCTGTGTGTCATTATTAGTGTGTCATTATTAGTCGTTATACAGTTAACAGGAGACGTTGCGTGACCTGCTGTTGACCTGCCACATTAGTGGATGGCTGATCTGCCTCCAGCGTGCATGGGGAGTGATCTGACAGCGCGCGAGACGGACTCGCAGCACCCTATTATACACAGCACCTGAGACTACAGGGCCGGATCACTTACTCTTGGAGGGGGGGGTTCCAAAAATTTTTTAAGGGGTTAGGGGTGACAAAAACGTGTCCGCTCGAGGAACTTGAGTAGAATGAGGAACGTTTTACTTAAAACAGTGTCAACTAAATTAAGAGCTTTAAAAAAAAAACTCCATATATATTTTTTTTCTGACTGAGTGAGGTACATCGAATGGCCAGGGGGGGAGGGGGGGGTTCCGGAACAGGAAGATCGGCCCTGGACTACAACCTTTCTGACGGCCACAGTGTCCGCAAGTATTTTCTCCGAGATGAGTTGAAGCACACTGACTTGGAAGTTTGGCACTCTAAATGACGACTACTACTTCGTCGTCGTCGTCGCCGTCCCCTTCCTCCTCTTCTGCTTCGTTCCCTCTGCCCTCCCCGTCCTCCACAAGCTCCTCCTAGATCCTCATTCATCGCCCCCCTCCTCTTCACCATCATCATTAAATGTCCTTCTTCTTCTTCTTCTTCTTCACCCCCCTCTTCCTTCTCATCACCATTTTTTTTTCTTTTTCTCCCGCCCTCTCATTTCCTCCTCATCCTCATTAAACTTTTTACTTTTCTTCATCATCATCATCATCCTCACGGCACTGCAAGTTGACCAGTTGTATCAACTGTAATGTTATATTCCAAACCACAGACACGAACAGAACTGCATTTTTCTACGTGCATGTTTTTAGCACATTCATATTGCCCAATCATTATGATACCTCTGACTGTGGGGAAGACACTCTGAACAGTGTTTTTAAAACATTCATATAGCCCAATCATATGAAACCTCTGACTGTGGGACACGCCGTGACTACGCTGCGCTAATAAAGAGTACTATTAAAATGTTTTCAGAAAGTATTATAAAATAAAATAAAAGAGAATGAATTCTTCACGCCCACTCTACCTCACTCTTCTTAAAAAAAAAAAATAAAAAAAAAAAAAAAAAAAACATAAATTAAAAAATTGTCGTAGCAGGAAAACAAAAAAACCTGACGTGAGAAGACTGCTTGCAGGGGAGGTAATAAGCAGCTTTTCTCTCACCTTCAAAGCGCTTAGAATCAAGATGATTGTCGTTCTTGGCTCCTTTTGGCGTTGGCTCCTTTTGGCGTTGACAGAAAAGTACAGAAGAAGGAAACCATTGTCTAGAACAGGATCAGCCCCCTGCCTATATACCTTATTCCCCCCCCCCCCCCCCCCGCCAATCCCCCCCTTTCCTCTTCCTTCTCCCCATCATGTCGTCGCCATTTTGTCCTCACATAAATAAATTATTGTTGGACACTATTTATATGAGCCCTGCATGCAACATGCAACGGGGTCGTGTGGGAATCAAACAACATCCAGTAGGAAATCAAGAAATTGCCAGTTTGCTAATCATCATCGAGCATGGCTTTCAAGTAATATGTAATTTTCATTTTCCTGACAGCTGTCAGAGATAGAACATGATTATATCCAATTTCGCCCTCTCCTCCTCTTTCTGCATCGCTGAGGTTGTGCAGGTAACACAAAACCTTATATATAATAATAATTAATATTTATACAGCGCTTTTTCCTAATAAAATCAGTTCAAAGCGAATTTCTCATGCATTTATACTTAACACTAACATCGAAACACAAACAAAAAGAAGTGAAACGAAAATGATACACTAATAACTTATGCAAAGGCAATACAAACATGAAAAATAATATTTACATATATATGTAATTTCTTTCCCTGACCGAATCTCTCTGTCTCTCTCTCACTCTGTCTCTGTCTCTGTCTCTGTCTCTCTCTCTCACCTTCTTACGTGATCAACTAATGTCATTTCCTACACAATACTATTCTGAAAACTACCGACTTCCAAAACCACGAATTGACATTTTAAAATCTAGCTTCTCTTTTAAAGGCCCCCTGTTATGGAACACTCTTTCTTTAGAACTAAAACAATGCACATCGTTAAACAGCTTCAAGTACAAGATTTACAACATATTTCTTAATAATTTCAAAAATCATACATTCTAGCATGCATCAATTGATTTTCCTCTTTCATTCCCCACCCCCCCTCCCTCTCTCTCTTCCCACTCAGTCCGTCAAGCCTCTCTCTCTCTTTATTAAATTAAATGATTCCAGTTAAATGTGTTATATTTAGTATTGTTAGTTCCCTTGTTACGAAGTTAGCTTGTTTATTCCTTTAATTTGAAATCAATGTTTGTCTTTGCATGAATGCGGACAAATGATTAAAGTAAATGTGTGAGTGATTGAAAGAAGGACTGATTGTAAGATTAGCAAATTAATGCTAAAATAATTTTCTTCTTGTAATGAACTATTGAATCTGAATCTGAATCTGAATCTCTCTCTCTTTCTTTCTCTCTCTACATCATCATCAGCAGCAGCTGCTGCAATGTCATTATAATTCCTGCATTATCTTGCTATAGAAGAAATCTTTGCTGTTGTCCAAAAACTAATGGAACAGCTGGCTCGTGACCGTCTTGTATCATAATACTGAGGCAGACATTAAAGTTATTGATTTATGTAATCCTTTTTATCTAGCGCTTTTCCAGCTCAAGAGCTGATTAAGGCGCTGAAACAAAATGAACTAGAACTATGAATAAAAAATGAACACTCCATACAACCACCAAACTCCCCCTCTACCCCTCCCCCACCCCTCCATCCCCACCTCATTGCCTCTCCCCTCACCTTGAGCAATAAACGTTCCCCATTTGTCCTTCATCTTTGTTTGGGTGGAACAACCACACTCAGTAGACTGCTGCATAACTACTGTCACTCTTTCGCTGCTGCATAATTATTGTCACTGTTTGGCAAGTGGGAAGAAAACAGAACTAATAACTTCAAGCATTTCCAATGAAGATGTTCCGTCAAACAGATAATGGTGTAGAAAAGTTAACTATGAGGGGGAAATCTTTATTAGGAACGCTGATTTATGGGGACGCCTTGTGCCGGAGTGGGTTATTCACCCATTTCCTATGCCGAAGGTATAGTTAGTAAGTTAGTCATTACTTATAGGGTCCAGCGGACTGCCAAGTGCCAAATCAGGACCACAACTTGGCTGAAAGAGGGCTCACCCCTGATCCGTATGAACAGCCCTAATGGTAACACTGAAGGCCCTCCATCAGCTGGCCACTGTACAATAAAGACATCCCATGCAGGGGATGCTGAGGCTTTACTCTAATTTATCGAACTCCCGTTTACAAAAAACAAAACGGACTATAAACATCATTATAAAATATTAACAAAACACATACATATAAAATGCCTACAATGCTAAATAATAATACCATAGAAAGCCCTAGTGACCATTTGGCAGGGATGGGCAAACTACTTTTGAAAAGTAGTCCACTACACTACAGTTACATTAGTCTAAAAAAGTAGTTCGCTACTTTACAATTACATTTTGAAGGAATGTAGTTCGCTACTTTTACGCTACTTTAAAAAAAGTAGCTAACTACTTTTCAAACGACTTTTTTAAAAAACTGTAATCACAACTGGGACTGCTAAGTATTTTTTAAATGTAAGTTACATTTAAAAAAAAAGACAAAAAACAAAAACAAATAAAGAAATACTTTTAATGATATATGCTCTTCATCAGATTACCACAAAAAAAAAAGATACAAAATATATTACAAAATTTGTTATTGATAACATTGCAATGGGCCAAATTAGTTTTAACAAAATAAATACACACAGACTGCAGTCCAACTAATCATTCAATGAATCAAGAAAACACTAACACTTCCTTAAAAACCTTTCTTAGAATTGTACTTAACCAACACTTTTGCCTCAAAGTTAAAATCAGTAACTCTGGTTCTGATCTTAGTTAAAATAGGTCCGGCCTGACTAAACAAACGCTCAACTGCTGCACTGCTGGGCAATGAGGTGTTCGTCCTCAGGAAGGTAGAAAAAATTCTACATATGGTTTAAACAAAGTTGGAAGTTTCTCCATTTTCTGCGGTCTAAAATTTGTGCGTTCTGTGCTTGATTTGCCCGAACAAAGACTGAGATGACTGAGGCGCGCTTTTCAAAGTCAAGTGGCTGGCTTTTGCTTTCAGCCTATCTGTCACGAATATAGGGGGGTGTGGGGATGTGGGTTAGCAATTACTCCACCGCGCTGTACCTCCTCCCTTGTAATAGGCCGGTGAGCGGTGACGTTCAGGGGAATAATGCTTGGGAGTGCTAAAGAATTATAAAGGACAGACGAGAGGTGTGCAGAATAAAATAGTAGAGAACTTAAACAAGGGAAGCAGGGTAGTATAATACAATATCAATAATTTATTATCTGGGTGTAGGTCAAATATAGTAGGCTGGTTTACAACTGAATCACGAGTGCTGGGCTAAATAGGTACAGAATATCTTGGCGTTATTCTGGTTTAGATATATAGAGTCAATGGGGGCGAATATGGACTGCTTTCATCATGTGGCACGGGATAGCTGGTTGGCTAAGCGTGGGCAGCCAGATAGCTGCAGAGTTTCTGCAGAGTTGTGGTATGCGCAGAGGACAAACTTAACTGCAGGTTGGTCGGCGGTTGTAGCCTCTGGAGACTGGATGGCTGTTGTGCGATGGCTTGGCTAGGCGAACGCGTGGGTTGACCAGTCTAGGTCACTGGGTCGGGTCGTTGTGCAATAGTTGGCTTGGGTTGTATTGGTCAGCTGGGTGAGTCAGCTTCTTCTTCGCTTCACAGTGGCAGCCAGAGCATATGGGTGGCACGCAGCGAGGTGAGTCACGCAGAGGCCCGTATAAGAACCTGTTCTGCAAATGATTATTTCTCTGCATCAGAGGGGCACCCACACTCTGGATGCCGCGCCGTTCAGCGCGCATGCCAGTCAGATTTGAAATTGGAAGCCCTGGTCAGGAATGACCGGTGCTTTCCAATTGTCCATCTATAACAACAATGGCTACTAGGGGTTTGGGAGAACTTAACGGCGGCCGATAACGTATGAGAGCTTCGGCGCCCAAGAGGGCTACTAACAGGCAATGGCTATTATATGCAATGGGGATTAGCTGGGGTAATTTAATCTAAGCAACAGGGCAATCATGGCATGGGGGATTTACACAGGAATCTAGAGAGGGGGATATACATGTATAAATACAAGCATGGCATGGTTATGTACAACAATCAGACTTCAGGTAGTGAGTACATAAAGCAAAATGGTATATCACAAGCAATCCATCACAACGATACACAGACACAGACGTAAATATCTACAAGACATACGAACATGTGGGGAAATCGGCGGGTGATGGGTGGCTAAATGATATGAAATAAATCACCACTCTTACCTTGACCAGAGAACGGGTTGAACACAAGAGTACTAGCTGAGCTCAGAGGTCGCAACGTGGATGCGGACGTGTCTACAGCAGGCGGTGTGTCGTCTTGGGCATGCAGAAATAGACTGACGAAACTATATCTTAACTTCTCCAAGGTCCAGTCCCCGGGTCACGTGGGACTATACGGAGGGGCGGGGCTTGGATCGTGTGGTCAGCGGGCAAGTAGGGGGGATTGCCGCGAGCAGGGCCAGAGCTAGAGAGTCCGCCTGTGACACTATCACACAATCATGCTTCCGTTCGCTGAGCGAGCGATCAATCTCGCGCGAGACAGCAATCGCTTCGGCTTGACAGAAAGTGCAAGTCACACGGCAAGAAAAGTAGCGTAGCGAAAAACACATTTTCGCTACTTCGCTACTGACAAATTAGTAGTTTGCTGCTTTACAACTACTTTTTTACAATATGTAGTTTGGATCGTTACAAACTAATCCAAATAGTAGCGAAACTACAAAATGTAGTCGCTACTCTAGCTACTTGCCCATCCTTGCCATTTGGCAATATCCCCAAGCTCACCCAACAGAAGCAGGTTCGATTCCCGCAAGGGGCGAACTTATGTGACTTATGTACGAGACTATTGTGGTCACCGAGGATTTTCAATGGGTAATCCCTTCAATAATGGTATTGGATGCAGTCAATCTAAAACGTAAAAAATAAACATTTGGTTTCCTTTCCGTCTTTTAAATAGCGATCTCACTGCCTTTACACCACATGTATAGATGTGTATTTGGTGAGTGTGTGGGTGGGTTAAACATGTGAGCCTGTATGTCGGTACAGATCGCCGCGCCTTGATCCTGACTGGTGATTTGGGAAAAAGCGCATATACAGCATTCAGTATTATTAGTTCCCTTTCTAAATCATTATCCAGTGTTTGGAATCACTATCATTTCCTACTAGTTACACAAAGTAGAAAAAGAACCCAGATTAAAAAAAAAAGCCTCCTCCTGTTGGATTCACTCATCTCCCCTCCTCCATCATTCCCATCCCTACTCCCAAGCAGTTTAGGTGCCCCAATCTCACTACTCTTATCTGTACAGTACAGGGGAATACGCAATGACGATGATACAGTAGAATAGAAAGTATCAATTTTTCCCCCCAACGACGATGATACAGTAGCATAGATGTTAGCGATGTTTCCCCAATGATGATAATTAAGTGGTATATAGATATTAGCAATATATATCCCAACGTCATCAAAATATTCCATCCAGCTGACCATGTTCTAGTTTTTATGTGAAACACTCCATGCACCTGATGGTACACTTTTTAGTAATTCCATAATAAATGTCAGCAAATCCATAATACATTTCAGCAAATCCATAATAAATGTAATGTCGGCAAAATTCATAATCAATTTTAGCAAATTCATAATCAATGTCAGCAAATCCATAATAACTGCCACGTCAGCCAATTCATAATAAATGTCAAGCAAACCCATAATAAATTTCAGCAAATTCATCATAAATAATTTCCTCTTCCAATATTCTATGAGTTGCTTGTATTCAACCACCCACCCGCCCCCCTATCTACCTTCCCTCCACACCCCCACACACCCCCCCCCCCAAAAAAAGTTTTTTAAAGAAATTAAAATAAAAGAAGAAAATTTGCTGATAATAGAGATTAAGGTCTAACAACCTCCAAGTACATCATCCCTTCAGCATCAAAGACAAATAGCCTGCCGTTACGTTCCCTCATCCCCTCTGATCTGCCAAGATGCTTGCAGATTTCATCCACAAGATGCACTGTAGGTGACTTTGTATTGATTGAAGAACGCCCAAAAATGTTACATCAAGACAGCACAATAAAAGCAGGTTTTTTTTCTTTTTCAGAATCCTCCATTTCTGTCCCGAATGTGAATTTTTATAGGTATTTTTCCACCACAACGCATAAGCAACAAAAGAATTTGAATTATATTCAACAAGGATTTCAATAAATGTTCTTGCTGAGAAAAGAGAATGCAAAATTCAATATGTCTTTAGGGTTATCCAATGTCACACACAATAAACAATTATCAGCAGAACAAATGCAGTTTACAACACATAATCTTCAAACAAAATCCCATGCTAACGCCCGTCATTTGCTTGTTTTCTAGCAATTATTAGGTTATTATAACCATGGCTATGGCCGCGCTCAGTCACCAGAGGATCATTAATTAGCAAATCAAGTTATAGCACCTTGTTTCAGTCAAGAAAGATGTAAGTGTTCATAGCCTAACACTTCCTGATGAACATTTCCTACAGTGATCTGGAAAAAACTACTAATGTCTTTATTGATGACATATGAAATACTTAAAAAAAAGAAATAAATATCACAGGCCTGCCCAATTCTGAGGTGAAAAACAGCAGAACTTTGGTTTATTCTGAAATGTTTGTGGCGCGCCAAAAATCACAACACCGACTAACGCCAAGGCCACTATATAAAGTCTACACCTTGCAAAATCAAATGTAATAAATTCTGGGTCCTGGATCCATTTGAAAAAAAAAAAAGAGAAAAAAAGATTCCGAAACATATTTTGGAAGTTTAAAACCCATGTTGGTTTCTAATTCACTAGTACGCACAAGTTTCACAGAATTGTAAAAAAAAATAATGACAAACAACAAAAGTTCAAGAAAGATAGCAAACTAAACCATTTAACCAGAGGTGAGGGAGCAGGTAGGAGAGGTAGACTGACTACTGGTTTGCAAGTGAGCAGTCTCCTCTCCTTCGGGCTCCCCAACAACCTGACAGGTAAATGGATTACATAGTCTCCTCCAGCCTTCTCACCTAGTACCTACTCCATGCTACCCCAAACCCTCTCATCTCCCCTCTCTCACTCTCAAATCTCCTCTGCTGGACCCTATAAACACTGATTATCAATCAATCTATCTATCTATCTATCTATCTATCTATCTATCTATCTATCTATCTATCTATCTATCTATCTATCTATCTATCTATCTATCTATCTATCTATCTATCTATCTATCTATCTATCTATCTATCTATCTATCTATCCATCCATCCATCTATCCATCTATCCATCTATCTATCTATCTATCTATCTATCTCTCTCTCCTACCCTTCTCCCCACCCCTTCTTCTCTAATTTTTGTATTGTGTGTGCTGAGAAAAACAACATGAAAAGTGAAATTATTAGCCAACAATGAGGGTCATCCAGTTTTCAATGTTAAAACATTGTGCTCCAAGGTAACACACAGAGACAACAAAATTCAATCAGTGAGCCTTTGTAAAGGAGACAAGAGAAGAACAGTAATGATTATTTATGATTCTAGCTCATAGGCGCTAGGCAGTGAGCAGGGAAAAAGGTTCATTACCTAACTAACACTGGACGAACATGTAGAAAAAGCAATAATAACTCAAGCACCCCCCACACACACATATCTTCATAGGGAACATTGAGTTATTGTTCCTTTTTTTTCCTACGCAATAGGCAGTTGTTGTTTTTTTGTGGGTTTTATCCAAAATTCAGTGGGACAACCCTTTTTTAAATTTTTAGCTTGCCTTCATGCTGACTGCGCAAATGCACTAGAAATGTGGCAATGTCGAGGCTGCACTAACGCACCGCAGCAGTATGTATTCAAAGTTCAACCTGCTGCACATCAGCACAAAGCAAGCAAATAAAGGAACTGCCAGTGAATTTCACTCAAATTAAAATGGAAAAAAAAGAAAAGAAAAAAAAACTAACTAAAACTGCACCCAAAGGCTGCAAGTGGACATTTCGGGTAGCAAGAGTTAAATCATGTATCGGCCAGTGCCTGGAGAAGCTCTTGAAGTAACTGGGTAAAGCGCTACATAATAACTATTACATTTATTTTTTATAGTCCCACATAGATGAAAGTGAACAACACACTACAAAGAAACAGAGAGAAAGAAGACAGATATTGAGGTAAATATATTCGTTAAGCCAGCCATACTAACCTCGCAGTCTACACAAAGACCAACTGATGCCAGCTGGAAACAACAGTTTCTATCTCAGCAGCTTCTCTGCCTTGTTTTACGCCGCTGGACACTCAAAATGTGGGTCTGTAACACCTGCAATGTTATTTATAATATTGTTTCCAAAAAAAAAAACACACACACACACAAAGTCATGACTAAAACAAACGTTTTTAAAAGCGCACTTGCATTCATTTCTTTATCCTGACCCCATAAATATTCTTCCTAATTATCATCATGATGTGATGATCCTCATAATCATTTGCATTGGAAGTTTTGGATTTCCTTTGTCACCTCTGCCAGTTGCCTTCTCAGGAAAAGTGCAGTGGCACCCAAGGCAGGGAGGGGTGGAGTGTGCGGGGTAAGAGGAGGAGGGGGGTGGAGAAAGGGGAGGGGGGATACAGGACCTATAGTTCAGGCTGAGTGCACTCACCGGATTATCTAGGACATAAGTGTCACGTCAGGATTTTCAAAAGTCGTCACATTGAAGTTGTCATTGTACAGCAAAGTCTTCACCAACATTTATTGTTGCCATTTACGTCCAAAACTGCTTGATTCATACTATAATGTATTATTTCAAGGCATAAGGAAATTAGGCTTATGGTCTTTAATCTATTGAGGGTATTCACTATCAGTAATTGAATACACTTCAAGTCATTGATGATAGGTATCTCTCCTATTTCACCTCTTTTAGGTGGGACGATAAAGTACCTGATTCAAATTCAGATTCTGATTCATCCAATGGCACTGCCATTAAGAAGAATTCAAAACAAAACTCCGTAAAATTCAGACCACTGAGCCAACCTGAGTTTGAATGAACATTGAGGTTTAACGTCTACACCCACCATTGGCGATATGGCAGACGGGGATAGCCATCCCAGGGAAAAAGGGGTAGGCACCTGAATAAACCTGAGTTTTAATTGACTGTTGAGCATATGCCTGTATCACCAAAAGCCTATGATTTATGACACTCATTTCACCCACTGAGCAAACTTTGAGTATGTCATAATTCATAAAATTATCAGTATAAATTACCTTTCTTTTCTTTGTGGCAGAAGTCAGTGGTGGTGTTCTGCCTGGTGTGTGTTCTTGTTTGCTACCTGCAGCACATGAAATGCCACTACAAACATGATGCAACATGCATTACCTCATAATGTACTACCACACTGCTATACACTATGCAAAGGCCAGTGGCACTAGCCAAATACTATTTCATCCTGCCATATTCAGCACAAGAAATAGAAGCCACTGTAGCTAATAAAGTGAAACGCAATGCAATCCTTTGCATGCAACCAAGAATAATGATTCCTCTGGAAAACTGCTGTCCAAACATTCATATTAGTTATCAAGATGACACCATGAAATTGTCCAAGTAAAGCTTACATATTAATGGGTCAAGATTTTCCAAGGCAACATCATGCATGCTCAGTAAAGCCATTTAAAAAAAAGTGCAATGTCACAGAGAGAAAGA
This sequence comes from Oncomelania hupensis, assembly GCA_036898135.1. Classification (NCBI taxonomy): domain Eukaryota; kingdom Metazoa; phylum Mollusca; class Gastropoda; order Littorinimorpha; family Pomatiopsidae; genus Oncomelania; species Oncomelania hupensis. Next base: position 65,642,092 of record CM072515.1, read on the forward strand.
GAAAGAGAAAGAGAGAGAGAGAGAGAGAGAGAGAGAGAGAGAGAGAGAGAGAGAGAGAGAGAGAGAGAGAGAGAGACTGTGCAGTGTCGGCAGCTATTGCAGCTTTTGGGAAGTTCCCATGCAATACTCATGGAACATCTACAGAACGTTCATTATCGGGTCTTGCAGGGGATATAGGTTTGTTATGTAGTCATCAGAGCACAAATATTCCACAGGTGTAGAAAACTTTGAAAGAATGTAAATTGCACTAATGGCAAATATCGTCTGTCGTTCAAGTATCTAAATCAATGGCGCACTGAAAAGTGGGACACATTTTAAATTCAGCTGCTAACGGATAACTCCAATCATTCAACATTCATTCATGATTCAATTAACTACCTAACAATAACTCTCACCCCTCTCCTATTCCCCTCCTGATTTTCACACTTTCACCATCATGACCAGTCGTTCTGATCCCTGGGGCTACTTCAGCTTCTCCTTCTTTATCACTGAAGAGCATGACCAATAGGCTTATAGTATAATACACGTTTAACCAAAATTCTTGTGGAAAGCCGCAAGAATTAACACTGCGCCTTTCTACGCCAAGTACTTGTTCAAAGCCTGTGCTTTCCTTCTTGTTTTCACAGTTGATGATATTGAAAGCAAAAGCTATGTATGCTTACACAGGTGATCGATGATTGAAGTAAAGAGGTAAGAGCAAGCAGCCAGCAATCACATGACGAGTATCTGTTGTTGACTGCCACTCCACCACTTTAGTTTAGGACACTGATTTTTGTTACTTCTAAAAAATTCCCCAAAAGTGCTGGAGAGAGGCCTACTGAACACACCGAGTATCAGAGATTGTGGCGAATATCAGAGACTGTCTCCCTTGTTCAACTCGCCAGCAGTCACTTTCCCAAAATAGCCTTGACCAAAACTACCAACACTGCAACGTTAGATTTTATAACTATTTTTGGCAAGGAACTCTCTTTCCAAAAGGTTAGGTTCTTTCCCGTTGCGGTTGCCAACCAGCCAAATGGCGGATATTTGTTTTTCACACGAAGATGTTTTTCCTGAGGACTTCATCCAGGCATCTTCTTATGCTTTTGGAAAATCAGTCTCTTCATTTTCAGCAAGCCCAGCTGATAACACTGACGAGCTGAGAACACAGCCAAATGGCCGTCTGTATCTAACTGTACACATCCAAAAAATGCCAACCACTGACAGCAGAGAAATGAGATGGATCTTTCGATCATTCCCTCATTCCACGGAGGACAGCAACTTATAAGGATTGTGTCCAAGATGTTAGCAATAAACTCCAGTCCCCTCTTTTTATGAAAAGTGATACCAACTTTGATCTTTCTATGCTCCTGACCTTGAGATGACCTTGACCCTTGGCTCCAAATACACTCATGCACTATCAAGTAAACTACAGCAAAAGTTGTATTATGCCAATAACACTGTGACCTTGGGATGATCTTGACATTCAATGACCTTGACCTTGGGATTACCTTGACCCTCACATGGCCTCTCATGCATGTCTGATCAAATATCCCAATGTAGTTGCATACTATGGGTTAAATAAACAGCCATTCCACTGTACAATGACCAATATTTTGGTATGTTTTTGCAAGGCCTAAAATGACCTTGGCCTTCAGGTAAACGCAAAATCAGAACATATATAAAAGATCAATCGATCATCTTTAAATATAACAAGTTTGGACTTTAAATCTCTCATAAATTAGGTTTATATTATACTAGAACTGATGGGTCTCTGTTTGGTGTGTGGTTGTAAAGGTCAGAGCAGTACTATGTCCATCTGTCCAAGACTTCTTTGTTCTTCTGTAAGGCATATGCCAGACTTGCTTTGGATCGTGGAGACCTTGGGCTGTTTAACACTTGTCAGCCGCTTCACAGACTGGTAGGCCTTCTTGCTATTTTTCTTGTTCAGACTGTTCTCTATTTCCTGGCATTGATCTTCTATCCAGTTCTCCTTTGCTGTGCGCATGCCTTTTCGGATGTCATTGTTGATTTTTCAGTTGGCATCAGCTCCCTGTGAGGTGTTCTTTTTCTTTTTCATCTCTCTTCGTTTATCACACAGATCCAAAAGTTCAGGTGTGATCCACGGCTTCTTCTTTGGCCTGTACTTGCCAAGGATCTCAGTGGCGGCATCTGTCACAGCTAAGTTGAAGGTGGTGGTCATGGTGTTGACATCTACTTCAACAGCTCCCAAAATGAGCAGTGGTGCAAATTTCCCTCCAATTATGGCCTGAAATATTTCTGCCACCTCCGGCTCTTGCAGTTTGTCCAGGTCGAACTTCAGTCTAGTGCACTTTGCTGTGTTCACTCTCTTCAAGTACAGCCGGAAAGACATTATCACGAGATCGTGATCACTTCCGGTGTCTGCTCCTGGAAAAGTGCGTGTACTGCCAATGTTGATGCTTGATCTGAAGCGTTTCTTGACTATGACGTAGTCGATCTGGTTGTGATGCTTCCTGCCAGGACTGTGCCATGTCCACCGTCTGGATTAGTATCAGATTGTTGTATCTGGCAAACACCAAGAGTCTCAGACCACAGTCATTTGTCTTGTTGTTGCAGTGGGGTCCACTTGCATCTTCCCAGTTGTGGTGCGCATCTTGGCCAACCCTGGCATTCCAGTCGCCTTCCACTATGACTATGTCCTTCTTCGGCACTTGGCCAAGGACAGCCTGTAGATTTTCATAGAAATCCTCCACTTTGCTGTCTTCATAGTCTGATGTTGGGGCATAGGCCTGGATGATGGTGATGTTAAAAGGGGCTGCTCTCAGGCGGATGGTAATGAGTCTATTGAAGACCGGGCGGCAACCAATGACAATGGCTAGAATGTCTTTGTGGACCAAGAATCCAACACCGTGTTCGTGCCTGTCATCTCTACCACTGAAATAAAGCTTGTGGCCTTTGTCAGTCGTTGTTTCACCTAGGCTTTTCCAGCGCAGTTCACTGATACCTAGAACATTCCATCGATAGTGGTCCAGCCAGTGAGCCAGTTCTACTAATTTTCCTTCTGCAGTTAGGGTCCTGACATTCCAGGTTCCTACGACGATGTTGTTTCTGGTGCGGATCTTGCTAAGTTGTCCATCAGTAGCACACTTATCACCTCCGTCCTGGTGGCGCAGTCCTTGGTGACCCGGGCGATGACCGATCCGGTATGGAGTGAATATGGTTCTATTCATCATGCAGTGTGTCTTGGGCAAGAAAGACCTGGCAGGGCCCAATCCCCTCCAGGCTGTTGGCCACAGCCGATATCCACTGAAGCTAATATATATATGTATACATATGGAGTCTCCTAATGCTATATTTACTGACTTCCATTACACTTAAATTTGTGCAAGTGAAATCTTTTCCTTCACTCATTATATCAACTCATCTTCTCACAGTTGCCTTCAAACCTTTAACACCTGCAAATGTCTAGTGACAGGATACACTTTTAAAAAAAGAAAAAAAAAAGACTAAAGTTACAATAATAATTCAACAAAAATCTAAATGTTTAAATCATTGTTCATGTCTGTAGGGTCCAACTATTATTATTAGTATTAACAACTTCTAAGGTACATAAATGATACAGTACATGTACAGGAATGCTACAGGTTTATTTACTAATGGATCTCCTCGAAAACTAAGGAGACAATAGTCTATAATTATAAACTGATTAACATTTATGGGAGACTCGTAAGTGGTCTTTCGTGCTTTAAGATGCAATAGAAGCATGCATCAACAAGATTACACATTGTTTGGGAGAGAGATTTTGGTGTCATCTGTATATAAGCTTCCAAATATGAAAGGACGCGACAAAGGGTAGGCCAAGTCTAATTGGCATTTGAAACTGGGCGCATATATTAATAATTGCCATTCAATAGTGGCTAGTACTATGTAATTAGTTTACCATTCTGCGAAGTTGTCTTACCCGTCAACTGTTACGATCGATGCTATCCAGAACGCAACAGGAAAGCAGCAAGAGTTTACAATTTATTTGATTGGACCAAATATAAAACGGAAATAAAAGTTCAAGGACGCCTCTGTGTTGCTACGATACAATGTAAATAAAAATCTTGACCCCCACTTAGCAAGTCTTGCACATTGCTTACAAACGCAGCTGACGTCAGTAATATATTTTGTGCCATTTGATTCCATGATTAATATATAATTTTAATTGTTGAACTGATAAGAAAGGTTTCTGATAAATTACTTTTCCAATTTTAAATATTTCTAATCTATATAAGAAGACAAAATATATAAAATCGTTTTAAAAAAAAAATAAAATAAAATAATAATAATAATAATAATAATAATAATAATAATAATAATAATAATAATAATAATAATAATAATAATAATAATAATAATAATAATAATAATAATAATAATAATATTTATTATTATTATTATTATTATTATTATTGTTATTTTTATTATTATTATTATTATTATTATTATTATTATTATTATTATTATTATTATTATTATTGGATGCTATATACGCGCCTTTCCCCAAATCAATCAGGCTCAAAGCGCGGCGATCTGTACCAACAAGCACGCTCACCTAGCTGTCTCATCCACCCTCACACACACACACACACACACACACACGCACACACGCACACACACACAACAAATGCACGTCCATCACTCAAACAGGTGGTGTAAAGGCAGGGAGATCGCTATTGGAAGACAGATTGAAAATCGAATTTTTATTTTTGAAATTATATATTATTATTATTATTATTATTATTATTATTATTATTATTATTATTATTATTATTATTATTATTATTATTATTATTATTATTATTATTATTATTATTATTATTGCATGAACTTTGTTGGAAATGTGCGCAATATAAATCCCATTATTATTATTATTATTATTATTATTATTATTATTATTATTATTATTATTATTATTATTATTATTATTATTATTATTATTATTATTATTATTATTGTTGTTGTTGTTGTTGTTGTTGTTATTATTATTTCTTCTTCTTCTTCTTCTTCTTCTTCTTCTTCTTCTTCTTCTTCTTCTTCTTCTTCTTCTTCTTCTTATTATTATTATTATTATTATTATTATTATTATTATTATTATTATTATTATTGGTGGTGGTGGCAGTAGGTGATATATGTTAGTGGTGGGGTGGTGAATGTGTTGGTGGTGGTGGTGCATGGTGAAGGTGGTGATGATGGTGCATGGTGGCTTCTTCTTCTTCTTCTGGTTGCTGAGGATATGCATTTGTTGGATGATGGCTGTGAAAGATATCATCACCGTCATCATCATCATCACCATCATCATCATCATTATCATATCATCATCATCGTCGCGTCATCATTTTCTTCTTCTTCTTCTTCTACACTTTCCATTTTTCATATACTCCGTTATTCCTCAGTCTATTGAAGAAAAATCCTTATTTTTACACTATAGGACTTTTTTGTTTTAAATCTTCATTTTAAATTTGTTTTACACACACGCAGACACTAACTGACACTACCCGCTATCATTTTCTTCTCATCCCATTTCGTGAAATAACAATAGTCATAAAACCAATTATTTTGAAACAGTCGGATCCTGAAACAGTTCGCGGGCAAGTACGTGCAACAAAGGGAGGTAAGACAGTGTTGCTGCAGACAAGAAAACGATGGCTTCGATCGTTTTGAGAATTCTAGCACTAACGCTGGGGTTGTTTTTTGTGTTCGTTGGCACGATCAAACTTACCCCATCCGTTAATACAGAAATATACAAAGAAATGGTAAGTTTCAGTATCTATCTTGTTTGGTTTATTACAGTTTTCTTGAACATCGCTTCTGTCACTGTTACCGTCAGGCATTCAAATCATTAATCATTGATTGAATGATTCAATGATCAAAACTCAACATTCGCCGATATATAGTGCAGTAATATTTTATGTACAGCGTTAAGTGAAATAAATGTATAAAATATATCGTTTGATAATGTGATTATATCGTCATATGCATTTTGTGAATGAAGCAAGAATTTTTTTTTTTAATTTAGAAACTTTTTTTTACATTTGCTTGCCTTTTGTAATAAAAGATTTGTTGACTTTGTCCTTGTATGCTTGCAGCGGAAGACATTTATTAGAAAGTCTAAAGTATTTCCTTTGGTGAAGCAGACAGGATGGAAACCAAATCCACACACATATAGAAAGGCAGTGGGAACAGCGGAGGTTGTCTGTGGAGCTGTACTTGCATTTGTACCAGGTATTGCCATTCATAAACTTGTACTAAAATTAAGTATACTTTTTATTATTATTTTGATGTATACTTTTTTAGTTCTACATAGTAAACATGCCTAATAAACAAGAGATATAGTATATATCTCTCTAGGTAAGATTCTTAAACAGCATTCTAACATCAGAAATGTTTTCTTTACTAACAGTAACAGAGTTTCTTCACATTGAAACAGTTTACCACTAACTATAAAAACTGCACAGAATATTAATTGTTTTAGAAACCAGTTGGACGCAATGCCAATATTCAGAGATTTATTTTATTGCTTTAATTGATGAGTGATACAAATAGGAAAATTGCATGCATATAGACCCAAGCAAAGTGTAGATGAGATAGGACGTTCATAAAAGCTTCACGGCCTGTTTCGTCATCAACCTACTACTACTATTATAAGCCTCTTTGTTCAGTTCAGTAACGACTATTGGTCTGTGGAAAAATTTGTTCACTTTACATTAGTGAAGTCCAGTTGAGTTATAGTTATACTGAAGATAAATTTACTAGTTAAAAGATTAAGTTTAACTAAGATTATTGCATTTCATTATTATTTTTATCAGACCGGCAAGTTGGCATTCATCTTAATTAATCTTTATTTAATGCTAGCAGTCCTCTGGCTTTGTTTTATTCCATAATCTTTATTTGTATCAGAATTCCGTTTGGCAACTTGGCGCCTTGGGCAGCTTGAGTTGGATCGCATATTATTTGGCCAGCATCTTGAGCAGGTCTTGGTAAAACGCTATATTAGGACTTCTAACACAAGATTTTTGAGAAAGAAATTGACGGTAAAGAAGCGTCACTGTGTGTGTGTATGTAGATAGATAGATAGATAGATAGATAGATAGATAGATAGATAGATAGATAGATAGATAGATAGATAGATAGATAGATAGATAGATAGATAGATAGATAGATATACACATATATGTATATTTGCTGTTTAGGTGGCTTGAAAGAGGTGTCCAACGTAGCGTTGTTAGCAATTATGCTGAATGACATCTATGCACACTACTCCCTGGATGAAGGGCTGGAAAAAATGAGTCCCAGCATAGTCTTCGCTCTTCTCTTGTCCTGCCGAATCGTCATTTACCTTCAGGTTGGTTGAGTAGAATATTACATTTATTCTGAATTCTTGTGACTAGTATTAGTCATAAGGCTACAAGAAATGAAAACGTTGATTGCCTTCAGTCATCTTTCTTCACCAAGACTTTGTAAGCGGGAATGACAACAAAAAAGAAAAAAAAGAAAAACACAAGTATGTAGATATGATATATATTTCTCTCTCTCTCTCTCTCTCTCTCTCCCTCCCTCCCTCCCTCCCTCCCTCCCTCTCTCTCTCTCTCTCTCTCTCTCTCTCTTTCTCTCTCTCCCTCCCTCCCTCCCTCTCTCTCTCTCTCTCTCTCTCTCTCTCTCTCTCTCTCTCTCTGTCTCTCTCTCTGTCTCTCTCTGTCATTACGTGGAAAAAAGCATATTTGGGCAGCAAAGACATTAAAATTTGATTTGAATCACTCTTTTGCCATTTTAATGTGAGATATGTGCACTTTATAAATCCATGTTTTGTTTTAAATTATTATTGTACTATTATTATTGTTTTATAATAATAATACAGGATGCGGTCACTTGCTTTTTCTTCAATCGAACAAGTGTGGTAATCTGAAGAGATTGCTACTTCAGAAGTCAGAATAGGAATAAGTGTTTATTTGTGACAATTTTAGTTTGACTGCATCCAATATCTTTGTTATTATGAGTATTATTAAAATTGCAAATTAAATGTCTTTCATTATGGCAAGAGAAAAATTTAAAACCTCTCGTTAATAATGTTGTACATTAGTTAAATAGTTCAAATCATATCAATCCTGTTCCAACAAAGAAGTAACTACAAGGTTTCATCCCTTTGCTTCAGCATCACCAAATCTATTGCTCCCAACTATCTTTCTGACCTACAACTCCATAAACCCTCTAGCCAGCTTCTCACCTACTCTGATAATCAAATCTTCAGAATTCCTCGAACAGGCACCAGAACGTACGGTCAACTTGCATTCTCTTATCACCTCCATTATAACCATGACCACCAGTTATAATAATCTTTAACACACTCACATACAGAAGCGCGTTTGCACACAGGTACGCATGAACACAAATGCACACTCCCGCATTGAAGAATGCAAAAAGTATTAGAAAAACAAATTGCCTTTAAATAATGTTGTAAGAAAGATGTGCTTCAGTGAAAGTGAGCTTTATACGAATGGGGTGCCTCATTTTATTGACTGAAAATGGAGTGTAAAGAATAGTCCAGGCTATTAGGGAAGATATTTTTCTTTATTTATTGTTGTGCATTTTGACTCACAAGCATAGCAGTGTGAATCTATGTATTCACCCCACCCACCCTCACTCTCTTTCCCCCCTCCCCCCCCCAAAAAAAATGTCCTGATTTGTGCAAATATGAGTCTTAAAAGTCGAAAAAATGACAGTCCGTTCGTATGTCTGTTTGTCGTCTGTCTGTGTAAAACTTGCAAGTGGGTTAATATCTCAGAATCTATTTCAACTACAACCAAACTTGGTAATATGGTGTATACCCATCGAACTCATAAATGATCAGGGTATGAGTGACTTCACTTCAAAGTCAAGGTCACAGGGTCAACAAATGTTGGTTTTAAAAAAAAAGTACCATTTTAACAAAAATTCATTTTTGTCTAGGTTATTAATATTGAACTTATGATTCTTTAATGCACGATAGATATGAATGATACACACATACTGTACAAATTTGGTCAACCTCAGTCAAAGGTGAAGGTAATTGGAGCTGCCCAAAGTTGGTTTGTATAAGTACTCTAAAATGACCTTGGCCCTAAACTAGGAGAGATATAAAGTCAAACCTGTTGTATTTAGAGATGATAGATTGATCTTTCATATATGTGTAGTTTTTGTGTTGATCTTGAAGTTCATCTTAGGTCTTGCTAAAACATACAAAAACTTGATCATTGTACATTGGAATGGCTGTTTAATTAACCTATACCTTAGTATACAACAACATTGGGTTATTTGATCCGACATGCATGAGAGGTTGTATGAGGGTCAAGGTCATCCCAAGGTCAAGATCACTGAAGGTCAAGGTCATTCCAAGGTCACTGTTTTTTGGGCATAATACAACTTTTGCTATAGTTTATTAGACAGTGCAGGAGTGTATTTGGAGCCAAGGGTCAAGGTTATCTCAAGGTCAAGAGCATAGAAAGATCAAAGTCAGTATTACTTTAAATTTTAATGCCACTTCATTTTGGTTTTTTTCTGGCCACTGCCACTCATTTTTATGTTAAATATTGAGAGTTCAATAAAGAGTATGTGAGTCACATAGGCTTTGCCCTTCTAGTTGTAGTATGTATTTATATTTATGATTTGATTTTTTTTTAAAATCATTTATGAATTAGTTCAATTAACTATTTTTTTCTCTCTGTATAATGAAATCTTAATGTTTGTATTCTCTAGTTATCTTCTTCTTACAGGCATTAGCAGCAGAACCGAAATCTGTGTTTGACCAAAAACAGCGCTTTGACACCGCCCCTATGGAAGCTGCCAAATCAGAAGACAAGAAGGACCAGTGACGGCGGAACTTACCTCCCTTTTGTTTTTGCACTCTTGGTTGTCTTTCCTTTGCCTGCTGTTTCTCTTCTCCTACCCATATTACAACATCTACCCCTTACCCCCAAGTCTCCAAACTCCACTTCCCCTTCTTCCCTCCCCTGTCCTCCACCCACTCCCCTCCCTCCCTCCCCCCTTTCTTCCCCTCAGCGCACAGTGTTATTGATTGACTGCTGCTTTTTTACTAGTGAGTCCAGTTTCCCCTGCGCCCCTCTCTCCTCCCTCACTCCTCCCCCCACCCACCCCCCACCCTCCAGATTTTGTTCTTCTGCCTTTACCCCTACCAACCTTCCCTCCGCCTTTCTTTAGCAGGGCTGTTTGCATTGTGAACAGAGATTGTGAATATGTTTTCTGTTCTTAATTACATTGTACTTATATCTAATGGGTAACGGAGGTAATTTGTTTCAAAATTGAGACATTTCCGTGGTTTCATACTTTTTTTTTAAATTTTTACTTCATGCTTTGAGAGTTATTTTCTTTAATTATAATTATTCATTTATTATAAATAACTGTTTTAGTGTGGTCTCATTCCATTAATTATGAACACTATTTTAGCTTGGTTTGGTCTCTTTTCGTTCATTATAAATACTATTTTCAGTTTTTATCTTTTCATTAATTATGAATACTATTTTAGTTTGGTCTCTCTTCATTAATTATAAATACTGTTTTGATTTGGTCTCTTTAAATTAATTATGAATCCTATGTTAGTTTGGTCTCTTTTCATGAATTATAAATACTATTTTAGTTTGATATCTTTAATTCTAATTAACCAAGTAGTTTTTTTTTGTGTTGTTCGGCTAATCAGTGCTGTCTTATTTTGTGAATGACAAATATTCCTTAGCATTATTGTTGTCCAAATCTCAGCTCAGCATGTTGAAATAGGAAAGTCAATAGTAGGTTGAATAAAAATAGATGCTAAATTCAGTACTTGCTGTAGTCCTTTTAAACTCTCCCCAGGAATTGTCAGTATTATCAGATTTTTAAAATATATGGCATTTATTATACTGTTGCGACACACTTTGGCTAAATGTACATACTGCTTCTTATTCAGAAAACATATTATTTAATATTTTTTTAAAATAACGGTGTGATGTGATCTTTTTTGTTGTTTTTTTAATTACCTTCGCTTATTTCCTGCAGGCACTTTTTAAAATGTATTCTGCAGAATGGTTTGGACCTACGCAACCAGTAGGACTAATAGCTGATTGTTTATGTAAGGAGTGTTGTATATTTTGTCTAGGCTGTATTGAAATGTTTCATGATTGCATGCATGAGTGTCACCCTTGCATTAGAACAATTGGCATAATCACAGTTATGTTTCTGCGCCACATCATTTGTTTAAAATGGTCTAGTCATTTGATATTTTAACGTTGATTTACAATTTAGCTCTGTTAAGACTATTGTTGACTAAAATTAATGTTCCCTGATCCCTCCCCCCCCCCCCCCCACCCTCCTTCCCCTTCGCCTCTATTTCTTATGATGAAAAGTTTGTGGGTCGTTTTCTTATTTTCCTCTAGCTTTGCTTTCTCTTCTGCATTTTCTATGCGGCATTCAATTTTGTTTGATGCCATAATTCGAGTGCATATCTTCAATATAATTTAAGCTCAGTTGTTTTTTGTTGATATATTAGGAATTTCCAGGTTTCTTTTTCTTTCTTGGTATTGTTTCGTTGTAAGCTGTTCTGTAAGCTAGGAATTCGTGTACACATGTTTTTATGTAATTGCTGTCCAGAATGGGCTTAAACAGTCAATATTCCAGAAGTCTTGAGAAAAGTGTTTCTGAGGTGTTATTTACATTATTATTTTGGTTGAAGTAAGTTCTTACTGTTGTGATTTGTTCACAGTGTCAATGAAAGTAATTCTACCAATGCCATAGCGACTGAATCAATGAAGTCTTAACGTCTACACCCACCATTGGCGATAGGGCAGGAGAGGGTAATCATCCCAGGAAAGAGGTGTAGGGATCTAAATCAAATTATTGTCGGTAACAATTTTACTGTAATGTCAGAGGAGGGTATGGTGAGGATGGGAGGGGGGATACAATTGTTCGTTGTCAGAATCAAAACGTTGGCTGATTTTATCTTTGGTGTTGATATGGTTAGTATATATGGTGGTGTACAAACTTTGGGAGTCCGAATCTCAGCATTATTTCATTGATGTTGGTGCTGACTTGGTCAGTAATAATGAATTGCTCCAGTAATCTCGAGTGTTCCATTTAGTAATGACCCTTTTAATGTTGGAGCTCATTTTAGTTTTGAAGAAGACCTGTGTGAATTGCTAGTCTTTGGCAAAGTATTTCTAGGAAACTGTAGTGTTGAGCTCTGATGGATGATATAGAGTTGTGTTTTATTTCTTCACAGAGGTGTTTTATGGTTGCTGTTTGTTCGGACTTTGATGTTTGTGTGTGAACAGGACTGTTGCTTTGTTATTGTCCAAGGCCACGCTTGGTCTTTCTATTCAGTGGCGACGCTCTCCTTCCCCCACCCCCATCTCCTCTTCCCCCAGCTCTATAACTTTATACTAATCTGAGATTTGATCTGTTTACATTTCCAGATGAAATCTGCAAATATTTTGAACTAATTTGAATCTGAACAAGCCTGATGTCAGTCGGTCGGTCGGTCCATTGATCACCATAGATCAAAAACTGTTGAACATATTTTGACCAAACTTCACAGCAGCGTTACCTAAGGTTAGTGACCAGCCTCCTGTACCATCATAATTGTTCTTACCTCAAAGGTCAAAGTCGCTGGAGTCAATTCCTTACTAAACACCCTTGGTCCCTTTCAAAAATGGCTACACGAATTTTGATGTTTTAGGGTATACAAGTACTTAAACTCATAGCCGATCATTCACGGTTGATTGGTAACTCATAGCCGATCATTCACGGTTGGTTGGTCAGTCCGTTGCTCTGAATGTGACTTTTTTTGTTCACACAAGGTTTTAAAATTATCTTTACAATGACTGAACCGATGTTTGCTGTGAAGTTTCTTAATCTATTGCTGAGCCTTTATGTAATTCATATTTGCACTTCCTCAAAGGTTGAGGTCGCTGAGGTTCTTAATTTTCTGAACATGTTTTGTGCTGTATCTTAAAATTGGCTCGGCCAAGTTTGGCTTACAGATAGTTCAAGGAGTGGTCCACAGAGCTGCCAACCCCTACGGAACGTCCGTAGTTTCTCCGGAAAATGTTCTTTAATTCCGCAACTATGCCATTTCAAGAAATACTACGGAAGAAAAATTTCAAAGCATACCTATTTTTTTACAAGTATCGAAACAAAGCCGCGAGAGACGTAGGCCTACTAGGCTTTCGTCAATATCATAGACTTTCGTATAGCGCTTTGCGTGTGCGCTATTTTTAGCTCAGCAGCCACTGCGCGGTAGACTGAGAGAGAGAGACGGTAGACTGAGAGAGAGAGAGAGAGAGAGAGACCACAGTCATGTCCTGTGATCCCCGTGTTTCCTTGCTACCAGGCAGATTTGCCAGTAGAGCTGCTACAGAGATGCAAGAGGGCAACTGTTTCTGCCCTAGCAGAAGAAAAGCCCTAACATGTCTATGCCTGTGAACCTATAACTGACAATGTTTTTTTTTGTTTGTTTTTTTAAAATATAAATAGCAGCTTTAACAATTTGGTTTTAAACCAATGCAGTATCCATGCCATTAGTACATGTAGTGAGCCATTGGGTTAGCTTTTCCGAACTAAATGTTAAAACTGTTTTTTTTATTTTTTCAGGAACATTTCTATCATTTAAAAAATAAATATTTGAAAGTTAATGCTTTTTGTGTTGGTGGTTGGTTTTTATTTAAGCTAATATCAACATTTTAAATAATGCTCATTTTATCATGTGAAAATTCTTGTTCGTACATTTGCTACTGAAATTGAGCTGAAACTACTGATATTTTTCTTTGTTTGCTACTGAAATTTTTTTTAGCGGTTGGCAGCTCTGGGTCCACAATTTAATTTTGCTTCTGTAAGATAAAGCTAAAGCCTAGGTCTGACGACAATCATAATGACAGTAGATGTTTGCGAGTCATGATTTGACTGGGAGGATTGAGGCTGCGAGTCATCAGTAATCGCACTAAATCTTTTGATTTTGGTAAACATGTGCACAGTCACTGTGCATAAACAAAAGCACTAGAGTTGTTACCCTTGCTGCGCCCAAAGTCAAAATGTGTAAAAAGCAGCGACGAAGACTTTTTACATTAACGCTAGCAATTCATTTGCTAAGTTCAGCGAAAAAGACAATATCCCATAAACATTGATGTGACTGTATCATCTATATTACTTCACAGGTATTTTTCACACTAAACGTTCCTTGCAGGCCAGTCATGGCTTTGTCCTTTTTCCGCAAGATCACTTGATCAAATTAGCGCGTTTCATTGGTTCCCATGCTAAATGACTCACTATCAGTTCGTCGGAATTAGAGCATGCTCTAAACGTGGAAAATCATCGCAAATCACGCTGCGAACTGATTTGACTGAGAATGACTGGGTGATAGTTTCACGAAATCAGAGACTCAAGTCATGATTTTCCTTATGATTGCAATCAAAACGTTCGTCGTTAGACCTAGGCTTAAGACGGAACAGGCCCATAAAAATTAGTACTTTTCAAAATGATTTTATTCAGCTCAGTGTTGAGTGTTTGGAAATACATTTTAATGGCTTGCCATTTTGTTTTTAAATTATAATAGTATAATCTCTGACAACAAGATACTTTGTTCAGCTATAATGTCAACTCTTACCTTGGGTCATTACCTAACATGTATTAAAAGAGAAAAATTATGAGTTCAGTTCTTTGTAAACTATACCTAATGGTATTGAACACTTGAACATCTATGCTCAGGTTCCTCTTCACCTAATATGATAGCAAAATAAAGCTGCTAGATTTGGTGATGGTCCTGGGGAAATAACTGCAACAAAAAGAGGCAAGTGAATTGTTTTAGTTCCTTTTATGAGGTGACAACCAGTGTAAGGGTACAAGTCAGTTTGAACCGGATGCCAAAGGATTTTTTACACCCTTGCCTGCAGCAATGTGTGTTCTCCCGCACATTCATAATAATATCCGTTTCATAACAGTCTTGTGTGATAATATCATCCAATTTGAATGCTTTGGCCCTTGTATCCAAATCATTTCCCTTTGTGTGTGTGTGTACGAGTTTGAGGGGCAAATGGGGGGCAGCAATAATGATGCTTATCAAATTCATTATATTCCACCATTGAGGGGCTGCCATTTGCTGGCAAAACGTTGTCAGTGTAGAACAGCTGTTACACGGAAGAATATAGATCTTGTCGTCCATGTCTTTTGTTGGTTGTTCTCTTGTTTTCTGCTTTGCATGTGTGTTGTAACGAAGAAGTGAAAAAATACTCATAAATCCATATACTGCAATGCCGTTTGGTGTTCGAAACATTTTTCCTACCACTGTATTTTATTGACATACATTCTTTTGAACAAACGACTTGGATTTGTGTACTTGTGAAAATAAGCATAATAACGTAAAACCTAGTTTACGATCGGTGTTATGCTGCGATGTTCATCATAAGAGATCTGTTCATAAATGGCTAAATGGTTGGTGACTATTTTTATTTGTTGCTGCTTCTACACGTGACAGTGTGCATAATAATACTAAACTCTTTCACTTCATAGTTCTTATTTTAATTTTTGTTGATATTTTGATTTTTGTTGTTGATTTTAAAAAAACACTTTATTGTCCCTTTTTTATTGTGAAATTCTGGGTCGCATCCCCTGGGGAAGGCGTAATGGTAGCCTGTGGTGCACCCAAAACTTACTTAACCTACCTAATATTAAATTTTTGAAATTTTGCTGGGGGAGCAAACCACAGTACCTGGAGAAAACCACCTGAGATGTGGCCCGAGACAAAAGTAAAAAAATGTTCGGAGAAACGTAACGCCCAGGGGTAGGATCAATCCCACATCTATCAAGGGCCATTGGTTTCTAGCCTGTGGGCAGGGCAAGTTAGTCCAGTCTTAGGTCATGCAGCCCCTACGCTCAGTAGTTGTGACCCAAGCTATATGGAATGCCAAATTGCAAGGCATTACTGGGCACTTTTCACCAAATTAGTTTGCTAACTGTCCCATCGTTCCAAATAGTATTTGAGGCAACCCCAGGTCTTCCCTTCTATCATTATTATATGACAGTGGGTCACTACAACATAAATAAGTCATAAGTTAATCAAATGACTTATTCTGAAGACTACAGGCTAAATGCTGGATTCTTCTCAACAAAGTTTAGGTTTTTTAGTCTTGTATACCCGGTACCCATGATGTCATGAACTCATCACGCTCCATGTATTCTTGTTATGTTTTTAAACTTTGGTAAGGTAGGTAAGATAGTCCCATAGCCTTGTGGCCGTAGGGGAGCGTGATGTTGGAAATCACACTTATCTTGGGCCAACGTAATGAGGGTGATGCCCATCTCTCTCCCTCGCTGCTTTACCTTCCTCACCCTTAAGAAAGTAGGTACTCAGTCACAGTTGAGTCAACTGGGGGCGTTGTTATTTTTCGCTTCACGTTTTGTGGTCACCCATCCAAGTTGCTAACCGCACTGGACGGTGCTTAACTTGCGACCCAGTAGCGAGTGCTCCAACCACTGCGCTGTCCGACACCCCTTTAAACTTTGAAAGTTTTTAAAATCACAATACAGGAAATTGTTTCTTTCTTTGGAATATCTTTAAACTTTGTAATAATAACAACTAGTGTATTTATTTATTTAGAACTTTTTCCCAGTGTAAATCATTTCAAAGCGAAATTCCCTTCTTTACCAGCAGTAAGGCAGTACCAAATTATTAATGCTAATCATCTTTATCTTTTCCCTCGGAAGCGAGTTGTGAAATTAGTAAACAGGTCTGTCCATTTGGCTTTACCGTTTGCTCGTGTCAGAAATCAGAAGATAAAAGAACATTACACTGCTGAACTTGAATTTGTTGGATTTAGAAAGTCTGTTTAACCTGCTCATCACTCCAATGCATGTATGTCATATTTACTTGCAGGACTGATCATTTTTACGTACTACGTAGCAATGATGTTTTTCATGTCTCTATGTGTTTTCCTAGTTCCTGTAGTGTACGCATGTTTGTGTGTGCAGTTTGTCCATTTTTTTGGTGCATGGATGTTTTACTCTGGTTTTGTAAGACTACTGATCGTAAGAATTGGATTATCATTATGTGTGTCTTTAAATATGTTTGTTGGAGTTTGTTTTTTTTATCATTACTATTATTAATTCAACTGGATACAGTTGTTTCTTGGAGGGTGTTTGGTGTTATCAGTCTTAGCCTGGTATTTATTCTTCCGCTTTGACATTGTTTGTGTGGTTGATGGTATGTGTGAATGGAATAATTATAGTTTTACTTCACATCAGAGTCAAACACTAATGCACAGAAACCTGTGACAATAGTTGGAATTGAAGAGTTGCAAGTATGAGGGTTTGCTTTGTTCATCTGCGTGCAACGCTTGTACATGTGACGATGCGACATAATTTTTTTCGTATGTTTCATGACTGTCTGGTCCTATTTCATTCATTGTAGCATTTGCTATTTCTTGTAAGAATATGCCTTTTTATTTTTTTTAAATTTCAGGTTCTGATTCCGAAGCTTGTCAGATTTTTATTTTTAGCCATGTTAATCATATAAAGAAAAAATATTTTGGTGCAATTTTGTGTAGTGTGTTTGTGTACAATAATCGATTTGAGAGGAGAATCTTGTCCATACTTGCGTCATGTGACTTACAGTAAGCATGTTATTATTTTCTTTCTAGGGCAAAATAGTTGATGATAGGCCAGGCATATACAAGAATAACTTAATGCTTATAACCAAAAAATTTCTTTGGTCAGTTGTGTTTTTCATTTATTGTGGTTTATTGTTGTGGTCTAGTGTTGTGATTATAATAAATGCGTTTTTTGCATTTTCATCATTAATTATTTTCCCTAATTATCGTTAACATTTCCTCCTTGTTTTGGTGAGAAAGAGCTTCAGGAAATAATGAATCAACACAGGGTTTGATGCTACGAATCTCGATCTCAATGAATATGCCATGTGGCTTTTGGAAGTCAGTGCTTGTTGTTTCAGAAGAGTTGATTGTAAAAAAGAGATTGGATCAAGAGTTAATGCATGGTTAATATAAACAATTCAATAAATTGTAAAACAGATTTATCAAAAGTGAGTGAATGAATGTTAATAGAACAAATACGTGAATTATTATGAAGAAATCAATGTCAAAGAACTTTCATTACAGAAACATATGCTGTGTTGTATTGGATGCATTATTTGTCATGACGGTTACTGTCATACCAGAATGTGTTATTAGGAGCTTTGGGTGTTGCAGGCAACACAGACATGTGCTGTAGCAAATTTGTTTTTACAGTTAGTTTTGCAAATTTGGATCAATTTAAAAAAGCAGACTAACTTCCATGGTAATATTTGTTTTCAGTTCAGAGTAGTGTGTGACTTCAGGAACTAGCAAGGATTACACAAAGAAAGTTTTGTTTTGCGCTGTTGTTGTGTTTTGTTTGTTTGGTCAATGCATTTGAGCTATCACATTCAGCCCAAAGCGCCGAGATGCGTTACATGACAGGGATGCAGTATGGCTGTTCTTGTGTGGCACACTTTACTGCTCATAGAGTTGGTCATGGCCTTGAACACCACCCATCGGTGGATGTTGCCCCTAAAAATATGCACCCCTTGCAAACTAGTTCACAACATGAAAAACTGAAATACCACCCCTTTCCACCCCCCCCCCCCCCCCTCCCCCCCCCCACTTACCCCTATGGCCTACAAAATTTCCTAAATTCTTATACGCCAATGTCCACATGAGCAAGCCTTCCTCTTGGCTGTGAGTGGCATCAGTGCTGAGTTTCAGGCAGACTGCTCTGTATGCCTAGTAGCATGCATGCCATTTTTGCGGCAGGAGGTCTGTTTCACTTGCTTTAGTAAATAGCGAACAAAAAGGATTACATCCCAGATTCTGTCAATTATTTCAACTCTGGTCCCATTTCTTTTTAGGTGACACTACTGCTGTGTGTTTCATAGCAAGCATTGTGGTCTAAGGCGGGACTAACTTGTCTTGTCCACAGGCTAGAAATCAATGGCGCCTGACAGGTGCGGGATCGATGTTTATCCGAATATTATTTCCTTTCAACTTGGGCGACCTCTTGGGGGGTTTTCTTCAGGTACTCCGGTTAGCTTTCCCAGCAAAATTTTAATTGTCACAGGCTGCAATTACGCCTTCCTCAGGGGAGGCGGCTCAGAATTTCCGAGTAAGAAAGGACAATAAAGTGTCCAAAAATAATCAAATAATCTTTTTTTCTGATTTCACCTGCTTCTGTAACAAAACTGGTGGTCCGTCAGTCAAAGTGCAGCTGTGAGTTCGTTCCCGTGGTTCAACGGCATACTGAATGTCAAGAGATCTGTCAGTCCTCCGTTGGAGACTTGGGACTCTGTAACCCTCAATGTGGCGCAAAATATAAAAAATACTCGAACTCTTTTATTCATCCTAAACTGGAAATTTGCAGTTGCAGTGTTGCACGCACAACTTAGCCGACACCGTTTTCCTTTAGCTCTTACTACTAGGACTCCCCGTGGGGGTTCCGGAGGTTTCAGTATAAATAGTATCCCCACTTTCTGGAAATTTAGTGCTTTAAATTCTCACTGTTTCTGTCTTTCTCCTTTGTTCTTTCTCATTCCTACTCTGTTCTATCAAACTACTATACTATCTTCTTCTTCGCTAGACCAGTGACAGTCACCTACCATTTAAAAAAAAAAAACTCTTCCTGGACACTACTCCTCATTTGTGTGTGAGGTCTGTTGGATCAGCTTGGGAATATTGGACGCTTTCTGCCAAATGGTCAC
Organism: Oncomelania hupensis; assembly: GCA_036898135.1. Taxonomy (NCBI): domain Eukaryota; kingdom Metazoa; phylum Mollusca; class Gastropoda; order Littorinimorpha; family Pomatiopsidae; genus Oncomelania; species Oncomelania hupensis. The sequence goes on from CM072515.1 coordinate 65,661,836, forward strand.
TGGGGCTTCCTATGATGTTATTATTTGGCAATGTAGGCATTTTATATGTATGTTTTTTGTTGATATTGTATAATGATGTTTATATTCCATTTTGTTTTTGTAAACGGGGGTTCGATACATTAGAGTATAGCCTCAGCGTCCCCTGCGTGGGATGTCTTTATTGTAAAGTGACCGGCTGGTAGATTGTCTTCAGTGTTACCACTGCTTCGGCAGATCTTTTATGCGGATCAGGGGTAAGTCCTCTTTCACTTCTCAGGTCCTGATTTGGCTCGGAAGAGTCCGCTGGACCTAAAGCAATAACCATGTAATGTACTGTAATTACTACTTGGAGGTAGTTCTAAGCCTCAGCAAGCCTCGGCTGCTCTATGTGAGTGGTGCTCTGTATCCAAACCTTAAGGCTAGGCCATTCAGACGACTCTTATCATTCAAGTTGGAGCTTGTGCATGTGAATAATTTCCCCAACACTGTGACGCAGCTCATGCACTCGGGTGGTTACCCCCGTTGGAGTGCTGGGGGTTTCAGTATAAATAGTATCCCCACTTTCTGGAAATTTAGTGCTTTAAATTCCCACTGTCGCTGTCTTTCTCATTTGCTCTTTCTCATTCCTGCTCTGTTCTATCAATCTGCTATACTATCGTCTTCTTCGCTAGACCAGTCTCCTACCCTTTTTCTTGAAAACTCTTCCGGGACAAGACTCCTTGTTTGTGTTTGAGGTCTGTTGGATCAGCTTGGGAATATTGGACGCTTTCTGCCAGGTGGTCACTAGGGCTTCCTATGATATTATTTAGCAATGTAGGCATTTTATATGTATGTGTTTTGTTGATAATTTATAATGATGTTTGTATTCTATTTTGTTTTTGTAAACGGGGGTTCGATAAGTTGGGGTGAAGCCTCAGCCGTCCCCTGCGTAGGATGTCTTTATTGTAAAGTGACTGGCTGGTGAGGGCATTCAGTTTTCCCACTAGGGTTGTTTCAGCAGATCTTTTATGCGGATTGGGGGTTGTCCGGTCCTGATTTGGCTCGGAAGAGTCCGCTGGACCTAAAGCAACAATTATGTAATGTAATGTACTCGGGTGGTTTGTGATTGTCAGTATGTGGCCGTGGTTGATGTTCTCAGCATTATAAACATGGTATTTCTTCACCTGATCCACTCTGTTTCAATTACATTTATTATAATAATAATAATAATTATAATATTGTTGATTTTTACTGGTAGTAATGACTGTTCAACGACTGATCGTTTACTGTTATATTTTGAAATGAATGTTGTGAGTTGAATAAATGCTTTTTTCTTTTAACATTAGCCTCATTGCATTTCAGGATCTTTTTTGACTGACGAGTGTATTTATTGACTAGCATGCATAACAGTGTGATTATGTGCATTCACCCACCCACCCCCCTCACCTCCCATCCCCCCCCCCTTCCCACCTTCCTTCACCCCCCCCCCCAAAAAAAAAAATTCAGATTTTTGCAGATCTGTGCATTTAAATAGTCCAAAAATGACTTTTTAAAAAAAAATCTCTGTCCGTCTGTGCTGTCTGGACAAGCAAAACATGCAAGCAGATCAATATCTCATAACCTATTTTAACGATCAATATCTTATAACTTATTTTAACTATCACAACTGAAATTGATAAGATGGTGTGTGTGTATATATATATATATATATATATATATATATATATATATATATATATATATATATATATATATATATATATATATATATATATATATATATATATATATATATATATCCATGACACCTCATAAATTGTCAGTGAATGAGTGAATTCACTTTAAGGTAAGGTCACAGGTTCAACAAATATTAGTTTTTAAAATGACCTTTTTCTACATAATTTTACTATTTTTCCAAAGTTGTTAAATTGAACTTATGATTCTTTGATGCATGATAGATATCAGACAAACATATTAAGCACATTTGGTCAACCTCATTCCAAGGTCAAGGTCCATGGAGCTGTCCAAAGTCCGTATAGGTACTTTGAAGTGACCTTGACCCTAAACTATGAGACATATAAAGTTAAACTTAGTTGTATTTACAGATGATAGATTGATCTTTCACATATGTTCAGTTTTTGCATTGATCTTGAAGGTCAAGATCATTTTAGGCCTAGCAAAAACATTACAAATAGGTCATCGTACAGTTGAATGGCTATATTTAACTTATGGTATGCATTGGGTTATTCAATCATACATGAGAAGTCAAGGTCATCGCAAGGTCAATATCTCTGAAGGTTAAGGTCATCCCAAGGTCACTTGATTTTTTTGACAGTTTATTTGATAGTTCCGTGGTGTTTGGAACTGAAACTACATGAAACTATCAAATAAACTACAGCAAAATCTGTATTAGGCCACACACAAAAAAAAAAACAAAAAACAAAATAGTGACCTTGGGATGACCTTAACCTTGCAAACATGGACCCTCACAGCAGGTTTGCAACGAAGAATACAAAGCATGAAGATGAGGAGTTACAGAAGACTCCTGGGCATTTCCTATACCCAGCACATCACCAGTGATGAAGTCCCACAGACCATCACACAAACCATTGGATAACATGATGACATGCTCACGGTGGTGAAGAAACAGAAACTCAGATGGTATGGCCATGCCCCCAGAGCATCAGGCCTTGCAAAGACCATCCTGCAAGGCACAGAAGAAGGAGGCAGAAGAAAAGGGAGTCAGAAAAAGAGGTGGGAGGACAATATTCGAGAATGGACGGCTTGACACAGTGAAGCTATGAGGGTTGCTGAGGACAGAGAAAAATGGTGTAAGCTGGTTAAATGATCATCTGTGGTGCCCCAACAACTTTAGAGTTACGGGATAGGATATATTTGATAGTACGTGGGTGTATTTGGAGGTGGAGGGCAAGGTCATCTCAAGGTCAAGAGCATAGAAAGATCAAAGTATTACTTTGCATTTTAATGCCACTGTTTCTTTTTTTTTTTGGGAGGGGGCAATCATTTTCATGTTACATTTGGCAAGATCCATTAGGAAGCAAGTGAGTCATATGGGCTTTGCCCTCCTAGTTTATTATATTTCTCCCTTCCTCTCACTTTTTATTAGCACTTTAGGAATAGTTAAGAATTAGGAAGCTTCACACGCACACACACACCCACACTCACACACAAACTGCATGAAAATGCACATACACATTGGCTACTCCACCCCTACACCCACCCACTCATCAGGCTCTGAACATACAAGAAAACAATAATAATAATATTAACCCCTTGATTGCTCATGATGCTTTTATCTCGCCATACAATAGTATGATGAAATGACAAGTTATCTCGTCGTCATCACTGTGACTTTTTTTCTGTTTGGGAGAGACAAACGGTCAGCAACACAAATAAATACCTACAGAAATACCTACAGCACACCAACATCTATATCATGTGTTTGTAGACTTCAAGAAAGCGTTTGACCGAGTCTGGCATGCAGCTATGTATGTGGGCAACCATGAGAGTGTATAACCATTAACATTATTGTAGTCATCAAAAGCCTGTACAAGGCTACTAGTGCAGTCCTCCACAAAAGCGCCATCGGGAACTGGTTCAGAACAACAATCGGCTTGCGTCAAGGATGCCTACTCTCTCCAACACTCTTCAACATTTTCCTAGAGAGCCCTTGCAGATCACCAAGGCACAGTCAGCATAGGGGGTAGAACACCAATGGCATCAACATGGACATCAAAGTCCAAGGCGTTAGGCCAATTCCTCAACACAGTGCATAGCTTCAAATATTTAGGATCTAGGAGCCATTGTATCTATATATTCATGTAGAAAATTAACTTACTTTTGAGACATGTATATAAGTGTTACCCAGTTATAAAAACTGTTTAAGCTAGACTTTTTGATAATCATAAATTTTTACATTTGTGAATCTGGCAAAATCCGTGAGTCTGGCTTTGTAACTCGGTGCAATTCGGCCAGCGCCTTTAGCAGCGCTTGGTTTTTAAAATAGCAATATAATAATAATAATTACAATTTTAAAAAAAATCCATGCCCCTCTCCCTCTTCTCCATCAACACCACCCCTTGACACCGAAAAGTTTAATCATAAGAAGACTGAAGAGCATCAACTCTACAGTTTCAAGGGAAACAACTTCATATGTGAGCGCATGCGCGTCGATGGGTGGCCATTTTTGTTTTTATTAGCAACAGAAGGTCGGTGTTTTTTTTTTTGTTCAGTAGTTTTTGTTGCTTTGATGATACCCCGACAGACTACATCACGAAGCATTTTGAGGTTTGCCTTTTGGTTACCTCAGTGGTCGTGGCGTTTGTCTGTGTGTAGTATCTATGAATAAAATCTGCATTTGGGCTAACAAGAATTCTTTTTTAAACGCACCAAAAGAAAAAAAACACACACTCAAGATTCTTGTCAAACTGAAAGTGCGATTTTGATACTCGTCGAAGTCAAGAAAGATATTAACTTCATAAAGAAACATCACTCCAAGTTCTCGTCCATCGTCTTATCCATTTAGTCGACTTTTTTTTTCTTTCAACTTTTCACAATGATCCACGTACTCAATGCACCTCTCCTTGAAGGTACTTGATCAGATTTTCAGCCACAGCTATAGCATGCTTACAACACTTTTAGTTTTATTTCCTTTACTTTTAAAAAGTTATTCCTTTATAGCCTTTATAATTTCTAATACATTAGGACAGTATTGTTAACAGACTTGTATAGAATGTGGCCAATTTACAATGCTTTAACATTTCATGTGCGCTAGCTATATAACAGATCTCTCTTAAGTACTGTCACGCACAACCTGGCTGTTGTGTTAGTACAAAGAATTATTATTATACTTTGATGATCATGATCCACCGTATAATCTTTACTATAAGGCCATACAAACAATGACTAACTAACTAACTATTATAGGCCTAGTATAACTCTCTTTAAACAAATTTTAAACTTTAAATTATTTATGAAGCGAATATTCGTTAGGAAAGTATGGATTTTTATAACTGTCATTATTTGAATTTCAGATGATGACTTCTCAAGAAATCTTGCGTTATGTTTGATGCCCCCGCGTGAGAGAAAAGTAATAGTTGCAACTGTTGCAGTGTTCATTTTGCTAATTCTTTTTTTTTTCTCTCTTCCAATGCAAGTCCTGCATCACATGGCCTCCTGACTAAAAATAATAATAAAATACACTCCTCCCCAGCCAAACATTATTTATGCATCGTTTGTATTCAAAGAATATAATTTGATTGTTACCATGTTTATAATTTGAAATGTGATTATTGCCATTTTTATGTTATATGTTACAAGTTCCATAAAGAGCATGTGAGTCATATGGGCTTTGTTCTTCTAGTTTTCATTTTCTTTTTGCATGATTCTAAAGGAAACTTGGTGTGTGAACATCAAAACTGAAAATAAATATGAAAACATGCAGGTCAAAGACTCTTATTTTCTTAACAAAAATTACATCAACATATACACTTAATTATTGCAGAATTGTTTGAAGAGAGAGAGTCAACACTTTTTTTTTCTGACAGTATACACATTTTTATTGTATACACTTAAAACATAAGACATCAGAAATACATATCTACAGAGCTGCATTCAATAACCTAAATCACATGCGAATTTACAAATTTTCTGCTTCAGTTTTGTCTCAAAGAAATAATCTTTTCATTGATGAAAATATATGTTTCAGTGGATAGTTCATAACGTTGCACAGGACGTGGACAAGGCTGCTGCCATTGAAATCCAGCGACAGTGGAGAGGCTTTAGAGTCAGGTGAGAACACTTGTTATTGCGTCCGTACACTTAATACATGAATTTTTTTGCAGATGGGCCACTGGGCATCGCTAACTGGCTTCGAAATAAGTAACATGTGTTAACTTATTCTGTCAGTCTCTTGGGTATGGTTGGCTGGGATTGAACTTAATTATTGTAACATATTTCATCGATCTCTAATTTGTCGATGCTTGTTTTTGGACTGACTGACTATTATGATGATAATTGTCAATGAGAGGGTTAGACAATGTTTAGCATATCAAACAGCACTGTTATGGAGGTTAAAAAACAACAACATTAGTCTTCCCGATAGTAATGAAGAAACTGAATTGTATAGTGCCAGTCACTCAGGCTATCGTTCATAGCATGCTCATCATCATCAAAATATCATGACTTAATTAGGAGATTGTGGCCTACGTTTTTTTGCCATGGCAGTCAGTGTATTGATTATTTGTTTTGGAAAGTTTAGCACTATAAGCCCTTGTCCAAAAGAAGGTGTTGTGATTTTTGGAGCAGGAATAGGATCAAGAAAATCTTTGATAAGTTCTACAAAAGGTTGAAGGAGACGGTGCCCAACTTTGAGCACTTTGTGGAGATACATAGGAGAGCTGCCTTTGAGAAGCACTTTGCAATCCCGTATGTGGAAAACTTTGAGGGGAAGTCCTTGGTTCCTCCAAAGTTTGACAAAACGAAAGAGAAGTTGCCTGCTGTTGAGAAAAAAGTCAGCCTTCAGAGAAACGTCAGCCATGAGGTTAAAGTCAGCCATGATAGAATTACAGTCACCCGGGCTAAAAGCAGATTGTCTGATAGTGGTTCAAGGACCCGCTCTGGGGTGGACTGGCCTGTGTTAGACAATCAGGAAGAGTTAGACAGCAAAGACAGAGAAACTGTTTCTGTGCCTGTGAAGAAGATACCCTCTGCGCTGAAAGCAGCTAAAGCAGATGACCAAGATTCTGCTGAACGTAAAACTTCATCATCACGTGTGCACTTCCCTAGTACTGAACCTGAAGAGCACCTTGCTATCCTTGGCCAAGAGCCTGCGAAGGAGGAGTCAGTACTTGCAGATACAAAGACAGCAGACGCAACCACTGAGCTCAAGGTAAAGGAGGTCTGTCTTGAGGAGGAAGGTAAAGCTGCATTAGTAGCTGACAGTGAAGACGTGGGCTTTGAAAAGGTTCAACCTCTGGGTCCCACTGCACAAGACAGAACTGAACCATTCACAGAGGTAGATGCTGAAAGGCCAAATGTTACTGAAGATTCCAAACCTGAGCCTGCTGAAGCTAGACCCCACATAAAACCAGAAAAAGAGAAGGCACGCGTCAAATCAACAACTCACCGAAAAGTCTTGAGACAAAAGTCGGTCCCAGAGCCACTGACTGGGAAAATAGCACAGTCAGCTAAAGCTGATGCAAAGCGTGCAGCCTCTCTGTCACCTCTTCATACATACAAGAGATCTGAGAGTGTGGACAAAGTCAAGAGAACTAAGAGTGTGGACATCACACTTGACAAAGCTGTTCAGGAGCAAACTGAGGGTGAGCACGAAGCCACTCGTAAGGCAGCCACAGAGTCTGAGGACCAAGACATAACCTCATTAGCTGAATTGGAAGTTTGTGTTGATTCAGGGAGAGGATCTGCACTAGAAGGAGTAAAAGAGCTGACAACACGTTTAGAAGAAGAACCGTCTGAACCCAGTCCAGCGGAAGAGTCAGAAGCTTTAAAACCAGAAGGTCTTTTACAACCACAAGTTTATCATGAAGAAGTTACAGACAAGACAGGAGCCCAACAGCCAAGCCTTCTTGGTCTTGAGGCAGAAGTGCCCAAAGAAATATGGCGAGCAGAGGAAGACATTTCCAAGCCTATACCTGATCTTGAAGAAAAAGTTCAAAAACCAAAGGAAGAAGTCTTCAAACCAAGTCCTGGTTTTGAGGAACCAGTTCTCAAACCAAGTATTGTTCCTGAGCCAGAGTACAAAACAAACACTGGTCCAAAGGAAGATGTTTCTAAACCCAGTCATGATCTTGTGACAGAAGTTTTCAGACCAAGCCCTGAAGAAGCTTCCAAGCTAATATTAGGTCTTGAGGAAGAGGCTTCAAAGCCAACTCCTGGTCTTGAAGAAGCATCTTCCAAACTAACTCCTGATTTTGAAGAACTTTCCAAACAAAGTCCTGTTCAGGAAGAAATTTCCGAGCCATATACCGATCTTGAGGAGGTTTCTAAACCAAGTCCTGTTCCTGAAGCAGAAGTTTCTAAGCCAATTCCTGATCTTGAGGAAGAAGTTTGCAAACCAAGTCCTCATCTTGAAGGAGAGTTTTCTAAACCGGATCTTGTTCATGCAGCAGAAGTTTCCAAACCAAGTCCTGATTTTGAGGGAGAATTTTTTAAACAAGGTCCTGTTCCTTCAGCAGATGTTTCCAAACCAAGTCCTGATCTTGAAGGAGAAGTTTCCTTACCAGTCCTTGTTCCAAAGGAAGAAGTTTCCCAACCAAGTCCTGATCTTAACGGAGAAGTTTCCATACCAGTCTCGGCTCCAAAGGAAGGAGTTTCCAAACCAAGTCCTGATCTTGAGGGGGGAGAGTTTTCTAAACCGGGTCTTGTTTCTGCAGCAGAAGTTTCTGGACCAAGTCCTGATTTTGCAGGAGATGTTATCATACCAGTCCATAGTCTAAATGGAAAAGTTCATAAACCAGAGCCCGATCTTGAAGCAGATATTCATAAATCAAGTCCTGGTCTAAAGGAAACACATTTCAAACAAGGTATTGATCTTGAAAAAGCAGTCACCAAATCAAAAAGCTTTCTTCTTGAAGAAGAAGTTTGCAAACCCAGCCCTTGTCTACCAGAAGAAGTTTCCACCCAAAGTCATAGTTTTGAGGGGCAAGTGTCCAAATTAACTGCTGTTGACGGTGCATCTGAGCAAAAAGGAATTTCCAAGACATCAAGCGGGTCGCTTATCAAACTAACATTTACAGGCTCTGCCTGTCAGATTTCAAAGAAAGGCTCATCTTCAGAAAAAATATCAGTTTCACAGAAAGTTTCTGTTGAGAGAGCAGCTGTTTCAAAGAGGAGCTCTGCTGACAGGGTACAAGTTTCAAAAAGAGATTCTGCTAAGATAGTATTAGCTTCAAAAACAAGTTGCACTGAAAAGGCAACAGTTTCAAAGAGTTCTGGGGATAAACTTGTATCAGCTCTGAAAAGAAGTGTTGCGGATAATGCCATTTCAAAGAAAAGTGTTGATAGAGCACCTGTTTCAAAGACAGGTTATGGGCTTTCAGAGCAATTCGATCCTAGACTTTCAGTCACAGGTATTCAGGCCGTACCACTTTCAAGGATCGTTTCTTCTCGGACAACCCTAGCTTTGAGAAAAGACTCTAGGCAGTCGGAACTGACACCCAGCTGTGCCTCCGTCCCTTCATCCAGAGTTTCTTACCATTCACCAGTTTTGAGCCTGCAGGTTCCTACATCTGACACCAGCCACTACACAGTGGGCAGCTCTGCTCAGACATCTCAGTACAGTGCTGGACTATCGCTGCTTGAATCTGGGACCACACACAGGACATCTACACAGCCTTCTAGTTTATACTGTACCACTAGCAGCTATTCTCATGTGCAGAGTCTCAGAGTCAGTGATCAAAGCTTCAAGAAGCAGAAAGTTTCTGCAGGAAGTCTCCAGCCCTCCAAGAAGCATCACCTGTCTCCCGAGGACATTATTCCAGTACTGTCCATCACAGCAATACCCCGGAAAATGAAGGTTAGTATTTCTTATGCTGTTTCTGTTTTTTTGTACGCTGTTTGTCACTATTTTATTGAGCTGGCACATTATAGTTTGATTAAGCTCAGAATTATAATGTTTATAATAATTTATCTCATATCATGCATTGCGCCCACCCCCACAACACCTCCCACCCTCTACATTCTTGATTGGCCAGCCTAACCTCATTGCATGCAAAAGCGAAGCATTGGTGCTATTCATCACTTTGATTTGACAAGTCCTCATGTCTGCACTCCAAGATATAACCAGCATACAACATTACAATTTGGCCGTTAGCAAGCATGGTACAGTGCCAGCATTATACTCAACTTATTAATTTAAACATTTTCAAAAACGCGTTTCAAACAAGATTTCTCAGGTGCGCCTCCAAACAATCGAGGCTATCCACTCACAGATTGAACTAAAACCATGAAACCTATGGGCTTCATGCAGATCTCTACTGCAGCGTCACGAGTCAGGGAGAAGCAAGGAACGTACGCAAGGCCTTCAACCAAGGGGAATAATCAGATGCCAAAAAGAGTGTCAAAAGCTGTCCCTGTGGGGCTGTTATCTACCTTACACATCATGAGTGACAGAGAAATGTTCATAGCTTTTGTGCATGTGTTCTTTCCAGAAAAGTGCAGCTCGCTTAGCCCTTGAGGAAGCTTACGACAGATACGTGCAGAAGGCTCTGAAGGAAGCAAAGACCTCTTCAGAACTGATGCAGTGAGTAAACAAATGCCTACTTCAGATCTGCTTTTGAAAAAAACAAAACAAACAAACTTGTAATTATTATTTAAAAAAATAAAAATAAAAACAGAAGCGTTTAAACGAAAGAAAGAGTGGAAAGAGTTGTAAATACAAAACTGAAAAAAAGATGCCTTTTAAGGTTTGTCATTGATTCCTTTTTCTTTTTCTTTTTTTCTTTTTTTTTTTTGGGGTTGTGTTGACTTAAGAGCAGTGTAGATTTAGAACCCTAACAATAGACCTTTGAGACATCTGTGCTTTTTTATGTGTGTACTTTTATGTTCCAAACACCTAACGTTTTACTGAGCAGTATATATGTTTTTAAATATAAAGAATAACTCTTATTCTAAACCGAATCCAATGTGTTTTCACAATTATTTTGATGATCTGTCTTACAAGATACAGGTTGTTAACGTATACACCAGAAAGTTGCAAAACATGAATAAAAAATATTCAACGTTGTTTTTGTGTGTGTGTGTGTGTTTTGTATTTCCAAACTTCTCTGGAAATACTTTGAAATGATCGGGAATCCCAACAAGCCAAATGTATGTCAGTCTGTCCGTCAGTCTGTTGGAAGCCCTATCTCAGGAACTACTGAATGAATACTTTGACCCAAAATCATAGGAACATTACCTAGGTTAGTGGCCTGCCTTCTGCGCTGTCATATTTGCTCTACCATACAGGTCAAGGTCACTGGATTCTATTTGTTGCTAAACACCTTTTGATCATTAGAGACCTTGCAGGGACTACGAGCGAATGCAAAGTACAGCAACGAGGAGACGACATTGACGTTGCTTCCTCGTTGTAGTTATTTGGTACGGCTCTTCAGGGCTTCGTCACCACAACAAATCCTATCAAGGCGTCATCATGGGCGTAACAAGTTAATAAAAGGTTTTCCTTTGGTTCAGTGCCTGTGAAATTCTAGGAAATTTACAGAGAAATGTAAGAAATAAACATTGTACTGTCACTGAGTCAGTGAAATTGTGTCCGTTACAAATGGTTTTTTTAATTTATGAAGGGTATGAGTGAACATACTCGAAAAACAGGAGTCTTCACGCTGTTTTGTAATGGTGATTTTGAAACAGGGAATGAACGCTGACTTTCACAACCAAATTCTCACCCGAGACAAATGCAATGGGTTAAATCTTTTGTGATGTTATAAAACAAAGCATGGTCCGTAATTCTGAGGTCATTTTGATGACAAAATTATGTAAACTTTTCTGCGAATCGTTTTTGGGTTGGTCATAGGGATCAAGAAGAGAAAATGCAGACAGTATGGGCACAAATCTTCCCTTATTATTATTATTTTATGTGAATTGATGTATTGTGCACGGGTGCTCAGAGTATTGTCCGAACTGATTGGGATAATTTTGTGTTTGTAGATATAGTTCAGACCTATCATTCCATGTGTTCCTTTTTGCTTTGTTAGGATACAGCCCAGTCACAAACACCGCCAAGACAATTAATACTTTTGAAAATGCCTATTTTTTGCCTACGTGTTTGATCAAGCGTCGGGGAATGTATTTGAGTGGCGTGCCATCTTGTTTCAGATTCAGTGAGCACTGCCTGCACCAGGTTCAGGTATGGTGGCTTTTCAAACATCGCCACTTCCTGAAGAGGCGCTTCATCCACCGCCTGAACCTGATGAAGACCAGGTCGCTGGAGACAGCGGCCGCTTTGGAATCGGCCATCAAGCAGAAGCAGGAGGCGCCGCAGCTAGTCAAGAAAGGAGAGGACAGGTTGCTGCTCGAGAGAGATGCAGCCATCTGCATCCAGAGAGCTTGGAGAAGACATATTGTTAGTTGTAAATCCTACTGCCATGTATTAATTTGGAATTTCTTTGTGTGTGCACGCTTGATCCGAACTACTAGGCATATGTGACTAGCTTTACTCACCGCTGACCCATTATGGGGCTCAAGGGTTGGTTGGTGTTATGTGAACGTGTGAAGGTTTTTGAGGAGGTTTTGATCCCACAGAGTTTTCCAGGTTACAGGAATTCGTACAGGAGCTTGATCCATCTAGACACACACAAACATCTCGTTTCGGGGCTGCATGGTTTCGTTAGTGTTTGGGATGTTAGTTTGCCATGGTATCCGAAGACTATAACGATGTTTGTTTTCTGAGATTTCTAAGAATTCTGTATTTTTTCCCATGATTTATAAGTATTATTGAAGTATTCTTTCTCTATGTTTAAGTATTATTTAGTTTTCTGTATCTAAATATTATTTATCTGTCCACGATAGATGAGTATTACTGGAGAATTCTTTATTTTGATGTGTATAATAAGTATTATTGATTTATGTTTCAGTGTATAAATATTTAATGAAGAATAAGAAACTAATTCTCTTCCTCAACCAAACAATATATTTTCAGTTGACCTAGCCAAGATCTAGCCAAGATCTGAGCAGCTCTTCTGCTGGAAAAGCTTGATATAGGAATGATGAAATAAATAAATCCAATGTGTAAGGTTAAGGGCTACATACAAGCTAGACAATACAAGAATGAGGACTGAAAATGTGGTGAAAAATCCAAATGCTGCAGGATATTCAAGTGTACCGTTACTACCGAGACTTGATCAATTTCCAAGCGAGAGGGAGTCCAGCTGTCATGCTGCGTTGCATCAACCCCAACGAAGCCAAACTGCTGGATCCTGCATCAGGCACAACTGTCAGGTTCAGATTAGCTGGAGTAAGTTTGTTTTTTTTTTGTACCAGTACGATTAAAATTTGATTTATTTTTCCTCATCTGCAAGACACACAGGGACATTTGTTGGCAATGTGCATCAGAGAAATGACTAACCAAAGCACACAGTACTGTGAAACTTGAACTGCTAACTGCATATATTGGGCCAACTTTCGAACATTGACCCACTGCCATGACACACACACACACACCCACACACACACCTACATACACACACACAAACAAACACCACACAACATGGCCCTCTTCACCAGTCACAGAAACGCCTGGCATCCTTCTCATGCCGTCTACACAAGACACACGACTTTGTGTATATAGTTTATCACAGCAGAGAAAGCTATAGTGATAGGTGGTAGTTTGACAAAATCAGAGGGTAATTTGATTTTTTTTTTTTTTCAAGGTATATTAACTAATTGTACGTACATATGTGGTGATTGATTGGGAACTGTATCCTGCAAATGTCACTGCTACTAAGGCAAAGTAAGTGTTATGTTTTTCCCTGTCACTATTTTAATTTACATCATTTCTTTTATCTCTCCCTCTTTTTTTTTTTCAGAACAAATTCCCACCCAACATCTACTACAAGATCTTCACCCATCGCCCGATTCAGGATTTGTGTGCCAACAGTCCTAAAAACTACACGCGGCCTGAGGCCAAACAGCTTCCTGTCCGACACCAGCATAACGACGTGGCCAAGCTGCCTCCTCAAGATGACCTTGGTAAGTCCTGTACACTGCAGTTTGTAACCCTAACAAAAATCATGTGGCGTTCTCCGCCTGAATATTCTTGGATTTTGACACCTGAAAAAGATTTTTTTTAGCGAAGTACATGTATAGATAACTTGTTAACCACTTCGCTGCCATGGAAGAATTGCTCTTATCGAGTTACAGCCATTTGCCTGGCAAATCTGGCTCATGATTGTAAAAAATTACAAAAAAAAAATATATCTTTAACAGAACTCTGTAACACTTATACATTTTTGAAAGGTAAATACATTTTCTACACAAATATGCTGTTTGAAAAAAAAATAAAAAGAAATTATACAAGTTTTTAAAAAGTTTTTTTTTTTTAACATTTTTTATTCCAATATAAGAAATAGTGAGAAAGAGAGATCGAGGCAATCACATTATATTATTCATATTTTTAATATATAGGTGAGCGGTATAGCGTCCATTTTGTCGCATAGATCTTTGCGGGCATGGGAATGGAGCAGTGGCAGAGGAGGGGAGGGGGGGTAGATAGGATGGGGTAGGAGAGGGAGGGTGGGAGGGGGAGGGGGGGGGGTTCATTACTTACCCTTAAAGAGGGTTATCATACCTAACTTATGAATATTAAACAGCTAAGGTTCTGCCTTTTTCAATCGTGTGTATTTCTTTTGTTGATGGATTTACTGTACAGAGAAAAAAATGTCACAATGATGACAGGATAACACACCACAGGCATTTTTTGGTCACACTATTGTGTGGTGACTTATCTCGTCATAAGCAGTCAAGGGGTTAATTTGGTGTGTTTTATCTCCTTTGGCTTTTAGCGCTCTCTCTCTCTCTCTCTCTCTCTCTCTCTCTCTCTCTCTCTCTCTCTCTCTCTCTCTCTCTCTCTCTCTCTCTCTCTCTCTCTCTCTCTCTCTTTACAATTTTATTAAGGACTAGCTGTAAGACAGGTCCATAGGACCTAATGCTATTATCCTATTAAAGGTTTCGACTACGACTTCGACTTCTCTCTCTCTCTCTCTCTCTCTCTCTCTCTCTCTCTCTCTCTCTCTCTCTCTCTCTCTCTCTCTCTCTCTCTCTCTCTCTCAGCCTCTTTGAATATTCATCTGCCATTTTTATCCCAAACTTTGGTATTAGCAATTTCACACAGAAAAAGAATTCAAGGCTCGATTGGGTTAGGCCCATCAATTCCATTTGTCATTTATCAAAGACAGAGCAAATTTTAGAGAAATCATACACTGCATTACAATACAATTCAATACAATGCAATACAATGCAATACAACACTTCGTTATTACCTCAAAAGGAACTACTATAGGCACAAAATCACAGTTCAAAACTGTATATATTGAGAATACACAAATATCAACTTCACATGCACCTTGTATACATCATCCAACGCCTCTCACTGGCAAGGATGAAAATATCAGCATACAACAGTGCAGTGAGTCGTTAGTGTTCTGACATTAAAATACTTTTTACCTCACTTAGTGATAACGTAAAACACTGTCTGCTATGATCGGAACTGAAGAAAAGTAGTTTTATTGGATTCCTATTAAAGATACACTGTTTACTGACAGCCACTTCATGCATTGCGCGTAAAGATACACTGTTTACTGACAGCCACTTCATGCATTGCGCGTAAAGATACACTGTTTACTGACAGCCACTTCATGCATTGCGCGGTAAGCTGTGGCTAAAATACACAACTCTTCATTTGTGTATGGAGTCTGTTGGGTCAGGTTGGGGATTTTGGACACTTTCTGCCAAATGGTCACTACATGTATGGCTTTCTATGGTATTATTATTTAGCAATTTTGGCATTTTATACGTTTGTTTCGTTATTATTTTATAATGATATTTATATTCTATTTTGTTTTTGTAAACTGGAGTTCAATAAATTAGAGTAAAGCTTTAGCGTCCCCTGCATGGGATGCCTTTATTGTAACATGACTGGCAGGTGAAGTGCCTTCAGTATTACCGTTAGAGTTGTTTCAGCAGATCTTTTATACAGACTGAGTCCTCTTTCAACCAAGTTATGGTCCTGATTTTGTGGTCCTGATTCAGCTCTTTGCAGTTTGCTGAACCCTGTAAACAATGTTTAACTACCTAACTAACCTTGTTTATTGTCTATGATGTCTATACATTGTTTATCGTTCAAATCAGGACACTAGTACACAAAATGTGTTTCATTACTTGCAGCACGTGAGCACTGGTACAGGAGGTTTGAGAACAATGGCTGGCGGTTGGTATCTGATAGACTGATCCACCACATCATAAACGACTCCATCACCTATGAAACCTCCAGAAAAACCTACAAGTTTGACCACAGCAGTGTGAGTATAGTAATGTTACCTATAAATGCTTCGTTTTCTTTTTTTTACACAGCACGCTAGATGCATGTTACGTAGGTGGTTGGAGGCTTGCACAGTATAAGAATAACACTGACGACCAACTGATCCCACAACGTTTGACCACAGGAAGGGGACTATACAAATGTGTGAAAATATCATGCGCTTTGTGAGTATTATGTATGCCTTGTGTATTGTAGGAAACTGCTGCGTTCATACTTTTTTAATAGTGTTACGTTGAAACGCGCACGATAGTTCGTGTGTGACGCGCGCGATAGATCAGATAGTTTTATTTTGCAAAGCATGCAATAATAGAGTGTGTTTACCTTTGATTTGATTTTGCGTTGTTGTTAAAAGAAGCTTTGTATAACGTTGATAATTTTGGTTGGTCGATATTATTTGAGAATTTTCTAGAGCTGGTTGTTTACTATCGATCGAAGCGTGTGGATAATTCTAGTGGTAACTAGAGACGCTTATATTCTAAATATGGTTGTATGACGTGAGACAGTGATGATGAAATTCATTCTGATTGGTTATAATTGTGTCTTGCCCGAACGTTCTTTATTTCTCTGAAGTTAGAGAGACTATATAAGTGCCGCACTGTTTCAAAAGTGTGTTGGGTTGATAGTTGAGAATTGTAGAGTGGAAAAAGTGATTGAGTGATTGTATGCAGTTGTTGATGTATGCTGAATAAAGTTGGAAAATTTCATACGACGACTCCAGCCTTGTTGATGATTGAACGTGTTGCGTGGATAAACGAATCAGAGTTACACCTATCAGGATTCAAGCACCGGGGCTGAATCGACTACTGATAGAAAAAAAAACAACATCAAGTGTAACAAATAGCTAGCTGTACATTTTTTGATTTTGTTTGTTTTGTTTTGTTGTTGTAAACCATGGTCAATAATAGGCTAAATAGGTTTTGATTTGTTGTTGTTTTTTTTTTCTTCTTTTTTTTTTCAGCTGAAGAGGAAGCAGGACGTGGAAAAAGAGAAGAAAAGCAAGAAGATTGAATGGATGAAGAGGATGTGAGTATCCATCTCTGTTGTTGATAAGAGCACTGTGTGACATTGGAGGTATGACAGCAACATGACTAGGGCTCGCACTCTGTTTTGTTGGAAGTGGGCCACGAGAGATGCTCATTAAGGAAAACATTTCATAACAGTTCATCCCAGGTCCCCAAGCTGTGAATGGCTTGCCTGGCTCTCTTTGAGAACCAGAGAACAGTAAAGCAGCAAGAGAGGGAGAGAGAGAGGAGAAGCACAACGCTTTCGCAAAGCTGGCCCTGAGAGAAGTCCCTCCTATTTCTATTCCTTGCGATGACTTAGGAAACCTGAAACCTGACTTTTACCTGCGAGTGCAGTCATGTGTTTGACACTTTTTGGGGGGGGGACTCTTCTCAAAAGTATGTTTACATTTGCATTATGATCCTGCACATTTTGCTGTTGGCATGAAAATTAACAGCTGTAGTTTGATTGTCCTCTGAAATGTAAGCGCATTAACCCCTTGACTGCTTATGACTAAATAAGTCATCATACAGTATTTATTTAATCGTTCTTATATAGCGCTTTTCCAGCTCAAGAGCTGCTCAAGGCGCTGGCCGATACAGGATCTAACTCAAGCCGCCCGAGACGCCCACCTGCAGCCTTTGGGCGCATGGTCTGAAGCCCGGACAACTGAGCACAATCCTGGGCAGCCAGGGATGGGGGAGAAGGACCTAGGTGCATGCTGGGTGTTTTCTTGTCTCCGGCACTCACCCGTCTAGGACATGAGCGTCAGGTTCTTTAAAGTACGTTATGATGGAACAGTAGTGTGACAAAATATGCCAATGGCATTTTATCTCGTCGTTGTGACGGGATACTAAAAACTGTAAATACTGCAACGTAATTGATTATATTGAACATTTCTTTTTTCACTGTTCAAAGGTTAAAAAAGTGTGGACGCACTGCATAAACTATATTTATATAAAAACAAACTGCATAGTGACTTTGTCTGAGACAGAAGTACTTTTGAGATACCACCCTCAAAGAATATCAATGAAATTTATTAAATTTGTTAACCATGTTATTTTGATTACAAAAATGGTCATTAGTAAATTTAAATATGGTACTGAAATTGATATTTGTATTTTGTTTGACATGGAAGTCAAAATTAGGAAGAATTGTCTTGAGATTTAACCAGATTTCAAACAATGTATATGCCTGATGTATGAATAACCATATTATATGATAAAAGCCTATGAAAAGGGCAAACGCTCGACTTTAAAATAAAATAAAATAAAAAAAGGAAAGAAAATTAAAAAAAAAAAAGTCTAAAGCGGACCCGAAAACTGAGGCAAAAAAAAAAAAAAAAAAAAAAGTTACCCTTTACCAATGGAAAAGTTGATTACTGCCTCTCCCCAAGTCCACTTTCTGCAATTCTCTATATGTATTGTACTCATGTTTAATGAGTGTGTGAATGCATGAGGGACCTCCTGTGGGGTGCCGGGGGTTTCAGTATAAATAGTATCCCCACTTTCTGGAAATTTAGTGCTTTAAATTCCCACTGTCGCTGTCTTTCTCCTTTGTTCTTTCTCATTCCTACTCTGTTCTATCAATCTACTATACTATCTTCTTCTTCGCTAGACCAGTCACCTACCTTTTTTCTGGAAAACTCTTCCGGGACAAAACTCCTCATTTGTGTGTGAGGTCTGTTGGATCAGCTTGGGAATATTGGACACTTTCTGCCAGGTGGTCACTGGGGCTTCCTATGATGTTATTATTTAGCAATGTAGGCATTTTATATGTATGTGTTTTGTTGATATTTTATCATGATGTTTATATTCTATTTTGTTTTTGTAAACGGGGGTTTCGATAAATTAGAGTATAGCCTCAGCGCCCCCTGCGTGGGATGTCTTTATTGTAAAGTGACCGCTGGTGGAGTGCCTTCATTGTTGCCACTAGGGTTGTTTCGGCAGATCTTTTATGCGGATCAGGGGCAAGTCCTCTTTCAGCAAAGTTGTGGTCTTGATTTTGTGATCCTGATTCGGCTATACTGGTTCTGATTTGGCTCGGAAGACCTAAAGCAATAATCATGTAATGTAAAGTAATGCGTGAGGGAGCGCTTTCAACTGTCCTTACTAGGCAAAACGCCTTATAAATATTATTATTATTATTATTATTGTTGTTGTTATTATTATTATTATTATTATTATTATTATTATTATTATTATTATTATTATTATTATTATTATTATTACCTATAGTAATTTATAATACTGTTCAAGCTAGAATTTACCAACAGGAGCCAGATTTGCCTAGCAAACGGTTGTTACTTGGTGCAATTTCTCTTTGGCAGCTAAAGGGTTAACGTGACAAAAGTCAAGCTATACAATTCATTTGGTTCTATTTCATTAATTTTGTTAGAGGTCTGTACACATAGTGGTTTTAGACCACCATCACCAACAGCAACAGCACATTATTTTAAAAAATAATAAATAAATAAAAATAAAACACACTTAAATGAATTAATTAAAAAGATTTAACATTAACATTGTAGCAATTTGAACAGCTTAAACTCCTAGTTATCTTTTATAACATTCTTGAACATCAAGCTTTTTTTTTTCTTACATGTGAAGTACTAGCCAAATATAATGTGAAGTCTTTTTGTGTTATATAGATCGCGGGTTATTTCCCTTTTACCGTATCTGAAATGAATGGCTTCCCTTTTCATCACCACGTTCGACAAAGACAAATTGGAACATGGATTTTAATCTTTTAACCCTTAGCCTGCTGACATGTTTTTCCTGCTCTGTGCTAAAGAAAATTTAGACTTACGATTACAAACACACATGACTTATTATATATGCCATTGTTGCTAAACTATTACACCTAGATATATAAAAGTATACATCAAATGAAAGGAAATTGAATAAAGATTCCAAAGAACAGACACAAAAAAGTGTAAGATTGTTGGTTTGTACAATTATGGGATGGAAAGTTAGGGGCATGAGCAAACAAATTCACGCTCACTCAACTGCACACCCATTCTTGAAGTCATACGCAAAGAATTGCAGAATAGAAATAAGATTTATTACCAAAAGTTCTGAGAACCAAAGGACTGTAATCAAAGCCTGATAAATATAGAAATAGTCTGTGTAAAAGGCAAATAATATTATTATAGATCTAGTGAAAATAAAGTTTTTTTTTCACCTACCGTCGTCTGCTAAAGATTGTAGACGGCGATCTTCTTCTTCGTCCGAATCGTAGGCCCCTAATCCCTCCCTCCAGCCTCCGTCAAATAAACATCATCACCCGCATCAAAATCTTCATCCCCACTATTATCATCAAAGTTTTCTTCCTGAAGCATTTCCGCCACCTCTTCTGCCGTGTAGATCTATGTTCTGCGTGCCATAATGGCGACGAACGAGGCGGAAAATTTCGCCAGCAACCCGCAAAAACTGCTTCGACTGTGGCTTCTTGTTTGAAAATTACCTCTAAAGCGAAAGATTTTTCTTTCCAAAACATTACAGTTGAAGGGAAACAACTTTTGTTTCATAATCATGACCAAGGATTTATTTTATAAACGCTTTTACCTCCCTTCCGTACAACGTACGGATACATCGCATTACGATGGCGCTAGACACCCCGTGCTATGTACGTTGACAGCGCAGCCTAAAGGTTAAAGACAGTTATGCAATGTTTTCCAATAACTGAACAGAAAACCATTTCTTTCCTTACCTGAATGTTAGGTAATCATACCAGAGTAAGTAAGGGTTAATATATGTGCCTGATAGTTTTATTACATTATTTGCACCCAGGTACAAAGAGGGCATGCTGAGGGCCCGTGCCGATGACAGAGAGACAATGCAGCTGATAGAAGGTGCCGCGGCTGGCATGATCGCTACGGTGGAGAGCCAAGGGCACGACGCCCTTGAGGACTGGGAAGTGGATGAGCTTCTAGACTGGACCACGTCGCTCAACTTTGAACAGTCAGTAGCCCTTATCCAATACTTCACAGTTTGCGCAGCTCAAGCCCATGGTGTCAGTGCCAAAGAGGAATAAACACTGGCACCTTAGAAAAGGTTGTCATGTAAAACGTCTTGAAGAAAGAACCCAGCTAACCACAATTGGGCAGCCCGATGGGGCCCGGATCGGGCTACCGATCGGGCAAATGGAAATTGGAACTGACTCGGGCCCGATTTTGGCAAAGATCGGGCGATCGTCGGGCTACCCAAAACTTACCCGATCGTAACCCAACCTTTGCCGAACGGTAACCTGATTCCGGCAAAGATCGGGCATACGTCAGGATACCCAACACCAACCCTATTGTAACCCAACTTAAACCAGAAACAACCCCGATAATGCCCCATCCCTGGCCAATGCTGATTTATCCTAAAATCATATCCCACATATTGTTTATGATATGTGATTGCATGAAGAAAGAATTGAGATGTCTGGTGTTAATAGGGACTGTCGGCACAGGCGTTTTTGTTTTCGGAAGTCCTTGGTGTGTCCCCACTTAAGTAGGCCTATTTACACACCATTTCGATAACGATATAGCCTATATTAACGTGATCTTCATCACTATCGAATCCGTGTGTAAATACATAAACGAAAGGCAAAGCCCAAAAAAACAACCACAGCGGAATAGGTTTTCACAGGCAAACACAATATCCGAGCACATTCAACTGTAGAAGAAAACTAGAAAATTGGCGCCTAAGTACAACCGAAAAAGACCAGCAGTA
Source organism: Oncomelania hupensis (assembly GCA_036898135.1). Lineage (NCBI taxonomy): Eukaryota > Metazoa > Mollusca > Gastropoda > Littorinimorpha > Pomatiopsidae > Oncomelania > Oncomelania hupensis. The sequence continues at coordinate 65,683,586 of CM072515.1, forward strand.
ATGGGCACGGAAATTTACCCTTGGCTTATAATGTATAAATAAATACCATAGTTAAAAGAAACACTTTGACAATTTTTTACATATTGTATAATAAAAATTAAGAATTATAAGCACAATTAAATAATGATATCTTGCTGAATTGATTTTGTATAAATATTTTTCACATACGTACGCCGCAGCATATGTGAAGCAGACGAAACATTCTAGACAGTTTAGCCACTTAGAAGCGAGAGTAGGCCTATGTTAGCGTGTGCGCAGCGTGGCTTTGTGGTGGGGCAGAATCGGGCGGCACACGGGAGGGCGAATCGTTACGCATCTACATTTCTCGACTCCGCTTCGGGTTTTTGTAGGGCTATGGGTCCCTACTAAAACCCGACAAAAGTTGGGATGCCCTATGCGACCCCAGTGGGGCCCCGATCGGGCTGGTTTGCTGGGAAGATAGAAAAAACTGTAACCTGGCCTTTGGAGAAGAAAACTCCTTCAGTGGGCCAAGATGTCGACAGGTCAAAGGTTTGCAGGCAGATTAATGCCAGTGAGTTTTACTGTTACGCAAATGTGCCATCTCTCTGATTGCTGCTTGGAACCATGCGCCTTAGCCAAGTAGGGAAAGCATGACTGTTGAGCAAACAGAGAGAGAGGGAGAAGGAAGTAAAATATTCTGACAGTGGCCGTTCATGCTTCATAGGTTGACAGCTTAGCTGTTACATGGCATTTATCAGTAGTCCATTCAGCTCGATGCTTGAATCTTGATAAGTGTAACTCGAATTTGTTTATCCACATGGCCTGTTCACTCGGCAACAAGGCAGGAGTCATTGTATACAGTTTTCCAGCAAACAACAACTGCATACAAGATCGTTTTCCTAAAATAACTACAAAGATAACTTTTCAAGCAGACAGTGCCTCTCTGCAATTGAGATCGAGAAAAAATTTGAACATTCCAGCATGCTGCAATAAATCCAATCAAAATAAAACTCATCACTGGAATTACGCACTGTCTTACACCATAGAACATTCTTTACCTTAGAAGAATTGTTTAACTATTACGAGACATGTCTGGAAACTTCAATCGATAATAAACAAGTAATTCCAGAAATTCTCAACAATTTTGACCGACTAAAATTATCCACAATATACAAAGCTTCTTCTAGCAACAGCACAAAATCAAATCCAAAGTAAATACACGCTATCATTGCAGGCTTGGCAAAATTAAAATGATTGGACCTATTGTGTGCATCTCAATCATAACACTAACGTACTGATAATTTGCCTTGATGCTTATGCAGCACAGTACTCCTTACTCCTTTGGATGAGAATATAAACCAAGGTCTACAGTCATAGCGCGCCTGTAATCCATAGCACAGACTAACCTTTTTAACTTTTTAAACTGCAGGGATCAGCTGGGTTAAAGATCCCGACGATTGTGTCACAACGGGTGGATGCCAGGTATACAAACACTTCTATCAAGCTCTGCGTCCTGTTCCCCATTGTCTTGAATGGCGCTTCTCTTCAGCTGCTGTGCTTTCACTGAGACAGCGGCCCGAATGTTATCTGCCTGGGTGACAAGTGTCATCCAAAATCCCAAATCGAAGATTTTGATAAAATTAAAAGCCAAGGAGAGGCGGCTTGCTTAGGATCTCAACTTGAGTGTACTGCTAATATCCATGCAGTTTGAAGGGTACTCAGTGAATTGGGCATGATAAACATGATGAATTGAACAAGGAGAGTTTGCATGGAACGCTTTTCTTTTTATTTTCGTATGATGGCAACTTGACCTTATATAAAATGTACTGCATTGATCAGCTTTGGGGTTTTGTCCATGTGATTTCAGGTATTACAATTCTTGGAAGGAGATTGCTACCAGTGCTTCTGCCGAGAACAAGTTTGGTGAGTTGCTTGGCAGACAGTTGTTTAAATTATAGCAGACATATTCTCCCTTTTTTTTCCCTCCTCTCACCCCCTTCCCACCCACCCCCCTGTTTCATCAATGGACTTGCCCTATGAATAACTGTATGAAAGGTAAGAAGAAAAAGAAGGAAAGACAAAAAAATATATATATTTTTTTAATGAAAAGAGAGAATGTGCACAATACTGTAGATAAGACAGTACTGAACAACAAGTGGCTATATATAAATTATAGACATGAATCGACGTTGTTAAATTTTCAAATCTTTCAGACTTGATCATTGGACTAGCGTCAGTGAGCCCTTACTAGTACTAGTGAGTAAAGTATCGGCAAAAAGTAATGCAGATGTTGTTTTTTTTGGGTTTGTTTCAGTTATGTTGTTGTTGGTTTTTTTGGTTTTTTGTTTGTTTGTTTGTTTGAATTTTATTTTTTATTTTTAATAAAAGACGTTGTTATAATAGAAGTTTTTTAAAGTTTGATGTTTGTTAAAATTTGTTTCGTTTTATGAGGAAAAAATAACCCACAATAACTGTTGTTTGTGTTTTAATTTATGTTACAGAATTGTTTACATTAACACATGCTTTGCAAGTCTTCAGTATTAGATCTTCAGTAAGTAGGGGGATGGGGCGGAGAGGAAGAGGGGAGGGGGGCGGGGGGGCAGGATTGTCATTTTTAACTTCTTATTTATGAAGTCTCTAACACTTCTCTCTAATCCTCAGCAATGTAAATAAAACCTTTACTTTACATTGTAATAATTTATTGAAACTGTGCCTGCTGTGTTTTCCTTTCTGCAAAAACTTAAGCAATCCTTTGTAGCTCACCAATATATTACTTGAGCGAATTGATGAATGGTTATTGTTTTGTTGTTGTTTGTTCACTTGCAAACTAAGCCTAGTTGTTGACTTGTTGATGTTTTCAGATGTTACAAGTGAAAATAACTGCTCCGAAATACTACCGTCGTTAAACTCATTATTATGTAATATTGAGTGACGACAGTGGTATATCGGGGCAGTAATATTTAGGTGTGGATGGATGGATTGATTGATTAATTGATTTGATTTTATTGATTGATTTCTCTCCAGATAAACTGAACCTTGCCACCAGCAACACCGACCCGTACGAACTGACGGTATCCACTGCACCATCACGGTTCCAGTCTACTCGGCAGTCCCGCCACACCCCTAACACCATGAACGGCAGTGAATCCATACACATTAACACCTAGCCAATATCTCTTGTATATTTTTATCTTGCTTATGTTTTGCTGTGACGTTGAGTGCGTTTGTTGTGGCATGCATGTGTGTGTGTGTGTGTGCGTGCACCAGTGCATGTGTTTGCATGCAGGTAAATAATACATGATACATCTGTGTGCCTGCTTAAATGTGTGTGCATGCATTGCGAGTGTTTGTGCTTGTGTAAGAGCATAGATGTGTGTTGGAGAGTGTGTCTGTATTTGTATGTATGCGCTGTTTTCTAGGTGTGTACAGTTTCTGTCATGCGCTGCTTGTCCCTTAGTTTGTTTGTATTAGTTTGTTTTGATTAAAAGGTTCCAATTCGAAGGCTGTTGTTTACTTTTGGCAAAACTGAGTGTACCTTAAAATTCACATTGTTATGGCATAAAGCGGGCTTTTGCTTGCTCAAACCAACCGCTAAAGTTGACATTTTCCATGCCTGTGCTGGTAAGGTAAAGGTGGTCCCATAGCCTTGTGGCCGTAGGGGAGCGTGATGTTGGAGATCACACTTATTTTGGGCCAGCGCAATGAGGGTGATGCCCAACTCTCTCCCTCGCTGCTTTACCTTCCCCACCCTTAAGAGAGTAGGTACTCAGTCACAGTTGAGTCAACTGGGGGCGTTGTTATTTGTCGCTTCACGGTTTGCGGTCACCCATCCAAGTGCTAACCGCACTGGACGGTGCTTAGCTTGCGACACAGTAGCGAGTGCTCCAACCACTGCGCTATCCGACACCCCTGTGCTGATAGGGAGTTATTTCCCCTGTTAAACAGTACATCAATATGCTCTACTTTTTTGTGTGTGTGTGTGTGTGTGTGTGTGTGTGTGTGTGTGTGTGCTAGAAAGGTAGCTATAGCGGTTTGTTATTAATAGGCATACAAAAAAAACAACGGAATTTGCAGATTTAAAAACTCAACTATACCTTCAAAAGAGTTGTGTGTGATTTTTTCTTTTTACTCGCATGCATAGCAGTGTGAAGTCTATGTATTTCCCCCCCCCCCCCCCACCCCCAACTCCCCCCTCAAAAAAAAAAAAAAAAGTTTCCAGGTTTTTGCAAATCTTTGTGAGATGAGTCCTAAATAGTCTAAAAAGTATATCGAACAAAAAATGCCCGCCCATCTGTCTGTCCACCTTTCGCTGTCTGCCTTTGCAACTTGGTAAGATAGTGTATATTTATGAGACCTCATAAATGATCAGTGAATGAATGACTTCACTTCAAGGTCAAGGTCACAGGGTTATCAAATGTTAGTTTAAAAAGATGACAATTTTTAACAAAATTTTACTTTTTTTTTGGTAGGTTATTAATATTGAATTTATCATTCTTTGATGCATAAAAGATATCAATGTAAATACTATGCAAATTTGGTTAACCTCATTCCAAAGTCAGTTTGTATTGGTACTTTGAAGTGATCTTGACCCTAAACTCTGAGGGATATTAAGTCCAAACGTGTTTTATTTAGAGATGATAGATTGATCTTTCCTATTTGTTCAGTTTTTATGTTGGTCTTGAAGGTCAAGGTTATTTTAGGGCTTGCAAAACCATACCTAACAATAGGTCATCGTACAATTGAATGGCTATTTAACCCATTTTATGCAACAACATTGGGTTATTTGACCAGACATGTATGAAAGATCACGTGAGGGTCAAGGTAACCCCAAGGTGAAGGTCACTGAAAGTCAAGATCATCCCAAGGTCACCATTTTGTTGGCATAATACAACTTTTGCTGTACTCTATTTGATAGTACATGGGTGTATTTGGAGCCAGAGGTCAATGTCATCTCAAGGTCTAGAGCATAGAAAGATCAAAGTTGGTATTTGCATTTTAATGCCACCATTCATTCTGTTCTTTTTCTGGGCACTTATTCTCATGTTAAAAACTGCAAATTCCGTAAGGAGCATGCGAGTCTTATGGACTTTGCCCTTCTAGATTTTGTTTGGTTCAAAGCTACACTTGTTTTCAGCAGTGCAACATTCACTGTGAATGTTACATGGCTCTGTGGAGGGGGCGAGGTCAAAGTGGATTGCTTTAACAGGTGGTTTGTGAACCATTAATAGTTACATTCCTGTTCTTTTGCCCCGTTGCTGTTATCGTCCATGTGTATAACCACCTCATGAGGTCCAAGGAAGAGGGTGGGAGGGTACAAAGGCAGTTGTGGTGGGGAAGAGGGAGTGGTTGAAGGGAGGGAAGTGTGGGGTTTCTAACCATGCATGCCAAATATTATAATTATTTGAGCTAAGTATGAGTCACGTAATCCTCAAAAAAATGAACTTCGTCATTTCATTTCAAAATCTGTTTTATGTGACTTGTGTAAATACTTTTTCAATTTGTATACATGCTTGTTTGAAGAAGACGACTAATCATTTACTCAGCATGCACCCAATGAACAATGTTAGTTCCAAAAAAGACCACAAAACGGCCTGTGATGATCATTTTTAAATGCTGCATCCATTTTCCTGGCAGATCCGTCCTGTATTTTGTGGTTGTAAAATTGTGCCTTTCTGTGTGTAATTTTGTTTGTCTGTCTACATTAACCCTCTAACCCCCAGAGGTGCCTAAGCCTTATCAGCTTCTAAACGAAACCAAAGTCCCTTTTGGAATAGAATTTGGCGATTCGAGCATACACAGCATTATTTTGTACAGTATTAAGAGTGAAATTGTACAGCATTGCACACACACAAAAACAAACTAAACTGGAACAAGGTGTATAAATTCATAATTTCACGTTTTAAAAATGTAAAAAAAAGGACATTCACTGCAAATTCTTGTTACTGTTTGTGATGTGCAATTAAAACTTTTGAATGAAAACTAAACCATAATTTGTTCTTTGTATTTTGTCATTTTTCTGCGGCAACAATGAATGTAAAAGATCATGATTTAAAACAAACAAACAAGCAAATGCAGTTTTTGAGCAGAAATGAAAAAAAAGACCTTGAGTAAAGATGAATCACCGGGTATGCTGTGGCAAGAGCCAGTAATTAGGGGTACATTATTAGTTGTTGGGTGGCTCAGTACAATGGTTTGGGCACACGCTAGTAATGTTTCATGTTAAGCAAGATTGGGAAGGCTTGGAGCCTACATGGGGGACCATTGTTGGAAAACAATCACCAAGCAACACAAAACGATTGAAACAAGCGCATAGGTCTTTTCTTTTTTTTTAAATGTGTTCGTCAATCTGTCCACCACCTGGACATGCAAAACTTGCAAATGGATTAAAATCTCAGAACTTATTTCAACTATCACAAACCCAACTGGGTAAGATGGTGTATATTCATCCTATCCTATCCTGTAACCCGGAGGTCGTAGGGGCACCACAGATGATCATTTAACCAGCATACTCCATCTTTCTCTGTCCTCAGCAGCCCTGATGGCTTCGCTCAGTGTCAAACCAGTTCGTTCTCGAATGTTGTCCTCCCACCTCTTTTTCGGTCTCCCTCTTCTACCTCCTTGCCCTGTGCCTTGCAGAATGGTCTTTGCAAGGCCTGATGATCTGGTGACGTGGCCATACCATCGGAGTTTCCGTTTCTTCACCACTGTGAGCAGGTCATCGTGTTGTCCAATGGCTTGTGTGATCGTCTTTCGGACTTGGTGATGTGTTGGGTATACGAAATGCCCAGAAGTCTTCTGTAGCACCTCATCTCCATGCTTTGTATTCTTCGTTGGAGATCTGCTGTGAGGGTCCATGCTTCGCAAGCATATAGGAAGATGGAGATGACAAGAGAGCGCAGCAGTCTTACCTTGGAATGTAGACTGATGGTCCTCTCTTTCCAAATGGGCTTCAACCTTGTCAGGGCAGCAGTTGTTTGTGCTATCCTGGATAGGACTTCCTGTCGGGACCCATTGTCTGATACAATGGCTCCTAAATATTTGAAGCTATGCACTGTGTTGAGGGATTGGCCTTGGACTTTGATGTCCGTGTTGATGCCATTGGTGTTGTTGGTCATCATTTTGGTCTTCTCTGCACTTATTTCCATTCCATAAGCTCTGGAGTTGGTGTCAAGCCTCTGTACCAGCTGTTCAAGTTCTTGTTCCTCTCCAGCCAATCCATCAATGTCATCCGCAAAACGAAGATTGGAGATTGCTCTACCCCCTATGCTGACTGTGCCTTCGTGATCTGCAAGGGCATCTGACATGATGCGCTCTAGGAAGATGTTGAAAAGTGTTGGAGAGAGTAGGCATCCTTAACGCACACCGATTGTTGTTCTGAACCAGTTCCCGATGACGCTGTTATGGAGGACTGCACTGGTAGCCTTGTCATACAGGCTTTTGATGACTTTAATAATTTTAGGGCTGATGTTGTACACTTTCATTGTTGCCCATAGAGCTACATGCCAGACTCGGTCAAACGCCTTCTTGAAGTCTATGAACACATGATATAGATGTTGGTGCTGTAGGTATTTCTCACAGATTAATCCGACGTTGAAAATCTGTTCAGTGGTATTTCGCCCTGCCCTGAATCCTGCTTGTTCTTCAGCTATGATTTGTTCAGCTTGGGGTTTCAACCTGTTGAGTATTATTTTCAGGAGGACCTTGCTGGGATGGCTGATGAGGCTGATGGTGCGGTAATTTTAACACTCCTGAAGGTTACCTTTTTTGGGAAGAGTGATGACAAGCGACTGGGTCCATGGTGTAGGCCACTCCCCACTCTCACTCTGCCAGATCTTGTTACAGATAATGGTGAGGGCATCAATCATCGCTTCTCCTCCTGCTTGTAGCAGTTCCGCGGGTATGTTGTCCACTCCCGCTGACTTCCCTTTCTTTAGCGATTGCACTGCTGCCTCAACTTCTTCCCGGAGAATTGGGAGGATTTCTTCTTCTCTGTTCTTGGGACATGCTAGAACTGATGGGTCTTCATTTGGTGTATGGTTGTAAAGGTCAGAGCAGTACTCTGTCCATCTGTCCAAGACTTCTTGTTCTTCTGTAAGGCATACACCTTGTATGCCAGACTTGCTTTGGATCGTGGAGACTTTGGGCTGTTTAACACTTGTCAGCCGCTTCACAGTCTGGTAGGCCTTCTTGCTGTTGTTATTGTTCAGACTGTTCTCTATTTCCTGGCATTGATCTTCTATCCATTTCTCCTTTGCTGTGCGCATGCCTTTTCGGATTTCATTGTTGACTTTTTGGTAGACATCAGCTCCCTGTGAGGTGTTCTTTTTCTTTTTTATCTCTCTTCGTTTATCACACAGATCCAAAAGTTCAGGTGTGATCCACGGCTTCTTCTTTGGTCGGTGCTTGCCAAGGATCTCAGTGGCGGCATCTGTCACAGCTGAGTTGAAGGTGGTGGTCATGGTGTTGACATCTACTTCACGAGCCCCCCAAAATGAGCAGTGGTGCAAATTTCCCTCCAATTGTGGCCTGAAATAGTTCTACCACCTCCGGATCTTGCAGTTTGTCCAGGTCGAACTTCAGTCTAGTGCACTTTGCTGTATTTACTCTCTTCAAGTGGAGCCGTAAAGACATCATCACAAGATCGTGGTCACTTCCAATGTCTGCTCCTGGAAAAGTGTGTGTCCTGCCAATGTTGATGCTTGATCTGAAGCGTTTCTTGACCATGATGTGGAGACCAAGCGTGTTTGCCAGTACCAGATTGTTGTATCTGGCAAACTCCAAGAGTCTCAGACCCATGTCATTTGTCTCATTGTTGCAGTGGGGTCCACATGATTGTGTCTCCCCAGTTGTGGTGCGCATCTTGGCCAACCTTGGCATTCCAGTCGCCTTGCACTATGACTATGTCCTTCTTCGGCACTTGGTCAAGGACCGCCTGTAGATTTTCATAAAAATCCTCCACTTCGCTGTCGTCATAGTCTGGTGTTGGGGCCTAGGCCTGAATGATGGTGATGTTGAAAGGGGCTGCTCTCAGACAGATGGTACCCCCGTTGGGGTGCCGGGGGTTTCAGTATAAATAGTATCCCCACTTTCTGGAAATTTAGTGCTTTAAATTCCCACTGTCGCTGTCTTCCTCATTTACTCTTTCCCATTCCTGCTCTGTCCTATCACTCTGCTATACTATCTTCTTCTTCGCTAGATCAATGACCTACCTTTTTTCTTGAAAACTCTTCCTGGACAAGACTCCTTGTTTGTGTATGAGGTCTGTTGGATCAGCTTGGGAGTGTTGGACGCTTTCTGCCGGGTGGTCACTAGGGCTTCCTATGATGTTATTATTTAGCAATATAGGCATTTTATATGTATATGTTTTGTTGATAATTTATAATGATGTTTGTATTCTATTTTGTTTTTGTAACCGGGGGTTCGAGTAGTTGGGGTAAAGCCTCAGCCGTCCCCTGCGTGGGATGTCTTTATTGTAAAGTGACTGGCCGGTGGAGGGCATTCAAGTTTCCCACTAGGGTTGTTTCAGCAGATCTTTTATGCGGATCGGGGGTTGTCCGGTCCTGATTTGGCTCGGAAGAGTCCGCTGGACCTAAAGCAACAATCAATCAATCAATCAATCAGACAGATGGTAATGAGTCTACTGGAGACTGGGTGGCAGCCCATGACAGTGGCTAGAATGTTCTTGTGGACCAAGTATCCAACGCCGTGTTCGTGCCTGTCATCTCTACAGCTGAAATAGAGCTTGTGGCCTTATATTCATGAGACCTCATAAATGATCAGTGAATGAGTGACTTTACTTCAAGGTCAAAGTCACAGGGTCAACAAATGTTGGTCCAAATATTTATATTTCAATTTTTTTTTTGTGCTAATCTATTAATATTGAACTTATGATTCTTTGACTCATGATAGAAATCAATGAGACACACATTCTAGGCACATTTGGTCAACCTCACTCCAAAGTCAAGGTCACTGGAGCTGCCCAAAGTCAGTGTGTATAGATACTTTGAAATGACCTTGACCTTAAAATATAAGATATTAAGCTCAAACTTGTATTTAGAGATAATAGAATGATATTTCATATATATATATATGTTCCATTTTTGCGTTGATTTTGAAGGTCAAGGTCATTTTAGGCCTTGCAAAAACATTTTTAAAATAGGTCATCATACAGTGGAATGGCTCTATTTAACCCTTAGTATGTAACAACATTGGGTTATTTGATCAGACATACATGAGAGGTCACTTGAATGTCAAGCTCATCCCAAGGTCAAGGTCACTGAAGATCACGTTTACTGAAGGTGAAGATCATCCCAATGTCTTTTTTTTTGGGGGGGGGGGGGGGGGGGGGGGGGGCATCATACAACTTTTGCTGTAGTTTGATATTACATATATATTTGGAGCCGGAGGTCAAGGTCATTAAGGTCAATGTTAGTATCACTTTGCATTTTAATGCCACCATTTCGTTTGTTTTTTCTTCTGGGCACTCGTTTTCATTTTAAATATTGAAAGTCCCATAAGAAACATTCAAGTCATATTGGCTTTGCAGTTCTAGTTATTAGTTCTCCGTACAAGGTTGATGCATTGACAGACTGGATACAATTCCAAATAACTGGATCACTGGCCACAGCTTTGAGCAGCTCTTTGAGTAAAGAATTATAATGATACCGAGTAGAATTTGTTTTACTCAACAACATACAAGCACAAGAGAACTGTATATATATATATAGATGTTCACACAATGTCTTTATTACAATTTCTCACAAACAACAGCAAAACAATTTACCGTTGGCAAATATTTCTTATAACACCCTGCTGACAAAAAAAAAATGTTCCGACACAATAATGAACAATCATAATTATTACGATCGATGACTGTTACTGGTGGTGGTGTTCAATTATTAAAAGTGCAAGAGGCAAAAATGTATACAAACCTGTATCCAGTTCTAAGAAGCAAGAGAAGCAAAATAGAAACGTATAATATTAAATGCATGGTCAGTTCTTCCTGACGAATAAAGACATTCAGAACACAGTTGCTTAAAGCCCTGATTTAGTTGTAATATATGTATCTGAAAACAAAGTATATACATGAATACAAGGACAAATGTGTCTTGTTCAGGCAGCTCGAGTTTCGAACCTGTACTGAGCACATCTGGAGTTGGAGAAGCGCTTTTTTTAAATTTAAAAAAAATATGATGTAATAAGTAGAAATAAATAAACATTTTCAGAAAAGTCAGATATGAAATCCACATCATATCTAATGTTTGCAAGTTCAATGTATAAATCAACTGTTAATTAAAAAAAAAAATGTCCATAAAGAGACAAAGAAAAAGCAAAGAGCTGCACACTTCCAATATTAAGACAGCAAGCACAACAAATTACAAGAGTTTAAAATAGTCTACCTTGGTAGTTGATTGATTGATTGATTGTTGCTTTAGGTCCAGCGGACTCTTCCGAGCCAAATCAGGACCGGACAACCCCCGATCCGCAACAAAGATCTGCTGAAACAACCCCAGTGGGAAAATTGAATGCCCTCCACCGGCCAGTCACTTTACAATAAAGACATCCCACGTGGGGGACGGCTGAGGGTTTACCTCAACTACGCGAACCCCCGGTTACAAAAACAAAATAGAATACAAACATCATTATAAATCATCAACAAAACACATACATATAAAATGCCTATAGTGCTAACTAATACAATCATAGGAAGCCCTAGTGACCACCTGGCAGAAAGCGTCCAACACTCCCAAGCTGATCCAACAGACCTCATACACAAACAAGGAGTCTTGTCCAGGAAGAGTTTTCAAGAAAAAAGGTAGGTCATTGATCTAGCGAAGAAGAAGATAGTATAGCAGAGTGAAGGACAGAGCAGGAATGGGAAAGAGTAAATGAGGAAGACAGCGACAGTGGGAATTTAAAGCACTAAATTTCCATAAAGTGGGGATACTATTTATACTGAAAACCCCCGGCACTCCAACGGGGGGAACTGTTGCCGTAGTGAATTAGTCATGCCTACAAAGGCAAGACAGGTTTTCAACTGGGGCTTTCACTGTTCCCTTTATAGGTTTGAACAATCTACAGTGACAAGATTGCTCATGACCCCAAGGGGTTATTACAAGAGTTTAAAATAGTCTACCTTGGTAGTGAAACATAGGCATGACCATAAAAAGACCAATTGAAATGTGAAAAACATGTTTATAATACAACAGCGTCAATATTATCATTGAACTTTTTGCGAACATCAGCTCTGAAAAATCTTCCATCAATATCATCAACACTACCGTCATCGTCATCATGACGTGCTATAATCATAATTTGTTGCGAATATCAGCTCTGTAAATCTTCCATCAATATTATAATCATGATCATCACCACTGTCATCAGCATCACCACGCAAGATAATCATAATTCTTGTGAACATCAGCTCTGTACAACTTTCATCCTCACAACATCTTGTCCTTATTATTAACTCTTTCCCTGCCAGGCATGTTTCCACGTTTGTGCCAGACATTTCTCTGGCACCGGAAAGAAAGTTCAGTACCTTAGGCATTTAAGCTACTGTTCTTTCAATAATAGTTGTCAAATAGACATATTTCATATCAAATTAAAGGTAAAAGAGTGAAGAATAAGAAAACAAACCACAAAAATGTTAATTTGATTATGTTATTGAAATATGTGTTTTGAAAGCATGTTGATCTTTTTGAAATGATAAAATAAAATAAAAATATTTCTACATACCACAGTGACAAAACAAATCTGGAGGAATAATTCCAATCACTGAATCAGCTTCACACACCAGAAAGAAAATTTATTTAGGATCAAAATACACTTTACAGTTTGAAATTATATTGATTATTAGCACAGAGTTTGACACACTGTCGATTGTGCCCATCACTATGCTTAGTAAAATGCACAATAAACACTCTACAAACGAATCAATTTGAAGAAAAAACGCGCCTGTCGATCGCGAACGAAAGTAGAAAGAGTTATCTCTCTTAAAGTCTTTGGTTAAAATAAAACTTGGATTGGACTGCGCAAAAAACCGGAACGAAATGGAATACTGAAATCGACGATATATCGTCGATTGGCACAAACATGGCAGCTCAGATCGACGATTGGCAGGGAAAGAGTTAATATAATTTTTTTTTTTTTTTTTGGGAGGGGGGGAGGGGGGTCGAACAGATAAATAAAAGACTTAATTTGAAACATGTAAAGAAATAATCAAGTACGATAAAGGTATTGGTAAATAAAATAGCACACGTTTGACTTCACAATGCTGAATCCTGTATAAAAGCATTTCAAATGAACACAATCCAATCATTCCAAAGTACACACTTGCACAGCGAATCACTCCACATGAAGAGGTCATGCTCACACATATTTGAAGAACAAACTGTTTGTGCAAACCAACACAGTATAACGGGACAGCGAATAAATGTATGTTACACAGCTGCATACTAAACACGTTTGATATGAAAAGCTAAATATCATGATGCATGACTGTATACTCAATTAACAGTATTGGATAAAGACAACATTTCAACCTGTCTAACTGAATGCTCTTCAATCAAATGATACGCTTTATAAGTTACACATTTCTTCAGAGCATATGTGATGACGTAATGATTATAGGAATGATTCTTCCATGAGCTCTTGTTCAGAACAGTCACAAATACTCTTCATGATTATCCTCACGCATACCTTAAGAGATCCTTATTGCTTTTAACCATTGGTTAAAAACAAAAATGTAAATGTATCCACCTAAATCGCATCGATCACACAATATATCCGTGCGCGTGTAAATCAAACTGCACACATACCTCTTATCTCAAAATCCCATCAAACTGAACAAATATCTCCTGCCTCAACACCGCATCCTAAATTCAGCGATATATTGATTGATTGATTGTTGCTTTAGGTCCAGCGGACTCTTCCGAGCCAAATCAGGACCGGACAACCCCTGATCCGCATAAAAGATCTGCTGAAACAACCCTAGTGGGAAAATTGAATGCCCTCCACCGGCCAGTCACTTTACAATAAAGACATCCCACGCGGGGGACGGCTGAGGGTTTACCTTAACTACGCGAACCCCCGGTTACAAAAACAAAATAGAATACAACCATCATTATAAATTATCAACAAAACACATACATATAAAATGCCTATAGTGCTAAATACTAATATCATAGGAAGCCCTAGTGACCACCCAGCAGAAAGCGTCCAACACTCCCAAGCTGATCCAACAGACCTCATACACAAACAAGGAGTCTTGTCCAGGAAGAGTTTAAAGAAAAAAGGTAGGTCATTGATCTAGCGAAGAAGACGATAGTATAGCAGAGTGATAGGACAGAGCAGGAATGGGAAAGAGTAAATGAGGAAGATAGCGACAGTGGGAATTTAAAGCACTAAATTTCCATAAAGTGGGGATACTATTTATACTGAAACCCCCGGCACTCCATTGGGGGTACTGTTGCCGCAGTGAAACTGTCATGCCTACAAAGGCAAGACAGGTTTTCAACTGGGGCTTTCACTGTTCCCTTTATAGGTTAGAACAATCTACAGTGGCAAGATTGCTCATGACCCCAAGGGGTAATAATTGGGTAGGCTATAGAAGCCATAAATGACCATAATCATAACTTTGTTAACAGACTAAAAAAAAATTTTTTTTTCATTTTCATTAAAAAAAATAAATTGAAAAAAAAAAGTTTGTATCTTTCAGACCATAGATCCTTCTCTGACAAAACAATAATGAAATAATAATAATAATCTGCCAACCATTTATGTCTTTGATTCTTTGGTTTTCCGGCACTTCCGTCTCAAGAATCAGAGGCCATCCTAGCACCCTTACCTTCATTTTCTCTCATAATCTGCCAGCTGTCACATTCAAAATTGTACCCGCTGTGAGGAGGACCCGTGTCAAACAACAATGACACCTTTCTCCATCATTAGGACCGTATAAAACACACAGTTGGGGCCTGCCAATCTTTTAAACACAGTATAAATATCTGAGATTCACTAGTTAGCATCATCCAACAAAGAGCGACATCCTAATTGTACTAGTCTAAAAATCATATCCTTATATATCCAGTTGGAAATTATTGATTGCATAATAAAAATAACAGTTGCTTGAAAAATCAACTAAGAAATTATTTTGACTTCAAGAACACTTTTGTCACACAGTGACAATATAAAACTTCATATAATGAAATATATTTCAAAACTTAAATTCACACTTTTCAAAAACTAATTAGTTATAAACAGATCAGCTCCAATCATAATTATTTGTTAACCGACAGCATAAATGCATTGTTTAATTTTACGGGTTTCATGGAAGCAATGTTGCTAAGCAATATCGTACAATGTGATCCACTTCTCAAAATGCTGACAGATATATTTCTTTCTCTGCTCCAATGAAACGTTTCCGTGTTCCGTATTTAAAAGTCTAAGAACACTGCGGCCAATCACAGGAATACGAAAATGACACTAAAAAAAACAAAAGTAAAAACATGGGAGTACTTAACCCCATCACTACCACACAGCCATATTAACAATGATATGTACAATATAAAATAATAAATATGTGCTACCACTTAGTTACAATATTATTGTTAAAAAACAGCAGCAACAACAACAAAAACATGGTATGGGCTACGCGTTATAAAACTGCCCACAAAATAAAAACAATCTAAGAGCAAGGGACTGCAAAAGCATGATTAATTAAGTATAATGACTTAATCACATTATGGTACTTACATAATGTTCGGTTGTGTAATCTAAGAGCAAAATATTTTTTTTTAAATGCAAAAGAAAAACATTAATCTAAGATAAATGTATTGCAAAACAAAAAACTGATGTCAAAACCTCACCAGTTAAAATTAACTTTGCAACTAAAATTTATTGAGAGACGCACCTTGACTGCTTTTTGGCCAGTGTTTAAAATTTGGCAACTTGGTAGAATAATACTTAATTGAAACTTCACTTCACTCTTGTTACTGCTCCTAAGGCCGCGTCATCATCATCATCATCATCATCATCATCATCATCATCATCATCATCATCATCATCATCATCATCATCATCACCACCACCATCATCACAACTCCTTTCAAAAACGCAGACGTCATGATCACTGTTCCTTTTGCCTTACACTACTGATTCTTCTTCTTTCGGTGTCTTGCAAGACGAACCTATTCTAATCTAAGCAGCGGAGTTCTTGTCACTCAGGTCCAGGTCCGAGGCCTTGAAGGTAAGGCGGGAAACTTCGTCCCCGTCCGAGTCGTCGATGCTGTCAGTGTCAGACTCGCAGAAGGACATGCGGGGCGAAGGACGGAAGCCTCGCGCAGCGTACTGCTGCAGCTTGTTACAGCTTGCCAACAGCAGGCCCAGGTAAGGTGCAGAGGGGCTCATTGGGCGGGAGATGTACTCAGGGTGGTATTGAACTCCGACAAAGTAAGGGTGATCTGGTAACAGTTAAAATAAAGACACTAAAATCATCACATAGATATACACATATACAGCATCCTTTTGTTCCCATAAACATTATAAGGAGATTTCTGTGCAATCAAATATCATCCCAACAACTTCCAAGTTCAATGTTCAAGTACAAAATCACCACATAATATCACCAAACAAGTTACATTTACAGTTCATATTCAAGTAAACAAATCACTTTATTATACACTCAGCCAGTTCAACTTTCCAGTAAACACATCCAAATAATATTACCCAACAAGTTACAGCTATGTTTCCAGGTGACCGACTGGCTTCAAACCATAAGACAATGCAGTAAAGGCTGAAAAGAATTCAAGTCTGCTGTAAATCAAATACCACATGTCCTGGCTGTTCTTTACCACCGTTTAAAAAAAACAACTCTGGATACATTCAAATATTGGATATAATCAAGTCCATCTTAGGTCCAAATATACTAAAAATTATCTGTCATTATACAACTCTTTGAAAAATGTTACAAAATGCTTCTTGTAATATCTGGAAGTACTGTGAAATGGTCGGGAATCAGAACAAGCCAAAATGTCCATCTGTCATTTCTCAAGAACCACTGGACAGATTAGCTTAATACTCACTGCTCAGTTCCATGATCTCCATTCTTTCGCCATCCTCACTGCGACCGACGAAGCGCAACCCTTTCTCCTCAAACCGCTTGATGTACTCTGGATTCACCTGAACACGCACAGACAGATAATTACTTCTACACTATCTTATCCTATCCCGTAACTAGAAAGTCGCTGGGGCACCACAGATGATCGTTTAACCAGCATACTCCATCTTCCTCTGTCTTCAGCAATCCTCTTGGCTTCATTCCATGTCGAACCATAATACAGTTAATATAATATTTTTAGCTTTAATCATCACCCATAAGCAGGTGAAAGTCAGGCAGTCTTCTCAGTGAAGTCCCGGCAGCTGCAAGAACAGCACCATCCAGGACAGAAGAGAGGGAGGGGGGGGGGGAGGGGGAGAGAAGTGGGACCAACAGTGTATGCTGCGTGTATTGGTGTATCTGACACTAATCTGTTCTAGCTCATAAGCATCAGGATCTTTGAAGTCCGTGAGGTGGGGTGCACGAGTACACAGACTAGACTTGGGTTTATATTCTCTCATCTGAATGACCGTGAAAGCAAAGTTGTGGCATCTCTTGTGCACAGGGATGTAAAAACCAAATGTGCTTACTGTGCGATGCTTGCTATATAACTTGGTGGGTTTAAAGACATTTCTGATTTGCAAGTTTAAAACCACACACACACACGCACAAACAAGTTTTGATTCATGGCAAATTGGGGTTTTGGACAAAATGTAGTCATCTGACAGCGTTTTGTTTTTTTGTTTTTTTAAGGAAAGAGCGCAAATTCATATAAAAATGTAAGAATTCGAATTTTAAAATTGCTGTTTTCGTCAAAACGTTTACCTATTTCGTCTCCTAACCCTTTAACTTCAAATTTGTCTAGAAAAGACCCCATCCCGGATAGAGCACTCCCATTTACTTAAAACAGTCCCATGCACTACAAGAGCACTCCCATGTACTATAACAGCAACCCCATGAACTTAGAAAAAAGTGGGACACTAGTAAAAGCCCTATTTTGTACATAAAAAGGCAAGTTTAGCACCCCATCATGAATACATGCCCACACTCACACACACAATCATTAGGCAAGGAAAGAGAGAGAAAAAAAAACCAACAACAACAGACACACCATGTGAGACTAACATCTGTTTATCATGAACTCACCTGTTGCACAACTTCGGGATCCAAAGCCGTATCCACAACATAATTATTTCGTCAACATAAGTGTAACACGCAATCAAAAACAAATCTTACAAAGTCTTCACATAAGAATATCCAATACAATTCAAGTGGCCTTACCTCATAGCGATGCCTGTGTCTTTCATCAACATGGTCCTTGTTCTGGTACAGTTTGCCTGAACAAGAACAACAGATCAATAATATCCACAATGACACATGTGAAACTCGTAGACCATCTTTTTTACATTCCCTCCTTGATACGCTTTTTTATGAATTTGCAGTACTTTTTCTTTATCACTGCATTTTTAAGGCTCATGCACTTAATGCATTATGGTTTACTGATTGTAATTCTTTTTTTTTTTTTAAACAGGTTTCAAACAGCTGGAAGAAAAAGAACAAAAAAGGCAATTGGCCAGTGGCTGCCTAAGTCTCTGATGGAGCGCAGGAGTAATACCCTACTTGGAAGTTGGCCAAGAAATGCTGTGAGACACAGAGAGAGGCCTAGTGAAAAAGAAGTGCCACAAGAAGTGATGTACATTAGTCCCACCTTTAAAGCATACCAAACAGAGCACCATTTTCAGCTTTTAGTAACATGCACTTTAAGCTCATTTATTTGGGAATGGTGCAATCTAAAAGTTCATAATAATAATAATAATAATAATAATAATAATAATAATAATAATAATATGTATACAACCCACCCCAATTCCCCAATAAAATCACTTTTAATATCAAAATCAAATTAATTTTCCGCATAAAATTCAACGTCTTGGTAACAAAAGAAACAGCAGCTTACGGATGATGCTGTTTTCCGTGTTGAAGATGGTCGTGCGCTTGCCCAGTCTCATGGTGCCTCCCAGCTGACCCTGGTTGTGCTCAGGCATGTCAATCACCTGCAGCCAAAAATTAAATTAGGGTGACCATCTCATCTGGATCTCTCCCAATCTAAGAGACACCTTGTCTTTCAAAATTCACAATTTTAATTGTTGACAAACATGGACTTGCTTTTACTTTGCGATCCAGCGGCCGCGTACAAAACCAACAGAGCTTCAGCTCTGCTCTGTCCTCTTTCTCAACGCTTGCTGTATCACCATCATGCAGCAATAACAGCTCTGCCTTCATCTCTCCACGTCACAACACAAAAGATAAAATATATATTGCAAACAGACCACATAATGCATATCCGCCATCCTAAACAATTATATTAGGAAACATACCACAGGGTTCTTGGTTTTAGGGTTCATCTCGGTGGAATTGGAATCCCCCAGTTCCAGGACGTTGCGTGCAAACTCTATCACTGCACACTGCATGCCAAGGCAGACCCCTGATATAACACAACATAGAGTTATAATCCTAACAAACACTTCCGTCATTTGAAAACAACACTGTGAATAATAATGTGACGGACGAAGCAGCTATCGCAATAAACAACTGGTTACATTTTTAACAAAGAACATAAAATAAACAGAGTTGCCAACCCCCAAAAACGTTTTCAGTAGTAAAAATTCTGAATTTCAGTAGTTTTATGACATTTTCAGTAGCCATACGTCCTCGCATTTTTTTTAACGAAGACATGCATACACACACACACACACACACACACACACACACACACACACACACACACACACACACACACACACACACACTACTAAACAAGCACAGTTGCAAGGAAAGATTAAACACTTCATACAATACTCCACATTTATTGAACTTGCTCTATTCTCTCTCTGAGAACATGTCTAGTCTTTAGCAAGGCCCAATCTGGTGGCAGCCTTGCTCTTTCTCAGCAAATTGTCAGATAGCTTTGAGTCATAGCATGGAGTGCCTTGCTAAAAGCTTCCAAGCACGCTGTACAATACAAGCTGTGTTTTGATCTCGATGACGCAGTGATGCACGGAAATTTTTCAGAATACTCTTTCCTGTACTCTTGATTTGCTGTCCTCTTCTTTTTTTCTGGGCTTTCATTGCTAGTTTTCTTTCTTTTTGGCATCATGGATTCAAAATACGCCGCACACAAACTTTTCTTCTCGCGCTGTAGAACGTGACCCGGAAACGAAAGTGTCACAGAAAGGTCGAGGTTTTGTGCACCGATTGGCCTTTTGCAAAACCACTTCACGGTGATTGGTCGAATTTCATAACGTGCACTGGGAGCGTGATCTATTACACCGTGCACGTAAACCGAATGACCGTGACCTTGAGGTGCTACGGGAGGCACAGACGCTCAATAAAACTCGTTATAACTGTAATACTATCGTCGAAAATTGACTTTCCGTAGTAAATTTGTGATTTGCGTAGCTCCGTAGCCGCGTATTTATTTCCGGAGTAAACTACGGAAATTCCGTAGTGGTTGGCAACCCTGAATAAATCTAAACCAGCCACAAAAACAAAAATGTGAGATGACGTGCTTGAAGAACCAGGCTACGTTCCATGCAAAGAACAATGCTATCTCCTGTTTGAAACACAAGGCTACGTTTGAGAGAGAGGCAGACTTACCCAGGTAAGGTATGTTGCGATTGCGAGCCCATTGAGCTGCCAGGATCTTGCCCTCAATGCCTCTGTTACCGAACCCTCCTGGCACAAGAATGCCACTGCAACACCGCAACCACAATCCAGTCATTACTGATAACATGCACACAAGGTGTATATATAAATGCTAGGCCTGAAACGTCGGAGAGCATTCTTTTACCAAGAGTCTTTTTTTTATCAGTTTTTACAACTTAAAAAAAAAAAAGCTGTAAGATCATGCAGTCAACCTGTTCTCTATTTTAATAAAACACAGCTCTGGAGATCCTTTTAAAGTCAAACTTAGGCTAAAAAGGCTTGACAGAAGTTGATGTCCTAATGAGGGTCTGACCAATTATATAAATCTGAGCCCTTGGTAGATGAATAATTAAATAATTTAATTCCAGATTTATTGACAAGGATATCACTGTGCAGTACGTGAGAAGAAATGGATGTTGTGTTTTGAGCGAGACTTTGTGTTTGGTACTGCGTGTTATAAAAATAATAATAATTATTATTATAAATTATTATTATTATGATGGTGAAGCAGAGTTAAGTGGCTTAGGCAGAAGCTGAGAAACGAAACAAAAAGCGACACAAGAATGGAGAAGAAGAAAAAAAAGACAAACAACCAAAGATGAGTTTCTATAGGTACTGCACAAACAGTAACAAAGTACAGCATTGAATAATCAGAGGTGCCAACCCCCTAATCTTCTTGTCAGTATTTCCGGACCCGTTTGTCAGTATTTTTTAACACTTGTCAGTATTTTTTTTCTCGCAAAACCTAGCCTATGACACTATAAAGTAATGACAGGCTTCCCTCTGAAACAGAAGGTTATTTTCAATCCTCTAAAATCACGATAAAAATCAGCTTGTTGAACACCACACTTGTTTTACTCTAAAATCACCATGAAAATCAGCTTGTTGAACACAGCGACGTTCAGTGAGTGCATGAGTACTATTATGAGACCAGAAACCGGTACAGAAGCACCCCTGGCAAAGATAAACGATCGGCAACATTTCCTCCGTATTTTTATAAAAGCTACCGTATTTCCGTATTTAATTCACTTCGCCGGAATTAAATACCGTCAATCAGTACTGGTTGGCACCTCTGAATAATGTGCTGAACAATGGGTAATGTATGTGTAAGATCAGTCAGCGTACTTTGCACCAACAAGTTCTTTCCAAGCTTCATGGTACTTCTGAGGATCTGCCTTCATCATCTCCTGCTCCAAGTCGGCTGCCTCGATGTACTGCACACACAGGCACCCAATAAGATACATTAGCACCACAGACACTGAATAGCATAAAATGACAACACAAGACACCGAATAACATAAATTAACAATCTTCAACACAGACACCAAATAACAATCTTGGGATTCTTCTTGTTTACAAATCCAAATCACATGGTATGGCTGTACTTGCAGATATATTTTGATGACTTTTGCTAAGAAAACAAAATATTAACTAATGTCAACTATTTGTCCTACTATTCTATTTTAATGTTTTTACTTTGACTCTCTCCCTCTCCCTCAGTCATACCTGAATATATATATCATTAAGTTCATGTTGTCTTCTCAGTGAAAGCATGGCAGCTGCAAAGCAGTACCACCCAGGACGAATAGGGCATAGTGCTTGCACAGCACCTTTCTTGTATATTTGGCACTGGCCGCTCCAGGACATGGTCATCAGGATTTTAAAGCCCGTGAGATGTAATGGGTTTTTCAAAAAGTCCATGAGGTGGAATGCAAACCCATATAGACAACCAATTAAGGACAATGTCTCAGCTGCTTTCACCAATCTCCAGTACAGCGGAGACAACATCCTCAGGATGGACTAACTCTTGCATGTATTCGACACCCATTTGTACCTCTCATTGCCAACACTGAACACATACCTAGGCTTGATCTTAAGGCTAATTTCATTACGCAGCCACACACATCCGTTTTGCCTGAGGACCCAAGTTTTCAATACAGTGACTGCCATTTTCTCCAATGCCCCTGCTTTCAGGGAATATATGCATCAACCAGATGCGCGATACTTTCAAAATTTAAATGGAGTAAATCTGTTTCATGTAACAAGCTTAAGAGTTTCGCCACGAGGGACAAGTGTGCTTTTATTAAACGATTTAAATTAATATCATTATTATGTGCTAGCCCGACTCCTGATGTGATTCTAACCGCACCTTGAGGTCCAGGCGATGGTTGACAGCTAATGCTGCATGCTGCAGAGCCTTGATAACAGAGGCGTAGGCATCTTCCAGCTTGGTGTACTTGCCCACCAATACTATGGACACTTCCTTCAGCAGACGGTCATACCTGAAATGTACCCTCTTTCTTCACTTTGTGTGCATCTTCAAGGTCTCTTCACAGTGGTTCGTTTTTACCGTACCCATTCTCGTTAGTTACTGTCATCATAATTATCATCAAAGTAAGATGGTGGCACTCACATCAACATAATCAGCAATGGCAAAATTGTCCTGACCACCGCCCTCACATTTTCAACACCAAAACACCTTTGTAGAACCGCTATCGTCATTGTGGTCCTCATCTTCAGCTCACCACCATCCCAGCTGGTAACTGATACCATCACAGTTGCTCTCAACCTTCACTACCATCATCTTCGTTTTTAGCCATCATTATACACCTTATATTTTGTTATCATCGTCATAATCAGCAACTGCATTTATCATCGTACATATATCTTAAATGATTGTGAACACCACTATTGTCACCTTCATCATCATCATGATCATTAGCATCACCATCACCAGGAAATGAGCTTTACCTGTCAGCCAGTTCTTTCCATCTGAGCATAAGGCGGCGAGGGTTAGGGGTGGGGGTACTCAGCTGCAGCCTCTGGATCAAGAACTCAGCAGCTCCTTGTGACTCCAGCAGCAGCGGCACACGGTAAATGGAGGTCACGTCATGCACGCAGTACACCTGTGTATACACATCCACAGCGGCCAAAGATTACCAACAAGACACAGACAAAACTACACACCACCTTAGCAAAAAACACTGCTACAGTTAAGATCATAATTACTGTTTCATGTCTGCTTTATCATTTTATGTCTGCTAATAGTCAAAATACAATTTATTTTCAATCACTGAAGCGGTCTAGATTGTTCTTGTCTTTTGATGAAAAAAAATTAGCAATAGGAAAATATGTGACATAGAACTGTTTTTTTTTAAAAATGTATATTTGGGTAATTACACACATACCATAGCTTACTTTACTACAGGCCTACTCAACGTAACACGCGATTGTAGACTAAAGGCCGACTTTTGCCTGCCTCTGTCTCCAGTCAGCAGTGAAACTATTACCAACACACATCGATTGCGTAGGTGACGAGAAGTACATTATTTTGAACGTGTTGTTTGAGCGCCAAAGATGGGGAGAAAATGTTGTGTTTACGGGTGCAGAGCTGCCAAGTGCTACGCTTTGGGCGTAGTTTGCAACGCTAGAGTTGACTTGGCTACGCTGTTACGCCCGGTCTCGATTTGCTACGCCCGGTCAAATTTTGTCTAGCGTACCACTTTTTGACAAGAAAGTGGCTGTGTAAAACTCGTACAGCAACAGCAAGTCGCCGTGTGACCGTTTTGTATCTGCCGCACGCACGCACACTGCGTTAACCAATCGGAAAGCGCAGTACAAAATTACCGGAAACGCTTAACCGCCATCTTAGTTCTTCATGGTTTTAGACCGTGTCAGAGTGTGTAGATTTTTACCATTTTCATTTCAACATGTCGAAGCGACCTGCTGGAGCGAGTACAACGAATGAACCGCCCAAGTCCAAAATGCGTCATGCTTGTCAGAAATACCAAACGAAATACAGTGAAACACATCCGTGCATCACTTCTTCAAAAGTCAGTGCCCAGCACGTGTTTTGTAGCATTTGCTACATGGACATTAAAATAAGCCATGGTGGAATGCATGCTGTAGAAAAGCACGTCACATCCAAAACACACGAAGACAAGGCTGTTATGATACTCAATTGGACAGTGCTATCTTGCGGAAGTGCAAGAAGGCAGCCATGTCTGACTGAATGACTTGTGTGCATCCAAACACAGAGGTGCCTACCGTACGCGCTGGCGCGTATTTTTACGAATTTTCAACATAAAATACGACAATACGAGCAATTCCTTGAAAATACGCATTTTCGTGGTGTAAAAAAAAAAAAAATTCACACTGATTTTATATATGTTTCGATCTGCTATTTTATTTACTTGCTGACCCTAGAGCGCATGCGCAAAGTGAAATCTCGTGCGTGAGAGGTAGTGCGAGACTTTGTATCCGCCATTGTGCTAAACATGGTGTCGCGAAAGCGTTTACACGAGAGTGACGATGAGAGCGAGTCTGAAGTTAAGCGGGATAAGGTTGCAAGTAAGCAAAAAGCGCCACAACATTTCTTACGCGAATACCGTGAACGTTTTTGAGGAATAATCGAATCTTCAAAAGGAGTTCATTATGCTCACTGCAACAAAGAGTTCAGCATTGCTCTGCATACGACATTCACTGATTCAGCGACACTTAGATTAGGTATTACGGACAAGCATTTTATTTTGGTTCAGGATGTTTTATTTTGTTTTTATTATATAGTACAAACCTTTAGAAGATTAAAAAAATTTAAATTGTTAAAATAGGTCAATATTAAGGCACTTATACAACTGTTCAAAGTAGGTAGCCCTCACATAAAATAAAACGCGTTTTTCCCAAAAGTGGCTCAGCCTCAGGTGTCTAAAATTAATACAAAGTGGATAAAAAGGCACTGTATTTACACAACAAAATGCAGAACACTCTAGTATGCTCAGAAAACAAAAAGTGTTGCCAGTTTCAGCAGAATATACGAAAATAATTATGCATTTATATATATTCATAATTCATATTAATTAATTATTGGACAATATCATATGAAGATCCTTTGGAGGAGGAAGGGGTGGAGGGGTATGGAGTAAAATACAACACAAAAATAATATATTAGTGTGCATTTGTGACCATAACTTGTTGAGTTCTATATTATTTTGTTTCATGAGAGGATTAAAATGGTGAGCTGGAATTAGTATGAATTGATGTTTTGTGAATGTGGCAGTTTTCATGACAATAATTCTTTGATCAAATGTTGCGAGTTGCGCGAAATCTGACATTACACAAAATACACATTTTTCATGCAGCCAGTACACAAATGGTCAGACTGGGGGTAGGCACCTCTGCAAACACTATTTTGCCAGTTGGGTGGTTGGTGTGTCACTGTGTGTGTGTTATTGTATTAAAGTGCAAAAGTAAATAAGCGGATGACCTTGTTCAGGGTTAACATTTTGTTGAAATGCTACTCCCAAACGCCATTTTGCTACTCCCAAGTTGCCTTTTTGTTACTCCCGACCAACAATAGCAGTTGGCAGCTCTGCGGGTGTAAAACAGGCTATAAATCAACAAAAGAGCCCTCCCTCAAGCGACTGAAACTGTCCTAATAATGATTGTGCTTACCACACAGGTTAGTGTTAATTGTGTAGTTCTTGTTTTTGACTATAACTACTTGCTGTTCTTTGTATTATTTGTATCACTCTCTATGAGTATGAAACAAGGGATCACTGCTTCGGCTTTGAGCAAATAAGTATGTATCGGCTCACAGGAGGGATAGGGTGGGTTGTTTTTTTCTGTGAGTCTTCAAAGAAATTTTACAGATATTTTGGTATCCTTCCATGTATAATTATTTACTTGCAGTGAAACTATTACCAACACACATCGATTGCGTAGGTGACGAGAAGTACATTATTTTGAACGTGTTGTTTGAGCGCCAAAGATGGGGAGAAACTGTCCTAATAATGATTGTGCTTACCACACAGGTTAGTGTTAATTGTGTAGTTCTTGTTTTTGACTATAACTACTTGCTGTTCTTTGTATTATTTGTATCACTCTCTATGAGTATGAAACAAGGGAGCACTGCTTCGGCTTTGAGCAAATAAGTATGTATCGGTTCACAGGAGGGATAGGGTGGGTTGTTTTTTTCTGTGAGTCTTCAAAGAAATTTTACAGATATTTTGGTATCCTTCCATGTATAATTATTTACTTTCAGTCACATATTAGTGGATTTACTGCACTCAACTTAGAGGGAGTTAAGCACTAGCCCATGATAAAAATTAAATAAAAATCACCTAAATTGAAAGAAATATATAATAAAATATGCCTTCTACAAGCTTATAAACAAGTAAACTTAAATTTAATTTCATGATGTGTTAAAGAAAAGTCTCACACTAATGTAATCTACATAGACAAAGTAGGCCTCCAGTCCCAGACTCCAGTTGCGCGTTGAGTAGGCCTGTAGTAAAGTAAGCCATGACACATACACAATACTTCCTCTCAATACGGAAATGAAATGACTTTAACTCTGAAAATCTAGAAGCTACAAAATCTTGCACACTTGGATTTTACGTAATGAAAGACTTGCCACTACACCGACCTTAAGAAATAAGCAAAGCAAGTAAGCAATACACATTACCTGCTCTGGAGCTACATGGCAGAAGAGAGAGATCTTATTTTTCACTTCAATCTCCAACGGTGTCACACTACGACATATAATCTGAAGAAGAAAACAAAACAGAAAAGGCAGTGAATACAGAAAGTTATAACAATACACTCAGCGAGGGGAACAAAATCTGTTACATTATAAGCCACCTAAAACAATGATGAAAGAGTAGGAAGAATTCAGCAAAACAACCACTCTTTCATATAAGCATCTAAAATATTTTTTTTTAAAGGAGAGAAAGAAGAAAGAGTAGAAGAAAGAGAAGAAAAGGAATTGATGAACTTGGAAGTTTAACCCTTTGAACCTTGGATGCCCCACCAATTCTGAGCCCATCCCCTGGGCTCCCCGGAGAAAAATTGCATTTTTAGCATGCTTTTAGTAAAACAACCAAAACATAACCAAAGTGTTAGACAACCCAAAGTACTTCAAATGTCATCTCTTCATCATCATCCCACAATTGATCGATTACTGCCTGAGTTGTGTACAGTCGCTTAGCGACGCTTCCTTGATTTGTAGACCTTCGTTTCATAACGCAAAATTGAGAAAAAAACGTCACAAAAACACGCACTGTGCTCGCACTAGAGCGCAGACATTTTGCTTTACCTTATTCCCAATAACCCTCAATAACCCTATTCCAAACAGCAAGTACTAGAAAGAACAGTAAGCTTTGTACGGACCGCAAGATTAATGGTAAAGTTACGAGACCGGTTTATCGGTCTATCTGGGCACAGCTGTTTAAGGGCTAGACCGATATATCGGTCTTTCGGGTTCAAGGGGTTAACATCTACACCCACCGTTGGTTATACAGCAGATGAGAATAACCAGAAGGGCAGGGACCTAAATCAACACTGAACCACCAGAGCAAGCATACTGCTAAGATGGACAGTGAAAAAGGGTCACTTTTATCCTGCCCAACACAGGATTTGAGCCTGTGTCATCGGTGTGCCAAAGGAACGCTCTCTACCACTGAGCTCTATAGCGGTGTGTTACGCGATTATTTATCAATGGCCGATTCAGCCTCGATGCTTGAACTTGAATCTTGATAAGTGTAATTCGAATTCGTTTAGCCAAGCAGCCTGTTCACTCTGCCACAAGGCAGGAGTCGTTGTATAACGTTTTCCAACTTTATTCAACAAACATCAACAACTGCATACAAGACAGCTTTCCGAAAATCACCCCAAACATCATCAAAAATCAACATAGATCTCTCTTTCAAGCAGAGAGTGTGTTACTTATATAGCCTCTCTGCAATCGAGAAAAATGGTCCTGATTTGGCTCGGAGGAGTCCGCTGGACCTAAAGCAATAATTTTGAATTGAATTGAATCGAGAAAAAGTTAGAACAATCCAGCATGAAGCAATAACACCCAATTTTTTTTTTTATAATTTCACCGGAACTATGCACTGTCTTATGTTATTATGTTAGGAGAATCGCTTAGCCATTACCAGATCTATCTGGAAGCTTCGGTCGATAATAAACAAGTAATTCCAGAAAATTCTCAACAGTATCGACCGACGAAAATTATCAACAATATACAAGGTTTCTTCTAGCCACAACGCAAAATCAAAATCAAAGTTAAATACGACGTTATTGCATGCTTTGCAAAACAAAATGATTGGATCTATCGTGCTCATCTCAGTCATAACACGGTGGTTCAAAGAGGATGTAAGAAGGAAGAGCGGGAGAAGATGAAAGATTCAGCAGACAAAGAAGAACATAGAAGAAAGAATAAGATACCTGAACTCACAATGCCAAGGGAAATGAATGTAGGATAAAAAAAAACAACTCCAATTCACATTGAATGTAGGATTAAAAAAACAACTCCAACTCTCATTGAATGTAGGATAAAAAAAACAACTCCAACTCACATTGAATGTAGGATAAAAAAAAAACAACTCCAACTCACATTGAATGTAGGATAAAAAAAAACAATTCCAACTCACATTGAATGTAGCCTGTAGGTTAAATAAAAACAACTTCAACTCACATTGAATGTAGGATAAAAAAAAACACAACTCCAACTCACATTGAATGTAGGATAAAAAAAAAACTCCAACTCACATTGAATATAGGATACAAAAAACAACTCCAACTCACATTGAATGTAGGATTAAAAAAAACAAACTCCAACTCGCATTGAATATAGGATTAAAAAAATCAAACTCCAACTCACATTGAATGTAGGATAAAAAAAAAAAAACTCCAACTCACATTGAATATAGGATAAAAAAAACACAACTCCAACTCACATTGAATGTAGGATAAAAAAACCAACTCCAACTCACATTGAATGTAGGATAAAAAAACAACTCCAACTCACATTGAATATAGGATTAAAAAAAAACAACCCCAACTCACATTGACTGTAGGATAAAAAAAAAACAATTCCAACTCACATTGAATATAGTATTAAAAAAACTCCAACTCACATTGAATGTATGATAAGAAACTCCCACTCAAATTGAAGAAACTCCAACGCGCATTGAATGTAGGATAAGAAACTCCAACTCCCATTGAATGTAGGATAAGAAACTCCAACTCCCATTGAAAGTAGGATAAGAAACTCCAACTCGCATTGAATGTAGAATAAGAAACTCCAACTCACATTGAATGTAGGATAAGAAACTCCAACTCGCATTGAATGTAGGATAAGAAACTCCAACTCACATTAAAAGTAGGATAAGAAACTCCAACTCACATTGAATGTAGGATAAGAAACTCCAACTCACATTGAATTTAGGATAAGAAGCTCCAACTGGCAATGTCAAGGAAAAATGCATGAAAGATAAATTCTAACTGACAATGTCAAGGAAAATTAATGAAGAATAAGACACTCCCAACTCACAATGTCAGGTGAAATGCCAAGTCCCCGGAGCTCTCTGACGCTAGCTTGCGTGGGCTTGGTCTTCTGTTCCCCTGTGGTCTTGGGCTGTGGGATCAAGCTGACGTGAACGCAGATGATGTTCTCTCGCTTCACCCGGAACTGAAACTGTCTGAACGCTTCCACAAACGCCATACCTTCGATGTCGCCAATCACACCCCCAAGCTGACGAAAGTAAAAAAGAAACACAATTCTTCACTTCAAAACAATCCTATCCTATCCTATCCCGTAACTTGGAGGTCGTAGGGGCACCACAGATGATTGTTTAACCAGTATACTCCATCTTTCCATGTCCTCAGCAACCCTGATTGTTTCGCTCAGTGTCAAACCAGTCCATTCTCGAATGTTGCCCTACCACCTCTTTTTCGGTCTCCCTCTTCTTCTACCTCCTTGCACTGTGCCTTGCAGGATAGTCTTTGCAAGACCTGATGATCTGGTGATGTGGCCATACCATTGGAGTTTTGGTTTCTTCACCACTGTGAGCAGGTCATCGTGTTGTCCAATGGCTTGTGTGATGGTCTGTTGGACTTCGTCTTTGGTGATGTGCTGTAGCACCTCATCTCCATGCTTTGTATTCTTCGTTGTAGATCTGTGAGGGTCCATGTTTCGCAAGCATATAGGAAGATGGAGCAGAACAGTCTTACCTTTGAATGTAGACTGATGGTCCTGTCTTTCCAAATTGGCTTCAACCTCGCCAGGGCAGCAGTTGTTTGTGTGATCCTGGAGAGGACTTCCTGTCCGGACCCATTGTCTGATACAATGGCTCCTAAATATTTGAAGCTATGCACTGTGTTGAGGGATTGGCCTTGGGACTTTTATGTCCGTGTTGATGCCATTGGTGTTGTTGGTCATCATTTTGGTCTTCTCTGCACTTATTTCCATTCCATAGGCTCTGGAGGTGGTGTCAAGCCTCTGTACCAGCTGTTCAAGTTCTTGTTCCTCTCCAGCCAATCCATCAATGTCATCCGCAAAATGAAGGTTGGAGCTTGCTCTTCCCCCTATGCTGACTGTGCCTTCGTGATCTGCAAGGGCATCTGACATGATGCGCTCTAGGAAGATGTTGAAAAGTGTTGGAGAGAGTAGGCATCCCTGATGCACACCGATTGTTGTTCTGAGCCAGTTTCCTATGGCGCTGTTGTGGAGGACTGCACTGGTAGCCTTGTCATACAGGCTTTTGATGACTTCAATAATTGTACGGCTGATGTTGTACACTCTCATGGTTGCCCACAGAGCTGCATGCCAGACTCAATCAAACACATTTTTTGAAGTCTACGAACACATGATATAGATGTTGTTGGTGCTGCAGGTATTTCTCGCAGATTACTCTGAGGTTAAAAATCTGTTCAGTGGTACTTCGCCCTGCCCTGAATCCTGCTTGTTCTTCAGCTATGATTTGTTCAGCTTGAAGTTTCAACCTGTTCAGTATTATTTTCAGGAGGACCTTGCTGGGATGGCTGATGAGGCTGATGGTGCGGTAATTTTCACATTCCTGAAAGCTACCTTTTTTGGGAAGAGTGATGACAAGCGACTGTGTCCATGGTGTGGGCCACTCCCCACTCTGCCAGATCTTGTTACAGATAATGGTGAGTGCGTCAATCATCGCTTATCCTCCTGCTTGAAGCAGTTCCGTTGTCCGCTCCCGCTGACTTCCCCTTCTTCAGCGATTGCACTGCTGTCTCAACTTCTCGGAGAATTAGGAGGATTTCTTCTTCTTCTCTGTTCTCTGGATATGCTAGAACTGATGGGTCTCCGTTTGGTGTGTGGTTGTAAAGGTCAGAGCAGTACTCTGTCCATCTGTCCAAGACTTCTTGTTCTTCTGTAAGGCATATGCCAGACTTGCTTTGGATCGTGGAGACCTTGGGCTGTTTAACACTTGTCAGCCGCTTCACAGTCTGGTAGGCCTTCTTACTGTTGTTCTTGTTCAGAGTGTTCTCTATTTCCTGTCCTATCCTATATATCCTGTCCCGTAACTCGGAGGTCGTAGGGGCACCACAGATGATCGTTTAACCAGCATACTCCAACTTTCTCTGTCCTCAGCAGCCCTGATGGCTTCGCTCAGGGTCAAACCAGTCCATTCTCGAATGTTGTCCTCCCACCTCTTTTTCGGTCTCCCTCTTCTTCTACCTCCTTGCACTGTGCCTTGCAGAATGGTCTTTGCAAGGCCTGATGATCTGGTGATGTGGCCATACCATCAGAGTTTCAGTTTCTTCACCACTGTGAGCAGGTCATCGTGTTGTCCAATGGCTTGTGTGATGGTCTGTTGGACTTCGTCGTTGGTGATGTGTTGGGTATAGGAAATGCCCAGAAGTCTTCTGTAGCACCTCATCTCCATGCTTTGTATTCTTCGTTGTAGATCTGCTGTGAGGGACCATGTTTCGCAAGCATATAAGAAGATGGAGATGACAAGGGAGCGCAGCAGTCTTACTTTGGAATGTAGACTGATGGTCCTGTCTTTCCAAATGGGCTTCAACCTTGTCAGGGCAGCAGTTGTTTGTGCGATCCTGGAGAGGACTTCCTGTCGGGACCCATGGTCTGATACAATGGCTCCTAAATATTTGAAGCTATGCACTGTGTTGAGGGATTGGCCTTGGACTTTGATGTCCGTGTTGATGTCATTGGTGTTTTTGGTCATCATTTTGGTCTTCTCTGCACTTATTTCCATTCCATAAGCTCTGGAGGTGGTGTCAAGCCTCTGTACCAGCTGTTCAAAGTTCTTGTTCCTCTCCAGCCAATCCATCAATGTCATCCGCAAAATGAAGATTTCCTGGCATTGATCTTCTATCCAGTTTTCCTTTGCTGTGTGCATGCCTTTTCGGATGTCACTGTTGATTTTTCGGTAGGCATCAGCTCCCTGTGAGGTTTTCTTTTTCTTTTTCATCTCTCTTCATTTATCACACAGGTACAAAAGCTCAGGTGTGATCCACAGCTTCTTCTTTGGCCGGTGCTTTCCAAGGATCTCTGTGGCGGCATCTGTCACAGCTAAGTTGAAGGTGGTGGACATGGTGTTGACATCTAATTCCTCAGCTCCCAAAATGAGCAGTGGTGCAAATTTCCCTTCAATTGTGGCCTGAAATATTTCTGCCACCTCCGGGTCTTGCAGTTTGTCCAGGTCAAACTTCAGTCTAGTGCACTTTGCTGTGTTTACTCTCTTCAAGTGAAGGCGGAAAGACATCATCACGAGATCGTGGTCATTCCAATGTCT
The DNA here is from genome assembly GCA_036898135.1 of Oncomelania hupensis. NCBI lineage: Eukaryota > Metazoa > Mollusca > Gastropoda > Littorinimorpha > Pomatiopsidae > Oncomelania > Oncomelania hupensis. Next base: position 65,716,919 of record CM072515.1, read on the forward strand.
GGTCCTGGAAAAGTGCATGTCCTGCCAATGTTGATGCTTGATCTGAAGCGTTTCTTGACCATGATGTAGTTCATCTGGTTGTGATGCTCCCCGCCGGGACTGTGCCATGTCCATCATCTGGATTTTTTGTGGAGACCAAGCATGTTTGCCAGTATCAGATTGTTGTATCTGGCAAACTCAGGGTGGGGAACAACTCATTGAGAAAAACTCTGAAAAGGCCGGGGTCCAGGGGCCGCCTAGGCCCCGGCGTGGTCAAGGGGCAGGGCCCTTGTAGGGGGTCCAGGGGGGCAAAGCCCCCTGGAAAATGTGCACGTTTTTAAGCCATACCAAGAGTGGCATAGTAACAGTGCAGTAAATGTATAGTGAACTGAACCAACCAAATATGAAAGAAAAGTAATAATTATTAGAAAAAGCTTGAACAAACACAGGAGCACACACACACACTTGTGTTTTATTACAATAAAATTTCGTATTCGTATTCACACACACACACACACACACACACACACACAAGCAAATACCACTAACCTTTACATTTTGGATGTCTGTTTCTTCTTGCACATTTCAGTCTTTCACAAGTTCAATTTTAATAGAAACAATCTTCTTAGCAAATTTTCAAATAAGTTTCTGCAAGTTAAATTAAAGAGGTTTCATTTCAGCACATTGTCTAATTTTAGCTTCCACAAGTTCACTGTTGTTTTACTTCCTAAAAAAGCTGACAATTGAGCTTTGCTTCATTAATTTTGCTGGTGATGGCACTGAAGAGCTAAGCGTGCTTGCTTTTTCTGGTGAAGAAGCTGAAGAGCTATGCTTGTTTGCTTTTGCTGGTGATGGCATTAAGATCTCTTGTGGGCGCTTTCCTTTAACACCAGTGGTCAGAGTGTCTGGCGAAGAAGCTATGATGGCACTTTGGTCTTGTGGGCGTTCAACACCATTTCACCCGCTCTAAGCAAGTCGCGTTTATGTGGTCGTAAGAATCAACAAGAGCGGGCGGGGAGATGTTGCACGCATTCAGTTCTAGCGGGCCCGTTCTAGCAATGAGAAAGTAAAAGGTGGATACGGATGGGTACTTGTAATAATAGGTCTACTGGATTCGGAAACGGACAAAGTTTTTTTCCTCTGAACTCATTTTTTTTTCTTCTGAAATGGCTGCCGATTTCCTCTGAAATCAGCGGATCCGAGGAGAGTTCCCCACCCTGCAAACTCCAACAGTCTCAGACCCCTGTCGTTTGTCTTGTTTTTGCAGTGGGGTCCACATGTGTCTCCCCAGTTGTGGTGCGCATCTTGGCCAACCTTGGCATTCCAGTCGCCTTCCACTATGACTATGTCCTTCTTCGGCACTTGGTCAAGGACAGCCTGTAGATTTTCATACAAATCCTCCACTTTGCTGTCATTATAGTCTGATGTTGGGGCATAGGCCTGGATGATGGTGATGTTGAAAGGGGCAGCTCTAAGACGGATGGTAATGAGTCTACTGGAGACTGGGCGGCAACCCATGACAGTGGCTAGAATGTTCTTGTGGACCAAGAATCCAACTCCGTGTTCGTGCCTGTCATCTCTACCGCTGAAATAAAGCTTGTGGCTTTTGTCGGTCGTTGTTTCACCTATGCCTTTCCAGCGCAGTTCACTGATCCCTAAAACGTTCCATTGATAGTGGTCCATCTCGTGGGCCAGTTCTTCTAATTTTCCCTCCGCATTTAGGGTTCTGACATTCCAGGTTCCTATGACAATGTTATTTCTCGTGCTGATCTTGTTAAGTTGTCCATCAGTAGAACACTTATCACCTCCGTCCTGTGGGCAAACGGAAGGCGCGGTCCTTGTTGACCCGGGGAACGAACGATCCTGTATGAAGTAAATGGTTTTATTCATCATGCGTGTGTCTTTGGCAAGAAAGACCTGGCAGGGCCCAATCCTCTCCGGGCTGTTGGCCACAACCGATATCCATGAATACAAAACAAAAAAAACAATTTAAAAAAAAAAGAAACAGCCATGAGCTATTTCCTTGTTTATTGTCTCCATTTGTAGATAAACAAATGTGAAATTTTTGTGTCTCCATTTGTACACAAGTAAATGTGAAATTTTAATGTTCCCATTTGTACATAAGTAAATGTGAAAGTTTATTGTCCCTGTTTGTACATAAGTAAAAGTGAAATTTTAGTGTCATTATAAATAAGTACATTTAAAATGTTAGTGTCCCCGTTCGCTCACTAGCTCTGCACTGCCTTAAAAAAATCTTTCTCTTCTTGTCTGCAATGGTGAAACTTTTATGTTTCTGGGTAGCTCTTTCACAGTCTTTGAAAATTCTTTTTCAGTTTCAGAAAATTCAATTTTTTTGTGTACTCTCCGGAGAAAGATGGAGTACACTAGTTAAACGATCATCTGTGGTGCCCCAACGACCTTCGAGTTATGGAATAGAATAGGATATGTGTACTCACCTCAATAAGGCAGAGGTCTGGTTCCTCGCTCTTTCCATCCACAGGAATCAATGCTACTCTTGTCACCCACTCCTGTATAGCATCTGTGATGTGAGGCACCACTGTAATGCAACAACAGGGACAGCGATTACTACGCTATCAACAGAAAGGGTTATAAACCACTATACCGTAAGCATAGCTATGCTAACCTGCACCAACACAACACGCAAAAACTAATAAGAAAATTGCTCTAGACAATTTGTGTTATATTTTATATGACGTCAGAGTTTTATGTGTATTTGAAAAAAAAAAGAGGTTCTTGAAATTAACATAAACGTTTGTGTTTTTACCTTGAGACTGATAGATTAGATTTTATTATTTTATTTTAGAGAATTTGTGTACATCAAATTATGATTGAACAATTATCACAATAAGATTTATTTCCTTGAGAATTTTCCCTTTACAATTAGAGCTCACTTCTATGATCATCACTGATAACACGATATGCTAGGCAGACGTTACAAAACTCAGGAGAGTCAAATAAATTTATTTGTTTATTTAAATTAAATTTTTATTCACATCTGTGATATTAGATGAAAGAGAATTATATCACATTGTGTATAACAGGAACTAACAACTCACATATCACATTTGCTTCATCAGCAGTTTAGGGAGATTCCATAGGGTTACATGTCTACTATGACCAAAAGGGTGGCGCATTTGATATGGGCTTGATTTCAATTTTACCAAACTATTTTGTTGTTTCAAAGGCAGGGTTCATACAGACTTCTGAACGCAAAATTCCAGGACATTTCAAGGGCTTTCAAGGGCCTTTTTGTGAAAATTCCTGAGGCGTGAAATACATAAGTCACGATATTTACAAATTTAATCTTCGCACTGATTAAAATTTTAACTTAAAAATACGAATTTTCTCGAACACAAAGTGACTTCCGGTGCTACACAATAACTATCACAACTTCCTGCGGTGATTATGTCCCTTTATGAGCAGACGCCGTTTTCATCACGGTACATAGCTTCTACTTTACGGCCTTTCATAATAAAAATTATGTCTAAAGTTCCATTTTTATTGTCTTAACTTCATTTTCATTTCTACTTTTAGCCTAGGCTTGATCTTCAAGGGGTTTTCAAGGTCTTGAAAAAGGCATCTCAGAATTCAAGGGTTTTCAAGGGCGCGTATGAACCCTGAAAGGGATGGTGAGTGAAAGTGGGAGGCAAGCTTACAGCATTGCCTTGAACTCCTGAGTATAGAGCTGGCAATACCACAACAATCACGTTCGCGTTATACCTTGAACAGTCTTGCCCAGGTAGTCCCCTTTGCGTTCCCGGTTGATGACCTGCTGGTAGATTTTGCCAGTGGTGATGTTGTTGTCCCGGTGCAACGTCACGTCCAGAAAGCGTTCGTAGTTCCCCAGATCAAGGTCCACTTCCCCTCCGTCGTTCAACACAAACACCTCGCCTGCAGCAAAAGCTGTTCAGTTCAGGATTCCCCCCCCCAAAATGAAGTGCTTCTTAAAGTTATGTAGTGCACATTTAAAAGCTTGTGACGTGGTGAAACTGACAGTTCCCTACAGCATAAGCACTGTTAAATATAACAGCTAAATTATCATACAACTCGTATAGCAGCATGAGGGAGTCTGATCCATAGCGGGTCGTAAAAGAAGGTTGTGTTGAAAGTAAAAAGTAGAGAAAGTGAAAAGCGATTGAGCGATTGTATGCAGTTGTTGATGTATGCTGAATAAAGTTGGAAAACTTCATACAACTCCTGCCTTGTTGCTGAGTGAACGGGTTGCGTGGATAAACGAATCCAAGTTACACATATATCAGGATTTCAGCACTGGGGCTGAATCAACTACTGATAAAAACAAAACCAACATCGAGTGTAACAGCCCGATGGTGTTGTGTGTGAGTTGGTTTTCAGGCGAGTTTATAAAGCTTGACACCAAGAATATTTTTTGGTCAGTTTTTGGGTGTCCATTCTCTTCATTGGGTGCTTATAGTTAGTAAAGGATTAATAAGGCCTTGGTAGCCTATTTTGAAATTGTCAGGAAGTTTTTTTGTACTATTGTAGACGTTCACTGCGGTGATGTATGTCGTTTCACTACCGTTTCCAGTGTGTCTTGGACATGTGTTTTTTTGGATCCAGTCCTGTAATCAGTCTGCGTGGTTTTTGATCATTTTTGGGATTGAGCCAGAGGTTTCGTCGCTCTCGCTTACGCTACTTCACACCTTCGTCAATTCACCTTCTTTAATTATTGTCACCCACTATTAGTTAGGTTCAGATCAGTATTTCCAACGTAGTTCTCTGCATTTCAATTTTAGTCAACATTGAGTTCATGCTCTTTAATGCATGAATAAATGCTATTTAACTGTCTGCGTGTGTCTTCGTACATTATTTGAGCGCATGTGAAATCGTGGTCTTCCCCCTTGACTCGCCATTTTCCCACTTCCATCAGACGGGTGCAGGAACACTATTAATAGGCACACAAACTACGGAATGCATTCGTTTAAAAAATAATTATATTTCAAAAGTCTTTTTTTTTTGTAAGCTCATTTTGTTAGTGGGGCAACAATCACTGTGAATGTTACAAAGATCTTCAAGGGAGCGTGGTCTAAGCGGGTCCCTATAAACACAGCTTTACAAAGGATGTTTACCATGGTATAAACACAGCTTTACAAAGGATGTTTACCATGTTATAAACACAGCTTTCTTTACAAAGGATGTTTACCATGGTATAATAAACACAGCTTTACAAAGGATGTTTTCCATGGAATAAACACAGCTTTACAAAGGATGTTTACCATAGTATAAACACAGCTTTACAAAGGATGTTTACCATGGTATAAACACAGCTTTACACAGGATGTTTACCATGGTACAAACACAGCTTTACAAAGGATGTTCACCATAGTATAAACACAGCTTTACAAAGGATGTTTACCATGGTATAAACACAGCTTTACAAAGGATGTTTTCCATGGTATAAACACAGCTTTAAGCTTTACAACTAACAAATGATGTTTTCCATGGTATAAACACAGCTTTAAGGTTTACAAAGGATGTTTTCCATGGTATAAACACAGCTTTAAGGTTTACAAAGGATGTTTTCCATGGTATAAACACAGCTTTAAGGTTTACAAAGGATGTTTTCCATGGTATAAACACAGCTTTAAGCTTTACAAAGGATGTTTACCATGGTATATAAACACAGCTTTAAGGTTTACAAAGGATGTTTACCATGGTATATAAACACAGCTTTAAGGTTTACAAAGGATGTTTACCATGGTATAAACACAGCTTTAAAAAGGATGTTTACCATGGTATAAACACAGCTTTAAAAAGGATGTTTACCATGGTATAAACACAGCTTTACAAAGGATGTTTACCATGGTATAAACACAGCTTTAAAAAGGATGTTTACCATGGTATAAACACAGCTTTACAGAGGATGTTTTCCATGGTATATAAACACAGCTTTAAGCTTTACAAAGGATGTTTACCATGGTATATAAAGACAGCTTTAAGCTTTACAAAGGATGTTTACCATGGTATAAACACGGCTTTAAAAAGGATGTTTACCATGGTATAAACACAGCTTTACAAAGGATGTTTACCATGGTATAAACACAGCTTTACAAAGGATGTTTACCATGGTATATAAACACAGCTTTAAGCTTTACAAAGGATGTTTACCATGGTATAAACACAGCTTTACAAAGGATGTTTACCAGAGTCCCCTATTCGCTATTGTGACGTGGGACTTTAATTTATTTAAATGAAATGAATGTTTACCATGGTATAAACACAGCTTTACAAAGGATGTTTACCATGGAATATAAACAAAGCAGAGAACTTCTATAGTCAAAGATTATAGGCTTGTACGGCAGCCTCGATTCCATAGGGCATAGTATGACATTCCATGGGGTGATTCAGAAGGAGTGCTCACACTGTTTAGGAAGCGACGCCCTAGCTCGATGTGGCATATGTTTGTGACGCATTGTATGCAGTGGTTGCTTCCCCTGTGCCGGTTAAAAAAACTATGGTTTTGTTTCCACTTATTAGATTTTATTATTTTTTTTGATTGGCGGGAAAATTATTAAACCAAGGAATTGGTAAAAAGAATCGGTAGTTCTGTCAAAAAAAGGAAGTTGTCATGTCTGAAAACAAATTGTGGGTTCTCTCCACCTACTCCCCACCTCACCAATATGGGTTCTCTCCCTCGCCCCCTCCCCTACCATTCCCCTGCTTCTCCCCCCCCCCCCCCAAAAAAAAAAAAATAAAATAAAATAAAAAAATCTGAAAGTTGATTGTCTTTTCTCACAAAATCTTGGATCCGAGGAGAGTGAGCCTAGCCAGCTGAGAGAGAGATAGAGAGAGAGAGAGAGAGAGAGAGAGAGAGAGAGAGAGAGAGAATCTTATTATTAAAAAAGATCCAACATTAATTCAGACTATATTAATTTATATCACTATAATTATACAGACTTGCCAACCTCCAAAAAAGTTTTCAGTAGTAAAAATTCTGAATTTCAGTAGTTTTATGACATTTTCAGTAGCCATACGTCCTCGCTTTTTTTTTTTAATGAAGACATGCATACACAGTCTGCAACGAAGGTCGTGAAGAGTGTTTCCACACGAATTATTGAGAGATCCATATCGGGCTTGAAGAAGGTGGCTACCGACTGAACAGGGACTAACTTTTCTGGATCAGGGCAACGACTTTTGTGACGGTTGCCATTCACGTGTCGCGTCACATCGTGGAAGCCGCCAAGTTGAATGCTAAAATCTGCCAAGCAAGCTGTGTTTTGATCTCGATGACGCAGTGATGCACGGAAATTTTTCAGAATACTCTTTCCTGTACTCTTGATTTGCTGTCCTCTTCCTTTTTTCTGGGCTTTCATCGCTAGTTTTCTTTCTTTTTGGCATCATGGATTCAAAATACGCCGCACACAAACTTTTCTTCTCGCGCTGTAGAACGTGACCCGGAAACGAAAGTGTCACAGAAAGGTCGAGGTTTTGTGCACCGATTCGCCGTTTGCAAAACCACTTCACGGTGATTGGTCGAATTTCTTAACATGCACTGGGAGCGTGATCTATTACACTGTGCACGTAAACCGAATGACCGGAACCTTGAGGTGCTACGGGAGGCACAGGCGCTCAATAAAACTCGTTAAAACTGTAATACTATCGTCAAAAATTGACTTTCCGTAGTAAATTTTCTATTTGCGTAGCTCCGTAGCCGCGTATTCATTTCCGGAGTAAACTACGGAAATTCCGTAGTGGTTGGCAACCCTGATTATATTAACAATCTTAATTAGAAAACAAAATGATACAAAATATACACACCGTGTTCATATGGAGAAAATGTACCAGCATCGATGTTGATATAAGGGTCAATTTTGATGGAGGTCACACGGATACCACATGATCGTAGGATGGTACCGATGCTGCTCGCAATGACACCTTTGCCGACGCCACTAATCACACCACCAGTAACCAGGATGTACTTCATGTTGGTTGTATTTTCTTACTCTGATCTAAGCACACACAAAAGAATAATTCATAATAAACCCTAATTGGAACAAGTAGTGTGTTATGTGTGACAGTCAGTTAACACCATAGACCAGGAATATTTAGACCGCGCAGTGACGCCATTGGTGTGATGACGCGTCAAGAGTTATGCGACTTGATTGTGGCATGTGTGAAAATGGCTGCTTCACAGAGCGAAGATCTGATGGAGAGAAGGGAAAAAAAATCGCAGGAGCAGTTACAGTGACCACTGTGCAGCTTTGAACTGCACAAACGCACAATTAAAGGCTGCATGCAAGGGGAAGAGTTTTTTTTCGTTTCCCAAAGGAAGAAGAACGGTAAGTTCTTGAAGAAATTGTAGATCTATTCTGACAGACAAGAATCATGATATGAATGAATTATGATGACCAAGACCGGTCAATGAATGGTTGTCAATGATACAAGACGGATTGGAACTAAGGTGATGTTTCGTGTAAGAAACGGTTTGGATTAGCCCAAGGAATTAATAAAGGTTGTGTGTAGGGTCAATAAAAAGTACGCCTACTCACTACTGTCATTGTCAGTGTCAATTAAGCCACAGTAGAACTAAAAAGGGGTGCCCTCTGGCCATTTGCTGTCATGTGTCATCCTCTGACTCTGTCTAGATCTAGATTTAAAACGATTCTGGTGCATTGCAAAGTCTTGGTATAAACGTGATTATTGTTATGTTTGTTAAGTAACCCAACTTGATTTGCCGCACTAATTAGCTCACTATTGTCATGTTCTCTGCAAACATATATTAAGCAAAGTTTATTTTGAAACTATTTGAGTAGAATTTATACACCGTTTCTGCTGATCTCTGTGCACCCAGTATGAGAAAAGTAACATTTCAGCGGCTTGTTATTTGCTGTCCACCAAACTGTGTCTGTATTTTCCTCAACTTCGTATCCTGTTATAATTAAATTAGGTTGTGGCAGAATATTCTAATATAAAATACAGATGCCAACCCTTTATTTTGTCACAAGACTCGCTGAATGTATTTTCAATATGAATGAAATAATATATAGGGTTGATTGCAGGATGGTTTCATTTGTGATCACAGAAAGTTGCCTTGTTCACCTTTTTTTAGAGAGTATAATTATTACGTACCCTAATTATTATGTTGAAATCAATCGAAGCATATTTTTGTAAATAAATGAATTTCCGTGTGCACAACTAGATTTACGTTTAGAATTAGTCAATATCTTTATTTATATTTCGATCTCCATCTCTTTCTATATCACACACACACACACACACACACCCACACATAAATTATACACACTAAAACTGCCAATCAATCCGTATGCTGTGTGACCCCATACGGAACAAAAAATAAATTACACATGTATGACACATATTCTAGACTAGTGGATTTTTTAAAAAATATTATTATTATTTTTATTTTAACTCAATTTATCTTACACATACTGTTTATTTCAAGCAACAAACCAATGCAAAAGCCACCTATATCACGGGTTACAGTTTAGGAAGCGCTGATAACATCCTTACGGTCAAGAGGCAGCAAGTCATGAAAAAATAAACAGATGTGCATAAAAAAAAATTTCTCCAATTTGAAAAGCCTTACTTCAAACATTTTCAACAGCAAAAAGTGAAAATCGCCGTCTAAAACATTTATTTTAATATAATTTAAAAAAAATATATTATAGGCAAGAGACTAAGAACCGAAAGCAAGCCCATGTCACTTTGAAGGGACATAACTCCTCCACCGTACATCACTTCTCACAGAGGCGATATCGCTAAGTGATTTCTCTCCTCTTCCTTTCTCTCTGGTAACACACCCCCGAATGAATGAAAGGGCCAAGTCTAGAATAATATACAACAATGAAAAACTCTCATCTCACAGGTACCTTATTTTCTCAGTCAATCCTTTCAGTGTAACTGGTTACTGTATTGTGAGGCCTTATCCTCAATTTTAAATCTAAAATTCTTCATTCTGCCTTTTCTTCAATTCCCGTGATATTAAATTCAAGTCAACAAATCTTTTTTCTGCCAAATTTTTTAAAGTCTGTTTACGGTATCCCGACCGACCCTAATTTTTTTGGCCCGACCCTAAACATTTTTTGGGGATCGTCTGGGAGAAAAAAGCCCAAAAAATCACACCAAAGGTGAAAAAGGTTTAGGACAAAAAAAGCCTACTTACCGACCCTATTTTTTTCCTTATGTTACCTTAAACAGACTTCTTTTTTGGGTGGGTGGGTGTTACGTTGAAACGAACGAAAATATGTCTAAAGCGCGCACGATAGATCTAATCGTTTCGTTTTGCAAAGTATTCAATAATGGAGTTTATTTACCTTTGATTTGAGTTTGCATTGTTGTTAGGAAAGGCTTTGTATAACGTTGATAATTTCCGTTAGTCGATATTGTTGTAGAATCTTCTGGATCGGCTTGTTTACTATCGATCGAAGATTCGGGATAATTGTAGAAATTTGAAGGAACGATCCGGAAGGAGAAGAAATGTGTAATGACGTAAGTCAGTGATGACGATCTTTTATTCGATTGGTGGCAGTGCGTCATTTCTACATTGTTCGAAATTCTTCCGGAAGAGAGAGAGGTTATTTAATCGTGTGCCGAGTTGCTGTTGAGGGACAGTAAAGTTGTTGATAGTGATTTGGAAAGTTGCTGTGAAAGTTGTTGAGTTGAATTGAGAATTGTATGCAGTTGTTGATGTGTGCTGAATAAAAGTGGAAAACTTCATACGTCGACTTTGTGACTTGTATGCTGTTTGGACGGGCTGTGTGAATAAACGAATCTGAGTTACACCCTATCAGGAATTCAAGCATCGGGGCTGAATCAGATACTGATAGAAAACACCAACATCGAACTGAGTGTAACATTTTGGGGGTCAAGCCGCGATTCACGCCATAGCCAAGGGTTCAACTGCTACAACAAGCGAGTCAACGTTACGAGAGGCAGTCATCGAGGGTAACCGCCAACGAGTTGCGTCGAGAGGGGCCAACATACTGGGACTACATCACCGATAGGTTCGGGTTGACTGCAAGGGCGTGTAGTCGCCGAAGAGTTGCTTCATGAGCAAACAACAGAGCGGGACTACGTGGCTGCCGCAGGACTACGTCGAGGGACAGTCTCGGAGCTACATCGCCAGTGTTACAGAGAGCGGCGAGCGGACGTCGCGTCTACTTCAGCACAGGAGCGTGTACATCAACACCAGCGTGGTGCAGCGTCGCATACGACGAGGACAGCGGGACCTGCGTCAGCGAAAGCGACTAGTGGCAAGCATCAGCGCTACTGCAGAAAGCGTGCTGTTCTAGAACAGTCTAGAAGAGTGCAGCACAGTCAAGAACTTTCTAGAAAAGAACTTTCCAGAAAAGAACTTTCCAGAAAAGAACTTTCCGGAAAAGAACTTTCCAGAAAAGCATTAAGATGGCTGATTTCTGGCAGAAAGGAGTTGAACTAAATCTAAAAGGAAAACAGCTGACGGAGTACGTCAAGTCTCAAGAGAGAATATGGCGTGAAGAAAGAGAAATAGAATTAGAACAGAAGCGTCTAGAAGTAGAAGAGCAGCGTCGCCGTGAAGAACGAGAATTAGAAGAGCAGCGTCGCCGTGAAGAAAGAGAATTTGAACTGAAGCGTCTGGAAATTGAACAGCAGCGGCAAGAAAGAGAAGATGAGCGCAGGCGTGAGGAAAGAGAAGCTGATCGGCAGTTCCAACTAGAGTTGGCGCGCATCCAGCAACAGCAGCATGCGCCACAAGTTATCAGTGACAACACGGCTCCAAAATTGCCAGCTTTCGTCGACGGGAAGGACCAGATTGACAGTTATCTGGCGAGATTCGAAAGGTTCGCCGAAAGCTCCAACTGGCAACCTCAAGACTGGGCAATTCGACTGAGTGCACTTCTGACGGGGCAAGCTCTCGAAGTTTACACCAGACTGTCGAACGATGACGCCAAAAACTACGACGTCTTGAAAGAGGCCCTGTTGCAGTGCTACAACTTTACAGAGAAGGGCTACCGTAAACGCTTCCGTGAATGCCGGCCTAAGTCAGACGAGACGCCAAAGCAGTTTGTGGAGCGCCTGTCGTCATATCTACACAAGTGGGTGGAGTTATCAGGCGAAACGAAGTCTTACGACAGTCTCCATGACCTGATCGTGAAGGAACAATTTCTCAATGCCTGTCACAAGGACTTAGCGACCCACTTAGAAGAACAAAAGCTGCAGACGCTTAAAGATGTGACTGAGGCTGCTGAAAGATATCTCATCGCTCATGGGAAAACCCTGGGGCCACCCAGCGCGACGAAACATTTTCAGAAGACTGGAAACCATGTGAACCAGATCCAGGGAAGCCAGATGAGCCAGAGACAGACAGACTCCACGCCTCCTCCCAGGGAAGGGCATTCAAGGGGCTGTTTCACCTGCAACGCTACAGACCACAGAGCGGCTAACTGTCCTCAAAACAAAAGTAGCGGACAGCGGAGCAGTACGGACAATTCAGCGGCGGGCAACCGGCAGAGGCGGTTCTCCAATCAACGGCAAACCAGTAGATCTGACCATCAAGTGTGCGGCGGGAGCGTCATTCTTCCGAGTGAGACCAAGCGCACAGCTACTCCTGCGGACGTGCAAGAGTGCATGACCGATGGCCAACTTCTCCTTGCCAACGGAAAATCCATCCCCGTCGTCGCCAGCGCAGCGGTGACCGTACAGAACATGCCTGTTTCCAAGGGACGCGTCGGAAATCATGAAGTGACTGTTTTAAGAGACTCTGGCTGCAGTGGGGTCATCGTCAGAGAAGACCTAATCGCTAAAGAACAGTTCACTGGCGATTCAAAATGGACACTTATGGCCGACAGCAAATGTGTGAGAGCGCCAGTTGCGAAGATTCATGTCAACACCCCTTTCTACATAGGCGAAGTCGAAGCGGTTTGCCTGAAGAAGCCGCTGTATGATTTGATGATCGGGAATATCGACGGCGCGAGACGACCCGACGACCCCGATCCAGAGTGGAGTCCTGCCTCAATCCAACGCGTCGAAGTTGTGGAGGAGGATCCATTGCCGTTTCCCGATGGAGACCTTACAGAGCTGCTACGGGACAATGTGGTTACTCCGGCTCAGCCCTGCCGACCAGAGATCGTCGGTGCCGTTACTACCAGGGCCCAGGCCAAGAGAGACAAGACGTCTACGCCACTGAAGGTCGCCGACAACTCTTAAGCTGCCATCGTGGACAGAGATAAGCTTATCCAGCTCCAGGGAGCTGATAGCACTTTAAACAAGTACAGGAACCGCCAAGACCACGTGACCAAGGGCAGTGGCACGGTCTATTTTGAGGTGAAGGCCAAGATCCTGTACAGAATCTTCCAGCACCCGAGGGTCAACGGAGGTAAACCACTACGTCAAGTACTGGTACCATTACCCTTAAGGCGCCAGGTGATGGAAGTAGCGCATGACTCAATTATGGGAGGTCACCTAGGCATCAAGAAGACGTCGGACAGAATCCAGGCGGTGTTCTACTGGCCAGGACTTCATGCGGACATCAGCCGTTTCTGCCGATCATGTGACATTTGCCAGAAAACCATACCTCGAGGAAGGGTCCCGAAAGTGCCTATGCAGAGGATGCCTCTGATCGACCGACCTTTCAAGAGGGTGGCCTTAGACTTAATCGGCGAAATAAGACCTCCGTGTGAAGAAGGTCATCGATGGGTACTGACTTTAGTGGACTATGCGACTCGGTACCCAGAAGCAGTGCCTCTGAAGAAGATTGACACTGAATCTGTAGCAGAGGCACTAGTGGACATGTTCAGTAGGCTTGGAGTGCCTGAAGAAATTCTGACAGACCTCGGGACACAGTTCGTCTCTGACTGCATGAAGGAGGTCAACAGACTGCTGAGCATCCGGCATTTGACTACGACACCCTACCATCCAATGTGCAACGGGCTTGTCGAAAAGTTCAATGCTACGCTGAAGTCCACCCTGAAGAAACTGTGCAGCGAGCAGCCCAGACAATGGCATCGCTATATCAACGCCTTACTTTTCGCCTACAGAGAAGTACCGCAGGAGTCCACCGGCTTTTCTCCGTTCGAGCTGCTGTACGGAAGAACCATCCGAGGGCCGATGCACATCCTAAAAGAACTGTGGACGAAAGAAGTAGACACCCCAGAGGTGAAGAACAGCTACCAGTACGTGTTTGAGCTACGGGAGAAGCTGGAGCAGACTCTCGAGATAGCCAGAGAAAACCTGAAGAAGTCCCAGGACTGTGGAAAGCACTACTATGACCGTAGGGCTGTGAACAGGAAGTTTAAACCTGGCAACAAAGTGCTGGTGCTGCTACCTACTGATCACAATAAGTTGCTGATGCAGTGGAAAGGCCCGTACGAAGTGGAGACCGTGGTGGGGATCAACGACTACAAGGTGAAGGTCGGCCAGCATTCCAAGATATACCACGCCAACCTCCTTAAGCTGTACGTGGAAAGGCCATCAGAGACTGTGCATGTGGCAACAGCAGCTGAGATCGACAACAGCTTTGATAGCGAGGAACTGTTGGAACTTGGAGACTTCCACAGCAAAGAAGGCATCGATGATGTTAAGCTAGGACCAGGCTTGACGGAAGGTCAAAAGTTGGAGCTCAAGGACCTTATGGGCGAATTTCCCCATAGCTTCAGTGATGTCCCAGGCTCTACGACTTTGGTCGAACATGAAGTCCACACCCAGACCTGGAAGGAGCATCTGCAGACCTTGAGGGAGCTGTTCCACCGTCCCGCAGAAGCCAACCTGACCGTGAGACCCAGCGAATGCATTCTGGGAGCTGACAACGTCGGCTGCGTCGGACATCCGACGGGAGAGGAAGACAACGGAGGATGCACTGACTCCAGGAAAGCCCACGAGATCACTGTCTTTGACCCTGGGCCGATGACGACCGCAACTGACGAGGGCGTCGTTTCCTTGCGGTTGAAAGAACATTGACTGTGTGGAGAACATTGGCAATATCTAAACAGACTTGCAGATGAGAAACATTGACCTTGTGTGAATGAACTGTGAACATTGACAGTATCCAGAAAGACTTGCGGATGAAAAACATGGACTCTGTGTATATAAACTGAGAACATTGACAGTTTTTGAGACAGTCTGAAGTAAGTTTTAATTCTGTACATTGTTTGTGCATTACGTTTCAACGTTGTTGAAAGAAATTAAGTAAATTTCTTCTTGAGTGGGGGGTTATGTTACGTTGAAACGAACGAAAGTATGTCTAAAGCGCGCACGATAGATCTAATCGTTTCGTTTTGCAAAGTATTCAATAATGGAGTTTATTTACCTTTGATTTGAGTTTGCATTGTTGTTAGGAAAGGCTTTGTATAACGTTGATAATTTCCGTTAGTCGATATTGTTGTAGAATCTTCTGGATCGGCTTGTTTACTATCGATCGAAGATTCGGGATAATTGTAGAAATTTGAAGGAACGATCCGGAAGGAGAAGAAATGTGTAATGACGTAAGTCAGTGATGACGATCTTTTATTCGATTGGTGGCAGTGCGTCATTTCTACATTGTTCGAAATTCTTCCGGAAGAGAGAGAGGTTATTTAATCGTGTGCCGAGTTGCTGTTGAGGGACAGTAAAGTTGTTGATAGTGATTTGGAAAGTTGCTGTGAAAGTTGTTGAGTTGAATTGAGAATTGTATGCAGTTGTTGATGTGTGCTGAATAAAAGTGGAAAACTTCATACGTCGACTTTGTGACTTGTATGCTGTTTGGACGGGCTGTGTGAATAAACGAATCTGAGTTACACCCTATCAGGAATTCAAGCATCGGGGCTGAATCAGATACTGATAGAAAACACCAACATCGAACTGAGTGTAACAGTGGGGGAGGAGGGCTTTGTACATCACAGGAATTACGTAGATCCTTTTATGTCATAATAAAAAGAAGTTTTAAAAAAATCATGAGACGCAAGTTACAGGAATTTAATTATATTAATCACGCCTCTCTCAACATTTTCATCTCAACAATTATCATGCCATTACATTAAAATGTACTCATGACACTTAAATTCATAAGCTGCATATGGATATTTATGTAATGATAATAAGGTCATCATTATGAAAAATAGCTTTTACGAGTTTAGTTATTTACTTATTATATTTCAATCTCACAAAACATTTGATAATCATCTTTAACTCTTTCCCTCTGAGCCGCCATGTTTGTGCCAATCGACGTTTCGTTCCGTTTTTTTGCGCAGTCCAATCCTAGTTTTATTTTAACCAAAGGGAGATAACTCTTTCTACTTTCGTTCTCGATCGACAGGCGCATTTTTTCTTCAAATTGATTCATTTTTAGAGTGTTTATTGTGCATTTTACTAAGCATAGTGATGGGCACAATCGACAGTGTGTCAAACTCTGTGCTAATAATCAATATAATTTCAAACTGTAAAGTGTATTTTGATCCTAAATAAATTTTCTTTCTGGTGTGTGAAGCTGATTCAGTGATTGGAATTATTCCTTCAGATTTGTTTTATAACTGTGGTATGTAGAAATATTTTTATTTTATTTTATCATATCAAAAAGATCAACATGCTTTCAAAACACATATTTCAATAACATAATCAAATTAACATTTTTGTGGGTTTTTTTCTTATTCTTCACTCTTTTACCTTTAATTTCATATGAAATATGTATATTTAACAACTATTATTGAAAGAACAGTAGCTTAAATGCCTAAGGTACTGAACTTTCTTTCCGGTGCCAGAGAAATGTCTGGCACAAACGTGGAAACATGCCTGGCAGGGAAAGAGTTAAATCTGAAGTCAGTGCACTTATTCTCAGTAAAGAACAACGCTGATGAATAATAATAAATAATAACAAGAATTAATTTTGTAAAGCGCAAATCCAAACTTAAAGTCTGCTCTAACTTAAGCGCCTACACTTGCCCCCACACACATGCAGTTGCAAGGAAAAATAGTAATGACATAAAAAACATCAAACACTAAAACTAAGCAGTAAAACATGCACCAAATAAAATAAAGGCATAAAATATACACTGCTGATAATGGTAAGTCATAAAACAAAAAAATTAAACAAAAATAACTCCTTTCTATGCCTATGGTCAAAACAATGCTCAGTTTATAAAATTAACAATGAAAATGGTCCATCTCTAAAGCTAGAGGATTGGTCAACAATTTGAAACAAAAGAGCCATAAATTGTCAAAACAAACAAGTAACTCATGAGGAAAAGCATAATTAGTATAATTATATCCTGTCAAAACAATGCTCAGTTAATAAAATTAACAATGAAAATGGTCCATCTCTAAAGCTAGAGGATTGGTCAACAATTTGAAACAAAAGAGCCATAAATTGTCAAAACAAACAAGTAACTCATGAGGAAAAGCATAATTAGTATAATTATATCCTTCCTTAGGCCAATACTGAAAATTGATATGGGCCTGCCGATACTGGAAATAGTAATCAATTTTGTTGATTCCATTGCGATTCAACAAATCAGCAGTTCAGGGCAGCCTGACCCTGCATTACGACAAGCCTATAGTATAAGTATAACTCACTTCACTGATTAACATGATCACACTTACAGATGTTATTGTTACTAGTGTTAGCTACAACAACGGGTTTTCTAACACCGTACAGTATGTTCAATATAACTAAATACGAAAACTTAAGTGTACACACACAAACACTCAAGTTCTACCACTCTGTGATACTATCAGTCTTTGTAAAGTCCGTCCAAGACTTTCTCCTATACAAACACTAACACAATCACAATGTGATCCATCCAAATAATTATAAATAAGATAAATCACTATCGCTCGCAAAATATTCCGAATATGAATTCTACGAAAATTCAACACTCACCAAGAAGTAGTTGATGATGATATATTTTAAACTGTTAATGGATTTCCTATATTTATATAGTGCCGGTCAATGCAAATTTCAGTGAAAAATGTTTGCTTTGTCCTTAACGATGTCCGTTACTTATCTTTCTCCACCGCATGTGCTCCTTGCTGTCTACTCGAGGCGCGCGGCTCTGAAAATTACCAGCGTGATCTCCCTTGAGCTGGTATATTTTTTTTTAATTTGTATAGGCTACCGACATGGTGCGTTCAATAATGATACGTTACAATGCGTCATTTACTCAAAAATAAAAACACGACTATTTTTCGGATCGTTTCTTTGTATTTTGATCAGCTTTCCTGAAACAGAAGACCTACAATTATACACGGTCTTTGTTGAAATACACCAATCAGTCCTTTTAATTGGATTTTCTTTTTACCACTGATTTTCTTGCGCCTGTGCCTGTGTGTGATTGATATTGTCATCACAGAACACAATAAAAATGTGACTGATTAGACCAGACACTCTTGAAAAACATTTGGCAGTGATCTGTGATAGTCATGGGAGATGTGGAGGAGGTTGTTGGTGGGTGGGAGATGTGATTATGTCCCTTATTTCATAACCTAAGTGTATCTGACATTTCCTTGTTGCCTGCATCAAATTTGATAACTTTTTATTTTACACCTAAGTGACTGCCATTAGTAATTTTTCGGTGTGAAATAAGTTCCATTGAATACCCTCTTTCTCTTCCTCTTACTTCGTAAGTGAATGATATCTCTATATAAGTGTGATTGTGAATAATTTCAAATATTTTGAGGCATGCAACATAATTACATATCATAATCATTATACACAAACAAACAAACACAATATTAGCGGAGATCAAACCTTTTATTTCTAAATAACAAAACATCAAGTTGAACGTCCCATGGACAAGCAAAGAAAGCACAAATCAAATATCGTAACATAGTTGAACGTAGGCAAAATATATATTATTATGTCCACATCATACATTCAAGGTTTTCGTAAGTTTTACCCCAGCAAGGCCAGTATATCCTTTTGTCAGTCAG
Source organism: Oncomelania hupensis (assembly GCA_036898135.1). Taxonomy (NCBI): domain Eukaryota; kingdom Metazoa; phylum Mollusca; class Gastropoda; order Littorinimorpha; family Pomatiopsidae; genus Oncomelania; species Oncomelania hupensis. The sequence goes on from CM072515.1 coordinate 65,735,774, forward strand.
TGCCAGGGGGTGTAAAATAGCGCAGTGGTTGGAGCACTCGCTACTGTGTCGCAAGTTAAGTACCGTCCAGTGCGGTTAGCACTTGGATGGGTGACCGCAAAATGTGAGGCGACAAATAACAATGACCCTAGTTCACTCAACTGTGACTGAGTAGCTACTCTATTAAGGGTGGGGAAGGTAAAGCAGCGAGGGAGAGAGATGGGCATCACCCTCATTACTCTGGCCCAAGATAAGTGTGATCTCCAACATCATGCTCCCCTACGGCCACAAGGCTATGGGACTACCTTTACCTTTACCTTTTACCCAGTCAGTGTCTGTTGTTTACACATTTGTCTCTCATACATTCAAGATTTATATTCACTGTTTCAGCATCTGGCTACTTGTTACACATTTATTTATCAATAGTTGACCAAGACTTGATGTAGTGCTTTCCCTCGGTTGACCCTCGCGTGCAGAAAGATTCTGTACATGATATTGGCCTTCACCTCGAAATAGACCGTGCCACTACCCTTGGTCACATGGTCTTGACGGTTCCTGTACTTGTTTAAAGTACTATCAGCTTCCTGGAGCTGGATTAGCTTATCTCTGTCCACGATGGCAGCTTTGGAGCTGTCGGTGACCCTTAGTGGAGTAGTCATCTTATCTCTCCTGGTCTGGGCCCTGGTAGTGACAGCACCGACAATCTCTGGTCGGCAAGGTTGAGTTGGAGTGACTGCATTATCCCTTAGCAGCTCTGTAATGTCTCCATCCGGAAATGAAAATGGATCCTCCTCCACAATCTCGACGTGTTGACTTGAGGCAGGACTCCACTCTGGATCGGGGTCGTCGGGTCATCTCACACAGTCGATATTCCCGATCATCAAATTATACAGCGGCTTCTTCAGGCAAACCACTTCTATTTCACCAATGTAGAAAGGGGTGCTGACTTGAAACTTCGCAACTGGAGCTTTCACAAGTTTGCTGTCGGTCATGAGTATCTATTTTGAATCGCCAGTGAACTGTCTTTTTAGTGATTAGATTTTCTCTGAAGATGACACCACTGCAGCTTGAGCCTCTTAGGACAGTCACTTCATGATTTTTGACGCGTCCCTTGGAAACAGGCATATTCTGGACTGTCACAGCTGCGCTGGCGACGACGGGGATGGATTTTCCATTGGCAAGGAGAAGTTGGCCATCGGTCATGCACTCTTGCACGTCCACAGGAGTAGCTGTGCACTTAGTCTCGCTTGGAAGAATGATGCTCCCGCCGCAAACTCGATGGTCAGAGCTACTGGTTTGCCATCGGTTGAGTAAATGCCTCCATCGGCTGCCCGCCGCTGCATTGTCCGTACTGCCCTGCTGTCCACTACCTTTGTTTTGAAAACAGTTTGCAGCTCTGTGGTCTGTGGCATCGCAGGTGAAGCAGCCTCTTGACTGACTAGAAGGTGGCGTGGAGTTCGTCTGTCCATGGCTCGTATGTTCCCCTGGTTCTGGTTCCCATGGTTTCCAGTATTCTGAAAATGTTTCATCACCGTGAGTGGTCCCAGGGTCTTCCTGTGAGCGAAGAGATATCTTTCAGCAGCCTCAATCACATCTTTCAGCATCTGCAGCGTTTGTATTTCTAAGCGGATCACAAGGTTCTATGGGCAGGCATTGAGTTTACCTGATTGACGACAGGCACTCCACAAATTGCTTTGGCGTCTCGTCTGACAGAGGTCTGCATTCACGAGAGCGTTTACGGTAGCCCTTCTCGGTAAAGTTGTAGGAATGCAATAGGGCTTCTTTCAAGATGTAGTAGCCTTTGGCATCAGCGTTCAACAGTCCGGTGTAAACTTCGAGCGCTTGCCCCATCAGAAGTGCACCGAGTCGAATCTCCCAGTCTTGAGTTTGTTAGTTAGAGCTTTGAGTGAACCTTTCGAATCTCACCAGATAACTGTCAATCTGATCCTTCCTGTCAACGAACGCTGGCAATTTTGGAGCCTTGTGGTAGCTGATAACGTGTGGCGCACGCTGATTGTTTTGGATACGCGCCAACTCTAGCTCGTACTGATGCTCAGCCTCTAATCGTCTCTCTTCCATCTCATCACGCCAACGCTGTTCTTCTCTTTCTTCCCGTCTGCGCAGCACTTCCCCTTCTTGCTGCTGCTTTTCTAATTCTCTTTCTTTATGTCGTCGCTGCCCTTCTAATTCTCTTTCTTCACGCCGACTTTGCTCTTCTAGTACTCTTTCTTGTATTCTCTCCTGAGACTTGACGTACTCCGTCAACTGCTTGCCTTTTAGATTAAGTTCAAGTCCTTTCTGCCATCTTGATACTTTTCTGGAAAGTTCTTGGCTGTGCTGCACCTTTCTAGAATAGCACATTTTTGCAATAGCGCAGATGCATGTCTGTAGTCGCTTTCGTTGACGCAGGCACGAAACAACTCTTCTGCGATCTAGAAAAAGTTCTAACATTCCATCATGATGCAATAACACCCAATCAAAATAAAACTCATCACTGGAACTATGCACTGCCTTACCTCAAATAATGTTTTGATTCCATCAGCTTTTATCCGTAAGGCCTAGAAGCTTCGATCGATAATAAATAAGTAATTCCAGAAAACTGTCAAAAATATCGACCGACGAAAATTATCAACATTATAAAAAGCTTTTTCTAGCAACAACGCAAAATCAAAACCACAGTAAATACACTCTATCATTGCATGCTTTGCAAAACAAAATGATCGGATCTATCGCGCACCTCTCAAACGTAATACTACTATAGAGACGTCCTAGCCTGTGTGACTCATTGCACCTTTGATTGGTGTGCTAATAATAATAAAATAATATTAATACAGGATGCTACCATGCGCTTTTTCTTTAGTTGAACTCACAAAGAGCAGCGATCTGAGGAGATCGCTATTACACAAGTTGGAATGCAAATCAATCTTTATTTTTTGTTAAATCTTGGACTGACTGCATTCAGTACCACTATTGTTGTGCAGGACACAAGCGAGTCAATAATTAGGGCATGAGTCTGTTGTAATCAGCAATGAGCTGAGATTTCTTGACTGCGTCCCAAGTGCGAGCAGCAAAGTGGAACCAGTTGCGTTCTGACAGCGGCGCTGGGCTGATAGGAGTCCTGGGAATGGCGTACAGCTGGTTGCGCATGGACCTCAAAAGGACGTTGAAGCTGGGGAACCCCCGATAATCTGGCACGGACTGAAGAATGGATTCCGGCTCGTTCTTGTAAAACTCCATGGTAGGTAGGAGAAAGAGGTTGACCCCTGTCTCCATCCCCTCTTTCTCCCTCCCTATTATAGAGGAAATGACATTGTCCTTGTGCATGCTGACAGACCCTTTGTAGTGCAGCTTGGATGTACGAAAGATGCTGTGAAGGGTCAGCTTCATGTCACTGTACGACTCAGGGGTGAAATCATCCTGCGTGGCCTTGTTCAGAACGAACATGATCGTTGGGTAAAAGTCTTGACTGTCTTCAGGGGGAATTGTGGACTGAGCACCTTCCGGGTTGGGAGCCAAAGGCTGCGTATGAGGTTTCAACATTTCTGCCGTTAGAAGTGAACGCAGGAAGGTCAGGTCAGCGAACCAGTCTTGGGTGACAATAATGACATGGCACACCGTCATCAGGAAAGATGCTAGCTGCAAGGTTTGCATCTCCAGGTAGTTTTCCGGAGAAGTGTATTCCTGCGAGAACTTCTTCTCCTGCCGGACCGTGTAGTCCATCAGAGAGGGGCTCAGACAAGGCTGAGTGTCCAGAAATAGGATTCTTTCCGGCGACACAAACATGTCCACACCTATTGTCTGATGCAGGGCGTCCTCCTTGTTGTCCTTGTTTTCAGGCTGAAAGATGTAGTTCCTGTAGGCATCCTGTGCGCAGTTGCCTGCCAGCAGCGACAACACCGTGGACTTGCCGCACCCCTGTGGCCCCAACACCCCCACCACCAGATAATCTGTCTGATCCACCAGCCAGTCTATGCCACCGTCCAGCCAGCGGAAATTTTCATCGATGATCTTCACGCCTTCTTTCATTTCAGGAGGTGCCGCCAGTTTGCTTTTTCCAGCGTCGGCGGTAGACTGGGAGAAGGTGCCGAGTCGTGGCTGGGAGGGTGGGTAGGGTGCTTGGACAGAGTGAGACAACTGCTGGGGGAGTGAAGGGTGGGGCTGAGCACTGTCGCCAGCAGTGGGAGGAGCTGGTGCTGATGATAGCGTGCGGCTGTCATCACGTGATCGCAGCACTACAATGGGCTTGTCTCCTCTTTGTTGGGAATCTGCAACAACAAAATGAACAATGTTGGCAAACACTAAAAATTAAGTCTGAAAGACAAATCTTAACACAATATTAAATAGACTTGATTAAAATGCTCTATATCATTATGACATTAGGGCAGCAGTAGTTGTTTTCATAGGTCTTACTATTACACTATTCCAGTGTTCAGTAACTCTTTCAATGCCCAACTGGCAGTTAATGCTAGCTGATTGTGTGTTTTGCATGTGCTGCACCAAATATAAAAACACAACAAATCTCTTGCAAAAATTATTATATACCTCAGGGCAAAATGAACATGAACAGTACTGAAACATACTTGATACTTGAATATGTCAATGTAGACTTGTTCATCGGTCTAGATTCTACATAAAACTTAAAAGTGAAAGCTAGGTCTTTCAGCTGCACATATACCATGAACATACTTATACGTAGACAGCGATCATGTCGCCTTACATATGTCGGTTTTCTAGACTTGGGAGTTTTAACATTATTTCAAGAAAGAAACTTAGAAAGAAGTAATCTTACTACTAATGAGTAAAGTGACACATGAAAGTGAACTTGGCACCTCATACATACCTGCAGCAGCAGAATGTGTTTCAGCCTCCGAATGTGAAGCTGCAGTATCTCCTGGTTCATGGTCAGCTTCATGAGTTGCTACAGCTGTTGAGCGTGCCAGTCCTAAGATGATTGGTGGCTTGGGCTTAGGAGCATTGGTTGCTTCCATCTCTCGTGAGCTCCGACTTCTTCTCGGCCATCTATGAAATAAATCAACTTAAGTTTGTACTTGAAGCTAATTACTTGCAATAAATAATTAATCAGCATAATATATATGTAGCGGAAAGGGAGGCGACTGGTTGAGGCTTGGCAGAGAAATTGTCTACCTTGAATTTCTTGGTTAGACTAGCCTTGGGTGGCTCCTGCTTTGCAGAATCCTTTGGGGATGCCATTGGGTTATGCAGGACAAGGCAACATGAGATTTGTTCTCCCCGGCTGACGATTCGCCTTCTGCTTATGCAAGTCGGTGGCAGCGGCTTTGCAGCGAAGTGTCGTGGCACTAGTAGCCGGCAACCCGGTATTACCAACCATGCTTCACCTCCTTGCAGGGCAAATATTTTTATCCTCTTTTGAGGAATAAATGAAAATAACAGCTCGGATTGGGCCGTGTTCTCAAGGTTGATGGCCGAGAGACGGGAGTCAAACACTCCACTCGGCTACAAGTGATGCAAACAACCAGCAACAGGATGATACTGAATGCAGTTGTTTTTTTTCACTGTCAAGTCAGTGAATGTGGACTGACTGGGCGTAGTCAATGTCGGTTCCAGACATACCTGTTGCAAACGGGGAAACCATGAGGACATGGTTCGATTTGAGCTGTGGGATCTGTAGCAGAAAGTGAGGCGACTGGTTGAGGCTTGGGAGAGAAATTGTCTACCTTGAATTTCTTGGTTAGACTAGCCTTGGTGGCGACACGACATTTGTTCTCTTCAGGTGACCATTCACCTTCTGCTTCTGGTGGTGAGCGGGACTACATTGTCGGCAGGCATTTTATGCAAGTCAGTGGCAGTGGCTTTGCAGCGAAGTGTCGTGGGACTAGTAGCCGGTAACCCGGTACTACCAACCACGCTTCAACGCCTTGCAGGGCAAATATTAAAGGGAGGCGACTGGTTGAGGCTTGGCAGAGAAATTCAAATTGTCTACCTGGCTTTCCAGCCATAAAGGTTTAGGTATATAAGTCATAACTTTGATACTGATACGGACATATACTACTGATAGTGATAGTACTGTTAGCAGATAACTTTTTTTAAAAAATTTATTTAACAGTAATATTACTAATAACACACAACTTACTAAAACAATCTAAATAATTAAATTTAAAGTTAAATCAAATCTAATTAAAGATACAGTAAGCAAAGTTCATGTAAAATATTTGCAGACGATACAAAATTATATTGTTCTCCAAAAGATAGTCAAATTATACAAAATGATATAATTGAACTACAGAAATGGACAGAAACCTGGCAACTATATTTTAATACTACCAAATGTAAGGTCCTTCACATAGGCAAAAACAACCCCCAAAATGATTATTACATGACTGTGAACAATGTACAGGTATTAGTTACTAAATGTGATAGCGAAAAAGATTTAGGAATAACATTTGACTCTATGTTAACTTTTGACTGTCACATTAGTGAAGTAATTAATAAGGCAAATAAAACTCTCGGAATTATACGGCGATGTTTTTTGTATCTAGATAGATCATCATTTGTACAACTTTACAAGTCCTTGGTTAGACCTCTTCTAGAATATGGCAATATTATTTGGTACCCTTTATTAAAGAGACAGTCCGCTGCTATTGAGCGTGTACAAAGACGAGCAACTAAAATGGTTCCAGGACTGAAAGATATTTCTTACAGAGACAGACTGGAATCATTATGTCTGCCAAGCCTAAAAGCCAGAAGAGTGAGAGGAGATCTAATACAAGCTTATAAAATTTTAAATAATATTGATGAATTAGATACTAACAAATTTTTTGAACTAAACAAATTTGATATAACAAGAAACTCTGTTAACAAATTATTTATTAAGCATAGCCGTACTAATCTTCGGAAACACACTTTTAGTAATAGAGTTGCACCTCTATGGAACAAACTTCCACAAAATATTAAACAGGCAAAAACTTTAAACAGTTTCAAAAATCTTATTGATGAACAAGAAATTTTAAAATCTATAAAATATGATTTTGATAGTTGAGCGTCTTGAGCCGGCTTATATCAAACCTGAAATATATGTGCTAAAGATGGGACATTAAATAAGCCGTGAGGCTTAATGATCACCAAGATCTGGTCCCTACAGCTACACTACTACTACTACTACTACTACTACTACTACTACAGTCAGTTTGCTAGAATTAAAGTCAACAAACAAGACTGTGTAGAAAATAAGGTGAGTACCTTGAAGAATCAGACATTGCAAAATTATTAGATTACTGCTCTCGGTAGTGGTTGTTACAGAAAAATGGTTACGGTCAAAACTGAAACTACACTGCACGAGTCGGTCGCCTAAGCGCAGCCGGAAGCACATGAGAAAAGTATTTTATATCTTCGAAGCTAGAGAGTCAATATCAGTGAACACAAATAAAACAAGAAGCACCAACGCTTAGAAAGCATAAAATACTATTCTGAAAACTGCTAATGCTTCCTGGTTGTTTTATAATTTCAATGAACAATAGTTGTCAGAAAAATGTGCAGAAGAAACTTATACAAATATTTATATACTATTTTTTTCACAAAATATACATCAAGGGTTCGGTAGTGTAGTGGTTATCACGCTCGCCTCACACGCGAGAGGTCCTGGGTTCGACCCCCAGCCGAACCAAATGATTTTTTTTTCCCCTACATATCTTGAATCGTTAATAGTTTATTATTTCCATCTTTTTCCCAGTTTTAGTTTAGCCCAATCAGTCGTAAAATTCATCATCGAATGAATCATTTGTTCCATAATTGATTGGATGGGTGGTTTTATGTCTATATGTGGCACAGGCATAGGCGCTCGCGTGTCCAGATACAAGCGCCTGTGATATGTGGGTGCTTTTATGTCTATAATTATACATAATTTTGTAATAGAATATTAATTTGCTACTATATACTACATACACAGCAGTACTACGAATATATTACAATATCCTATCCTATCCTTTAACTCGAAAGTCGTTGGTGCACCACAGTCCTCAGCAGTCCTCATGGCTTCACTGTGTCAAGCCAGTCCATTCTCGAATGCTGTCTTCCCAACTCTTTCTCTGTCTCCTTCTTCTTCTGCCTCCTTGCACTGTGCCTTCTAGGATGGTCTTTGCAAGGCCTGATGTTCTGGTGATGTGTTTCTTCACCACTGTGAGCAAGTTATCGTATTGTCCAATGGCTTGTGTGATGGTCTTTCGGACTTCGTCGTTGGTGATTTCCTGGGTAGAGGAGATGCCCAAACAATCGTACATAAAACCTCGCCTCCATGCTTCGTTGTAGGTCTGCAAGAGTATAGGAAGATGGAGATGACAAATGAGCGCAGCAACCTTACATTGAGGTGTAGACTGATGGTCCTCCTGTCTTTCCAAATGGGCTTCAACGTTGTCAGGGAAGCAGTTGCTTGTGCTATCCTGGAGAGGACTTCCTGTCGGGACCCACTGTCTAAAACAATTGCTCCTAAATATTTGACCTGTGCACCGTGTTGAGGGATTGGCTTTGGACTTTGATGTCCTTGTTCAGTGATGCCATTGGTGTTGTGTTGTTAGTCATCAGTTTGCTCTTCTCTGAGCTTATTTCCGTTCCAAAGGTTCTGGAAGTGGTGTCAAGCCACTGTACCAGATGTTCAATTTAAGTTCTTGTTCCTCTCCAGCCAATCCATCAATGTCATCCGCAAAACGGAGGTTGGAGATTGCTTTATCCCGCTGACTGTGCCTACATAGTACAATATAATTTTTCTATAAAATGCAATAATAATAATAATAATAATAATAATAATAATAATAATAATAATAATAATAATAATAATACAGGATGCTATACGCGCCTTTCCCCAAATCATTCAGGCTCAAAACGCGGCGATCTATACCAACATACACGCTCACCTGTCTCATCCACCCTCACACACATCCATCACTCAAACAGGTGGTGTAAAGGCAGGGAGATCGCTATTATTCAGTTGTTGTTTTTTTAAATGTGTGTGGTGTGTGTGTGTGTGTGTGCGCTTGCGTGCGTGTGTGTGTGTGTGTGTGCGCGCTTGGGTGTTTGTGCGTGTGTGCGCGTGTGTCAATTTCAATGCATCTATCTATATATTCAGGTTTAAGTCAACAATTCTTTATTCCAATAAAGTGGAAGATGTAGATGACATCAGTACCAAAATTACATTTATTAGTTAAAAAATAAAACTAATAAAATGCAAGACAATTATATAATCCTATGTACACTAAACAAATGAAGGCAAGCACAAAATTTACTTCACACAAGGGCATGGCATCTATATGAATATCACAGACGCTTGTATCTGGACATGCGAGCTCTAACGCGTCTTATGTAGGCCTATACACTATTAAAATAGAAGGAATCGAGACGCATGATAGGCGCTTGCATGTCCAGATACCAGCGCCTGTGATCCATACCTTCACACGCAACCACTTACATACGCACTCTCTCATATACACATCATCATCACCAATATATATCAGATTATTATTAGTATACGTTCCCTTATTTATTATGTAGTGGCAGGGCCGGCCCTGGGAAAAGTCGAAGGGGTAGGGTTACAGATTCAGCGAAGGCGCGAAGCGCCGAGCCTTCTAGAGGGGTCCGGGGGCATGCCATTCCGGAAAATTTTGTTTTCAAGGATGCAAAATGGTGCAATCTGAACCTTGAAAAAGCCATTTGTGATGGTCTGGGACTTTGAGCTTTTTGATCAATTGAACTGACAAACTCTGGGGTACAAAACTTATCCTCTGCCCCTCCCTTAAAACAACAACAACAACAACAACACACACACAAACATTTATTTATCAGCAGAGATGTTTTGTATACTATTAATATTCACTACATTTTGTTGATCGTTAACGATATAAAGTTTTACCTTCTAGTTTATGAACATCACCGCCCTGGTTTCAATTTCAGTCTTGCTGCACTAGGTTCCTCGGCATTAGTACCATTTGTGAATTGTATCTTCTGGCAAAACAGTTCACTGCCTCTTTGAAGTCAATATCAACATCCCTCGTGCACTTTCAGTAAAGCAAGTCCATTGTGTCTCTGTTGCCCCATTGTAGAGCGCAGGTAGTTTTTCAGGTTGCGCAACTGACTGTTTGAACGCTCACACTTGGCAATAGTAACAAGCAGGATGCAAAGGTTCTTTAGCATGATGAACAGGTTGGGATAAAAATCCCTGTCACAATGTTTCAGTGCTTCTGATGCCGTGGATGGGATGATAGCTGTCGCATTCTCAGCAGCACTTCGCCATTTGCAAACCCACTGTTGGTATTCTGCATCAAGGGTAGCGTTATCTGGTAGGTCAGACTCCCACAACATTGCCAGTGTCTTCACCCCTTCTGGAACCTGCATGAAACCATCCTGATTGTCTATTAAAGTGCTTGGCACCAGACAGAGACCATCAACTGCTAGGTCAGCATTTTTGAATCTCGAGTCCAATTCGGTTGACAGGTGTTTAAGAAAGGATTGGCAATGCTAATCTTGAAATATTCGTCTGGAGTGGCCGCAGGTTGGTTGTCACGGAGAGTCTGTCGGGATGCTTGACGAGGAACAGTAACATCAGTTGTCAAAGCATTTGCCATTTTGCTGACTTCACCAAACCAGGCAACAAACGCTGTGTTGACATCTCTTCTAATAAAGACATGCAGTTACTGACCTCTTTGATTTCCATGTAGGCATCGACAACATCTTTTGTCCTTTTTTGCAGCTTCACTGTCAAGGGTTTTAAGTAACGCAAACAATTGCGGACGACAACGAATGCAACGAGGAAAACACTGCTGCTCAATGTGTGGAGAAAGCCAGTTGCCTTGGTCAATGTCTCACTGTCCCAATTGTCACTGTCTTCACACATTTATCCCAAACAGTCGTGAACAACCAGGAAGAGGCATGTATAAACCTCCAGTGCTTCATGTTTTTCTACCCATCTTGTTATGCACAGATCAACAAGCTTTGTCTTAGTCGTATCAGACTGAGATGCTTCGATGGTATCTTCAAGTTTTCTTTGTCTCTTTGGAGAGTTTGAGAAAAACAGTGACAGTTCCCTCAGTGCTCCCATCATGTTCTTCACAGCAGGCAAGCCGCATGCTTTTACAATGGATTAAAAAAATCATTTTTTTTAAAAAGTTTGGAGGGGGGGGGGGTCCGGAACCCAGGTAACCCCCCCCCCCCACCCCTCCCTGGGTCCGGCCCTGAGTGGTGGGGTGGTAGTGATTGTTGGGAGAGAAGCGAAGTGATGGAGGAAGTAGGGTGAAGAAGTCTCATTCACACATTCTCTCTCTATCCCGAACGACAGTTCGTTGATGACCGTGGCAAGTTTGTTTTTGTTCAAAGAACATCATATTCAGAGAGCAAAGGCAGTACTCGTGGAGAGAACAGCTTGGCAGCGGTCGAGAGATCGTATCATCGTTGGGATCTATCCTCTCTCCTCCATTTCTCTTTCTTTCTCTATTTTTTTCTCCTCCCTTCGTCTCTTCCTCACCGTCCCCAAAACGTTACGTTACGGAAATAGATTATGACGCCCTCTTTTTGTGTTGTAGAAAGACTATCTACTCCCGAATAACTAAAGGACCCAATTTTAGCCACAAAAATTTAAAGAATTCAGCAGTGAAACCGTCAGAGCCTGGACTTTTATAGTTTTTCATGTTTTTCAGAGCAAAACTTGCTTCGTCTAGTGTTATTTCTCCTTCAAGTGCATGCCTTTCTTCTGCCGTTAGAGATTTTACATTAGTTACAAAGTCAGAAATATGTAGTATTATTATTATTATTATTATTATTATTATTATTATTATTTGGTGGTGGTACATGATGATTTGTGCTTTGAGCTGAGATTTTATGGGTAAAAAGGCATTATAAAAATATTTTTATTGTTATTGTATTGATGATGATGTTGTTGTTGTAGTTGTTGTAGGGGTGCCGGGGGTTTCAGTATAAATAGTATCCCCACTTTCTGAAAAGTTAGTGATTTAAATTCCCACTGTCGCTGTCTTTCTCCTTTGTTCTTTCTCATTCCTACTCTGTTCTCTCAATCTACTATACTCTCTTCTTCTTCGCTAGACCAGTCACCTACCTTTTTTCTTGAAAACTCTTCCGGGACAAAACTCCTCATTTGTTTGTGAGGTCTGTTGGATCAGCTTAGAAATATTGGACGCTTTCTGCCAGGTGGTCACTGGGGCTTCCTATGATGTTATTATTTAGCAATGTAGGCATTTTATATGTATGTGTTTTGTTGATATTTTATAATGATGTTTATATTCTATTTTGTTTTTGTAAACGGGGGTTCGATAAATTAGAGTATAGCTTCAGTATCCCCTGCTTGGGATGTTTTTATTGTAAAGTGACCGGCTGGTGGATTTCCTTCAGTGTACGCTACCACTAGGGATGTTTCGGCAGATCTTTTAGGCGGATCAGGGGCGAGTCCTCTTTCGAAGTTGTGGTCTTGATTTTGTGGTCCTGATTGGGCTCGAAAGAGTCCGCTGAACCTAAAGCAATAATCATATAATGTAATGTAATGTTGTTGTTGTTGATGATGATGATGATGATGATGATGATGATGATGATAATCAGGGCCGGATCCAGGGGGGGGGGGGGGGTACCTGGGTTCCGGAACCCCCCCCTCCAAACTAAAAAAAAAAAATAATTTGGTTTTATGCAAAGAGGTTTAATTTTTTTAAATTGTTTTTAAAACATTGCAGTTTTTATTCACTTTTGGTCCAAGGTACAAATAGTTATTTATAGACAATTCAACGGAAATCCATTTCAAGGGATCCGTTGAAACGTCCAAAGCGTTTTCCCGTTGTAACGACCAAGTAACCCAACCCCTAAGCCTAAATTAGTAAATGCAGCCATATTTTCCTGTTCTGTCCGCAAGCCTCTTCCAGCACCTTCACCTTGATACTGCCCTAATCCCCCAAAAACGACTTTTTAGAAATATTAATTAAGATGCTAAGTTGATAATTATGAACTATAATTCGTTGCCTGGTTTGGTGAAGTCAGCAAAATGGCAAATGCTTTGACAACTGATGTTATTGTTCCTCGTCAAGCATCCCGACAGACTCCGTGACAACCAACCTGCGGCCACTCCAGAAGAATATTTCAAGATTAGCATTGCCATTCCTTTCTTGGAACACCTGTCAACCGAATTGGACTCGAGATTCAAAAATGCTGACCTAGCAAGTTGATGGTCTCTGTCTGGTGCCAAGCACTTTAATAGACAACCAGGATGGTTTCATGCAGGTTCCAGAAGGGGTGAAGACACTGGCAATGTTGTGGGAGTCTGACCTACCAGACAACGCTACCCTTGATGCAGAATACCAACGGTGGGTTTGCAAATGGCGAAGTGCTGCTGAGAATGCGACAGCTATCATCCCATCCACGGCATCAGAAGCACTGAAACATTGTGACAGGGATTTTTATCCCAACCTGTTCATCATGCTAAAGAACCTTTGCACCCTGCCTGTCACTATTGCCGAGTGTGAGCGTTCAAACAGTCAGTTGCGCAACCTGAAAAACTACCTGCGCTCTACAATGGGGCAACAGAGGCTCAATAAACTTGCTTTACTGAAAGTGCACAGGGATGTTGATATTGACTTCAAAGAGGCAGTGAATTGTTTTGCCAGAAGATACAATTCACAAATGTTACTAATGCCGGAGAACCTATAGTGCAGCAAGACTGAAAGTGAAAGCAGGGCGGTGATGTTCATAAACTACAAGGTAAAGCTTTATACCGCTAGCGATCGACGAAAAGTAGTGAATAATAATAGTATACAAAACATCTCTGCTGATAAATAAATGTTTGTGTGTGTGTTGTTGTTGTTGTTTTTGGTTTTTTTTTAAGGAAGGTGCAGAGGATAATTTTTGTACCTCAGAGTTTGTCAGTTCAACTGTTAAAAAAGCTCAAAGTCCCAGACCATCACAAATGGCTTTTTAAAGGTTCAGATAGCACCAGATTGCACCATTTTGCATCCTTGAAAAAAAAAATGTCCGGGGGGGGAGGGGGGGGGGGCATGCCCCCGGCCCCCCCTAGAAGTCTCGGCGCTTCGCTCCTTCGCTGAACCTGTAACCCCCCCCCCCCCCCCCTTCGACTTTCCCCAGGTCCGGCCCTGATAATTATGATGATGATGATAATAATGATGATGATGATGATGATGATGATGATACCATATAGATAGATAGATAGATAGATAGATAGATAGATAGATAGATAGATAGATAGATAGATAGATAGATAGATAGACCTAGCAAATGATAAATTTGTATGTATGTATAGATCTAGCAAATAATAAAGATGATATAATATGCTTGAACTTTATTATGTTGTGACTTGTAGATGAAGACAACTTGTAATATAAAGACATTACTTGTCACAGTGCATAGCTTCAAATATTTAGGAGCCATTGTATTAGACAATGGGTCCCGACAGGAAGTCCTCTCCAGGATCGTACAAACAACTGCTGCCCTGGCAAGGTTGAAGGCCACTTGGAAAGACAGGACCATCAGTCTACATTCAAAGATAAGACTGCTGCGCTCCCTTGTCATCTCCATCTTCCTATACGCTTGCGAAACATGGACCCTCACAGCAGATCTACAACGAAGAATACAAAGCATGGAGATGAGGTGTTACAGAAGACTTCTGGGCATGTCCTATACCCAGCACATCACCAACGACGATCGAAAGTCCCACAGACCATCACACAAGCCATTGGACAACACGATGACCTGCTCACATTATTATTATTATTATTATTAGTAGTAGTAGTAGTAGTAGTAGTAGTAGTAGTAGTAGTAGTAGTAGTAGTAGTAGTAGTAGTAGTACGTAGTAGTAGTAGTAGTAGTAGTAGTTGTTGTGATAAGTAGTCGGTAAGTCTCGGCTACTTTGTGGATTATTGCATTCAAAGCACATGTACGAAAAAAATTAAGGAACATTAATTATCGATTCCATTGATAGCTTGGTTTTAATTATTCAACTATTTTCTCTTGCTCCCTTTTTTCATCGAAATCGAAAGTAAAAAGAACCAAGGGAGGCTACTGTAACTATTGTTTACAAGTATGGCGACTTCAATGTGTACGAAAGCATTAGTTTGCTCGTGTTTCTTTACCAGCAACATTTTTATCAAGAAGTATAAGCTCCATGTCTCTTATTTTGATAAAACACAGTTTCTGGCAGATTATTCAAAGGTTTGTTGATCACCAGTTTTAAACAATAACATCTGTGTATATAGTTCCACAGAAGGTCTAACAGTCGCCAACTTCCGTTTTACGACTGACCCCCCCAAAAACGCCTTTCCTACCTTTTGTGTCCACTTCAAGCTCAAACGGAGGCTGCCGACGAATCACAAACACTCATAGCAACACATTCGTATAATTTCAATTAAATTCAGCTCCAAATTCACTGCGAATTTGTTCCAAAACGGAGTCACAAGAGCTGGTCCGATTTTGACTCCACGCCGCTAGTCGAACCGGATGCATACCCACTGTCATTGGTCGCCTAAAAATACACGCTATTAGGCCTAGTGAAGGGCGGACTACTAACAGATTTGAAAGTCGCCAACGATAATGTGTTGATATTGCAAGAGTAGTCCGCCCTTCATTAGGCCTAATAGGGTGTATTAATAAGCAACCAATGAGAGAGCGCGCAAGGCAGTTGGAATGTATCCGCAGCGACTAGCGGCGTTGGGAAACCGAAGGCGGTGAGTGTGGGACCTTGTATACTATGTACGTATGTAGGAGGCCCATGAGTTTACAAAGACGAAAGAAAAGACTTCAGAGCCTGTGATAGTTCCTAGTAAAAATAACCGTTGCCGTTGAGCTCTACTTTACTGGTATTTGTTTCGATAAATATTTCATTACGAATGCCATTGGATTTTCACCGGAAGGAGTGTTGGACCCCTTATACGACTATTACACAATCTTTCATAAATTATTTATGGTTACATTATATAGTCAGAATTGGCTCCTATGGCTGACTTAATTGTCATTCTGTATCAGCTCCAAATCCAGAGAGTTTTTATCATTTGACATTCTATTTTTATGAGTATGTCTATATATTAATTATTGTTTTCTCTCTATTTTTTTTCTTTAGATCCTTAGAAATAGAGGGTGTGTTACCGAAAAGCAATTTGCAGAAGTGGTGTCTGAGGTCAGTGATGGAACTTTTATAAATTGTTTGTTTGATTCCGCTCAATGTGACACTCTGTTAATTGTAATTTTTAAAAAAAAATTCATTTTACTTGTTTAAATGAGATTTATTTAATTATTTATTTATTTCAATGGGATGTGATCAGTTGAGGTGATGCATGTATTTTATTTTCATCTTCCAGGTTGAGGCAGAAGTGTCAAGAAGGCAACATTTGGGAGAAGCTTCGCTTAGGCGACAAGAGGAGATTCACAAGAATTATCAGCCCCTGCACAGCTGTGTCTATGAGCTCAAGGTAATGTATGTTTATATACTCATTAGTTTTTCTAGGTCGTGATTCCTTATTTAGAGTAATGTCACAGTAAGTTCTATGTCCTTATGTCCCTTAATTTAAGCTTCACATCTTTGAGCAGGTGGGACAAAATTCACAAACTTGTTATAGTTTAGTCTAGATTTATTAAACTTAGTTTGATTTGATTTCATTTGTTTTTAAATTATTTGTTTTAAAAAATTGTATATGTCACTACAAAGAGTTGTTTGTGTGTGGGGGAGTGAAAGGGGGAGGGTGGGAGGGAAAGAAGGAAGGAGAGAGAGAGAGAGAGAGAGAGAGAGAGAGAGAGAGAGAGAGAGAGAGAGAAAGATCTGACATTACAAGCTTGTTATCTGTAATATTTTGACGTAGTTTGCAATTATTATTATATTATAACCTCTACCTCATTCTTTTATGTGTGTGTGTGCGTTGGTGTTTGTGTGTGTGGGTATGTAGAAACGACGTTACTCTGACATACACTTGAAACTCTACATACTTTCTTTTGACTTTTTTTGACTGCCCCGTTGTTATTAGGAGGCACTGTGGTCTAATGGTAGTGCTTCGGCTTGCGGATCGGAAGGTCCCGGGTTCGAGCCCTGGCCGGGCCATTGTGTTGTGTCCCTGGGAAAGACACTTTACTCCTGTTTTCCTACTCCTTCGGATGAGAGTATAAACCGAGCTAGGTCTAGTCTGTGTCGCATACATTCCATCATAACGGACTTTAAAGATCCTGACGCTCATGTCCTAGACGGGTGAGTGCTGGTGACAAGAAAACACCCAGCATGCACCTAGGTCCTTCTCCCCCATTCCTGGCTGCCCAGGATTGTGCTCAGTTGTCCGGGCGTCAGACCATGCGCCCAAAGGCTGCGGGTGGGCGTCTCGGGCGGCTTGAGTTAGATCCTGTATCGGCCAGCGCCTTGAGCAGCTCTTGAGCTGGAAAAGCGCTATATAAAAACGATTAAATAAAATAAATAAATATTTTGACGTCAAAATAGTGTTCCCGTAGGGTTAGGTCTGGGTTAATCTTAGGGTTAGGTTAAGGGTTAGGGTTAGAAATAGCTTCAAAAATTGAAAATGTCAAAATAATGTCAAAGAAAAGGGAAGTGTGTCAAAATAATGTATGTAGAGTTTCACAATAGCCATCACAACGTCGTTTCTACAGAGATTTTATTGTAATGCTCCCACTGTGTTATTTTAATGTGTTAATGCTGCCACAGTTAGTGCTTAATATGAAATAAATGAAGTTGTGTTGTGGTTTCATGTGTTGTGTTGTGTTATGTTGCATTGTATTGTATTGTAAACCCTCTCTGATAGTCCAATGATCTGAATATTATATTTTTTAACTTTCATTGTGCATGGTTTACAAGTAATTGAAAAGGAAATCATTCTTTTCTTTAAAGCCTGTTACCTAACGATACCAGGATGAGAGTTATCTTATCATAAATGTGTCCTGGCAGGAAGAGTTCTTGGCCCCAGAATTTCTGATGTTGATATCAGCAGCTAAAAAAGATGGTGCTACAGCTGATTGCTTGTTTCCACTCATGGAGTCATTGGGCAAGTATTTTTGTTAGGCCTGACCCAACCATGTAAGATTTAATAGATAGTTACAGATGCTACAGCATTTTTGACTCACAAGCATAGCAATGTGAGTCTATGTACCCCCTCCCCCGCCAATTTCTTCCCCCCCCCTTTTCCTTCCCTCCTCCTCCCTCTCCATCTTTCAAAATAATTTTTTTAAACGATTTTTGCAAATCTGTGCGAGATGAGTCCTAAGTAGCCCAAAAATGATATTAAAAAAAAAAATTGTTGTCTGTCCGCCGTTTACTGTCTGCATGAGCAAAACTTGCAAGTGGATTAATATCTCAGAACCCATTTCAGCTATCACAACCAAACTTCATAAGATGGTGTATATTCGCATATATCCATGAAACTTCATAAATGATCAGTGAATGAATGACTTCACTTCAAGGTCAAGGCCATAAAATCAACAAATGTTATTAAAAAAAAAGTTATTGAATTGATTCTTTGATGCATGGTAGATGTCAATGAGACACATCCTATGCCCATTTGGTCAACCACACTCCAAGGTCAAGGTCACTGGGGCTGTTCAAAGTCAGTTAGTATAGGTACTTTAAAGTGACCTTTCCCCTAAACTATGAGAGATATATAAAGTTCAAACTTGTATTTAGAGATGATAGGTTGATATTTAATATGTTTTCTGTTTTTGCTTTGATCTTGAAGGTCAAGGTCATTTTAGGACTTGCAAAAACCTAAAAAAAATAGGTCATCATACAGTGGAATGGCTTTATGTAACCCAGAGCATGCAACAACATTGGGCTACTTGAACATATAGCATGAGAGAACACGTGAAGGTCAAGATCATTCCATGGTCAAGGTCACTGAAGGTCAAAGTCATCGCAAAGTAACTTTTTTTGGCATAATACAATTTTTGCTATAGTTTATTTCCTATTACCTGAGTGTATTTGGAGCCGGAGGTCAAAGTCATCTCAAGGTCAAGAGCATAGAAAGATCAAAATTGGTTATTACTTTGCATTTTAATGCCATTGTTAAAATTTTTTTCTTCTGGGCAGTCATTTTCATGTTAAATATTGCAAGTTCCATAAGGAGCATGTGAGTCATATGGACTTTACCCTTCTAGTTTATATTACTATTAACAATATGAATTAACATAATTATGACTACAGTAAATAGGTCTAGAATATGCAGGGATAAGGGGCTGAATGTTCAGTTTTGTTCTTAGTTCTATGAGGAGCTTGCGTGAGAATGGTTGTACAGAGAATTGATGTATTTAGATGTTTCAGTTTATTTTTTAAATTAATTTGTATTTTATTCTATACTGCCTAAGTTGTGTGAATGTTATTGTCTATGATTGTTGTACACTGTGAACACATTTTTCTTGCTGGAACAATAAAGATTCTGATTCTAAGATTATAAATGAAGCTCTAATCTGTACACTCATGCATTTCATTGCCACAGACTTTTAAAGAGCCTGATGCCCATGTCCTTGTTGCATAAACGCACCCAGCAAGCACTAGGCAAAAGTAAACTTTGACCTTGACGGTAAAAGTAGCCAGTGCCGGTAAAGGATCAAATGGTGTAACAAAAATCTTGAGGCAAAACAAGCCCGCAAGCCCTGTAGTACGTTCTATTTCAATAATGGTACAGGACGCAGTCAATATACAAATTTCAAAAATTAAAAATCGAGTTTCTTTCCGTCTTCCAATAGCGATCTCCCTGCCTTTACACCACCTGTTTGAGTGCTTGGTGTGTATTTGGTGTGTGTGAGGGTGGATGAGACAGGTGAGCGTGTATGTTGGTATAGATCGCCGCGCTTTGAGCCTGATTGATTTGGGGAGGGGCGCGTGTATAGCATCCTGTATTATTATTATTATTATTATTATTATTATTATTATTTCCAGATTCCTCCTCCATCACCCTCCTCCCCCTTCCTCCCCCCCATTCCACTTCTCTCAGTCGTTCAGTATCACTCAGTTGTCTAGGGCGTTAGATGTTGCAGCAAGTACAGTTGGCACCTTGGGAATGGCTTGAGTTAGATCCTGTTCTTGGCTAGCACCACGAGCAGCTCTTTGAGTAAGAACAAAAAAATTTATATTCACTATTCATTTGCATTGAATTGTAGGTAGGGAGGTGTATGGGTTCCCAGTCTTCACTGACCACTTTTGTCAGCTTGTGCTGGAAGAGCTGAACAACATAGAAAACAGTGACAGCCCTAAGGAGAGGCCCAACACCATGAACAAGTTTGGGGTAAGTATTATATATAGTCAAAACAAAGTTGCAAGCTTTCCATCGTCTTCCAGTCATCAAGGAAAACGTGAACAAACGCGTCTAATGCGTTAGTATTCTTGTACATGTAATTGATGGCTGTATGTCATTCCTGTGATGGGTGATAAAGATGTTTTATTTTCAATTGAATGGAATTTGAAAAGACTGTATAATATGCCGAAATTCTTGTTCCAGTCGTAACGGACAATTATTTTTTTATTTAATGTGCAGAAAGTCTTCATCCTGCTTTCATTCTTGACCCTCAACTGCTGTGTCAAAATCTTATCGATAGTGTTGGGACTGTCTCATTGAAAGTGTATCAGTATTTAACGCTTGCAGCTGCATTTTGTACCATATATACACCAGCTGCCATAACAACTGTGCCTTATAACACCACCACCTCCTACCTCCCACCTCCCACCTCCCATTCTTCCCTTGCCCGCTATCCCGACTACTTGTTTAAGGCTCAAAAGAGGGACTATCTTAAATGTAACACTATAAAAGACGAGAAAAGGTGTGTTGAAAGCCACAATTTTTTTTTAACTTGCACTCTGGACTGGTAACTACCGCAGAATTGGTCATGATGATTATATTTGGGTCACCTTTTACTGTCAGTGATTGATGTTTTTTTGATCAGTGTTTGTGTGTTTGTGAAGGTTCTGCTGAATGAATTTGGTTTCAACCCTGGCCTGTTGGATCCGTTGCGGCATGACTACCTGGCACCCATCACCTCCCTTCTGTTCCCTCATTGGGGAGGACAGTGTCTGGACTCCCACAAGGCTTTCACTGTCACCTACGACCTTGAAAACGACCTGGACCTCAGCTGCCATTTTGACAATGCAGAGGTCACCTTGAATGTGACCTTGAGCAGAGACTTCTCTGGTGGGGATCTATTTTTCTTTGGAATGCACGGAGAAGAGATTGAAACTAAGAACAAGGTGACGCATGGACCCGGAAAAGAAGAAGAGAGACGGGAGGAGGACAAGGCATTGTTGAAAGTCTCTCATCGACCTGGCTGGGGCGTTCTTCATCGCGGCCAGCACATGCATGGGGCGGAGCCTGTGGCCAGCGGCAGACGGAGCAACTTGATCGTCTGGATGAGGTCATCACGGGTGAGGAACTCTCTGTGCCCAATGTGCGGGGAGGTCCCAAAGCTATTGGAAGTTCAAGGTCTGGACGATGGCTTTAGAGATGCTGGATCAGCACAGATCAGTCCTCGGGTGGTTAATGTGTGCAGAACATTATGAGTACCCCCACTGCCCCTATTTTTGTATAAATTTCATTTCATCAAGTGTTGGTGTATAGAACAGTTCAAGGATCGAGATTTAATCTGTTTGCCCTTTTTTGCGGTGTGGAGGATAAAATAATATGCACATCAAATAAAAATCAGTAAAAAAATAATAATAATAACAGAAAGAAATTTTAATGTAAACAGTCACCTTGTCTAACAATAACTTCTTGTGGATACTGTTAGCATCATTAGCACACACAGTTCCCTAATGTTACAAATGTATTCAAATTTAATTATGTAGTTTTTCCCTCCAGGGCTTCCCATTATGCCAAGATCGGGCGTAATCACGCTTTAGACCCTCAAATCACATCTTAGAATCGCCGATCAAGCGTGAGAAGTAAGTCTTAAATGTTACAATAAGTTGGTCCTGAAAACACTGAAAAATCTATCTATGGTGTGAGAAGATCGTGAACGCAACGATAATTGCGCATTATTTAAATTAACGTCGATAAGCAATGCATAAAGGCTTTTATTCTGAGCGAGTGTCTGACAAACAGCTGCTTCTTCACTCTTTCGGAAAAAATGGTATCTAAAATTAGCATGGCCCATGGGACTGAAAAGTTAGCTCGATGTCCATTAGTTTATTTTCTGCACTATCAACCAACCACAAAGCTCCGAATTCGTCGCGCTATGCTCAAGAAGTGAGGTGGAGGTTGATGTGAGTGTGTATGTGTGAATCACTTGTATGTGTGTGTGCATGATGTGGGTGTGTGTGTGTGTGTGGGTGTGTGTGTGTGTGTTGATTTGTGAAGAGTGTGCGCATATGCTTTTGCCAATCATTTGTTTCCCACTTTTTTAAACGCTTAACAAGGAGTGAATAAAAAATATCCTTAAAATTGTAAATGGAAGTGGGGACGCATGCCCTACCTTTGAACTTGTACAGCGGATGCAATTTTCCAGTGGATTCTTGCGTACATGGACCATGCAAAGCAAAGTCATTGAAGTTTGGATGCATGTTCTTTCATTCTTTTTCACATACCCATGTCTGTATGTCCATAGTAAAAATTATTTTGAATTACTGTCTCAGACTGTCTCTTGTGTTTGTAGCTGTATAGTCTTGTTGTACAACTTATTGCAGCATGTGACTGGGTAAATCTTATGAGAATCGGTAGGTCTGACTAGGGCTTTAAGTCTGAGCTCTTCCCTCACAAATCACCGCTTCTGCACTCTCTCTGTCTCTCTTTCTCTTTCTCTCTCACTGCTTCTGCACTCTCTCTGTCTCTGTCTCTCTCTGTCTGTCTCTCTCTCTCCCCACTCTCCCCTCCCCCTCTCCCCGCGTGGGAGTGCCGGGGGTTTCAGTATAAATAGTATCCCCACTTTCTGGAAACATAGTGCTTTAAATTCCCACTGTCGCTGGCTTTCTCCTTTGTTCTATCTCATTCCTACTCTCTTCTATCAATCTACTATACTATCTTCTTCTTCGCCAGACCAGTCACCTACCTTTTTTCTTGAAAACTCTTCTGGGACAAAACTCCTCATTTGTGTGTGAGGTCTTTTGGATCAGCTTGGAAACATTGGTTGCTTTCTGCCAGATGGTCACTGGGGCCTCCTATGATGTTATTATTTGGCAATGTAGGCATTTTATATGTGTGTGTTTTGTTGATATTTTATAATGATGTTTATATTCTATTTTGATTTTGTAAACGGGGGTTCGATAAATTAGAGTATAGCCTCAGCGTCCCCTGCGTGAGATGTCTTTATTGTAAAGTGACCGGCTGGTAGAGTGCCCTCAGTGTTACCGCTAGGGTTGTTTCGGCAGATCTTTTATGCGTGTGGATCAGGGGCGAGTCCTCTTTCAGCGAAGTTGTGGTCTTGATTTTGTGGTCCTGATTCGGCTCTTTGCAGTCCGCTGAACTCTGTAAGCAATGAATAACTAACTCTTTCTCTCTCTCTCTCTCTCTCTCTCTCTCTCTCTCTCTCTCTCTCTCTCTCTCTCTCTCTCTCTCTTTCGCTCTCTCTCTCTCTCTCTCTCTCTCTCTCTCTCTCTCTCTCTCTCTCTCTCTCAACTTGTGCCAGGGTTTATCTTAATTTTATCTGCCAGTCAAAAGTAAGCTGACCACGTGTCTTTTGGATTAAAATACAGACACACCAACTCTCCCACAGCAAACTGCTTACCGGAAAAGAAAATAGGAATTATTATCAGTTGCAAATGTCACTTGATCTAGATCAATCATTTGAACCACCAGCACTTATATTACAGAATACAGAAATCTTTACTAAATTCCAAAATGAGAAATTAATTGATAAACTGTGTTACTGAACATGAAGTAAAACGTCATGCTACTTCAATAATAATATCAAATCTATTTCATACATCCAACACAGCCAAATTATAAAACAGTAACTCTAGCTTAGGAATCGCATTACATGTATATTAGGATTAAAACGATAAATACTAATTATATACGTGCTCGAATTAAGCCATACACAAGACAACACTACAAAGGAGCGCCAGAGATTTCTGATGATCAATGTTAGGGTGACGACGTGGTGATTCGTCCTTAACGCTAACGCAATAGGACGTTAAGCTTCGTTATTCCTCCTTGTCAGTTCTGCATGCTTAGTAAATAATATAGTATAGTATAGTATAGTATAGTATAGTATAGTATAGTATAGTATAGTATAGTATAGTATAGTATAGTATAGTATAGTAAACAGGGAAAGGTGTTCCCTTAACCTTTCGGTTGTTGGTATGAAGCCTCTTTTTTCTCTGGGCTAGCTTAATGAGGGTGGTGCCCATCTCTCTCTCGCTGCTTTATCTTCCCCCTGTTCCAAACAGAGCCAGGTGGCCATTCACAGCTGGGTGTGTTGTGCTCATGTTTCATTATTTGTGTCGTTCAGTCGTTGTGCCTTCCTAGCATTGCCTCCCATCCAAATACTATCCAGTACCAACGTTGTGCTTCATGAAATGGTTATCTAGGGTGTGCCCGAACCACTGTTCCACTGCACGCACCCAGTATAGTATAGTATAGTATAGTATAGTATAGTATAGTATAGTATAGTATAGTATAGTATAAAATAGTATAGTATAATATAGTATAGTATAGTATGGTATGATATGGTATAGTATGGAATGGCATAGTATAGTATAGTATAGTACCATATGGTATGGTATCATATGGTATAGTATAGTATAGCAAATTATAGTGGTCTTCACAGAGCGGGGCAGGGCCGTGAACGTAAGCGTGGTCGTCCTGCTGGGCAACTCGCTGATGAACACCCCATCTACTTCTTCATGAGTCGCTCGTACTGCCAGACCCTCAAGCGTGTGCTGACCGGCCGGCTCTGTCGCCCTGCCCCTCCGCCCTGGCTGGAAGATCACAAGTTAATCCCCCTTCGATCTTGACGTAGCACCAGAAGCCACGACCTCGCTCTATCAGGTGGTAACACCAAAAGCAAGGAGAATAGCTGTAAAGAGGATATCGACAAATAGATGACTGGTAACTCTACTGGACAGCCTGGCCGTTTGCGAAACACTGCAGTGTGAATGACTGAATTATTTTTTAAAACTCTCAATGTCTAAAACATTTAAAGGCGCAGTCTACTTATCCTGTCATAAGGAAAGTTAGTCTTGCCTTTGAGCACCAAAACTATGGTTCATACCACCTTCTTCAACAAAGCGATTGATACGCTATTTAGACCTACTGTCTAATAACTGGGGAAAAACATGTTAGCATTAGCGAAATAGCTGTCACAATTGAATGAAATATATGTACCGGTAACTAAAATGTTGTTTTAGGTATGTATGACTTCTGTTTTCTGCTGCATTTAGTAGAAGCATTGATTGATGTTTTGTCATATTTTACGGCCAATAATACCCGTGCTACCATTGCTTGCCATTGCCCGCAGCGACACTTCTAATCATTTTTGTTGGGAATTTGGATTTCGGTAAACTGGATCTCCTGAACAATGCTCAGGTCCTCGCAACCCAAACACTGAATGTGCTGGAGGTTCTGTGGAACTCATCAGTAATACGAGTACAGAAGCTGCTTCTTTTTAAATGGTCCTGCCAATTTTGTACAATGACCTGTTAATTCTTTTGTTTGTGTCTATTGGTATAAGATTTACTGTGTAATAAGTAAAAATGTTGTTACTATGTATTGGCCTAAGTAACTATCACGTTCTGCGAGGGGAATGCATGTGTACTATTGTATTAAGTAACTTATCACCGACTTAGAGTGTAAAGCATAAATATGATAATCTTTGCACTATCGGTGACAGACACACGTCAATCATTCTAGACGCCTTCCTCGCTATCGTTATGATTTACACACTACCCTGTATTTCAGATCATAAGTAAAGCGAAAGCATCCAGCTAGTGGCGAGTTTTGTATTGTTTTATTCACTGCACTACGATCATGCTGGTGAAGTCTGTTCCAGAGATGAATATTCTATCTTCCATGCAGTAAAAAGAAAGAGATTTTTCTTATATAGCGCTCTTACAAGCTCAGAGAGCTTCTCAAGGCGCTGGCCCGTAATATCCAGCAACCACACAATAGTTTGCTGAAGTCAGGATTCGAACCCACGTCGCCGAAGATGCACTCACACAAGTCATGCGCTCTGACCACTGAGCTATCCCCTGCCGCCAGTATGCTAACCTGGACGCGCACGTGCACGCGCGCCCACCCACACACATTACATTATTATTGCTTTAGGTCCTCACACACACACACACACACACACACACACACACACACACACACACACACATCAAACCGGTAGTCATTGGTCTATCAAACTTCTTTCTATAAGGCCTGATATTATGAAGATTAGCCTGCATATCTTTTTCCTGTCAACATCTTATAATAATAATAATAATAATACAGGATGCTATGTACGCGCCTTTCCCCAAGGCTCAAAGCAAAGATCTATACATACACGCTCACCTGTCTCATTTACCCTCACACACACCAAATACACATACATCACTCAAACAGGTGGTGTAAAGGCAGGGAGATCGCTATTAGAAGACGGAAGAAAATCGAATTTTTTATTTTTGAAATTTTTATATTGACTGCATCCTGTACCATTATTGAAGGGAGGGAGGAAACCGGAGTGCCCGGAGAAAACCCTCGATGACCTCAATAGTCTCGTACCTAAGTCACATACGTTCGCCCCTTGCGGGAATCGAACCCGCGACCTTCGGCATAGGAAACTGGCGACTTATCCACTGCGCCACGAGCCACCCTCTTAAAGCTTAGATCACTGCAAGAGTTTTCTCCAGAAGGCCAAGTTGTGTCGGTATAGCCTACTACATTCTCCAAGCCGTTATGTTCAGCAGTATTTTGCAAGGTACCAGTTTGATTCTTCTTTGGATATCAAAATGGTGAAGGCAGGCGTGTGATCCTCAGCTTGCGTCCAATACAAAGATTCTTCACACTGCGTAGCTAAGACTGGCCAGATAAAAAGGCGAACGTAGGCCTCGGCCATGCTCAGCTACGCAGTGTAGATTTTTGATGGTGTTATCTTTGGTCCCAAACCTCGTATATCAACCACGTCACCCATTGTCTCATACCCCATTGAAGACTTAAAACAGTCAACAACCGACTTTGAAACTAGCGGAGTGACAATCATTATTTAGTTGATTTCAGGAAGAAAGAGCCTTTCTTGCTGCTGTTCGTGGTTTAACTTCGATACATTGGTCTGTATAGTCTTTCTTCCACGTAAAATGTGTTGACAAAAATTAAGTAAATGAGTAAGTGAAGATTAAGTTTACATGAAACCACTTAGTAACTAATTATTACTAGCAACAAGACCATAATTACTTACGCGCGTTCTTTGCTAAAAGCACGAGCTACTGTAAATCATTTGAATTTACTTTCTAAAAAAAGAAAGCAATTGCGTTAAAAAATGTAAGGAAAAGGGAAGTCTTAGAAATTGGAATTGGATTTAACAAAAGCGTTGAAGATTGTTGTAAAAGTTTTAAATAGTGAAAGCATTTAAGATGTTTTATAGTGAAAGCATTTAAGATGTTTTATAGGTAAAGCCTTTGAGAGGATTTATATTAAAAGCATTTAAGATGGGTTTTTAAAAGTAAGAACCTTTAAGATGTTTTATAGTAAAGCACTTAAAATGTTTTAAAGTAAAAGCATTTAAAATGTTTTATAGTAAAAGCATTTACAGTGTTTTAAAATGAAAGCATATTAGATGTTTTATAGAGAAAACATTTAAGATGGAGTTTTAATAGTGAAAGCATTTAAGATGCTTTGTAGTGAAAGCATTTAAGATGGGATTTTAATAGCATTAAAATATTTCATAGTGACAGCACTTTAGATGTTTTGTAGTAAAAAGCATTTAAGATGTTTTCATAATGAAATATTTAAGATGTTTTATAGTGAACGCACTTGACGTTTTATATATAGTAAAAGCATTTAGAATGTTTTATAGTAAATGCATTTAAGACGGGTTTTAACAGAGAAATTATTTGAGATGGGTTTTTCATAGTAAAAGCTTTTAAGATGATTTATATTGAAAGCATTTAAGATGTTTTCTTATTATGTAATCGTAATTAATGTTATGTCCTTAAATGACCGATAATTATTTGTACACATTCATATGAAATGGTAATGGAACTCTGTACATTCGTGTCGCGAGCTTTGTGGCCAAGTGGGCTAAGGCAGGACTAACTTGCCTTGTCCACAGGCCAAAAACCAATGGCGCTTGACAGGTGTGGGTTCGATCCAGCATCTAGGCGTTATGTTTCTCCGAATATTATTTACTTTCGACTCGGGCCACGGCTCGGGGGTTTTCACCGGGTACTCCGGTTTGCTCCTCCAACAAAATTTCAAAATCACAACTACTGTTAGGTAGGTTGGGTTTGGGCACGCCAAAGACTGCGACTGCGCTTTCCCCAGGGGTAGACGGCCCAGAATTTCCCTATAGAAAAGGGACAATAAGGTAAATAAAATAAATAAACAATAAATAAATTGTTAGTTACCAAAGAAAATATTCCAAATCATTATGAAACCTCATCAAAAACAATCACTGTGGGTCAAATTATTTTAAATGTCCATTTCGTTAATTTGAATAGGTATTGGATGCAGTCCGTCTAAAATTTCAAATATACAATTCTATTTTCCTTTCATCTTCTAATAACGATTTGCCTTTACACCACGTGTATAAATGATGCATGTGTGCTTGTTGTGTATGTAGGAGTATCTGTGTGAGCGTGTATGTTGGTTACAGATCGCCGCTCTTTGAGTCTGATTTAGGAATAATGCGCGTATAGCGTCAATTAATAATAATAATAATAATAATAATAATAATAATAATAATAATAATAATAATAATTATTATTATTATTATTATTATTTTTAAATGATGATGATGATGGTTATTATTATTATTATTATTATTATTATTATTATTATTATTATTATTATTATTATCATCATCATCATCATTGTTAACGATATATACCGTTTAGAGAGTGCATACAAAAAAGTAAAATCAGGACTATTTTTTTAAAAAGCGGCTATAAATAATTATTCTTAATAGTTGCACTTTTAGTTTTGATTTTGATTTTTGACACTTTATTGTCCCTTTTTATGGGAAATTCTGGGCCGCCTCCCCTGGGGAAGGTGTAGTTGCAGTCTGTGGCGCGCCCAAACCCAACCTACCTAATATTTGCTGTGATTAAAAATTTTGTTGAGGAGCAAACCGGCGTACCCGTAAAAAAAAACCCCGAGACGTTGCCCGAGTCGAAAATAAATAATATTGGGAGAAACATAAACGCCCAGAGGCGGGATTGATCCTACAACAGTCAGGCCCCATTGGTTTCTAGCCTGTAGACAAGGCAAGTTAGTCCCGCCTTAGACCACGCGGTTACAACGCTCGTTAATTTCAGTATAAGTTTCGTAATACCTTATATAAAATACAACAATACAAGCCCACATTTAACGTCTTGATATATTTTCTGTTTGTTAGCCTTTGTTGTTTATTCCATCATGAAATAAATAAATAAATGAACAAGAGTGTATCTGTTAGAAATAAAAGTATGTATAGTAGGAAAATCGCTTTGCTTTTATTTTTATTTAGTTAACTGGTAAAAATAAATAACCCAGACAGAGATTATATTAAAAGTGTAGAACGGCCTTCATAAATATGCAGTAATTTTCAGAATCACCATCAACAATATGGAATTCTCTTTGCAAAATATTTATTTTCACCACTTTCAGCTAAATAATCTTTATTTAGAAGCATATTTTCTAAATAATCATTTGTTCACAAACAATGTAATATCTATCTAAATAATATATTTTCTCCCTAAATTATTTATTATTTACCTAAACAATATTATTTGGGTAAAGAAATCATGATTATAGGTAAATAAGGCATTGTTGCTAAATAAATAATTATTTACCTGTATAATGCATTATTTAACAGATTGTGTAAAAAAAAAAAAAAGTATTATTTAAAAATGTTTCTAAATATTTATTTGTTTACCATATATATTGCTTTTTTTTTTTTTTTAGCACTGTTGCTAAATAATGCATTATTTACGTAAAGAATTAATTGTTTAGGGACCGCATAATAATAATAATGTTCGTCTTATGTAAGGCGCCTTAGCCTAAGGATCAAGGCGCTGGCCGATACAGGATCTAACTCAAACCGCCAGAGACGCCCACCCGCAGACTTTGGGCGCATGGTCTGACGCCCGGACAACTGAGCACAATCCTTAGCCTAAGGATCAAGGCGCTGGCCGATACAATATCTAACTCAAACCGCCAGAGACGCCCACCCTCAGCCTTTGGGCGCATGGTCTGACGCCCGGACAACTGAGCACAATCCTGGGCAGCCAGGGATGGGGGAGAAGGACCAAGTGCCTGTTACCGGCACTCACCCGTCTAGGACATGAGCGTCAGGATCTTTAAAGTCCGTTATGATGGAATGTATGCGACACACAGACTGGACCTCGGTTTATACTCTCATCCGAAGGAGTAGGAAAACAGGAGTAAAGTGTCTTTCCCAGGGACACAACACAATGGCCCGGCCAGGGCTCGAACCCGGGACCTTCAGATCCGCAAGCCGAAGCACTACCATTAGACCACAGTTCATTATTTAGAGGATTCGCAGGTACATATCGTATTACTGTGAGGTTATGTTGTAGTGTTAAAGAAAATTGCAAAATCGTGATTTTACGCTGTTTTGCAATTTAAAATGAAGCAACTGTTTTATTTAACTCTAATTTTTATTCTTTCGCAACAGTATTAATATACGAAACTGCAACTGTAACGGCTCCGGAAAAAAGGTATCCATATTATTTCTGCATTGGCGTTCTTGCCTTCAGAACACTTCCACCATGTTTCTTGTCAGTCCGACCTGCAAATCCCGGGTAATTTTGCATAAGCTGAACGTTTCTTTTTGAAATTAAAACATAATTCAATTTAAAAGAACAAAAGGAAACACAGTTTCAACATAGGTTTTAGGTAAATAAATACAAAAAAGAAAGCTTTTTTACCTTCTGACGGCGATACTCAAAAAATGAACACTCCCACACAAAATTAATCTTGACCTTTCGTTTGTGTTCGGGACGTTTTATCTTCGAATTTGTGAAAGCGGTGTATATTGAAAAATAAATAATGAACACAATTTTTGGATATACAATCTTCGGAAAAACCTTGCATTTAATTAGAGAAAGCAGTAAAATTATAAGAATCAAGTTTTAAAGCGAATCCTGGAATCCCCTAGCTAAATAATGAAAATTGCAGTCAATAAACAATTTTTTTCCATAAATGCATTATTTTGCATCTTCTAAATAATACTTTATTTAGCAAATTCTGGTAAATATTGCATTATATAGGTAAACAAATCATTATTTAGTAACATTTATAAATAATACATTATTTGTTGTATCGATTTTTATTCATCAGATTAACATAAGTTGTACTGATTAATTATACTGATACAAACTGTAACACAATGTGCTAAATAATGCATTATATAGGTAAATAATTCTTTATTTTTGCAACAATGCTTTATTTGCCTATATCATGATTTATTTACGTAAACAATGTATTGTTGAGGTAAATAATAAGTTAAGCCTATTTACAGACAAAATATATTATTTTGAAAAATCGTACATTTTTTGTAAACTAATGATTATTTAGAAAATATGCTTCTATATAAAGATAATTTAGCTGAAAATGGTTAAAAAAAAAATCACCGAAAAATATCGCAAATAAATTAATATTTTAGAAAGGAAATTCCATACAAGAGTAATCAGACAACGCCTCCACAATGTCAAGCTCCAAAGCAACCCTCTTCCTAATAGAGAATATTTTGGCTCCTGATAAATTTGGTTCAGATCACCAAAAAGTAGTTCCAGAGAAACATTACCGTGATCTTGTGGCAGAAGCATCGGTTGTCAGCAAAACGGATGTCATGCCAGTTAAGGTGGACTCGCGCAACGCGCTCGTCTCTAGAACTACTGAAAAACTCACGGAAGGAACTAAAACAGAAAGCGATGCCAGATATCTAGAACTTGTTCCTCCGACGGTGGTGGATTTTCAAGGAGTTCTCCAGTGCTGCGATCCGGAGTCCAAGCTGCACGTGTTCTGCAATCATCCTTCCACTGCTGTCGCCATTTCCGGTAATTTAATTTAATTTATTTTAATTTAAACATTAAAACCATATTTTTCATCGCACGGACTTTAGATATCATGACGCAGAAATAAGTGCCAGATAATATCCTCCTCCTACTTCTCTCTTCCTTCTCCTCCTATCCTCCTCCTCCTTATCATCATCATCATCTTCTTCTTCTTCTTCTTCTTCTTCTTCTTCTTCTTCTTCTTCTTCTTCTTCTTCTTCTTCTTCTTCTTCTTCTTCTTCTTCTTCTTCATCTCCATGATCATTCTTATCCTTATCATTTTCATCATCATCGTCTTCTTGTTCTTCTTCTTCTTCTTCACCCGGTACACATTGGTCGAAGGTTGCCAGAAGCATGCTTTAGTAATCGCCTCAACAGGCCATAAAGCATGCTCTCATGCTTCAAAGCACTGCTTCCTATACGCTTCAAGCTCTATAGTGACGAAAAAAGCGTAAGTTTACTGTAAATATATACAGAATGTTGCTCTACAACATTCCGCTCTTTCCGTCTCAAAAACCCATTTGCCTTGTTGGATTCTTAAATTGTATGAAACCAAGTGAGGACACTCTCCGTCGTCAACAAACGGTTCAAAAACATTCTCAAACGGTTCGTAAAAGACAGTTGACCTAAAAACAAATACAGTTTGACCTAATTCGTCCCCTAGAGGAGACGAAACTTACATTTTCTATTTTCATGAGTTCATTGGTCAATGCTCCTAGCGCTTGAAGCGTATAATAAGCACTGCTCTGAAGCATGAGAGCATGCTTTATGGCCTGTTGAGGCGACTACTACAGCATGCTTCTAGTAGCCTTCGACCAATGTGTATCGGGTGTCTTCTTCTTCTTCTTCTTCTTCTTCTTCTTCTTCTTCTTCTTCTTCTTCTTCTTCTTCTTCTTCTTCTTCTTCTTCTTCTTCTCTTCCTTCTTCATAGTTATAATTTTTGTGGATGTTCAGAAGGGACGTACAACGGCAGCAGCAGTGCCAGACTGTGTCAGGAGGAAGAGTGGCATAAACTGCACAACAACGGCTGTGAAATGACCATCACCAAAGTCGGCAGGTACGAACACAACGACGATGATGACGACAACGACGACAAAGACGATGGACGCCAACAGCGATGACGTTTCGATTCCTTTTTTGTCTGAAAACAATGTCTTTATTCCTTGTGTTTTGAGATACCGAAGTGTTTTGTATTTTGCTTCATAGTGGAAGAGAAAAAAAAAGTTTTCGTTTTGTCATCCAGCAAAAAATATTTCATTCCTCGTACATTAAGCGGTGATGGAAGAGAAGAAGAAGAAGAAGAAGAAGAAGAAGAAGAAGAAGAAGAAGAAGAAGAAGAAGAAGAAGAAGAAGGGATGTCCTGTAGCTCAGTTGATAGTGAGTTGGTTTTCCATACCGAAGTTCGGGGGTTGGAACCCCACGTGGGATGAACTTACGTGACTTATGTAGGAGACGTTTCAGGCCAGAGAGAGTTTTTTCCGGTATACTCCGCTTTCCTCCCTCCCTTCAATAATGGTTACATTACATTATTATTGCTTTAGGTCCAGCGGACTCTTCCGAGCCAAATTAGGACCGGACAACCCCCGATCCGCATAAAAGATCTGCTGAAGCAACCCTAGTGGTAAAACCGAAAGCTCTCCACCAGCCAGTCACTTTACAATAAAGACATCCCACGCAGGGGACGGCTGAGGCTTCACCCCAGCTTATCGAACCCCCGTTTACAAAAACAAAATAGAATACAAACATCATTATAAATTATCAACAAAACACATACATATAAAATGCATACATTGCTAAATAATAACATCATAGGAAGCCCTAGTGACCACCTCGCAGAAAGCGTCCAATATTCCCAAGCTGATCCAACAGACATCATACACAAACAAGGAGTCTTGTCCCGGAAGAGTTTTCAAGAAAAAAGGTAGGAGACTTGTCTAGCGAAGAAGACGATAGTATAGCAGATTGATAGAAAAGAGCAGGAATGGAAAAGAGCAAATGAGAAAGACAGCGACAGTGGGAATTTAAAGCACTAAATTTCCAGAAAGTGGGGATACTATTTATACTGAAACCCCCGGCACCCCAACGGGGGATTTCAATAATGGTACTGGATGCCGTTAATCTACAATTTCAAAAATACAAATTGAATTTCTATTCCCTCTTTTGAAATAGCGATTTCTTCAGATCACCGCGCTTTGAGTTCAATTGAAGAAAAAGCGCGTGATAGCATTCTGTAGTAGTAGTAGTAGTAGTAGTAGTAGTAGTAGTAGTAGTAGTAATAGAAAAAAAAAGAAGAAGAAGAAGAAGAAGAAGAAGAAGAAGAAGAAGATAATGATGATGATGATGATGATGATGATGATGATGATGATGATGATGATGATGATGATGATGATGATGATGATGATGATGATGATGATTGACGACGGCAGCAATGGCGTTTGCTATCTGAATGGTAATTACAGGCGCATGTATCCTCCATTTCGCCTTACTAATATCCGGGGTCTTGAGGAAGGCGCCACCTACCGAGTGTGGATGGAGTTTGTTCAGTTCAGCGATGACAAGTACCGCTACTCTTACCATGGGTAAGCTGGAGAGTTCTTGATGCATGTATCCAATATTAAAATGTTCATGCTTATAATTTTCCAACAAGAAGACCCTCAAATCCAATGCATGCTTAGTTTGGACAGTTGGACAGTTTGGCCAACTCCCTATCAAACCGCCAACCGACCACCTACAATGCATACTCCATTTGAACACTCATAGCCGCCAGTGCATTTGGACAGTCATAGCCGCCAGTGCATTTGGGCAGTCATAGCCGCCAGTGCATTTGGACAGTCATAGCCGCCAATACATTTGGACAGTCGGGGTGGCCTCATGGCGCAGTGGGTTAGTCGCTGTGTCCTAGGCCCGAGGTAGCGGGTTCGATTCCCGCAAAGGGCGAACTTACTTGACTTAGGTAGGAGGCTATTCAGGTCACCGTAGGTTTCTCCGGGTACTACGGTTTCCTCCATCCTTTCAATATTGGTATGGGGTGCAGTCAATCTAAAATAAAAAAAAATAGGGGAAAAAACGAAGCAATAGAAAAACACTTTTCCTTTCCCATTCTTCAAATAGCGATCTCCCGGGCTGTATACACTCCACCAGTTTGATTAATAGAAGTGTGGTTGTTGTTGTTGTTGTGTGTGGTGTGTGTATGTGTGTTTGGTTTGTGTGTGTGTGTGTTTGATTTGTGTGTGTGTTTGGTTTGTGTGTGTGTCTGTGTGTTTGGTTTATGGGTGTGTGTTTGGTTTGTGTGTGTGTTTGTATGTGTGTTTGTGTGAGTGTGTGCTTGGTATGTGTTTGGTGTGTGTGTGTGTGTGTGTGTGTGTGTGTGTGTGTGTGTGTGTGAGATAGAGTGGGTGAAATATATGAGCGTGTCTGTTGGAACAGATCGCCGTTTGTTGGAGCCTGATAGGTAATTTACGAAAAGCGCGTATATAGCATCCAGTATTATTAGTGGTGGGTAACACCTGAAATAGGAAACAGTTCACCCAACACACCATCCCTCCCCCACGCACCCCATCTTACTTCTACCCACCCCCACCCTCACACCCACCCCACAAACAAAAAAAAACACCAAAAAAACCCCACAAAAAACCCCACCAAAAAAACCCTACAAAAATGCATTAAACAGCAACAAACGCCAAAGCGGCCTACTTACTGTACGTCTTTGTTCTGCGGTGTCCTGACAGCGAAGCGGACTAACAATGGTAAGTCTCTCTTTAACATCTTCCTGGAGCGCATCATGTCAGATGCCCTTGCAGATCACGAAGGCACCGTCAGCATAGGGGATAGAGCAATCTCCAACCTCCGTTTGATAAGTGCAGAGAAGACCAAAATGATGACCAACAACACCAATGGCATCCACACGGACATCAAAGTCCGAGACAACAACACCTCAACACGGTGCAAAGCTTCAAATATTTAGGAGCCATTGTAACATACAATGGGTCCAGACAGAGTCTTTTCCAGGATCGCACAAACAACTGCTGGCCTTACAAGGTTGAAGCCCATTTGGAAAGACGGGACCATCAGTCTACACTCCAAGGTAAGGCAGCTTCGCTCCCTTGTCATCTCCATCTTCCTATACGCTTGCGAAACATGGACCCTCACAACCGACCTACAACGAAGAATACAAAGCATTGAGACGAGGTGCTACAGAAGACTACTGGACATTTCCTATACCCAGCACATCACCAACGACGAAGTCCGACATACCATCACACAAGCTATTGGACAACACCATTACATGCTCACGGTGGTAAAGAAACGGAAACTCCGATGGTAAGGCCATGTCACCAGAGCGTCACGCCTTGCAAAGACCATCATGCAACGCACGGTGCAAGAAGGCAGAAGAAGAGAGAGACATAAAAAGAGGTGGGAGGACAACATTCAAGAATGGACTGGTTTGACACTGAGCGAAGCCATGAGGCGTGCTGAAGACAGAGAAAGATGGAGTACGCTGGTTAAACGATCATCTGTGGTGTCCCAAGGACTTTCGAGTTACGGGATAGGATAGGATAGGATAGGACAGGATATGACCTGGTTTGAATTAGTACACTACCATTGGCTTGTATGTATCTATGAGTCCCAATATGTGTTATTAGTGTACAGCTGCTTCTGTGACCCACAACTATCTGTGTGAATCCTAGCTTATATTGTATTAAGGGAACCGCATGTCGACCATGAGGGGACAGTTTCCTCCTCTTCATCGCTTTCCTTCTTCTTGGAGTACGCTGATTAAACGATCATCTGTGCCCCAACGACTTTCGAGTTACGGAATAGGATAGGATAGGCAGGCATATACTGAATCGAATGATGGATAAGAGAGTGTAGATATATTCTTGTCCTGCAAATAAATTTCATATTCGTTTTCTCTACCACGCTACCTAGTAAGCCTACCTTCAATTATATACGTATTTGGTACATCAATCTCTCTCCACCCGTTAAACATAATGGCTTCAGCGTGAATGCGAGCACAAGGACCTTACACGGGTCGGGCGCATGAAGCGTATTCTCGATATGAAAGCGGCAGACAACGTATAACCTTGAACAAATCAGAATCTTTGTTTTCGTTTTAGATCCACGTGGGTAAAGGCGGGATGCAGCGAGAAAGGCAGCAGCAGCAGCGGCGGCGGCGGCAACAGCACCAACAAAAGTAGCAGAGTGTACGGCCATCCTGACTCTCCTAACACTGGTGCCTACTGGATGAGCCGGACTGTGTCCTTCGAGAAGATGAAGATGACCAATTCTAAGGACAAGGCAGGGATGGTCGGTGGATATTTTACGCATTATTGTATGCTGACTCGAAGAAAGAAAGAAAGGAAAGAAAATGAAAGGAAAGAAAAGAAAAGAAACTCATTTAAGAAAGAAAGAAAAAAAAGAAGGAAAGAAAAAACAAGAAAAAAAAAGAAAGAAAGCAAAATATAAAAAAAGAAAATGAATGAAAGAAAGAAAGAAAGAAAGAAAGAAAGAAAGAAAGAAAGAAAGAAAGAAAGAAAGAAAGAAAGAAAGAAAGAAAGAAAGAAAACTAAGCAACTTCGCACAATACTTTTTGATGGAAGTTATGTTAAATGCTAGTTATTATTCAAGACTGAGTAGAAAAATGGCGTGTACACATTGTACATAAATGTATTTATTTACATTTTACATTGTATTTTGTTCGCGTGCGACCAGTAGTGTCCATTCTGATCTGCGTTTAATTTGGAGTTTTAAGTGTTTGTAGATTAATTTGTGGCTTGAAAGCTGGTAGAAAATTATGTAAGACTGTTGCAGTGAATTCTACGTTGGCTGTATGACCACATAATCGACTATCGTGTTGTGATACGTATGTATTGAGTCCTTTGACCGGGTTTGATCTCGGACGTCATATTTGTTTCCATGCGCCGCCATATTTGTTTACGTTGACATTGACTGACCGCGTCAGGATTTGTTTATATTACCCTGCATGGCTCGGTATACACGAAAGACTCTGATCGAGTGTAGCGTTCCCACTTCAGTTGCTACCATTGACCTTTCCTTCTTGCGTGACCCTGTCCTGAAAGAATTGAGGCCGAGAAAGAGAGGTAGGAGAGGAGGTCTACGTATACGTATGCGTCGTCGTCGTTTTTGTCTGCCCCTCCCATCCATTGTCTTAGGTAACGCCCAGTCTCTGGGTAACAAGACTGATGAACTGTATGCCTGCTGCAAGTACTTGCGTGAGTTCAGAGATGCGAATATATTGTGCTTCTCTGAGACCTGGTTGAAGGAAGATGTACCTGACCCCAGCATTCCCGGCTTCTCTGTGCACCGCTGTGATAGAAGTGCAGAAGTCACTGGGAAGACTCGTGGTGGAGGCGTCTGCATCATGGTAAACACTCGCTGGTGCACTAACGTGACGATTAGAGAGTCCTTCTGTCACGAGGACATTGAATTGCTGACTGTTGCACTTCGGCCATTCTACCTGCCGCGCGAGTTCAATCAGATCTTCATCACAGTTGTTTATGTCCACCCCAGGGCCAACACGACGACTGCAGCCCACATACTCAGTGATGTCGTTAATTCTCTCTCGTCTCTGTCTCCAGATGCACCATCCTTCATTCTGGGGGACTTCAACCATCTGCAGCTGAACCGTGTACTGCCACACTTCAAACAGTATGTGACCTGCCCCACCTGCGGCGACAACACCCTTGATCTCTGTTATGGCAACATTAAGAACGCCTTCAAGTCTCGTGCGCTTCCCAACTTGGGCCGATCTGTCCATACCATGGTACAACTCGTCCCCATCTACAAACAGAAGTTGAAATGCTCTAAGCCTGCAGTCCAGTCCATCAAAGTCTGGAGCCCAGAGTCGGTGGAGAACCTCAATGGTTGCTTTGCCTGCACAGACTGGGATATTTTCCTAGAAGACGGCAGCTCCCTCGATGAGGCTACCAGTGCTGTCTCAGACTACATTAACTTTTGTGTGGATCTGTGTGTGGAGACGAAGGAAGTAAAAGTGTACCCTAACAGCAAGCCCTGGGTCACAGCCGAGCTGAGACAGCTGCTGAGGGACAGACACACTGCACTCCAGGAGGGAGATAGGGAAGGCATGCGGGAAATCCAGAAGAGGATCGACAGAAAAATCAAAGCGGAGAAGAAGAAGTACTCGTCCAAGCTTGAAGACAACTTACGGCAGTGCAACTCTAGGCAGTATTGGCAAAACATTTCGACCATCACCGGCTACAAACCACAGCGGGGTGTTTTGCTGACTGAAGATGAGGAGAAATTAGCCAATGATCTTAATGTCTTTTATACACGTTTTGACAAGTATGACTTTAGTGCTGAACAACAACAGGCTCTGGCTGAGACTCAATTCCGCAGCAGTAGGCCCATCCCTGTCCAGGAGGCGGATGTTCGCAAGATCTTCAGGGGCTTGAATTCCCGAAGTGCAGCGGGTCCTGATCGAGTCAGCGGTAGAACACTGAAGTTGTGCAGTGATATGCTGTCTCCTGTCTTCACTAGTCTTTTTCAGCGCTCCTTTGATGAAGGCCACGTACCGCAACTATGGAAGACCTCAACTATAATCCCGGTGCCGAAGAAGAAATCACCGTCCCAGCTAAATGACTACCGGCCTGTGGCGCTCACTTCCATTCCGATGAAGTGTGCTGAGAAGATTGCACTGAGACATCTCAGAGAAGAAACAGTGAGGCACCAGGATCCAATGCAGTTTGCCTACTCTGAGGGTCGTGGCACAGAGGATGCCATCCTGACAATGCTGCACCATTTGTACCAACACCTCGATAGACGGGGAACTTATGCGCGCATCCTTTTCTTGGATTTTTCCAGCGCGTTTAACACTCTGCAGCCACATCTCCTCACGCAGAAGCTCCTGGCCATGGATGTCAGCCCGACCTTGATAAGGTGGATCCACAGTTTTATGACAGTACGTCCACAGAGGGTCAGGATTGGCACTACCATGTCCTCCATACTGATGACTAACACTGGGGCTCCTCAGGGATGCGTGCTATCCCCAGTCCTGTTCACCACCTACACTGCCGACTGTCGCTCAACAGACCCCAGCAACATCCAGGTCAAGTTTGCCGACGACACATCCCTTTCAGGATTGGTGAACACCGACGAGACGGCATACAGGTTGGGCGTGGACGGGTTGGTGGAGTGGTGCGACAGGAACTACCTGGAGCTCAACGTTGCCAAGACGGAGGAGATGGTGATTGATTTCCGCCTCAAGTCCAGTACCATCAAGCCACTCACCATCAAGGGCGAAGCAGTCCGGATAGTTGACAGATACAAGTACCTTGGCACGGTGATTGACAACAAGCTAAACTGGTCTGCAAACGTGGACGCCTGCTGCAAGAAGGCAAACCAAAGACTCTTTTTCCTCCGCAAGCTCAGACAGTTCAGGGTCAATAGCACAATCCTGCAACTATTCTATCAGTCAGTGGTGGAGAGCATACTGTTGTTCAATCAACTATGCTACTACAACTCCACCAAGCTGGCAGATAGAGAGAGGATGGACAGAGTCACTTCAGCAGCAGCTAAAGTGATAGGGAAGGAGGTTAGACCCCTGGCGGAGACCTACAGCAGGGTGGCGCTGAGGAAGATCAGCAAGATTCAAGCTGATGTGTCTCACCCGCTGCATGAAACTGTTGCTGGGTGTGTGTCGAGGCGCAACACAGGGCGCTTAATCTCCCTGTGGGCCCGAACCTCTCGATTCAGTGACTCCTTCCTCCCCATGGCTATCCGCCTGGCCAACAGTGCCCCACGACAAGGAGGCTGGGGATTGGCTCATAGGCTGTGACTTGCTCAGTAGGTCAGCAGACTGTTCTTCTAAACCAAGTCTTTCATCAACAAAGACAGTGGGCAAGAAATCAGGCTATGTACATGTGGGTGTGTGTGTGTATGTGTGTGTGTGTGTGTGGGGGTGAAATAATATCTTATTTTATAATGTAGTCTAAGGCATGCATTATTATATTATATTTTATAATTATTGTTAGTTTGAGTGACATGTAATGCATATGTGTGTGTGTATGTATATATAAGTGTATGGGTGTATATGTGTATGTATATGTATATATGTGTATATGTATGTATAGATATTTATAAATATGTGAAAGTGTGTGTGTGTGTGATAGTGCGCGTGTGCTTGTGTGTTGGTGTGTGGGTGTGTGATAACGTTATGATCTTAATCACTGTAGATATCATCATTATTTATTTTCAGTTTAGTGTGGTTTTTATTGTTTGAGAGTTTATATGCAGATGGACACTGCAATAAGAATTTCCTTGCAGGTACATGTATTTGTGGGGACAATAAAGAGTCTGTATTCTGTATTCTGTATTCTGTAGATATCTCTGTCGTCAATGCAAAAGTACCTGCCATTGGTGCATTTCGAGAACGTGTCGACATCGAGTGACACGTCATTAGCACAAAGGTTGACGACGTTCCTCTTTCCTCAGACATCCTTCATGGCGGTCACTGCCTACCAAAATCAAGATGTAAGTCACGCAGATTTACTTTTTTTAAAATTTAGATATATTTTTTTAACTCTGTAAAATTCCAGTTTAGTGT
This sequence comes from Oncomelania hupensis, assembly GCA_036898135.1. Classification (NCBI taxonomy): domain Eukaryota; kingdom Metazoa; phylum Mollusca; class Gastropoda; order Littorinimorpha; family Pomatiopsidae; genus Oncomelania; species Oncomelania hupensis. Next base: position 65,777,467 of record CM072515.1, read on the forward strand.
CTAACAAGGGAACAACTATTCTTCCGCACGGAAAAACCCGCGGATTGTTACATGTTATTTTATATTAATTTATGTTATTTTATGTTATTTTAAAATATTAATTTATGTTATTTTGTGTAAGGTTATGTATTGTATTTTACTGAGTGTTAGTATTTTTTTTATCATTAGCCCTAATCTTGACCCTAACCTTGACGTTAACTTTCTGGGGATGAAGTTTACGGGGAGCAAGCTAGAGCATTACCGTTTTTTTTTCTTTTGCTTGTTAAGTAGTCACAACAAAGAACAATTTCTTTTGTCTGATTGTTTGTTTCGTTAATTCTTTCGTTCTTTCTTTCCCTTTTATTTCTTTTCTTTTCATCTTTCTTTTGTTCTATCTTTTTTTTTTGTTTCTTTTCTCTTTCTTTGTTAAGTTAGTCGCAACAAAGAACTATTATTTTCTTTCTTTGATTTTTGTTATTTTTCTTGTCTTTTCTTTTAATTTCATAACTTTTTTTTCTCTTCTTTTCTTTGTTTCTTTCTTCTTCCTTTGCAAAGTTAGTCACAACAAAGAACAATTACTTTCTTTAACTTTCTTTTATTTCTTTCACTTTCTTTCCTTTTATATTCTTCACGTTATTTTCTTTTTTTATTTCTTAAACAAAATTCATTTGAGTTCATTTCATTGTTTTTCTTTCTTTTCTTCTTTACTTGCCTCATTTTCCCACCCCCATTCCACAACTCTGTAGCTTTTGTTAAACATCAAATGCATAACAATGGAAGACCTCTTACATTTGAACAAATGTGATAATAGTCCACGTTGAGTGCACTATGTTGTAGCCTCCGCACACTTATTAACAATCGCGTTGAAAATGGGTGGTAGGCGCTGAAATGCGACGAGCAAACGGTATCTCACGTTCCACGCGGGGGAAGTGTACTAAAGACAAATAGATGACGGTCCTATTTTCCATATCAACGAACTCAAACTGCAATACCCACATAGCCTGAAGTTGTTAGTTTCTTGGTCTGAAAGCTAAATTTGCAACCACGGTCTCCGTTTGTCTTCGTTTTGGGGCGGCAATCAGTATCGTAAACCTGCGCGCACTCACTCGTACAGTCCCACCCCCCCCCCCCCCGTGGGGGTGGTTTCAATATAAATAGTATCCCCACTTTCTGGAAATTTAGTGCTTTAAATTCGCACTGTCTCTATCTTTCTCCATTGTTCTTTGTCATTCATACTCTCTTCTATCAATATACTATACTATCTTCTTCTTCGCTAAACCAATCACCTACCTTTTTTTCTTGAAAACTCTTCCGGGACAAAACTCATTTGTGTGGGAGGTCTGTTGGATCAGCATGGGAATATTGGACGCTTTCTGCCCAATGGTCACTGGGGCTTCCTATTATGTTATTATTTGGCAATGTAGGCATTTTATATGTATGTTTTGTTGATATTTTATAATGATGTTTGTATTCTATTTTAGTTTTGTAAACGGGGGTTCAATACATTAGAGTATAGCCTCAGCGTCCCCTGCGTGGGATGTCTTTATTTTGAAGTGACCGGCTGGTGGAGAGCCTTCAGTGTTACCTCTAGGGTTGTTTCGGCAGATCTTTTATGCGGATCAGGGGTGAGTTCTCTTTCAGCGAAGTTGTGGTCTTGATTTTGTAGTCCTGATTCGGCTCTTTGCAGTCCGCTGGACCCTGTAAACAATGAATAACTAACTAACTAAAAAACTCGTAAAGTAGTTCTTTATGACAGCAACGCAATATGCCTACAGGGTGAAATTACAGTGACTGTCCCTGCATTCTGTTCCCAAGTCGAATAGACGCAGTGGAAAGTAGCCAACCCATCTCTTTCGTTGCCACAGCCATGGCCATCGCCACAGCCACAGAACAAGAATGCAATGATTGATTAAATATGGCAAATATTATAGGTCAGATTACATGAATTTCAAAATGAGAGTCACGTTAAAAAGAGACATTCAACGCTGAAACAGACTGTAAAGATTCTGACGCCCGTGTTCCTAGACGGGCGAGTTAATGCCAGATGCACGCACATCGACACGCACAGCACTCGCTGAGGGCCGGGTTTTTTCTTACTATTCTCCCTTTTGGTCTTTCAGGGTGGCTCAGCTGTCTGATTAGATAGACGGTGCGCATCCAGCAGCAAGTTAGCGCCTTGGGCAGATTCGAGTGAGTTAGATCATCATTTGCCCCAGCAGCTCACTAAACTTGTAGAGCGGTGTATAAGAACAATTCAAACAATAATATTAGGTCCCAACATTAAACAAAAACAACTAAAGTATGAATAGAGAACAACTGTGTTTAAATGTCTCCCAACAGATCCCGATCTGTAATAAGATTTTGGGTAGAGCGACGGTATAGTTCAAAGTGGAATTTTCTGCAGCAACACACCAGCAGCCAAAACCTTAACTTTTCAGAGGGTCACTCACTCCCCGACTTGAGTGCAATATGGTTTTTGCATTGTGTCATTTTTTTATGGTTTTGTTCGTTTGTCGAAATAGACCGTCTTCGGGAATGGGAGGTAACTTGTCTTTTTGTTTTGGTTTTAGTGACCTAGAGTTATCCGGGCGGACATCTCGTCTCAGAACACTAGAAAAGCTACCCTGAGCTGCAAGCTTTTCTTCGGGAAAGGGTGGTGGTGTGTGCCTGGCAGTGCAAGGTCGAACTAGCGGTGATAGCTAGGGTTGCAGGTGAAATCAATCTTTCGGCTGATCCGGAAGGTTTGATGGAGGACAGAGCAGAAATTGTAGGCGAGAAACTGTGTTCGTTTGCAAAGAATGTCCGCCTGAACGTTAGACAACTCTGGCGCCACATGCTGGCAAGCAGGCTAAAATTGTTTCCCCTCGTATTTCCGAGCATGGTGTATTAGCATTCTTTTGGCGAATGTACACATTTGTTTCTCATCACTATAATATGGTTTTGAAAATATGCCTCGGTTGCATTAGTTTGTTAGCTATCCTGTATTATTAGTGGAAGCGAGCCAGTGAAGCTGGGAAGGTCGGTGATAGTGTGGATGAGACGGGAGGTGTGGTACTGCCTGCAGTGGGAACACGCACTTGACACCTGACCAGCGCCACTACCTCTCACCTGTCTCACCTGGCCTACCTGTGGGAAAGTCGCCTCACCTTACCTCGCCTCTCCTAGCAAAACAGGCTGATGATAACCCGCGTCAGATAACCTCTTCCGTTGCACTACTGTAACGTTAAGGCGTCTGCACTACCTTAACTATAAAGCGTCTATAGAAGGTTACGTCGAAAGAAGCTTATATTATAGCAAAGCGACTTCAGTCTTACAACAGTCAAGTAGGTCCTTTCAGTAGGTTTAATTAGGCCCATAGACCAGACACAGTTTCATGCCGTACGATCATGTTTATGGGTTTTCGTGCCAGCACGAAAACCTATATATAAGGCATTTGCGAACAATAGGGGAAAAGAAATACCAACAAGTGATTTCGGACGGACCATGAACATCGATCTATTGATGTTCAAGGGGTTAATATTCAGTTTCCATCTCTAGTAACCTAGAGGTTATCTTTCGGATGAGAGTACAAACCGAGGTCTAGTCTGTGCAGGCACGCATTCCATCGCACGGATTTTAGAGATCCTGACGCTCACTGTCCTAGACGGGTGAGTGCGGACACACAAATTAACCCAGAAAGCACTAGGCCCATTTTTCCATATGCCCTGCAATCGCACAGGATTGCGCTCAATTGTCTCAGCTTCAGACGGTGTGCGCCCAAAGGCTGCAAGTAAGGCCACGTGCACCTTGAGCATCTCATGAACTGGAAAAGTGCTATATAAGAACGATTAAAAAAATTTAAAATAAGTTTATCTCTAGTACCGTTTAAATTTTTATGAAGACCAGAATGAGGGCAATGAACGAGCCTCGCGAAGTTTGTTATTTCAATGTTCAGCCAAACCATGACCCAAACTAATCAAGATCGTTGCCCCTACAGCTTCCTGGATTTGCGTGTAATAATCCCATCATTGAGAAGGCCTAATCAACACTTAGCAAAGCTCCAAAGAGAAACACTTCTCACCAACAGTTCTCCAACAGTTGTTTCTGCTGCTTTGCGGGGAGATAACTCGCGCGACAAGTGGTTCTCACCAGACGGCGCTGCGTCTGTGAAAAAAAGAAGAGCAGACGATATTTCAACCATCGAGATTAGTTTTCATGTTGTTCGTCATTCTGATTTTCTGAGATCGAGGTAGTTCTTTCAATATAATTGTTGTTGTATTGATTTGTTGGGGTGTTTTGAATCAGGATGGCTGAACTTGTCTAGCGGAATTGTCTTCCAAAATTACTAAAATATTTGAGTTCTTCTCCACAGTTCCCACGCCCTTTAGTCGCAAAGAGGTTAACAAAAAAAACTTGTTCCGTTTGTTTGTTGTCAAGTGCTGAGGGCACTCTTTTGGTAGTTGGCCCTTTTCGTTTCAAGATCGTCGTTAATCGTGATTGTTGTGCCTCCTCTTCACAATCACCCTTCGTCACCACCTACCTCTTCCATCTACCTCCCTGACCCTGGCCACCCCCATCCCCCACCCCATTTCACCCTCCCTCTTCCCCCATTCATCTTCTTTCTTTTCTTTCCATTCTCTTACACTGCCATCAACTTCGCCGCGAAGGAAAGATTTATTGTTTATAAATCCATTATTCATTGAGAAACATGTATGCTGGTAGAGAATGTGAACTTTTGTTCGCTCGTTATTCTCTTTTGAATAGAATTGATTTCTTTTCATAGTAGTGTTAAGATGTTTGTTTTAGTGATTCAAAGAAAGGGGACATGTAGAATGTGACATAACATTGTTGGTCTGCTTGACAAGCTTGAGGTTTGTAGACTATAAACTAATTGCACGATTTGTCGTTTAGGCTGGTTTTATTATTAAATATTTTAAAGCAATAGTTCAATCAATTGTTCAAAACCATACACGATCAACCTCTAACCCTGACGTTTCCGAATATTGGAATAAAAAATTAAATAAGAAAGTAAAATAAATAAATAAATAATCGTCAATTTAATAAAAAAACTTGTGTGTTTGCCATTTAGCTCCTCCCACCCTCCTCTCCTTACAACCCCCATTTCATTTCGCACCAGGCCACATTTCAAAACAAGCCTTCGTTTCATATCAGCGCAAACTTGACAATGAATAGATTAGATAGATAGGTACAAACGGTCCATGTTCGTGTAAGCTTCCATCGGTGGAACATGAACAGTGGTGACTGCTTACTGATAACGACAACTGAATGATTGTAGTGAAGCCGACTGATACTAAAAGAAATTGTGAACAAAATGGTGTGCGCAGTGTCTTCGGTGACCTTATACTTAGGACAGGTTAGTGAGGAGATTTGGGATGGAGGTGGGGAAAGGGGTAGTTCTGTCTGCGTGTGTGAGGGGGGGGGCATGTGTGTGTGTCATTGTGTACCCGGTGTTTTCTGAACAAATCAGTGAACATCTATATAACTTGTATTGACATGCCTACTTGTTTTGACGCCAGAACAATGATCCGTTAGGGTTAGGGCTGGGTTAGAATTAGGGTTAAGGTTCGAACACTGCAAAGAGCTTAAAAATGGGGACGAAATATGACCCATTGTCAGCACAATCCCTCAACACAGTGCATAGCTTCAAATATTTAGGAGCCATTGTATCAGACAATGGGTCCCGACATGAAGTCCTCTCCAGGATCGCACAAGCAACTGCAGCCCTGACAAGTTTGAAGCTCATTTGCAAAGGCAGGACCATCAGTCTACATTCCAAAGTAAGACTGCTGCGCTCCCTTGTCATCTCCATCTTCCTATATGCTTGCGAAGCATGGACCCTCACAGCAGATCTCCAACGAAGAATACAAAGCATGGAGATGAGGTGCTACAGAAGACTTCTGGGCATTTCCTATACCCAGCACATCACCCACGACGAAGTCCGACAGACCATCACACAAGCCATTGGACAACACGATGACCTGCTCACATTGGTGAAGAAACGGAAATTCCGATGGTATGGCCACGTCACCAGATCATCAGGCATTGCAAAGACCATTCTGCAAGACACAGTGCAAGGAGGTAGAAGAAGAGGGAGACCGAAAAAGAGGTGGGAGGACAACATTCGAGAATGGACTGAAGGGATGGATTTAACCGGAAATTACCGGTATTTTACCGGTTGGAGAATAAAAATACCGGTTGAAAAATCAGTAGCCGGTAGAGCCTACCGGTTCTTATTTTGTTTGACTGGTTTCAAAAATAAAGGAAAAGAGAAAAAACAAGAAAATGAAGAGAGAGAGAGAGAGAGAGAGAGCGAGAGAGAGAGAGAGAGAGAGAGAGAGAGAGAAAGAGAGAGAGAGCCAGCCAGCCAGGCAGGCAGCCACGCTGATTATGTGTTTAGGGAGTGTAGACGAGAGGCCTGCGAATGCGTTCAGTAACCTTGCCATATTCTTTGAGGTAATTAATACAGAATGATATAACATTGGCGGGCGCAAGGCTATCGTGAATACGGATAAATTAAGCTCGCGCACTTTTCGATTTTTTTCTTTCCTCGTGCTCGTCAGTATGTATTGCCACAGTGGCAGATAGGCTAATAATAATGAAGAAGCAAAAATCTCTTTTTTTCATTTTTTGCTAAGGGGGAGAGGGTC
>CM072515.1:65786592-65901592 GCA_036898135.1 Oncomelania hupensis
CATTTATTGTCAGTGTCGACAAGGATATGATAACGAAATCAATAATCTCATAGCTCTCGGCCTTGATGAAATAATTATACCACAGCTATACATTTTATTGGATTAGATTTATTTGTCTCATATTCTGTGTTTGACTTTGTTAATGTTGTGTGTATGTGTGTGTGTGTGTGTGGGTGGGTGGGTGTGTGTGTGGGTGTGTGTGTGGGTGGGTGGGTGTGTGCAGATCACCCAGATTAAGATCAACCACAACCCTTTCGCCAAGGGCTTCAGAGACAAGGAAAGCAGCAAGTAAGTGGAATTCAGGCAGAATTATACCACAGTACACAATACATGGTTGACTTCGTGTGGAGCTACGTGAGTGTTCAGTGGTGGAGTTAGCAGTACCATTAGTTTGGAGCTACATGAGTGTCCATTGGTGGAGTTAGCAGTACCATTAGTTTGGAGCTACATGAGTGTCCATTGGTGGAGTTAGAAGTATCATTAGTTTGCAGCTACATAAGTGTCCATTGCTGGAGTTAGCAGTACCATTAGTTTGGAGCTACATGAGTGTCCATTGGTGGAGTTAGCAGTACCATTAGTTTGGAGCTACATGAGTGTCCATTGGTGGAGTTAGCAGTACCATTAGTTTGGAGCTACATGAGTGTCCATTGGTGGAGTTAGCAGTACCATTAGTTTGGAGCTACATGAGTGTCCATTGGTGGAGTTAGAAGTACCATAAGTTTGGAGCTACATGAGTGTCCATTGGTGGAGTTAGAAGTACCATTAGTTTGGAGCTACATGAGTGTCCATTGGTGGAGTTATAAGTACCATTAGTTTGGAGCTACATGAGTGTCCATTGGTGGAGTTAGAAGTACCATTAGTTTGGAGCTACATGAGTGTCCATTGGTGGAGTTAGAAGTACCATTAAAGGGACCCACTTAGATCTCGCCCCTCGATAGATCCGTTTAATATTCACAATGAATGTTGCCCCACTGAAAAATAACTTGCAACCTAAAAATAACCCTGACGCACGCTCTCCCCCCCCCCCCCCCCCACACACACCACCCATGGGAGAAAAAGAAGAAAATAATTAGTGTGGGAGTACTTTGAGATATTTCACTAGAACACACTTGGGGTGGGGGTGGGGGTGGGGGTGGGGGAGGGGAGCCAGGACAACTCCCGGAAGTAAATCTAGATTATTCCAGAAGTACTCCCCGGGAATATACCTGGACCAAGAGTGGGTTGGAGGGTGGGGGGAGGAGAGAGTAATTCTGGAATGCCCCAAAAGTACTCCCCCCTTCCTTTCCTTTCCTTTCAAAACTGTTGTATTGCTTGTTTGTAACGTTTCATTTTTGTATAAAACAAAAAATCTTTTCACATGGATAAGTACTTCTTGGAAAGTGAAGTGCAGGTAGGGTTGGGGTCAGGAGGGAGTCGGTCTGGATTTACTTTATAGGGCGGAGTACTTATGGGACGCTACGCCGGCAATGGCTGATCAGGGTCTGTGGTAGAAAGAAAATAATTATACGGAATAGGACATTCATTCTTGAGGAAATTAGAAAAGTGAATGATTGTTTCCTGTTATTTTGTTCTGCGAATTTCGTTTAGAATATTCTTTTAAAAACCTCTTTTAGCTACATTCACGTTTAGACCAAAGTTACCCACAGCTTAGACGTCTTTGGCTTCTATAACCGACCCTGCCGTCTTTTTCTTAACTTTTGACAGATTTACAGAAGAAAAAAAGATTGTGTCCGTCTGAAATGAAGATGTACTCCACCTTAGGTAGTTTGCAGTGTTAAATAACTCAGTTAGATATAAGGACACTGTAGAAGAACGGTGAATTCACTTTGATACAAAAAAGCAATGAAATTAAAGCCACGGCATCAAGGATGTTTGTTTTACAATTAGGTTGGTTGGCTGGTTGTTTTATTTACGTCTTTTCCACCAAAGATGATAAGACGTTTTACAATTATTTTGTGTGACAGTGAGTTTACTTGGGAATGGCATTGTTGTCACATTGAAAGATGATATAACATATATTAGGCTGCTAGAGGGCGCCTCTGGCAACTTGAGCTAGATCCTATATCGGCCAGCGCCGTTTGATCTGGAAAAGCGTGATATAGGAGAACGATTACATTAAATGAAAACAGTGTAAAATGTGTGGTATCCTACGAGCATGCAAACGTCACTATAGCTTCTGTGCAAAGCAACTGCATATAAATCAAATAATGATCGTTTTGCGGGTGAACAAGAACTTGAACAGCTAATATAGAGGCTTGACACTACCTCCAAAGCCAATGGAATGGAAATACGAGCAGAGAAGACCAAATGATGACCAACAACATCAATGGCATCCGCACGGACATCAAAGTCCAAGGCCAATCTCTCAACACGGTGCATAGCTTCAAATATTTCGGAGCCATTGTATCAGTCACTGGGTCCCGACAGGAAGTCCTGTCCAACATCTCACAAACAACTGCGGCCCTGACAAGGTTGAAGCCCATTTGGAAAAAACAGGACCATCAGTCAGCACTCCAAGATAAGACTGCTGCGCTCCCTTGTCATCTCCATCTTTATACACGCTTGCGAAACATGGACCCTCACAGCAGACCTACCACGAAGAATACAAAGCATGGAGATGAGGTGCTACAGAAGACTTCTGGGCATTTCCTATACCAAGCACATCACTAACGACGAAGTCCGACAGAACATCACACAAGCCATTGGACAATACGATGAAATGCTCACAGTTGTGAAGAAACGGAAACTCCGATGGTATGGCCACGTCACCAGAGCATCAGGCCTTGCAAAGACCGTCCTGTAAGGCACGGTGCAAGGAGGCAGAAGAAGAGGGAGAGAGAAAAAGAGGTGGGAGGACAACATTCGAGAATGGATTGGCTTAACACTGAGCGAAGCTATGAGGGTTGCTGAGGACAGAGAAAGATGGAGTACGCTGGTTAAACTTTCATCTTTGGTGCCCCAACGAAATTTAATAATATAATGATAATAATATAATAATACAGGATGCTATACGCGTCTTATTCTTAAATCAGATTCAAAGCGCGGCGATCTGTAACCTACCTACGCACTCACAAGTTACAAACACTCCTACATACATAACAAACACACATTCATCACCCTATCACGTGGTGTAAAGGAACGTCGCAATAAGAAGACGGAAAGAAATCGAATTTTTATTTGTGAAATTTTAGATCGACTTCATCCAATACCATTTTGAGTTACAGTATAAGATAGGATAGGGCCTTGTTTGAATTAGCACATTTCTATTGGCTTGAATGTATCTACGAGGTGTTATTTGTATGTCGCTGTTTCTGTGACCCACAAAGGAATTTGTGAATCCTAGCCTATATTGTATTACAGGAACCGCATGTGGGCAATGAGGGGACAGTTTCCTCCTCCTCATCGCTTTCCTTCTTCCTCTCATCATACCTCGACACGCCGTTCTGCATGTGCTTCTGGCGCTTCTGCTGGCCTTCAAGATGCTTCAGGTATTAATAACGACAACACACACACACACACACACACCCACACACACACACACACCCACACACACACACACACGCACACACACACACACACACACACACACACACACACCCACACACAATAGGAATGAATGAACATTGAAGTTTAACATCTGTACCCACCCAGGGAGTAGAGGAGTTAGGGATCTAAATGAACATTGAACCACCAGAGCAATCATACTTCTAAGACAGACAGTGGAAATTGTAAAATTTTTATTTTATTCCACCACGGGATTCGGTGTGCCAGTCGAAAACTCTAACACTGAGCTATGACGGTGGGTCAGACAAGCAAACAACTTGGTCATTAAAACAAGTGCACGGTGTCCATGATTTTGAAATCAAAGTATTTAGTAGAATATGGGACGGAGAGGAAAGGAGAAGATATAATACAGTACATTTGTACATATTACCCCAAAAGAGATTATATGCAGGGGAGAAGATGGGGTAGAGTGTAAAGGAATTAAGTATCAAAAACGTCAAATGCAGTACTGCAGCCACCAGCACACACAAATCCACCAATATTAACTTGCAGCGCCACAATAATGTATTTAACGACGTATTGTCAGTTTGGTGACTCAAGTCGTGCGCTCTGACGACTGAGCTATCCCTGCCATAAGCATGTAATGTAAAGTTTGGTGACTTCAAGAATGACTTAAGAAATGTTAACTTTCGCGTAGTCCGTTCTAAAATGAGTGGAAATTTAGGGAAATTTCCGTTCATGATTCCGAAATATTAAGTGTTCTCATATGAAGTCCAAGTATCGATAATTCGATGTCAAAATTCGGACGCGAAAATAATTTCCCTTGTTGCTGTCCCCCTTTATCCTCCATTACAAAGAGAACAGACACAAATACTTATATTTTTTTTATTATATACGTGTTTTAAAGTATCAATGGATACGCTATTTTTCCCCTACAGATTACTCTCCGCCAATCAAGAGACAGTGCACTGACGCGAATACGTCACTTCCGCTTCCGGTCATGCGCACCACGACGCCTATGACATCACATCCTGTATTGGGTGACCTTGGGCGTTTCCCGCCGGTGCCCTTTCCATGGCAGCGTTCCTATCCCACGTTTCCATTCGTATCTGCACCGTTCACCGTCCCAAGAGCTGTGTTCAACGGAGTATTAGAATTTTCTACAATTCCTTTCAGCATCCAGTCTGCCTTCCTGCCTCCAGCGGTCACGCCATATCCTCCAGCTTTACATTATGGGGTTACAGAACCTCTTGGCCAGTATTTTCCCCACAAAGGGACTCCTAACGGCCTAGACGACCGGCCATGGTCTGCGGCTGATCCTCGGCACGACGAGACTGACAGGAAAAGGAACGGCGAACTCGTTGCTGGAAAACCGCCTCCTGTCCACGTTGACCCAGGATACCCAAAGCAGGACTGTTGCGTTGTTCCATCGACTACAAAAGAACTTTACCACAGGAAACAAGATGAAGCAGAGGCGTCGGATGACAGCCGAGCGAAAGATACCAAATTGTCTTTAGATTCTACACAAGTACCGGTCTATTTTCGAAAGCGGTTTTCAAATTTCGATCCCACCTCTGACGATGGGGAATTAGCAGTGGAAAGGGTTGCTGCATCTGCTGAAAAGGACAGGCAAAGACCTAAGGTTAAAACAAAGAGTTCTGGACAATCAGTTTCGTCAGTTAGCGTCTCTCATCATCGCAGTCGCAGCGAGCCATCCGCTAAAGAAGCACGTGGCAAAGAACCTCTAACAAGTTACAGAAAACCGAAACGGATGCGAAGACACTGTCGCAAGAAGAGATTACAAGAGGGGGAAGAGTACTCACAATCACAATCATTCACATTTTCTCCATTTCCCACGTCCAGTCACAAAACTCAGAGAGATCATCATTGTTCAAAGGAAAGACCTCTCTCATCACCTTTTAGCAGCCCGACATCTGTATTTACGCGTGATGCGCACCATAGTCCTAAGAATTACGACATCTATACCCACAGAGTAGAGGACCGTTGCCACCATCCTGAATCAGAGGAACTGCTCTCTCCAGCTCATTCTTCGGGCTACTCATCTGGTGGCGGCCTCTCTCCTCCTTTTGGTTCCCTGCCAGGCTCTTCGGACAGAGCGGCCAATGAAATGAACACCTTCAGTTGTGCACAGCCAGTAGTAACTCAGTCTGTGCCGTGCCCGTCATCAGTTCATCACGCAAGCATTCCCGTGACCCACAGACTGGTCGCCCCTCGGTACTCTCCGCTAGAAAGCCTGTCCAGGATGGGCAGATCGTTCGACGCCGGTGGAACGTCCTCTCTTCCTGCATCCAAGAAATTACTCCTCGCTGCAGACAAGATGAAAAGGCACAGCGTAAGGTCCAGGTGTCCGGCCAAAAGGCTGTCCTCAGAACACAACAACAGCGGCCGCAGTAGGCAAGGCAAAAAGCAGTCACGTCACCAGCCTCGAAAATATGATGTCATAGAGCGGCTTGAGTCATCCTCTCCATCAGCTGCGCAGTCTGTAGAGGCTCTGGACTTGTCGCAACGTTAAAATTCTACATCATGAAGACGCGGACAAGGATACTATATACTTTTCCAAGCAAATCATCTGATTTGATGCCATGCTTTTGTCGCTGTGAAAACTGAAGTCAAATACACTCTAACAACCTGCTTGTGGCTTGACTATGACTTTGTTTACAGAAAATATAAACTTTAAAAAAAATTGTTCACTTATGGAAATTATTAGTATTATTGCTGAATTTAAATTTCGATTCAGCATTCACGTAAAAGTGTGTGGACTTTTAGTGTACAGTACAAATAAAACTGTTAAATTAAAATTGTTACGTTTCGTGTAAAATGATTTTATAATGTTTATTTGCCGTTTGTTAGTAAAATTATGTACCAAAATACAAGTTTGCTGTTGGCCTTCTACATCTTCATTTTTGCAGAAAGGATATTGTGTCTGAAAGACAGTGTGGAAATTAATATGTGTGTCAGTGTCTGTTTACCACTCTCTCTCTCTCTCTCTCTCTCTCTCTCTCTCTCTCTCTCTCTCTCTCTCTCTCTCTCTCTCTCTCTCTCTCTCTCTCTCTCTCTTTCTGTCTCTCTGACCCTCTGTCTGCTGTGACTCTCTCTGTCTGTGCGTGTTTCTCTCTCTGTCTCTCTTTCTCTGTCTTCCCCTCTTTCTCTCGTTCTCTCTCTCTCGTTCGCGCTCTCGTTCTCTCTCTGATTCTCTCTCTCTCTCTCTCTCTCTCTCTCTCTCTCTCTCTCTCTCTCTCTCTCTCTCTCTCTCTCTCTCTCTCTCTCTCTCTCTCGCTGTCTGGTTGTAAGCCTGGGCTTTCGAACAAAAATCCTGTATCCTGTTAAAGAAGCAAATGTTCAATATTTAGTATTCTCAGTTTTGTGTCGAATAACCTATAGATCGTTCTGTGAGTTAGGTATTTGAAAAATCATTCCATAGCTGATTCAAATTAAAACTAATATGCCGATGTTTTAAGAAAATGGAGTTGATGACGGTACACACACACGCACACGCAAGGAGCGCGAATACACAACCACACACACACACACACATGCACACACACACATACGCACACACACACATACACATTTGCTGTATACACGCACTTATGCCTTTTACTGAAATCATCAGACAATGGACTAAAATGCTTATCTGTAGTACTGGTGCATAGTTAAAAATATAACGTAATGTCTTATTTCTATATGTAGGACAATGCTTATGGTCATGCCACACGAGCGTCAAATCTTGAATCCAATTCATGAAATCACGACAAAATCCCTTGATTGTCGTTTGCCACCCTGTGCATCGCGAATCCAGATTCTTTGAATTGGCTCCGATTGCCGACTTTCAACATGTTCTAATTCCGCGAGTCTCGATTGTGTGATCGGACCTTTTGGCCAATGAGAAGCAGAATACGAATCACGTGATCACAACACACGTACAGCAAAACTTCAAGACGAATAACCCTCAAGTTTGACTCGATGTGCGACTTTCGTGTGGCACTGCGCGATTCAAGTCAAAATGAAATTCCGACTTCGAAGTCGAAAATTGCTTCGATTCGCGTCAAGTCCACTAGATTTGACGCTCGTGTGGCATGGCCTTAATAGTTAATTGTTCCAGTAGCCTATGTGCACTTTACACTTAGTCACAACACAGGCTGCGAACTCTGTCCTCTCTTCTCTCTATTACCTACCCTTGGTATATAAATTATATGTGTGGCGGAGTGGGAAGTGACTGGTCGCTCTTGAGAGAGATTGTCCCCCTTGAGGCTGCCAGAGGGAGGGTTTTCCTTTGTTGTCAGTTTGACATTGAGTGGCTCTTTCTGTGCAGAGTCCTTGGGTGAGTCTTGAGCCCTTGGATCATGCAGGTAAGGCGACAAGACATAATTATTTTTTCCCAGCCTGACCCTGCACAGGGCACTCTATGTAGGTTCGTGGCAATGACCTGCAGAGAGTGTGGTAGCACTAGTAGCCGGCAATCCTTTCTGTTTTAAAAGCGCTTTCCGCCTTACGAGAGAAAAATTAAAATAACTGTTGGGGTCGGACTGTGTTCTTATGAAGGTGGCCGAGAGTCGGAAATCACATACTCCGCTCGGCTACAGGGTTAAGGGTTAAGACTGAAGAGAATTCAAGACCTGTGGTCAAACCGAACTCGCATAATTCGTTTGTATTTGGTGTTTTGTATACCATGTAAAGCGTAGCCGTTTTGGTATAATCAAATTATAAGTACGAATTATACACGTTTTGTGTTTCATTCCATCGTTCTACCTGCATTTAGGTGCCAAAAAATAATTGTTAAATCAATCATTGAATCAGGAAAATTTCAAAGCAACAAAATGACGTGCCTCGATTCTAAATTTAACTTGTACTGTTGGATTCGAACGTGTTTGGTTTTTAAGTTCTGCAGTATATTTGACGGTAACTCGTTTTGCTCAATATTTCTTTACTTGCTTTAAAATGTAACCTTTGAGAGGATGGCGTTTGGGTGTTTTGTGAGTGTTCGTGGGGGAATGTGAGTGCGCATGGGTGTGTTTGTGCTCATATGTGTGGGTGCGTGCGTGCGTTTGTGCATGTATGTATGTGGAGGCCGATGCGTGTGTGTGTGCATTCGTCTCTCTCTTTCCCTCTCTCTCTCTCTCTCTCTCTCTCTCTCTCTCTCTCTCTCTCGGATAGCGCAGTGGTTGGAGCACTCGCTACTGTGTCGCAAGTTAAGCATCGTCCAGTGCGGTTAGCACTTGGATGTGTGACCGCAAAACGTGAAGCGACAAATAACAACGCCCCCAGTTGACTCAACTGTGACTGAGTACCTACTCTCTTAAGGGTGGGGAAGGGTAAAGCAGCGAGAGAGAGAGAGATGGGCATCACCCTCATTACGCTGGCCCAAGATAAATCTCCAACATCACGTTCCCCTACGACCACAGGCTATGGGACCACCTTTACCTTTTTACATTACCTCTTTCTCTCCCCCCCCCCTTCTCTCTTTCTCTCTCTCTTTCTCTCTCCTCTCTTTCTCGCTGAATGCGTAAGATAAATCATTTCATTATACAGCTTGTTAGAATGCTGTTTATCGGATAGTTTCAGCCATATTTGTGGACAAAGGCGACCCCTACAAGCTGGGACCACTTCAGGTGGGACAACTCACGCTCTCTAAAACAACTCTAGGAGCGCCAATGCATACAGAAGGTAAATAAATAAACGAATAAATAAATAAATTAATAAATGAATAAGGTAATAAACCTCATTAATACACGTTAGAACTCTGACAGTGTCAAGCTTCGTGCATGCTTCAGCTTAAAAGTCATCTTGCCGATTCATTGTATAAAAATGAAAGGCAACAAGGAGTACGCCATTGCATTGACAGAGTTAACGTTCCTTGCAGTGTTGTTTCCGATGGAGGCCGGGGATTATCCTCCCATATTCTTCGTCGGTGGTTTAGATGGGTTGATCTTGGCTGAGCACTACTCGGACATGCAGACCCAGATTGCCTCTCACGGCTTCGTCCTCTTCGGTGTCGATCCAGACTTCCCCTTTATGCGTCACGGTGAGGTCAGAAGCGACTCTCATGACGTCACTTCAACTGACGCAAAAGCATACTTTGATCATATGAATTGGGTAAGCAAGGCTGAGAGCGGTTCGATCCACAACCTAGCTTTTACAGAGAGAGAGAGAGAGAGAGAGAGAGAGAGAGAGAGAGAGAGAGAGAGAGAGAGAGAGAGAGGGGGGGGGATCGAGGGAGGGAGGGAGAGGGAGGGAGAGGGAGAGAGAGGGGGGACGAACTTGTCATCAGCTGTTCATATCACATCCTGGCCTACCAATAACATGACCTCGATGCTAAAGCGGCGCAGTTCCCCTATTCACTTCGGATGACCGTACAAAACCGTGGTCTAGTCTGTAGACGCACAATTCATCGTACGGACTTTAGAGATCCTGGCTCCCACGTCCTGGACTGGTGAGAGTGCCATTTACACTGACACATCCACCGTTATCACGACCGTGTGTTCTACAGAAACGTTTCCTCATCCAGCAAGCACTCACTATAGCTTAGGCTACTTTGGTTCTTTCCCGGTCGCCCACGATGGCGCTCAGTAGTCGTCTGTGGTGTTTAGACGATGCGTTTGTGGCAGCAAGTGAGCGCCTGAGTTAGACCCTGCGTCAGCCAGCGCCTTGAGCTGGTAAAAGCGCTATTTAAGAATGAAAGTTAACCTAGATACTATTAAAATAAGGAATTCATCATCTGCAACGATGACACAACAACAACAAGTTTCGTTCTTCTTCAAGAGAGTCTAGAACTAGTTCAGCCAATGCGGGGATAATTCTGCCATTTGAGTACTAAGTTTCTTCTTCTTCTTCTTCTTCTTCTTCTTCTTCTTCTTCTTCTTCTTCTTCTTCTTCTTCTTCTTCTTCTTCTTCTTCTTCTTCTTCTTTCTTCTCACAGTTGAAAAACTACATGAAGAACCGGACAGCGGCGAGAATAGCATGGGACCATCTAGCGCTGGCCTGTCACTCTGGAGGCTGTGACACCACTCTCAACATGATCCGATACAACAGTACTGTCGTTAAGGTATGCCTAATGCTTTGCAAACATTAACTTTTAACGCTGAAAAAATATTACACATAGTGTATAGACTGTATTGATTAAGACATTTAAGTGCTGGCAATGCCGAAATGATGTTTTATAGATTGTTTTTTTGGAGTTTCGAGTCCTCTGAGAGTATTGCCTATACCGAACACAATTAAGTGCATGTGAATAGGTCTACTAGTTCATGTTTAATGAACACGATAAAAACGTTGGCGTTGATGGTGGATGCTTGTACATTCTGCCCTGTGGGTTCGGGCACTGAATAGAATAGACCCAACGTTTCCCGGCGTGTCGTAAGAGGCGACTAACAGGTGTGATGTCAGCATGATATCACTAGGCGAAAGTCTTCTAAACCGACGTCACCGGCCAGGACGGAGGAACCTCACGTTACTACAGGTTCAACGACCGCGTTTTCGGGGCCAAGGTGAACCACACTGTACTCGTGGATTTCGGCTGTGGTCAACACCCTGGAAAGGATTGGGCCCTGCCAGGTCTTTCCCCTACTGTGTATGATGAAAAGAACCACTCACTCCATACCGAATCGGTCGTCGCCTAGGTCACCAAGGACCGCGCTCCATTGGCCACCAGGACGGTGATGATACATGTAAGTGTGCTACTGATGGACAACTTAGCAGGATGCGCACGAGAGACAAAATCGCCATAGCAACCTGGAATGTCAGGAACCTAACTGTGAGGGAAAATTAGAAGAACTGCCATTTGGAAAGCAAGGACCATCAGTCAACATTCCAAGTAAAGGCTGCTGCGCTCCCTTTGTCATCTCCAATCTGTACGCTTGCGAAACATTAACCCTCACAGCAGGTCTACAACGAAGAATAGATCTACAAAGCATGGAGATGAGGTGCTACCTAAGATCTCTGGGCATTTCCTATTCCCAGCACATCACCAACAACGAAGTCCGACAGACCATCACACAAGCCATTGGACAATACGATGACATGCTCACAGTGGTGAAGAAACAGAAACTTCGATGGTATGGCCACGTCACCAGAGCTTCAGGCCTTGCAAGACCATCCTGCACGGCACGGTGCAAGGAGGCGTAAGAAGAGGGAGGCCGAAAAAGAGGTGGGAGGACAACATTCGAAAATGGACTGGCTTGACACGGAGCGAAGCCATGAGGGTTGCTGAGGACAGAGAAAGATGGATTACGCTGGTTAACCGATCATCTGTGGTGCCCCAACGACCTTCGAGTTAAGAGATAGGATAGGATAGGATAGGATAGGATAGGATAGGATAGGATAGGATAGGATAGGATAGGATAGGATAGGGCTTGTACGTTATGTCTGTATTTTCCTTCTTGCTCTTCGTGTCTCGTTCTTTCCCGCACCAAAACCCATGCCAGCACAAGGATCAAGCCTTTGTTGGCAATGAGATATTGTATTCATTTGAACTGCGTGTGATTGTTTTTCTGCGATATAATATTGTCGCTGCTGAAGCTGCAGGCGCGGTTGTGCTGTTGTTGATGTGTATGCAACTGTGGCTCTGCTCTTGCTGCTTCTGCTGCTGATAAACTTTAAAAAAAATTAAAATAATGATAATACATTATTTAGTATCTTGTATTTCAGTGGTGATAACACTAATGCTGTTACGAACGACGATGACAACGATGGCTATCTATCTGCAGGCCAGCTTGTTCTTGGAGCCATTCAGCCGCGACGCCAAGGAGCCCCTAACGGCCAAGGTGCCGGTGCTGTCGTATGGCACGGAGCTGTCTGAGCAAGGTATCACCAAGTGTGCCATGAAAGGCAAGGACTGGAGGCAATTCTACTCTATCTTCTCCTGCCCAAAGATCCTTATGGAGGTCAAGGTCAGTACAAACAAAGTTTTCTAGAGGTCAAGTTCAGTAAGACAAAAAGGTCTCTCTAGAGGTCAATTTTAATACATTGTCTCTGTGTCTCGGTCTAAACGCAGTTGTATCCATCATTCTTCTCCTGTTCAACAGCTCTCATGGAGGTGAAGGTCAGTAATGATCACGCCTTTCTAGAGGTCAAGGGCAGTCATTGTGCGTGGTTCGGTTCAAAGGTTGTTATATTCCATCTTCTCCTGTTCAATGGCTACCATGGATATTTGCTTGCGGAAGACGACTGCTGCCGTTGATGAAGAGCAAGAAAAGTTGTATCTGGGATTCAACTGTAAACCTTTAACCTGTCAAAATCTTAGACCACTGGAGTAGTTTTCTCCTAAGACCAAGTTTTAGCTCCTTTCATCAAGCAGTTTTACCACATCACAAGGTACCAATTTTATTGCCCCTGGATATTTAGGTCAGTTCAAAGGTGCGTTTAAGGGATCAAATAAGTGCGACCGCTCAACGTCGTTCTACAAATAATGATGTAGTGTGTGTGGTTGTATGGATAAGCAAACATTGCGTGATTCCTTACTTTTACGTAAATGGTTTATTTGAAGAGCAGTTTGCGTTCTCGTTTTCAGGATTTTGGCCATTGCGACATCCTGGATGCAGGTCCATGGGAAGGTGAATAATTACTGCTCTCTCTGTCTCTGTCTCTCTCTCTGTCTATCTCTCTGTGTCTCTCTCTGTCTATCTCTCTGTCTCTGTCTATCTCTTTGTCTCTGTCTCTCTCGGTCTCTCTGTGTCTCTGTGTCTCTGTCTATCTCTTTGTCTCTCTGTCTCTCTGTCTCTCTAGGTCTTTCTCTGTGTCTGTTTCTCTCTCTGTGTCTCTCTGTCTCTGTCTCTCTCTCTGTATCTCTCTCTGTCTCTCTCTGTCCCTCTCTCTCTCTGCCTCCGGTCTGTCGGGGAGGCAAGACGTGTTGGACATGGCTCCCTCCCGTCTTACACTTCAATTTTGTCGGACCTCCTATAAGCAGGGCACTAAAACCTACATGGTCGTCTGTAGGATGTTTTCCTGAGTTTGATGGTATCTATGTCTTGTGTGGTGTTTTTTTTTTAAACGCTTCATGTGATATTATTATTGAAGTTCGTTGTGATGTGAATACGTTTCCTCGCTGGCATTATGAACTGACCTTGCATCGTGACGTGTGGGCTAGGACTAATTTATGAGCGTCCGCTCGCCTCGCCCTTCGCTTCCTACCTTTAATGAGCAGCTAGCAGATGATATCTAGACTCATTACCATCCATCTGAGAGCAGCCTCTTTCAACATCACCATTATCCAGGCCTATGCCCCAACATCAGACTGTGACGACAGCGAAGTCGAGGATTTCTATGAACATCTGCAGGTTGTCCTTGACCAAGTGCCGAAGAAGGACGTAGTCATAGTGCAAGGCGACTAGAATGCCAAGGTTGGCCAAGATGCGTACTACAGCTGGGGAGACACAAATGGACCCCACTGCAACAACGAGACAAATGACAGAGGTCTGTGACTCTTGGAGTTTGCCAGATACAACAATCTGATGCTGGCAAACACGCTTGGTCCCCACAACAAATCCAGACGATGGACTTGGCACAGTCCCAGCGGGAAGCATCACAGCCAGTTTACAACATCATGGTCAAGAAACGCTTCAGATCAAGCGTCAACATTGGCAGGACGCGCACTTTTCTAGGAGCAGACATCGGAAGTAACCACGATCTCTTTATTATATCTTTCCGGCTCCTCTTGAAGAGAGTAAACAAAGCAAATTGCACCAGACTGAAGTTCGACCTGGACAAACTGCAAGACCCTAATGTGGCCAACAGACCCGCAGAATTGCTTCAAGCAGGAAGAGAGGCGATGATTGAAGCCCTCACCATTGTCTGTAACAAGATCTGGCAGAGTGGGGAGTGGCCTACGCCAGGGACCATGGACCCAGTCGCTTGTCATCACTCTTCCCAAATTGGGTAACCTTCAGGAGTGTAAAAATTACCGCACCATCAGGTTCATCAGGCATCCCATCAAGGTCCTCCTGAAAATAATATTCAACAGGTTGAAACTCCAAACTGAACAAATCATAGCTGAAGAACAAGCAGGATTCAGGGCAGGGCGAAGTAGGCTTACCACTGAACAGATTTTCAACCTCAGTAATCTGCGAGAAAAAAACTATAGCACCAACAACATCTATATCATGTGTTTGTAGACTCTCTTATAAAATTGATTTGCAAATCCACCCGCTATTCATTGCAATGCTTGTCATGTACATACCATGTGTTCTTACTCAAAATTATCTGTAAACATGTAATCATTTTAATGGGTTTTTTTGTTTTGTTTTTCCAAGTAGACTAGTCCCTCTTTAGGGCGAGGTTCAGATGTAAAAAAGCTGACTACTGCTTATTCTACTACCTTCATTAAATACAGACTTGTCTTATCTTATCCCCCCCCCCCCCCCGCTCTCTCTCTCTCTTTCTCTCTCTCTCTCTCTCTCTACGTTGGGGTTCCGGGATTTTCTGTATAAATAATATCCTCACATTGTGGTATTTTAGTACTTTAAATTAACACTGTTTATGACATTTTCATTTGTTCTTTCTCGTTCCGAATCGGTTCTATCAATTTATTATCTTATTCGCTAGACCAGTCACCTACCTTTATTTTTTGTTGTTGAAAACTTCAAAAACTCCTCATTTTGTGTATGGTGTCTGTTGGGTCAGCCTGGGGCTATCAGACGTTTTCTGCCAAATGGTCACTATGGCTTTCTATAGTATTATTATTCAGTCTTTCACTACTTCAAGGTACATTTCCATTTTTTTTAAAAAGCCACATAGATCTTTGACGGTACGGCAGCGACACGGCAGAGAGAAATGGGCAAATCGAGGCGTCTCGCACCGCTACCTTGTCGCTGTTTGGTTGATTTTGATTTTCAAGTTCCGCTGACGGTTTACGCTGCCGTTCTTTCTGCACCGTTTTCGTCGACGTTGCGGCTTTTGTTTCGCTCCATTTATGCCTCCTCTCCTCCACCCCCCTCCCCACCCCCACCCCGAATCTAGTTTGCTTAATATGGTGTTGTTGTTTTTGTTGTTGTTGTTCTTCTTCTTATAGTATAGTTTCCTAATGTTGTGGTTGCAGCGTGTCACGTCAGCCACTTCTGCAAGACCACCAACAGCACTCGCAACGCCGCCTACCACAGGTTCGTGCAAGGCATGGTGGCCAGCTTCCTCATCGGTACTATGGAGGACAACCCCGCTTCCCTTAACTACATTCTGAACACCACTCTCCTGCCTTTGACACTCCTCGACCTTCGACATGACCTCAACTGTTCCATTTAAACAACTATAGAATTGAAGGGAAATAACCCCTACCCTCACTTCCCCTTTCCTTCCTCTCCCACTCCCCTTCACGCCCCTCTCTACCACCACCACCACCACTCGCCATACTCTCCCTTCTGTTATTGCTGAATGTAAGTTGAATTCATTAGCACACGTTTATATCATTGCAGTGCCCACGCGTATTAGTTGAAAAGTAAAAATGTGAAAAGATATAACTGCTAAATTGGGGTTCAAGTGCAATCTTTTCTAGCAATATTTTACAGAGCAAAATAACATACCAAAGCACAAAGTTTGAGCCCAGGCGCGTTAACCATGAAGAATGGATCGTCGAACAGTAGTGGATCTCCGATAGCATAGGGGTAGCAGTAGTACGTCTCTGTGGTTTGGGCGACCATTGGTTTGCTGCTGGCGGTCTTTCTTCTTCTTCTTCTTTTGTGCAGATGGTGTGTATGATTATATATTGGGGGGGGGGGGGGGGTGTGCGTGTGTGTGTGTGTGTGTTACGTTGAAACGCGCACGATAGTTCGTGTGTGACTCGCACGATAGATCCGATCGTTTTGTTTCGCAATTGATTGATTGATTTATTGTTGCTTTAGGTCCAGCGGACTCTTCCGAGCCAAATCAGGACCGGACAACCCCCGATCCGCATAAAAGATCTGCCGAACAACCCCAGTGGGAAAATTGAATGCCCTCCACCGGCCAGTCACTTTACAATAAAGACATCCCACGCGGGGGACGGCTGAGGGTTTACCTCAACTACGCGAACCCCCGGTTACAAAAACAAAATAGAATACAACCATCAGTACAAATCATCAACAAAAACATATACATATAAAATGCCTATAGTGCTAAATAATACAATCATAGGAAGCCCTAGTGACCACCCGGCAGAAAGCGTCCAACACTCCCAAGCTGATCCAACAGACCTCATACACAAACAAGGAGTCTTGTCCAGGAAGAGTTTTCAAGAAAAAAGGTAGGTCATTGATCTAGCGAAGAAGAAGATAGTATAGCAGAGTGATAGGACAGATCAGGAATGGGAAAGAGCAAATGAGGAAGACAGCGACAGTGGGAATTTAAAGCACTAAATTTCCAGAAAGTGGGGATACTATTTATACTGAAACCCCCGGCACTCCAACGGGGGGGGGGGAACTGTTGCCGCAGTGAAACTGTCATGCCAACAAAGGCAAGACAGGTTTTCAACTGGGGCTTTTACTTTTCCCTTTATAGGTTAGAACAATCTACAGTGACAAGATTGCTCATGACCCCAAGGGGTTTTTGTTTCGCAAAGCATTCAATAACAGAGTGTATTTACCTTTGATTAGATTTTGCGTTGTTGTTAGAAGAAGCTTTGTATAACGTTGATAATTTTCGTTGGTCGATATTATTGGAGAATTCCCTAGAGTTGCATGTTTATTATCGATCGAAGAATCTAGATAGATCCACTATAAGCTGAGAGATTCTCTTATGATGAAGAATGTTGTATGGCGTAAGACAGTGATGACGAAGTTTAGTTTGATTGGTTGTAACGCGTCACTCTGGAACGTTCTGACGTAATCTGGAGTCTAGAAAAAATATATAATTGATGCACTGTGTAGTGGGAGAAAAAGTGAGAAAGTGAAAAAGCGATTGTATGCAGTTGTTGATGTACGCTGAATAAAATTGGATAACTTCATACGACGACTCCTGCCTTGTTGCTGAGTGAACGGGTTGCGTGGATAAACGAATCCGAGTTACACTTATCAGGAGAATTCAAGCATTGGGGCTGAATCAACTACTGATAGAAAAACACCAATCGAGTGTAACAGTGTGTATGTGTGTGTTTGTGTTTACGTGTGCGCGAACGCGGGTCTATCTGTCTCTATCTCTGTCGCTCTGTTTCTGTCAATCGGTATGTTGACGTATGCTGCTTTTATGCATTGAGTTCGCGAGTACAGTGATAAATCATTAGTTGGTAACAGACAATAATCAGGTTCGTGCAAGGAATGATGGCAAGCTTTTTCCTCAGTACTATGGAGGACAGCTCCGCTTCTCTTAACGACATTCTTAACACCACCCTTTCCTTTGTTTACACGCCTCGACCTCCGACATTACCTCCACTGTTATATTTAAAAAAATATGTTATTGATGGATAATATCACGTCACCAGATCATCAGGCCTTGCAAAGACTATTCTGCAAGGCACAGTGCAAGGAGGTAGAAGAAGAGGGAGACCGAAAAAGAGGTGGGAGGACAACATTCGAGAATGGACTGGTTTGACACTGAGCGAAGCCATCAGGGCTGCTGAGGACAGAGAAAGATGGAGTATGCTGGTTAAACGATCATCTGTGGTGCCCCTACGACCTTCGGGTTACGGGACAGAATAGGATAGGATAGGATAGGATAGGATAATGTCTCCGCCATCTTACACTGCTCCTTTCCCCCCTCCCTCTCCGCACCCTCAACCCCCTCCCACCTCCTCCCGTTTTTCTGAATTGTAATACAACTAGTAATCATATTCCTGTGTGCATTGGTTGAAAAGTATTGTCGTTTATGGGCAGGACAAAGGATGTTCTTATATTTTCTTATCCGCCTTCCGTTCCATGTACTATTGATTATTGGTTGAAACAAATATTTTTTATTCACGGAAAAAAACATATAATTTCAAACAATGATTTACAGGATAGGCAACAATAATTATAATAATAATAACGGATTTTTATATAGCGCGTACTCCAGCCTATGACCAGACTCACCACGCTTTACATAGTCATTACATATAAATACATGCACTCAATAAAACATCGCTTTTGCTACAATACACCAAAAGACGGAACAGTAAAGGTACAAACTATTTACAACTATGTACACAAATTACAAAAAAAATACAGAAATAGACTATTTACAACTATGTACACACATGACAAAAAAGACAGAAATAGAATAGCAAAAACCTATTCACAGCTATTTATATGCCCGGTTAGCAAACTTGTTTTTTCCAACCTAGTTCCAGTCATTCGCCCAAAAAGGCAATCACCGAAGTCGAACGAAGCTCTCCGATGTGTTACGAAATGATGCTTGCATGACTACGACTAGCTGACATTAAAAATGATCGCTGTTGCTTCTAATTCTGTTCGATTTACACAGATTTAGCATTTCGCAACGGTATACTTTGTTAATATGAGCATAATATGAGCATAATATCGACCATATTTAATAGTTGCGTTCCTTGATTTGCATTTTGTTAGTTCTCAGCAGTAAAGGCTAATAATAGCATTGCCCATTTCCTGCCTAGAACCAAGTAGACACTGTTATACAGTATACATAGGCTTAATCTACATTATTATATTATAAGTCAGTCTCCGCGCAGCGAAGAAGCTCACTAGCTGAATATAATTATTAGACCTGTATTGTTTGTTTTCTACGTAAATAAATGTATAAACTATATCTATTCTAATTGATAATATTTAGGCCTATACTTTATAATATTCGAATCTTGAAATTTCCGGAGAAGGACGATTAGGGCTAAGCGAATTTTTTTTTTATAACTCGAGATCAGAATTAAATTAATAGTTAGTTAATCATCGCTTACAGGGTCCAGCGGACTGCAAAGAGTCGAAGCAGAACTACAAAATCAAGACAACTCGAGATCAGAGTTAAATTAAAAGCTTATTAGTTATTCATTGCTTACAGAGTCCAGCATACTGCAAAGAGCCGAATCAGGACCACACAATCGAGACCACAACTTCGCAAGTAGTAGTAGTAGTAGTAGTAGTAGTAGTAGTAGTAGTAGTAGTAGTAGTAGTAGTAGTAGTAGTAGTAGTAGTATAGTTATTTAGTTAAATCTTTAATTTATTTATTTGTTTTGTTTGTGTGTTATTATTATTATTATTATTATTATTATTATTATTATTATTATTATTATTATTATTATTATTATTATTATTATTATCATTATTATTATTAGTTTCTTTTTATTATTATTATTATTATTATTATTATTATTATTATTATTATTATTATTATTATTATTATTATTATTATTATTATTAGTTTCTTTTTATTATTATTATTATTATTATTATTATTATTATTATTATTATTATTATTATTATTAGTTTCTTTTTATTATTATTATTATTATTATTATTATTATTATTATTATTATTATTATTATTATTATTATTATTATTATTCCTACTTTAAAAAAAAAATAGTGTGCTGCTGTGCGTGCTCAATGGTGTAAATATGGTCAGTGACGTTTTGTTTGTTTTTGCTGAAGTTGGGTGTAACCCGAAATATTCAGATGGTGTTACTGGTTATTTTTTCTTATAGATTTAACAAAGTTTTCAGATGATTTATAGAAATTTCCGCCCGCCACGCAACATTTTTTTAAATACGCGTTTCTCATTAAAATAAATATAATTGAATAAATATAACAAATTTACTGTATCAGTTAAAAAGAATAATATTAGTTAAATAAATAATTGCTTTGGTGCTTGCAATAAAAATATCACTGTTTTTTGAGACCATTATAAACTTGCTTTGCCTTGTTGTGCTGAAGTGACATCAACGTAACCATAGCGCTTTGAAGTTTTGTCATTGTTTTATTGTTGATATAGATGTGAAATCGTTGTATGTGTGCTTTATGTGTTATGTATTACTTTTACTCCTTATTACTAATTGTGTCAGTATATTATTCATCATAAAATAATAATAATAATACTAACTAATCAACCTGATGAATGAGGCCGTCTAATGGATGAAGATGAACTGCTTCAAAATGCAAATCTCGACTTGAGCTTGAAGCTGTGCAGATCGAAATAGAATTAGATCTAGCAGGGGCTATTTTTATGCACGGATGTTTCACCACAGGCTCTGAAGTCTTTTCTTTTGTCTTTGTAAACTCCTAAATACGTACGTAGTATAGTATGTAATTGAGGCCTACGAAAGACGAGACTTCCAAGCCTGTGGTTTCACGTAGTCCTGCCAGCATTCGTTCGTAAAACATCGGATAGCTTCGCTCGACTCGGAGAGCTTCGTTCGACTTCGGTAATTGCCTTTTTCGGGAAAGTGACTGGAACTAGGTTGGAAAAAACAAGTTCGCGCCCGGTTAGATCCAGGAGGAAAAACAGTATAAATATTTACAGCCGTGTATACACTTACGGATCAGACAGAGACAAAAGAGGAGAGAATGGCAGCGGGATACAAATCAGTCTGAATAATGCAGTTTGAAGAGGTGGGTTTTGAGGGCCTTGTTGAATGCTTGTGTTGATTGTATGTTGCGGATATGGGAGGGAAGGGAATTCCACTGCTTAGGTGCGGAGTAAGCGAATGCACGTTGGCCGTATGTCTTAGTGCGGGTGACGGGAACCTTGAGTGTGCGAGTGTCAGCAGAAGATCTTAAAGTGCGTGAAGGGGAGTAGACAGACAGTAGATCAGCAAGGTAGGAAGGACAAGATTACCAATACCTAATAAAACTGTCAAGCTTATATAAGCCTATTGATTATTATAATAACAAATTGGGTATTTGTATGGCGCGGCATCTCGTTTTGTTTTTGCAGGCCAGCTCCCTCTAGAGAGCCTAGAAACAGAAAACAGCAGACAAGTACTCAGGTTAAAAAGACACACAGAGTTAAAACATAGGAACGACATTCTACAGCACATAATATAGACTCAAGAACATAAGTACATGCATAAGCGTCGCAAAATGTTCAAAACATACAGGAGCAACAAGCACATTAAATAACAATGGTAATACCAACACACAGGTCACAACAAAATACACCATAATTACATAAATGTGCAAGATCCCGGAATCGAACGGGTCCATGCACCATCCAACCCTCCGGTGATGAAGATGCAGATTAACGGGAAAACAGCGCTTGCTTCCACTTTTCATGAAGACACCGTATCACAATGGCGAATTGGGCTGGTTTGTTGTTTTTATTCAGGCATGATACCCTTTCAAAAGTTGTAATTTTTTAACATTTATGTGTAACTTGTTTTTACAATGTTTTTCTTGCAGTTCGTAAGAAAAATAACGTGCCCAAGCTCAAAGTTTGAGCGACCCTTGATTTGCTGTCTGTCATCTTTCTTTTTCTTCTTGTGGTTTTTATTTAATTTTAATTTTTATTTGTGTGTGTGTGTGTGTGTGTTTGTTTTTATGCGTGAGCCAGTGCTTGTGTGCAAGCGCGGGTGTCTCTGTCTCTGTCTGTCTGTCGGTCTCCCCCCCTCTCTCTCTCCCTCTCTTTCCCTGGCCCTCTCCCTCTCTCTCTCCCCCTCTCCCCCTCTCTCTCTCTTTCTAAATAGGGGAGGAGGGGGAAAGAAAGGGTAAACATAATTTTTTAACTCTTTTTTATAAGCGCGCGCGCGCGTGCGCAAACACACACAGCCGATGGTACACAGCATTATCATGACTTTCCTAAAACGCCACATACGTTGTGCTGACAATGGGTCATATTTCGTCCCCCTTTTTAAACACTTTTAAGTGTTCGAACCCTAACCCTAACCCTAAACCTAACCCTAACCCAGTTCTAACCCTAACGGATCATTGGTCTGACGTCAAAACAAGTAGGTCTGTCAAAACAAGTTATGTAGATGTTCCCTGGTTTGTCCAGATAACACTGTGTAAGTGTGCCCACAAAATACGCATCTGATACCCTTGCGCCATCGTGAAACTAGTAGAAATTATTACTTCCCTTGTAATGTACCAAAATACTTTCTGAGCTCTAAGGGATCCAACACTTAGGGAGGGGGGGAGAGGGGGAAGGGAGAAGAAGTGATATTGAGACCAAAAGATATTATTGTAATGATGATGATGATGATGATGATGATGATGATGATGAAAATTATTATTATTATTATTATTATTATTATTATTATTATTATTATTATTATTATTATTATTATTATTATTATTATTATTATTATTATTATTATTATCCTATCCTATCTTATTCCTTAACTCAAAGGTAGAAGAGAAGGGAGACCGAAAAAGAGGTGGGAGGACAACATTCGAGAAATGGACTGGTTTGACACTGAGCGAAACAATCAGGGTTGCTGAGGACAGGGAAAGATGGCATACGCTGGTTAAACGATCATCTGTGGTGCCCCTATGACCTCCGAGTTACGGGATAGGATAGGATAGGATTTCAAAGGTCGTAGGGGCACCACAGATGATCGTTTAACCAGCGTACTCCATCTTTCTCTGTTCTCAGCACCCCTCGTGGCTTCGTTCATTGTCAAACCAGTCCATTCTCGAATGTTGTCCTCCCACCTCTTTCTCTGTCTCCCTCTTCACCTGTCACCTTGCACTGTGCCTTGCAGAATGTTTTTTTTTACAAGGTCTGATGCTCTGGTGACGTGGCCATACCATCGGAGTTTCAGTTTTTTCACCACTGTGAGCAGGTCATCATGTTATCTAATGGCTTGTGTGATGGTCTGTCGGGTTTCGTTGTTGGTGATGTGCTGGGTATAGGAAATGCCCAGAAGTCTTCTGTAGCACCTCATCTCCATGCTTTGTATTCTTTGTTGTAGAGGGTCGCAAGCATATAGGAAGATATTATTGGAGTGTTACTTTTGAAAGTCAACTACTGTGGCAAATAGTCTCCCACCACAAGGATTCGGACGCATTAGTTCTTGAACACACGTTTTTAATGTAGCCCAGATATGTACATTGCATCCCTGAGTAGTCTAATCTTATCTGTTTATATATTATAAATGTATTATTATTACTACTACAACTACTACAACTACTACTACTACTACTACTACTACCAAAGAGCTTACTACTACTACTACTACTACTTATTATTATTATTATTATTATTATTATTATTATTATTATTATTATTATTATTATTATTATTATTATTATTATTATTATTATTATTATTATTATTATTATTATTACTACTACTACTACTACTACTGCTACTACTACTACTACTACTACTACTACTACTACTACTACTACTTCTACTACTGCTACTGCTGCTGCTGTTACTACTACTACTACTACTACTACTACTACTACGAGTATTTATATAGCGCTTTTTCCTAATGAAATCAGTTCAAAGCGCAGATCTGACGCCTTTATACTTAACGTTAACATCGAAATACATAGGAAAAGAAGTGAAACCAAAAACCAGACACTAATAACCTATGCAAAGACATAATACAAACATGAAAAAGAATATTTAGAAGTAAAATATAAAAGACGAGGGTGGAGGGGGATGAGGAGAGCAGCTAAGGAGTGAGGGGGCTGGGGGCGTGCGGTGTGACGGCGGTAGACTACTACCATCCACTCATCCCCACTCCCATCACCCCTACTGTCCCCCACCCCGTTTCCTCTCACTGCAGTCATAATGACACAATTGAATCCAACAAGGCCAAATAGTGATAGGTCTTGTCTTTCAGACTAGCAATCTTCATATACGCAGATGCGCACCTAGTGTTAGGAGATAAGAAAGGTAATTTTCATTGTCTTTAAATTAGGACGGAAATTCTTCCTTTCCTAGCTTTGCACACACAAACACCTATCTACGCAACGCCCAAACATAGACGTACGCTCAGCAATGCGAGAGTGGAGAGAAATTCTAGAGGGAAGAGAGAGTTTAAGAAAACACCTATAATACGCAAGGACGTCAATATTCTTTAGCGATGTCGCCGTCTCTACCGAAAACGTTACGCTGGGCTCGCGTGAAGGGGCACAGCTGAGCCGCGACGACCGTCATCCGAGTTCCAATGTGACGGGAACTGCAGTTTACACAATGTACAGTAGCAGTCGCGGCCAATCTCTCTCGTTTTACTCTTCATATTTACGTTAATGTCAGTGTAGACCGCGGCATACTTGTCTTTCCAAGAGAAGGTATCTATCTTCACTCTCTTTAACGTTGGCCGAACAATCATAGTTACACAAGAGATGTGCCGTCACACTACGCAGATGTGATCTCTCTTATTTGCTGGAGGCAAACTACAGCAAGTTCAACATCTTATAGTCTTTTTGGATCGAGTGAGTCATGTTGATCATCTCTTTGGAGTCTCAGACCAACAAAAGATAACATTTGTATATATTTCACGAGGCGAGAGCATTTTTTCAAATGAACAACTTTAGCCCCTATTATTAACATTCCGCTACTGCTGTCTTTTTTTTTTTTTTTTTACTTATTGACATTTAGTGGGGGATGGGGTGTCAGAAGAGGAACATCAATTATTTAATTGACAGATGTTATTCGTCTGTCCGCGTGAGAGAGAGAGAGAAGAGAGTTATTAATAGCGCTGACAGATATTCTTTGGCGAGAGCCATGTTCCTACTCTCTCTTTTTATTTTACTTTCATGTGTAAATGCGCGTGGAGAGATATCAGGACTTTAAAGATTGATTATTATTATAGGAGTGAGCGAGAGAACACAGCTTCATTTTCACAGGAAAGAGGATCTGTAAAGTATGGGAGTTGTTATTTGATACAGTGATTAGAAAGGGAGGGGGAGGGTAGAAGCTCGGTTCTAGGATTGTGTTGATCAATATCACTATAAGACTCTCATTAGTATAACAGAGTATGACATCTTATCAAATTTTTGGAAGAACAACTAATAGAGAGGTAGAGTGAATTTAACACTGTGTCTCAGTATATTCCTCTCTCCTAGCATCTCTCCCGGAGAGCGCGCATCTCTTTTTGTCTATCTGTTTCCCAGCCTTTCATTGAAAATGCAAGTCTTGCAAAATAGCTTTTAATTGGTCAATAGACAAACAATTCAGGTGGTTGTTTTTTTGTTTGTTTTGGTTAGTTTAGTTGGCTTATGGTGGTTTGGTTTTTGTTGATTTGGTGTTTATTATTTTTTTGTTTTTTTTTTTGGTTTTTTGTTTTTTTTTTGTTGGTTTTTTTTTATTGTAGATGGTTTTTTTTAGTTTTGTTGGTTTGATTTTTTTTTGTATTTTTTGTTATGTGTTTTTTTATTTATTATTTATATTGGTTTGTTTGGAGTTTTTGTCACTTTGGATAATTAATTAATCAGACAGAACAATCAGAACCTAGACTACAACATTCCACGCAATAGATCTAATGCGCAGAAATTCACAGATCAGAACAAGGGCTGAGTTTCTACATTACATTTTTTTTCCGTTTACACTCAAACGAAAAGGGATTACAACAGATCAAGGACCATTTTTGTGCCTAGGTAAGGGGTTCCTTGCACAGTATTTGATCACAAGGAGAAAACAGACTTAGTCTAATTTAACTTGTTAACATAAGCAGTTTGACGAAGCCAGACTGCCAATCTGACATCTACTTTTGAAATATAAGCACACATATAGTCAAACAACCTAGCAATAACGTAAACAGTGAGCGACCTGTTGAACGTAAACTGTCAGCAAGCAAACTGTGTTGGATTTAGCACATAGGTATAACATGAATCATTCAAGCCGCTCTCCGATTGTTTTAACACTAACAATACTGCAGCGGTCTTAGCTTAGGCCTACATAAACACACACAATGAAGTTTTTCAATTGCAATTTACCTTTCTTTGTCTCTTGGAAATTTGAAAAAGGACTTGCCAACACAACTTTTCTTGTATCTGGCATTATGGCAATTGATGGCTGTGCAAAAGTCACTGCCCTGTTTCACTCGGTCGCCTTTTGACTTTCTGCCACGAGCCATTTTCAGCATGTCGACAAGGGAGCATAACTCGTACTTTTCGTCTCGCGGTTCTGTACCAAGTTCCCTCTCTTTCTATCATTAAGCTCTTTGGTGTTCATGCTATATGCGCACTAAGACGGAGATTCAGCCATATTAAAACAGGTAAGTTTTTAGTCCTTTCCTGAAGCTTGGCAGGGATGGAGCTTGCTTCAAGCTCAGGGGAAGGGAGTTCAACAGAGTTGGTGCAGCATTTTTGAAGGAGCGCATTCCAAGAGTCTTTTTGGTTGTGTTGCTTGTGCGCACACTGGGGGTTTCAAGTCTACACTGAGTCCCTGACCTGAGTTCGCGTCTGGGTTGGTAAGGGAAGACCAGTTCTGTGAGGTAGTTGGGAGCAGTGCTCGTGAAGCACTGATAGGCCAGCGCCAGGATTTTGTAGTCCAGTCTTTTTTCAACGGGCAGCCAATGAAGAGAACGAAGTCTACATATAGGCTACATATAGACATCCACCTATCAATCATTGAATCAATAAATCTCTATCTATCTATCTATCTATCTATCTATCTATCTATCTATCTATCTATCTATCTATCTATCTATCTATCTATCTATCTATCTATCTATCTATCTATCTATCTATCTATCTATCTATCTATCTATCTATCTATCTATCTATCTATCTATCTATCTATCTATCTATCTATCTATCTATCTATCTATCTATCTATCTATCTATCTATCTATCTATCTATCTATCTATCTATCTATCTATCTATCTATCTATCTATCTATCTATCTATCTATCTATCTATCTATCTATCTATCTATCTATCTATCTATCTATCTATCTATCTATCTATCTATCTATCTATCTATCTATCTATCTATCTATCTATCTATCTATCTATCTATCTATCTATCTATCTATCGATCGATCGACCTATCGATCGATCTATCTATCTAATCCCGCAGACTGTCGGGGCGTTGTGGAAACATGAGGAGTACTGTCGCGGAGAGTTCTCGCCCCTTCAGTGTTTTTGTTGCTTTTGTCATGAGGTGGGACATGTCCTGCGTCGTCTACGTTATTACGTCATCTGTCCAGATCTTTCTTTGCCTTCCTCAGAACTGCGCCTGCCTCCTTCCATTGTTACCTGCATCGTGGTTTTTGCAAGGGTGTCGTGCCGTGTGACGTGACCAAGCCAGGTCAACGTTCTCCTCTTCACAACGGCAAGGAGTGGTTCTTGAGGGCTCACAAACGACGTGCCCAGGTTACATGCAAACAGACCTAAGTATTTTGCATGTTTTTTTTAAAGCTCACAACGAAACACTCACGCTCGCGTGCACATGCACGCACGCACTCACCCATGCACACACACACACACACACACACAGGTGCGCGCGCGCTTTTTGTGTCTGCCCATTTTTCTGTCTGACACACACTGAGACAGCAGACAAGTTCACACATAAACTACACTGCACACATACACACACACACACATATATATATATATCCTAGAGAGAGAAAGAGAGAGAGAGAGAGTGGACAAGCAGAGAGACAGACAGGGAGAGACAGACAGACAGACAGTGATACTGAGAAGCTGAGACAGTGAGAGACAAAGACAGGAAAACAAACAGGCAGAGCAGAAAGAGGCACAGACAGAGAGACAGTCAGACAGACGGAGGTCCAGACAGAGAGACAGACGGAGAGGCGGTCATGGTCATTATGATAAATCTAATCAGTACAGATTACCAAAGAATGTACAGCTTCACAAGCTGTACATTCTTTGAGATTACGTACAATTGTGCATTTGCAGTGCATAAGCGTGGACGTCCGCCTGAACAGAAACTCCCGTCAAAACTGCACTGTCTAGATATGGTGTATGTATCTCCGCATGTTTTTTCCTTTCATTATATATATTACGTAACTTGCTTCAATGAAGGTAGTCTATTGGATGCAGTCAATCTAAATCTTTCCAAAATAAAACATTATATTTTCTTTCCGTCTTCTAATATTTTCCTGCTTTTACACCTCATGTTTGAGTGATATAGATGGGTGTTTGGTGTGTATGTGAGTGTGCGCATGTTTACACGGCGTTATTTGGACAAACTAGTGCACATCTACATACGTTCTTTGGACAGACCTCCTTGTTTGGACGTCCATTTAATGTTCCGTTAGGGTTAGGGTTAGGGTTAGGGTTAGAGTTAGAACATTGTTGTTGTTGTATCAAATTTTATTCATCAGATTAACATAAGTTGTACTGATAAAAACATTATTATGATTAGAACACTTAAAAGTACTTAAAAAGGGGGTCGTAGCACGACCCATTGTCCACAGAACGTATGTGGCGTTTGAGGAAAGTCCGAAGACATTCTCCTCCAGTTCTACCGGGCCGTGGTGGAGAGCGTCCTAACATTTTCCATCACGGTCTGGTTCGGAACAGCAACGCAGCTCGACAAAGACCGGCTGGAGCGGGTTGTGCGCACGGCATGCAGGATTGTCAACTGTGAGCTCCCCTCTCTGGCCTCCATCTACTTGACCCGCTCTCTCAACAGAGCCGACAAGATCCTCTCTGACCCTTCCCACCCTGCCCACCCCCTGTTCGAACTTCTCCCCTCTGGCCGCCGCTTTCGATCCTTCAGATCCCACACTTCCCGCTTTAAAGATTCCTTTTACCCTCAAACTGTAAGATCTCTAAACGCCGCATCCTCCTCCAACCGCTGATCCCCCTGCCGTGCGCACGCCCTGCTTTTCCCTACATGCTCGTACATCTATATCTATATACTACAGCGACTACTATAATTTAGAATGTTTTTGTGATCACTTTAGACTAGTCATTTGTGTTTTACTATATCTTTCTGTTTATCTGTTATTGTTGGGTATGCTTGTGCGAGTGTGTGTGGTTGTGCATACATGTGTGTATTTGTGTATGTAGGTATGTGTGTGTGTGTGTGTGTGTGTGTGTGTGTGACATGTGAGCGTGTATGTTGGTACAGATCGCCGCGACTGGACTCTTTTTTGATTTGGGAAAAAGCGCGTATATGGCATCCATTATTATTATTGTTATTATTATTATTATTATTATTATTATTATTATTATTATTATTTACTCACTTCCTTATTTACTTAACGTATTTCTTTATTATTTACTTATTTATTTTTATTTACCTATATGATAGATTACATGAGATTAGATTAGACAAGATAGATAGATAGATAGATGATAGATAGATAGATACATGTAGATAGATAGATAAATAGATTATGCCCCCACTCCATGCTGTTGTTTGGTAGTCGCTACTGTTATTATTGTCGAAGAAGAAGAAGCTGCTTCTGCTACTGGTGATAATGATGATGATGATGATGATGATGATGATGATGATGATGATGATGAACGAGGAGAAGAGGACAATGACGATGGTGATGATGATGATGATGATGATGATGATGATGACGATGATGGTGAGGATGATGATGACGACGACGATGATGACGGTGATGATAGTGAAGACGATCATGGAAGTTGCTTTTGCAGCGCAATAAAGGTGGACATTGCGCTGGTGATGTGCTTGGTGTACGTAGCCGCTTCGTTTCCCACTCCACAGGAACCGCTCTTTCTCCAAACCCTGATTCAACAGAGTAAGCACACATCCCGCACAGCTAGCTAGCTCCACAGTTTAAAAAGCCCCCCAATTCTAAGGCTTGCTTTACTGTTGGCGAAAATGGGGTTACCATAGAAGTCGCATTGCTATTACATTAGGCAAGGATGAAATTGGCTTTCGTTACTCAAACCAAGCGCTGAAGTTTGAATTGTTTCCATTTTGGTTCTGACAGGGAGTGATTTCCCTTGTTGTTATTTTTGTTTAGTGGGACAACACTCACTGTGAATGTTAAAAAAATACGTCGATGGGGGCGTGGTCAAACTAGGTCCTTTTCAGTGGTTAGCAGGATTTTTACCTGCTTTGGAGATCGCGGTCTGTTTCGTCCTTCATTTAACATATTGATTCTCGTTATTGGCAAAATTTCCTGTGGTCCTTGGCAACTCTACAGATGCTGCTGCAACTGCTTTTGCTGCATCCTTGATGATGATGGTGATGATGATGATGATGTTGATGATGATGATAATGATGATGATGATGATGATGATGAAGACGACAACTACGACGTTGATGGTGATAATGATGACCATGCTGCTGCTTCTATTGCTGCATCCCTGATGATGATGATGATGATGATGATGATGATGATGATGATGATGATGATGACGACGATACCGACTACGATGACGACGCTGATTGTTATTGTTATTATTATTATTATTATTATTATTATTATTATTATTATTATTATTATTATTATTATTATTATTATTATTATTATTATTATTATTATTATTTTATGGATTCAGAGATCATCCGCTGCATGGTGGGAGAGCAATGGGTGTGTAACGGTTGCTGTGAATCCACTGCTTGGATAATAGCAGGAGAGGAGGAGAAATGCTACCTCGCTTGCCAAAACCTCCACTAAAATGACACCCCACCCCAGTCAGAAGGGTCACCTGCGTCCGCTGCTAAAGCTAGAAAACCATCCTTGTAGTCATCCTTGAGGAAACTCTTCAGCCTCAAAGATGGGAACAGGCTCCAGATTCAATAGATCATGCTCGGAAATGCGAGGGAAAACAACTTTGGCCGGTTTGCCCGCATGTTGCGCCCAGAGTTGTCTAGAGTTGGGCGGACATACTTTGCAAACGAACACAGTTTCTCGCCTATAATTTATGCTCTGTCCTCCATTTAGCCTTCCGCATCAACGGAAAGGTTTTATTTCAATTGCAATCCTGGTTAACTCTGCTAGTTACTTGCACTGCCCTGCAACCATCGCCTGAAAGAAAGAAAAGCTTGCAGCTCGGGTTAGCTTTGGTAGTGTTTTGAGAGGAGATGTCCAGCCGGATAACTCTAGGTAATTAAAAACAAAACAAAAAGACAAGTTACCTCCCATTTCTGAATAAGACCTATTGGGCGCTACCATTTTCCATACCCTTCTGTCCCACAGCACGCGATCACCACATACAGTTACGCTTAAAACACAACCACCACATACAGTTACACTTAGAAACAACCACCACATACAGCTACACTTAGAACACAACCACCACATACAGTTACACTTAGAACACAACCACCACATACAGCTACACTTAGAACACAACCACCACATACAGTTACACTTAGAACACAACCACCACATACAGTTGCATTTAGGACACAACCACGCAATGAGAATTTCAAAGACTGCTGATGAAATACGCTGGACGCAAGCATACAGGTCAAATTGCTTCACCCACCCACCCCGACCCCCTAAAAATTCGGACAGGCTCGCTCATCTCCCCCTTCACCCCCTCCCCACTCCCATTCCCAACGACCACCCAACCCACCCCTTCCGCATCACCTCCACCCGGCTTTAGATCTGGACAACCTCGCTGTGCCTTTTCCATCCTTTCAGTTAATTAATGAACTTCCAGAAATCATCAAGGAACACCGTTGGTGAATCATCTGTGTGTTTGCTTTGAATAGCCTACACTTGGTTCCGAATCCACCAATAATTATTTTGGTCGTCTTGCTCACACCACAGTTAAGACATTTCTCAACTGTGGCGGACGTAATCTTGCAGATACGGGGTGACTTACAGACAGCAAAACGTATGCAGGCTACGTGTGAATGGATTGTTGGTGGTTGAATCTGATGCTGACGGTTGTTTGTCAATTTAAAAAAAAAGTGCAGATAATCGTTTAAATTCTTGTGCGTTTTATTTTTAAAACTATCTATATTCCGTAAAATCAATTGTAAACTACATGTGTCATGGCAATTGACTATGTCAACTAAAGCTGCCTGATTGTTGGAAATATACGCCTTCAATATATTATTATAAGCCTACGATTTGCATTTTCATGCTTGTTATGAGACTGTTTTGTTTTGTGCAGTCCTTGGGTCTTACCGATGAAGGTTTTAGTTTAATAAACTGAAAATTTTAACGCCTACTTCACAGGTGTTGTTGTTGATTTTATTATAATACACTATCATAATTATATCAACCATCTGCACGAAATAAGGAGAAGAAGAAGAAGAAGAAGAAGAAGAAGAAGAAGAAGAAGAAGAAGAAGAAGAAGAAGAAGAAGAAGAAGAAGATGGAGAAGAAGAAGAAGATGGAGAAGAAGAAAGACGACCAGCAGCAAATCAATGGTCGCTCAAACCACAGAGAAATACTACTGCTACCCTTATGCTATCGGAGATCCACTACTTTCCGACGATCCATTCTTCATGGTTAGGTTAACGCGTCTGTGCTAAAACGTTTTGCTTTGGCAAGTTATTTTACTTCGTTAAACATTGTTTAAACAGGGTTACACTTTGACCCCAATTTAGCAATTATATCTTTTCACAATTTTACTTTACAACTAATACGCGTGGGCACTGCAATGATATAAACGTGTGCTAATGAATTCAACTTACATTCAGCAATAACAGAAAGGAGAGTATGGAGAGTGGTGGTGGTGGTGGTGGTAGAGAGGGGCGTGAAGGGGAGTGGGAGAGGAAGGAAAGGGGAAGTGAGGGTAGGGGTTATTTCCCTTCAATTCTATAGTTGTTTAAATGGAACAGTTGAGGTCATGTCGAAGGTCGAGGAGTGTCAAAGGCAGGAGAGTGGTGTTCAGAATGTAGTTAAGGGAAGCGGGGTTGTCCTCCATAGTACCGATGAGGAAGCCGGCCACCATTCCTTGCGCGAACCTGTGGTAGGCGGCGTTGCGACTGCTGTTGGTGGTCTTGCAGAAGTGGCTGACGTGACACGCTGCAATCACAACATTAGGAAGCTATTTTATAGGGACAACCTTAAAAAAAAGAAAAAAAAGGTAAAACAAATAGTTGGGCACAAGCGAAGCGGAACAAAAGCGAAACGTCGACGAAAACGCAGCACAACGACAGTAAACCGGTGTAGCAGGCCAGATTATACCCCGCCTCAAGTATACCCAGGGTATAAACTGGCCTAGCCCAGACTATGCCCCCGTATTAACTGGCCTAGCCCAGACTATACCCCTGGGTATTATCTGGCCTAGGCTCGTTTAACCCTCTCCTGCCCATTATAACCCCCCACTACGGAAGACCTTATCCTTCACGTTACTCTTTAATTTATGTGTTGTAATTGTTCTGATGCACTCAGATAGATAGATAGATAGATAGATAGATAGATAGATAGATAGATAGATAGATAGATAGATAGATAGATAGATAGATAGATAGGGTTAGGGATAGTTTTTTTTATTTTTTTTTAGGTGTTTTTTTTACACGCAAGATAAAGGCTTTAGCTGAGTTCACACAGTTTTTTTGTTGTTGTTGTTTTACACGCAAGCAAAAGGCTGTTACCTGAGAGTTGGTCACGCAAACGGTCATGTACAACAAACCCTTGAGTGAAATCTCTTTAGGTGGGGGTATATTCCGGGCGCGAGCGGTATGACCTGGCCTAGGCTGATCTATACCCAGGGGGTTAAACCCGCCTAGGCTACATTATACCCAGGGTATAAAATAGCCAGGGGTATATTCCGGCCTGTTACACCGGCAGCAGTACAGAACTTGGAATGGACGTCTATGAGTTTGCTCTCCTTTCCATCTATCTAAACGTAACCAAACCGCGACAAGGCAGCGGGTGCTTGCGGCATATACCTCTTTGGCCCATTTCTCCCTGCCGACTCGCTTTCGTTCCGCCAAAGGAATGTGTAGTGTGTGAGTGTTTAAAAAAAAATAGAATACTGTCGCCTTCAGAAATGTAAAATAGAGGGAATGGGACGCAGAAGAGAGAGAGGGAGACAGAAAGAGACAGACAGACAGACAGACAGACAGACAGACAGACAGACAGACAGACAGACAGACAGACAGAAAGAGACACAAGAGGCAGATACAGATAGACAGGCATAGTCAGAGACACATAGATAGAAAAAGAGACACAAAGATGGGACATGTAGCCTTATCATTTACCTTCCCATGGGACTGGGTCCAGGATGTCGCAATGGCCAAAACCCTGAAACGGTAACAAGTTTTGTCTGTTTTAAAATTGCTCTTTGGAGATGCCTTAACAGTGAGTAATTACACATGAAAGATTATTTGCTTATCCGTAAATTGACACATACTATATCACTATTTGCAGAACAACGCTGACTGACATCAAAATCAAAATCAGGAAAATCTGTATTCGTAAAGAGTCAGAATAACAGGTCTTCACCTTGACCTTCTAGACGCACCTTTAAACTGACCTAAATATCCATGGACCGAGTCATGCACACTGACTGACCTGGACCTCTAACAGGGCGAGAAGGGTGTGATAATTACTGACCTTGACCTTCATGATGAGGATCTTTTAAACAGGAGAAGATGGAGTAGAACTACAGCGACTGACCTTGACCCACCTCAAGAATGACATTCGTACTGAACTTGACCTTCTAAAGATAACGTTTTGTCTTACCACTCTTGACCTCTAAGAAACCTGTTGTACTGACCTTGACCTCTATAAGGATCTTTGGGCAGGAGAAGATAGAGTAAAACTGTCTCCAGTCCATGCCCTTGATTGCACACTTGGTGACACCTTCCTCAGACAGCTCCGTGCCGTACGATAGCACCGGTAGCTTGGCCGTCACGGGCTGTTTGGCGTCGCTGCTGAATGGCTCCAAGAACACGCTAGCCTGCAAACATGTCGTCATCACCATCACCACCACCATCACCATCATCATCATCATCATCATCATCATCATCATCATCATCATCATCATCATCATCATCATCATCATTTTAAAAAAAAATATTTACCTTATCGTCCCTTTTTCCATAGGGAAATTCTGGGCCGCCTCCCCTGGGGAAAGCGTAGTCGCAGCCTGTGGCGCGCCCAAACCCAACCTACCTAACATTAGTTGTGATTTTGAAATTTTGC
This sequence comes from Oncomelania hupensis, assembly GCA_036898135.1. Lineage (NCBI taxonomy): Eukaryota > Metazoa > Mollusca > Gastropoda > Littorinimorpha > Pomatiopsidae > Oncomelania > Oncomelania hupensis. The sequence goes on from CM072515.1 coordinate 65,821,922, forward strand.
TGGGGGAGCGAACCGGAGTACCCGGAGAAAACCCCCCGAGACGTTGCCCGAGTCGAAAGTAAATAATATTCGGAGAAACATAACGCCCAGATGCTGGATCGAACCCACACCTGTCAGGCGCCATTGGTTTCTGGCTTGTGGACAAGGCAAGTTTGTCCCGCCTTAGCCCACTTGGCCACAACGCTCGCCAACATCATCATCATCATCATCATCATCATCATCATCATCATCATCATCATCATCATCATCATCATCATCATCATCATCATCATCATCATCATCATCATCATCATCACCATCATCATCATCATCATCATCATCATCATCATCATTATCATCATCATTATCATAAGTAAGTTACAAGATCATTATCCTCATTAAAAAAAAATTCAAGGAAACTTGGTTTGTCATGCAGCAGCCGTCACAGAAAAGCAACAGTTTACATACACATCAACAAAAAGTTGATACTGTAGCTGTATCTGCAGTAACAGCATCATAGCACGACTTCCATACCGATAAATCACACGCAGTGCAAATTAATGAGTGGTCGACTGTAGATAGATATCTCAATACCCAAAAGAATGATCATTGCACTGGCAAGGGCTGGGTATGGGAAGGAAGGGCACGAGCAGCAAGGCAGGAAAATACAGTACGAAGCATCCACCGTCAACGCCAACGTCTTCAACAACGTCATCGACAACAACTACCTTTCCCGATGAATTCTAAAAATCGTATTGGCATTACCAATGCTCATTATTATCTACTCATTACAGCGTTCTGTACAGTACTCTATGCGTAGTATTTCATTACTAAAGTTGATGTTGGGGGAGCACGGCGTACCTTAACCACAGTACTGTTGTACCGAATCATGTTGAGCGTGACGTCACAGCCTGCCGAATGACAAGCCAGTGCCAGATGGTCCCACGCTATTCTCGCCTCTGTGCGGTTTTCCATGTAGTTCTTCAGCTGTCGGAAGGCACAAGAATACACAATATTGTTATTACAGTGATATGAATGATGACGGCCTTCTAGACGCACCTTTCAACTGACCTAAATATGATGATCACATGCTCACAGTGGTGAAAAAAATCAGGCCTTGCAAAGACCATCCTGCAATGCACGGTGCAAAAAGGTAGAAGAAGAGGGATACAAAAAAAGAGGTGGGAGGACAACATTCGAGAACGGACTGTTTTCACACTGAATGAAGCCATGGGGGCTGCTGAGGACAGAGAAAGATGGAGTACGCTGGTTAAACGATCCTCTGTGGTGCCCCAACGACTTCGACTTACGGGATAGGATAGGACAGGATATCAATGATATGAAATCGGACTCACTTTGTTTTTCACAATTTACACTAATAGATAGTATGATACTAGAAAAGTTTGTTAATCCGTATTATCGCAATGAAATGTTTCTGATACGCGTACAAAAAGAAGAGTTTAAAAAAAAGTGTGTAGTTTCTTTCTGAATGTCGCCGAAATTGGCCGAGTATCACGACACGGAAACACCCGAATGCTGTAGTATGGAGTAAGCGTTAGCTGCAGTATAGGCGCTGTGTTGGATGACCTACTTAGCATGATGGGTTGATGATGAAAGCGAAGCTTAACGTCCTATTATATTTAATGTTAAGGACAAAGCATGATGGGGAGGTTGAAGTTTATGCAATCAGTGGTATAATACACTAGACTAGCAGGGCTGGTTGGCTGTGAGTGAATGTAGTCTCCTCGATAACGTTGTGAAAGGGACCGGAGCTAGGTCATGGTTTGATGATAGCCAACAATCTTTTAGATCGCTCGGATACGACGTTAAAGTTTCAAATATCACACCCACACACACACACACACACACACACACACACACACACACACACCCACACACACACCCACACACACACCCACTCACACTCACACACACTATTTGAAAGAACGAATCACTAATTGCCCTAAGGATAATCCACATACTGTAGCACAGATCATACAAATCATTATGAAGCCAGTGACATAGACTTAGGTTTCCGGGGAAAGCAAGTAACAAGGCCACGAAGAATCAATGCATGTTGTAATATTGTCATATAATCTAGCGACGTTAACAACCATTGAAACACTCGATCTTCACGCCCGTGTCGTTAGAGATGAGCAATGTCTGCACACATGGTCAGCGGGATCATTTTTTCACATTCGCACTCACCAACAAAACACAACAGCGCTTACCCAATCCATATGATCAAAGAAGGCTTTCACGTCAGTTGCAGAGGCGTCATGATGAGGGTCACTTCCGACGTTACCGTGACGCAAGAAGGGGAAGTCTGGGTCGACGCCGAAGAAAACAAAGCCGTGAGAGGCAATCTGGGCCTCCACGTCCAAGTAGAACTCGGTCAAGACCGCCCCATCCAGACCGCCGACGAAGAATATGGGAGGATAGTCCCCGGCCTCCAGCGGAAATAACACTGCAAGGAACGTTAATCCTGCCAATGGCGTACTCCTGGTTCCTTTCAGTTTTATATAATCAATCTGCAAGATGACTTTTACTCATTTTCTTTCCTAGATCTCTGACAGTGTCAGCTTTATAACGTGTAATAATGATGTAATTAGCTAGTTACTTAATGGTGTTTTTAAAAAAAAAAAAAGGTCACCTTCTGTATGCATTGGTGCTCCCTGAGTTGTTTTAGAGAGCGTGAGTTGTCCCACTTTAAGTGGTCCCAGCTTGTAGGGGTCGCCTTTGTCCACAAATATGGCTGACACTGAAAGAAGAGAGAGAGAGAGTACACACACATACATAGATAGACCTACACACACACACACACAAACGGGCACACCTACATACATACACACACAATAACGTGAGCACGCACTCACTCACTCACCAACCATAGACCTCCACATACACGCACGCACACACATATGAGCTCATGACACACATAGGCACTCACGTTCACCCACTAAATACGCCCAAAAGACCCATGGACATCCTCCCAAAGGGTATCAAAGAAAGAAAAGAAAGATTGAGCTCAACAGTTTACCGTCAATTATGCTGCAGAACGTAAAGAACAATAGCATTACAATCCAACAGCACATGTGAAGTGTTGAATTGACGCACGTCATTTTGCTACGTCAAAGTTCACTACTGACTCAATTATTACCTAAACAATTTTCAGCACCTAAAATGCAGGCAGAACTATGAAATAAAGTACAAAATTGATGTAATTTGTATTTATAATGTAATCAAACCAACTACGAATTATTGGCTGTACAACACACCCAAAATGTAAAGGTCGTACATGAACAAATAGGTAAGCATTGCTCCTACTTCAGATTTTGGCATTGTCCTTGTACCAGAGATAACGCATTTTTGTTCCTTGTCTAATGTGTATGAAGGCGCAGTAACCTAGAAGAATGGATACTCGATAGCGTAGCAGGGGCGGATCTTTCCATTGTTGAGGGGGTGTGCACAGTGCACTAATGCGAAGTGGCGTAGCCACAAGCGCGAGCCTGCGAAGCAGGCGAGTGTACTAGGGGGGTCCGGGTGCATGCCCCCCCCCCCCCCCCCCCGGAAAAATTTGAAAATAATGGTTAAAATCTGTGCAATCTGGTGCATTTTGGGCATTATTTTAAGGACTGAAAATAGCATTGTTTAGTGCTAAAAGTCCTCTTTAAGTTTAGTCCCCCCCCCCTCCCACACACACACACACACACACAAACACCCCTCCGCAAACTCTGATGATAAAATTTACAATAGCAGAACATCTTGCATAAAGGCTTATACAGATAAAGTTACTGCAAATAAAACAAGAAATAGCCACTCACATCAGTTTTATTCAAAACTGACCTGATACATGTACAAGTTTGGTCACACACACACACACACACACACACACACCCACACATACAGGAGTTGACCCCGTTAAGCGGTCTTTAACAATTTTCCATCATTACGCTGCCGGTATATATCTGGCTACCGAACAGCTCTATGAACTCCAAATTATTCCAAATTATGGAATTTGCTTCGTTTTTGCATTCTAAGAGCTGTGGTATATAAATTATTTCTCTAAAGCAACAAACATGGAAGTGTGATTTCTTACCATCATTGTGCAGCCATTGTGTGTGACCTCTTTGGCACTAACATTATGTGGTCATTGTGTGTAAGCTCATCTGTATCAACATTATGTGGTCATTGTGTGTAAGCTCATCCGTATCAACATTATGTGGTCATTGTGTGTAAACTCATGTGTACCATCATTATATGATCATTTTGTGTATGCTCATTTGTACTAACTTTATGCGGTCATTGTGTACCATCATTAAGTAGTCATGGTGTGTAAACTCTTATGTACCATCATTATGTAGTCATTGTTGGTAAGCTCATCTGTACCATTATTGTGTAGTTAATTTGTGTAAACTCTTATGCATTATTACCAGGCGGTCTGCAGGTGTACCATCATACTTATAAAGATGTTACATTCTAAAATCACATAATTTGTAAACTGATTTCAAATACATTGAATTGAAATCTTCAAAAAGACATTATTGTAAATCTTTAGTGGATTTTAGTTAACTAGCAGTAGAACATGTTAAAGACATTTGTATTATGATGCTGAGAATATGAATAAACTTTTCTTGACTCACTATGAAAACTGCTTTGAAGTTTGATGCAGAATGTGCTTTAAAAAAACTTATGTAATCGTAACTGAGCTGAGCAACAGAATGAGAAAAAGATAGAGAAAAAGAAAACACAAATCGGTCAAATGGCTTCAGTATAAATGTATTCAAACTGTAATACATATTTTAATGTTCAAACAACTGGTAGCGTGCAGTACTATGGACAAGACATAAACATGTGTGGTTTGCAGACAGTGGCAATGGGTGAGCTGGCATCTCAAAGATAAAAAATCACACTGGTTTTGCTTGCTTGATTGATTGATTAATTGTTGCTTTAGGTCCAGCGGACTCTTCCGAGCCAAATCAGGACCGGACAACCCCCGATCCGCATAAAAGATCTGCTGAAACAACCCTAGTGAGAAAACTGAATGCCCTCCACCGGCCAGTCACTTTACAATAAAGACATCCCACGCAGGGGACGGCTGAGGCTTTACCCCAACTACTCGAACCCCCGGTTACAAAAACAAAATAGAATACAAACATCATTATAAATTATCAACAAAACACATACATATAAAATGCCTACAGTGCTAAATAATAACATCATAGGAAGCCCCAGTGACCACCCGGCAGAAAGCGTCCAATGCTCCCAAGCTGATCCAACAGACCTCATACACAAACAAGGAGTCTTGTCCAGGAAGAGTTTTCAAGAAAAAAGGTAGGTCATTGATCTAGCGCAGAAGAAGATAGTATAGCAGAGTGATAGGACAGAATGATTGATTGATAGTTGCTTTAGGTCCAGCGGACTCTTATGAGCCAAATCAGGACCCGACAACCCCCGATCCGCATAAAAGATCTGCTGAAACAACCCTAGTGGGAAAATTGAATGCCCTCCACCGGCCAGTCACATTACAATAAAGACAGTCCCCTATACGCTACTGTGTCCGGGGACGGTAATCTACCCACTGAACTGAACTGAACGCTGAGGCTATACTCTTAATTTATCGAACCCCCGTTTACAAAATTGGAATAAAAATATGATAAAATATTAAAACAAAACACATACATATAAAATGCCTACATTGCTAAATAATATCATAGAAAGCCCTAGTGTCCATTTGGCAGAGAGCGTCCAATATCCCCAAGCTGACCCAATACACAAACGAGGAGTTTTGGGAGAGTTTTCAAGAAAAAAGGTAGATGACTGGTCTAGCGAAGAAGATAGTAGAGCTATAGAACAGAGTATGAATACGAAAACAACAAAGAAGAAAGACTGCTACAGTGGGAATTTAAACTACAGCACTAAATTTTCAGAACGTGAGGATGCTATTCATACAGAAACCCCCGGCAACTCCACGGTGGTGTTACTTCCAACACACACAAAAATAAAAAATAATCAGTCAACTAACAAGAAAATGTAACAAAAAAATGTGTTTTTTTTAATTTAAAAAAGGACATATTTAACAACAAAAAACAAAAACAAAAAAGTGGGGAAAAAACCTACAACAACACTAATTAAAAAACATAAAAATCAATAAATTGCACATTTTGCAGACATCTTTACATACGCACTGAACGCACATTCATCACTCAGACATGCAAAGTCACTATTATTAGAAGATGGAAAGGGAATCTAATTTTAATTTTGAAATGTTTAGATTGACTGCATCCAATATTTTTATTGAAGGGAGCGAGGAAACCAGAGTACCCAGAGAAAACCAACAGTGACCTGAAAAGCCTCGTACCTAAAAGTCGCACAAGTTCATCCCTTGATATTTGATATTCGAGCTTCGATATTTTTATTTACACTGCCCAAGCACGAACATCGACATAAGAGATTCGGCTATTAATTTGCATAACTTCGTGTAACATAAAATTAATATGGGTGCTTGGGCTGTGTCAATAACGAATGGTGGTTTAATTGAATGAATGATTACAAGTACATCAATGTCTTATCAATTTCCTGAAAACCTGTAGCAGACTACTTAGTAAACAGGGCAACATACAAACCATTATTTCAAAGTGCTGCAGTCACACAGAGCTGTGCACGGTATCTACTATGATTGCTAAAGGATGCTCTAAAATAAAATAGAAAGATCATTCAAACACTGAACCATTTCACTATAAGTATTTAGGGCACTGTTCGGGATGCATATTTGCAGACAATAGGACAGAGCCGCTCAAAGTGCTGGCCGATACAGGATCTAGCCAAAGCGGCCCAAGGCGCCAACCTGCAACCTCTGGGCGCATAGTCTGATGCTCAACCTGCAACCTCTGGACATATAGTCTGACTCTCAAACGACTGAGCACAATCCTGGGCGATGAGGTATTGGACCTAGTTGAGTGCAAAGTGTATTTAGGTAGCTGGCACTCGCCCAGCTAGAACATGAGCGTCAAGATCTTTAAAGTCCGTGCAATGGAATGCATGCATGCAAACTTGATCTCAGTTTATACTCTCATCTGAAATACTAAAAGAAATGTTATCCTTTCCAATTGCCCACTGCATGCTTACCTAAACTAAACACTTCAAAATATAATCGATTTTTTTCACGCGCACCCAACTGTCTTAATTATGTTCATGGCATTGTACATGTGCCCTTGACCCATCCAGCTCACACGAAATCTCTATTACCAATCATATTTGGCACTCACCCTAAGACAAGCATACATTTAATTTTGATCTTTAACGAATCTTACATCTCATGAAAACTGACAGTGGACGCATCAAAATATTGATTACACCTCATCAATAAAGATCATGCATAGTCCATTTCGCCATTTCCATTTGTTTGGTTACTGCTCCCTCTAAACATGACTCAGCACACTATTCAATTTCAACAAGTTAGATTGTCAGAATTTTTTAGCAACAATTTATTCACGGACTAGAGAAAGCAGTACCAGCACAATTTGTGTCCCCAACGATTCATGCTTTCAGTCACATATTGTCCTGTACAACGAGACGGAAATACTGTAGAATTACAGAAGGAAAGAACACTGAACGTTTACATTACATTACATAATTGTTGCTTTAGGTCCAGCGGACTCTTCTGAGCCAAATCAGGACCGGACAACCCCCAATCCGCATAAAAAAAGATCTGCTGAAACAACCCTAGTGGGAAAACTGAATGCCCCCCCCCCCCCCCCCCCCCACCAGCCAGTCACTTTACAATAAAGACATCCCACGCAGGGGACGGCTGAGGCTTCACCCCAACTTATCGAACCCCCGTTTACAAAAACAAAATAGAATACAAACATCATTATAAATTATCAACAAAAAACATACATATAACATGCCTACATTGCTAAATAATAACATCATAGGAAGCCCTAGTGACCACCTGGCAGAAAGCGTCCAATATTACCAAGCTGATCCAACAGACCTCATACACAATTGATTGATTGATTGATTGTTGCTTTAGGTCCAGCGGACTCCTCCGAGCCAAATCAGGACCGGACAACCCCCGATCCGCATAAAAGATCTGCTGAAACAACCCTAATGGGAAAATTGAATGCCCTCCACCGGCCAGTCACTTTACAATAAAGACATCCCACGGAGGGGACGGCTGAGGCTTTACCCCAACTACTCGAACCCCCGGTTACAAAAACAAAATAGAATACAAACATCATTATAAATTATCAACAAAACATATACATATAAAATGCCTATATTGCTAAATACTAACATCATAGGAAGCCCTAGTGACCACCCGGCAGAAAGCGTCCAACACTCCCAAGCTGATCCAACAGACCTCATACACAACAAGGAGTCTTGTCCAGGAAGAGTTTTCAAGAAAAAAGGTAGGTCATTGATCTAGCGAAGAAGAAGATAGTATAGCAGAGTGATAGGACAGAGCAGGAAAGGGAAAGAGTAAATGAGGAAGACAGCGACAGTGGGAATTTAAAGCACTAAATTTCCAGAAAGTGGGGATACTATTTATACTGAAACCCCCGGCACCCCAAACAAGGAGTCTTGTCCCAGAAGAGTTTTCAAGAAAAAAGGTAGGAGACTGATCTAGCGAAGAAGACGATAGTATAGCAGATTGATAGAACAGAGCATTACATTACATTACATTACATTACATGATTATTGTTTTAGGTCCAGCGGACTCTTCCGAGCCAAATCAGGACCGGACAACCCCTACCAATACCATGTAATGTGGACAAAAATGTTGGTCATTAGACAGAGACACTTGAATCCCAGCAAAGGTACAGAAAAACTATCATTATCAATAATGTTGTGCAACTGATTTTTCTGTACCTTTGCTGGGATCCAAGTGTCTCTGTCTAATGACCAACATTTTTGTCCACGTTACATGGTATTGGTATTGCTTACTATCCAAAAATCCTATTTGAATCAATTATAAAAAATATTTACATTATAATATTTATTAAAAAAACAACAAGAAAAAAATGCATGCGCACAAGCACACACATCACTTACGTGCAAGCACACCAATCACCCAGTTACATGCATATGAGAGCTAGTAGGCCTATGTCTCCACCAATCACCCAGTTACATGCATCAGAGCTTGTGGGCCTATGTCTCCACCAATCACCCAGTTACATGCATCAGAGCTAGTGGGCCTATGTCTCCAGCAATCACCCAGTTATATGCATAGCAGAGCTAGTGGGCTTATGTCTCCACAACCTCCCCGGCTGGTCATGATAAAAGTAAATAAAAACGAATACTTTTCCATGTACAAACTGTTTTTTCCTTGCCACTAGTTATATTCTAACATTCTTTATACTTCTCAATAGCTAAGGTAAAAATAATGAGTCTGAATCAGGACTGTAGAAATATCTACAGTTGGCAGGTAGAGGTGGTGGAGACGCAGGCCTACTAACTCTGCTACACAGTGTGATTGAACACCACATAAATGAGGAATGTACATGTCCATGGTATTCTCTCTCACCTCTCTTCACTCCAAAGCCAATAAAGTTTCTGAATTTTCCTTTCTTGCCAAGGTCGACAAACAAGTCGAAGGAAAGTGAAAGTGTTTGCTCGAACATTTCAACTTGCAAACACAATTTAGGCTGCTTGACCGTTTCTACCGGCACAGTTCTGCAGTTCAAAATATAGTTCTCAGTTTCACAAACCTAAAAAATAGTAGGGATCTTTCACACATACCACTTGATGCTACATGGGTCATTTTTGGTGCCATTCATATACAGGCAATTGCCTTGATCACAGAATGTTCAGTAATTGGTTTCAAACGACGTTCTACATTACATTACAAATTGTTCCACAAAACCACGCTGTCATCAAAGGTTGTCTACACAGTGCATACACGCAGCCATTTAGTGCATGAAGTCTTTACCAGTGAAAAGGTTTAGTGTACTTAAAACATGAGGAATCACAACATCACACTATTTTTGGAGAGCTGCAATGGTGCAGTAGTGGACCATCAGTCTCAAAAGTCCAGAGTTTGGCATCTAGAAGTTTCTGTAGGAGTGCAGGTGTGACTGAAAAGAATCGAGTCCCTCATACACAGCGTTTGTACACAGTGTTTTTATCTAGCTGCGTTAGCTGTTGCTGTGGCCCGATTTCTTACAAAATCTTTGATGTTTTTCCAAGTTATGTGCCTGAGAACAGGTTCTTTTTGAAGGCAGTCTTCTATAACAGCTTTACCAGGTAAGGTGTGGAGGTGAATGTAGCGACCCAACTGTCGATAACAAGCTGCTACTTCCTCTTTACTCCATGGACGCCTGGCTGGATGCTCTGCAGAAAAACCCAAATGTTACTTCAGGGGCGTCGCACACTTGGGCCAAAAAAAAAAAAAAAAGAAAGAGAGAGAGAAAGAAGAAAAGAAAGAAGAAGAAGATTTCAATCGATAGAGGAAGGCAGGAAGAATCAATAATTAAAAAAATCACCATATTTTTAAACCGTAGTGTAAAGGGCTAACGTACGAAATAATATTACAATAATCTATTAGCATGTGCCTGTGTTTCACAACAAAATATTTCGTGGCGCTAACGCAGCAGAGCTGGCTTTCTGTTTGAAAGAAGTGTCATTTCATCACGCAAAGAGCAAAATTAACAAAACTATGGAATCGTCTGTTTTCCAGGTTTGTTGATATCAATTATTTACTTTAGTCTGTAAAATGAGTAAGGCAAGGGTGAATGTGCAAGTGTCAATAAATAGTTGAGGTGCGCGATATTTTTTAATTTAGATTTAGTTTGTTGATAGGCCTACACGTGCACGTGCTTTGATCGCAAAAGGGGAAAAAAAGGACCCGTTCGCTTTTCTGGGGACAGATAACGTGGGCTTGACTGCTTTGATTATTACACCACCACCCCCACACCCCACCCCCCATTATAGGTTTCACTTGGTTTGTTTGTTTGTTTGTTTTGTTTGTTTATGTGTCCGCGAATAGATCTCCGATGTTTGTGGACTGAACTAGCTGAGATTTTGTTCATGGACTACTAGTAAGATCATCTGTGATCACAAAGACAAAAGGCACTCAGACAGACAGTATTTTGCTTTAGAGAAACTGCGAGTAATATACGCCCTAGTAAAACAAATTGATCAATTGACTGATTTTCTGAAACTGGTAGTGGAAGTGTTTGGTCATTATATGTATGCAATATGCAAAACGAGTTGTGATTTATAGAGAAGACACAATTTCAACCTAGATGATCTTGCGGCAGGTAATTAATGTTCGTGTTTCCTGGTTTTAATCATTATCACATATCGCTAATCATGTATTTGTAGTTTCTGGAAATGAATCTTATATTTTCAGTAAAGAAGAACATAAATAATTAAATGTTTTTACTCTCAGTCTTTCAGTTGGATGAAGGTACGAGGATATATTACAGGGTGCGTCCCGCTTGTCAGCCCCCCCCCCCCCCCCCACCCCCCCGTCGACTGGGTTGCCCCCCCCCCCCCCCCCAATATTTTGGACCGTGCGACGCCCCTGTACTTGTTTACTATATAAAGCCCAACTGTGGTAATATTTTACAACCAACCGTACTTAGTAAATTGTGTGGGGTGGGAGGAAGAAAATAGGGAGGATGTGTGGGGGTGAAAGAGGGTGTCCACTAGGGATAAATCCATAGCTTCAAGAGTTTTTCAGATATAATGTGGAGATATTTCGAAGCACAATCAACAGGTTTTCTACTTTCTAGGTGCAGCCAATGAAACTGTCGGATAATTAATTATAGTTTAGATGTGAATATCAATATAACATTTTCCAAGTATTTAGCAGTCAGGTGAAACTTTTTATTTACTGCAACAATGTGACAATGTTACGGATATAAAATTAAATGCTTTACTGTCATAAGCAAGCAGAATTCAAAAAAAAAAAATTGTGGTCGGTGGTGTATTCCCGTCCTGTACTGTGCAATCAATACATGCTTGATACGGTCTAACAACCCCTGTTTTTAACTGACAGTACGAGTTCATTACAGCCACCTTAATAAACTGCACGGTCTCTTTGTTAATAAAGAGAGAGAGAGAGAGAGAGAGAGAGAGAGAGAGAGAGAGAGAGAGAGAGAGAGAGAGAGAGAGAGAGAGAGACACAGAGAGAGAGAGAGAGAGAGAGGGGGGGGGGAAGGGAAAGGCAAAACAAAAACCCGAAAATCGACTTTATTAAATGTCCGATACATTATGGCGAAGTTAGTAGATAATTTTGGAGAAAATAAAAATAAATATAACATAGTGTCAACCACAAACACTATCCTTTGTACCCAGGCTTCCGTAATTTGTTAATTTCTAACCTTCAAGCTGAATTATATTTTTCAATTTCGTATTTTATTTTTAGATATCTGTTAAATGCAGAATTTTTCATCGTTAAGTCAGCTAAAGATCACATCCGGTACATTCACCAACATTTAGATCTCGGCATGTGTATGCTGTTTTTGTACAGTAGTTAACTGTCACTATGTGGCAGTGTTAGCTTAATGCAGTTGCCAACACTATGCGGAGATTGTGGTCAGTGACCTTAATCAGTTTCAAGTTCATGCAAGTATGGACACTTAGGTACAAAGTAACACTATCATAATAATATAAATAAATGTAAAAGTCAGAAATATTAACTAATAAAGAACTTTCTGGATTCAAATTTTAAATATACTTACTTTCTGATTGCTTTCCAGGCGAATTGTAAACCTCAGAATTTCCAGAACATTCTAAAAAAGAAAAAACTCCATAAGTACTCAATGACTGTCAAATTAATGACTGACAAATGTGGCAGTGTTAGCTTAACACAGTTTCTTACAAACACTATATGGACATTGTGGTCAGTAACCATAAACTACTATTGTTTATTTATTTATTTACATATTTACATCTGACAATGTTGTTCATACAAAATGGCATGCCTCTCCCTTTAGTCGTCGGTTGGTGAATGGACCCTGAATTTCACCAACACTATGTGAATGGTTGTGTATTCTGTTTTTGTTTCACTGTACCACTACTAGTAGTATAGGAGCAAAATGAGCATGTGATTTTCCTACACATTTCATTATCATACTCATAGCAATAAAATATATTTTTAAACTGTGGAAGTATATCTAACTGGTGTTTAAAGTTATTTATGCTTGGTGCATTATTAAGTGAAATAGCTAGATTAGTCCAGTTAGTAACAACTCTGCTAGAAAACAAAAACTTCATATTTTAGTATTGGAATGCTGAATAAATACTTTTCCTTCCAACATTCATGTAAAGAAAAAACAAACATCATAACTGATAATTAATTTGAATTAACCAACTTGATTCTGAATCAACAATGGAAGGAAACAAAGTAGAATTAGATCTAGAACAGTGCTGTCAGTAGAAGAGGGATGGAGACGCAGCATTCCATGAAAGTGGCACTAGCTTCAATGGACTCTCCACAGAAAAAGGGAAGAAAAAATGTTGAATTTTCACTGACACTAGCATCCATGGTTTTCTCATAATAATGGCACAAATACATAAGCACTCAAAGTAAATAACTAACAAACGAAAAATCAACTAAAGCACAGCAACTTACCAGCGGCTCTTTTCAATTCAAGATGGCGACTTGTGCACACTTGTTTTCAAAAACTAGTTCCCTCTCTCTCCTTAGTGTGTGATTTCACGTCTACTTTTTACAGCACAAATGCTGCCGTGATACACACACGTGTGTTAAGGGTCGTGTGTGACCATCAATGAATTTCCCGCGTTATGCTGCCTAAACCAATCACAGCTCGGATTATAATTTATGCATATTTTAGAGGTTAGGGAGTTCAAAAATCGCAATTGTGCATTATGCGGTCGGCAGCATAAAGAGCGAGGCAGCATAACGTGAGTGTGTAACCATACGATTGGCAGCCTAACGGAGTCAACACAAACGCACACACACACACACACACACCCACACACACACACACAAAACAAACTAATTTGGAGGTACATGAAACTGTGTGGTGAGTGAGAATTAGTAATTTTTTTCTCTTCTTTCTTCTCCTTTCCTCCCACCTTTTTTTTTTGTTTTTTTGTTTTTTTGTTGTTTTTTTGGACCGCCAGGGGGGTGTGCACGTGCACAAGTGGCACAAGAACAAGATCCGCCCCTGCGTAGGGGTAGCGGAAAGAATTAGTGGTTCCTCTGTGTTACGATTGAGACGCGCACGATAGATCCGATCATTTTGTGTTGCAAAGCATGCTGTCACGTCATCCGAATGGGATCAATGACTTCAGCTCAACTGCGAGTGAAGGGATAACAACTGAAACAAAAAAAAAAAAACTAACACAAATGCCAGATGAACATTTACACTCTTTTATTCAACGCACAAACATACAGGAGAATGGGAAAGCTAGCCCTACTGTCGCGAAAATACGCGTCTCTTCTATCAGCAACGGTGCATCTTTAGTTTTGTTTTTCTTGATGTTCATAATAACAAGGTTTAGGTACCTTTAAGGTCTGCAGTCTCATAGAATTCCAAAATCTGTGTTTTGACGTCGGCGTGTCATACGTCATAGATGCGTCATGGACAAAACAAAAAACTTCACTGAGAAAAGAGATTGCGACTCAGGAGGACATTGCTACCGCAGACATCCAACACGGCATAACGAGTGCAAGGCAAACCAGTTGAAAAGATCGATCAAGGAGGATACCGAGAGGTACCTTAGGTGTACTGTGAGTCAGCCGGAACGTACGGGTGGGAGTGACCATCAGTTTCACTGACTCGGAAGTCCAGTGACCCAAAGTCGTCGACTGGCCGTTACCGTGTGGGAAGCCATTCGCTTTCACGAACCGTTGGGTTCAATTCTTCATGCGCCATCATGGGTACGTGTTCAGCTAAGCTATACTAGGCTAACAGATGCCAGATAGATAGCTATATAGGTAACAGTAACAATTATAGGGATCTTTCGAAAGCGGGTGAAAGTGAAAGTGAATGTGAATCGGGACTACTTATTGTTGTGACGTCAGCAATTTATGTGACGCTTTAACTTCCCGTGGTGAAAGGTCACGAAGTCTGCCTACCACAAGGAATAAAACTTCGTGGAAAACCTGATTTCCACGAACTAATGTTAGTGAGTACATTTTGGTTATTAAATCGTTTGTAAAATGTCCAAAAATGATTTGAATTTGTATATGGTACATTACTCAACCATTTTAGAAGGAATAATGGGGATCTAAACTCGGTCTCAGACTTAAAACATATTTTCAAACGAGCTACTGAAAAGCCGTCATGGCTGTCTAGAATCTATCTATTCTGTATCACCAATCAGCAGTCCAAAAACTGTTTTATGTGACAAAAATGAAACTCGAAGCTAGAATGTAAAATATCTTCAATGTTAGAGCACTAATCCATCTTTAAAGTTCAACCTAATCGTTACATTCGTGTCAAATCATGATTTGTTAGAAGAAGCCTTACGTAGGCATAATAGTGCTCTGCCTCTGGGCCTGCCCTGTGTGTGCTCAATAAAATCACAACGAAACTAGGCGCTGGAATCGAAAGCGCACAGAAACACGTTCGTTTCATTTCGTAACTCGGCGTAAGAATCTCCCGGCGTGCCTCTCGTTGGACGAAACGAACACACAATCACTTTCACTTTTACCCGTTCCGAAAGACCCCTAATAACAATGTGTTTTCTTCCATGTTAGTTAGTTTATTTTCGTGTGAAATAAGTGTAACTTTTCCATCATTGTTTCTACATTTTTAACCTCAGCGCATTCTAGACCGATTCTTAGATCTTTTATACTTCATTTCACCACGTTGATTGATCTATGGTTATATTCAGATTTAGATCTCTTGCAGAGGATCCGGTTTGGAGAGCACTTGACAGAAGTGTTTGTTTATGTCATTGTATGTAAGGCATGAAAGTGGAAGCATGAAGGAAGGGTCATCAGTCATCTCATCTATCATTCATTATCAGTCACTGTGTGTTATAATACATTGTATACTTTTTAAAAATGCTTTGACGAACGAAGAACGTTACGCTATACTTGTGATTCGTCATAGAAATTCATATCTGTGACACTTTTGGTCCTGATTTGGCTCGGAAGAGTCCGCTGGACCTAAAGCAATAATCTTGTATTGTATTGTATTGTACCACCTGATCGTTTCAGGCGCGACAAATACCGGCCCGGAGTTGTGTGGACATCGTCGGGGAACAACAACATCGAAGTATTCAGAAGATCACGACCAAGCCAGCGACAAGAAAGTAATAGACGGAGTATAAAGAGACAGTGACACTACGTGACATCAACATCACCATCATCATTGGAAGCGAAGATCATCGTGTCTACATGTCAGTTCCGCTACCACAAGATAAGTAGAAAAAACAAACAAAAAAACACTTTAACTTCACCATAGACAGCAGAAAGAACTATACCGGATTGGTGGTGCTAATATCACGCGATCGTATTTAATCCTAACATCATTCTTATCATTCATAAACATTATCATTGAGTGAAGAAGTTGATTTGTATCACTATCATTATCAGAGTGTACGCGTTTATGGTGCAAGTGCGCGCGTGTTCTCATCTTTGATGCTGTGACTCTGCTCTGTCCTCAACTGCACACACCGCCTATTTATTAAGATCACCGAAGCAACCGCGGCGGGTGGTGCGGCATCCCCCTGAAATCATTGCGTATTTTGGGGTAAGGGTCGCATAAGGATCCTCCCGGGCGTTGACACCTACCCCAACCCTTATCCGGACCCACAACCCCAACAATTAACAAACAATTACCTCCCTTGTCTAATCCGTGACCCCTTGACACTGGACACAAGATGCCAACACAACCAAGATATAGCAATATAAAAATAAAGCTGAAGTGATACAACTGATGGCTTAAGTGTACAGAAGAAGAAATGTATTTAATTATTAGCTGACTCTCTATACACAGTATGACAGAATGTTTTCAATACGAACTCGATTAAATTGTCTGAAATTTATACTTGCGTGATTGATAAGTGCGTGTTCCAGTTGACGCTACAAGCTGTAACAACCCGAGCTTTGCTGACTTTTGTGATTTTGCGGTATTTATAGTGTTTTGTTGTGAGTTTTGTTTTGTGTAATTGTTGTCTCATGGATCGTCAAGTAAGTGTTGCGTTGCTTTGCTTTTCTTCTTATGTTCGTTCGTTTATACTGTCGTTTTTTCTCTTCGTTCATTGTGCTGTCTCGCACTCACGCAGTCCGCCATTTTGTTCCACCAGCAACACAAGCTAACACGCGATATGCTGTTGTCATTGAAGTTTAAGCGTACACAGCTTGCTCCCGACCTTGTGTTCCGATTAAAAGAACTCTCGATCGACCGTTATTTGCCCAGAAAACGGACTAGTCGTGGAGGCAAACGGAAACAAAACATCTCGTCTATCCCTGCTGTGCTTTCAAACAGCAGATCATCTACACTTTCCAACTCTGATTACACGCTTGACATTGCAACACACCCAGTGTGTATCACTAGGCCTAAGACACAACGCAGCAAAACAGCAGATAATCTCATTCACATCAACATCTCCCCTCCACCTCTATCTTCACACCTCGATAGCCACAGTCCTCTACGCATTGCATCATTCAACGCTCAGTCGCTAGGTCCCAACGAAAAACAAAATGTACCGCTCTGCATGAATTCATCTCAGACAAGCACATTGATATTATGTTCATTCAAGAGACTTTTTTTTTTCAGAATAAGTTTGATTTTTATTTCATAGCATTGTGAAATTAACATTGACTAAAATGAGGATAATCATGTTAATTTAGGCCATACACAATCGGTTTGGTTTCGGCAGACTGGTGACGAGGGTAAATGCTCTGATTTAACCCCATCTGGCTATTCTGTATGTTCGCTGCCTCGCTCAAATCGCGGTGGTGGCCTTGCTATTATTTACAGAGACAGTCTGTCCCGTCACCTTGGCTTCATTACAGACTTCGCATTCACTCACTCGTCCGTTGAAGTTGTTCACCTTACTTTGTCTGTTCCACAGCAGAACATTCACTTCATGTGCATCTATCGCACCTTTCCAAGCAAGAAAAATAAATTAACTGATGCAATTTTCCACCAAGAATTTCCAGTCCTGCTCGATTATTGCAACACACTGTCAGGAACATACATAGTTTTAGGAGACATTAACTTTCATTTTGACCAACCCCAGCAACCTTCCACTGTAAAAATGATTGAACTTTTAGATCAGTTTAGTCTTTCTCAGTCAGTCACAGAACCCACCCACAGCCGTGGTCACATCTTAGATTGGGTTATGCATAGGCCTCAGGATAATGTTGTTAAATCAACTTCAGTCACCCCAGAATTAACATCTGACCATTTCTGTGTCATGTGCGAACTAAGCGTCGCAGTCTCCCCTCCTCCCCCCATGTTCAGGGAGGCTCGCAGCCTGCGTACCATGGATAGGGGTGCCTTCAAACAAGAGCTTACCGCTAAAGTGACCCCAGAACTGTGCCCCACTGTGGATCAGCTGAATAGTACACTTCATGCGGTGCTTGATCGGCATGCTCCCGTTGCCCAGAAAAAGGTCAAGGCAACACGGTCAGCGCCCTGGTACGAGTCTATTAAGGATGAGCTCTCCCAGGCGAAGAAACTTCGACGCAAAGCAGAGAAAAAGTGGCTTAAATCGGGTTTAGAAGTCAGCAAGCAGATTTTCACCGCTGCAAAAAAACGGGTAACTAAAATAGTCCACACTGCCAAAACCCGGTACTTTAGCGACAGAATTAGCAGCAGCGAAACTAGTAAACAGTTGTTCGACATTTGCAATCAGCTAAGGGGTAAGAGCAATGCAACATCACTCCCATCCAAGCATCCACCATGTCAGCTCCCAGATGTATTTTGTAATTATTTCACACAGAAAGTAGCTGACATAAGGGCCGCTCTTGACAGCCATGAGATCCCACTTATTAATCCATTCACACCTTCCCTCACTACCGCAAAGTTGGAAGTCTTTCAACCAATAACAGAGAAAGAAGTCAAGAAAGTCATTTTAAGCTCAAAACCAACATCTTGCTCTCTTGACCCCATTCCCACTCCCATGCTGATAGAGAATCTCGACCCTCTACTCCCGACCATTACCCACATTATCAACGAGAGAGTCTGTCCTCTGGTGTTGTTCCGTCTGTGCTCAAAGCGGCTGTCATCAAACCCCTCCTTAAAAAACCAAGCTTAGACAAAAATAATCTAAAGAACTATAGATCTGTTTCAAACCTCTCCATCCTGTCCAAAGTCATAGAAAAAATTGTTCTCAAACAACTGTTTGCCTACCTATATGATAACGCTCTACTTTGCCCCAACCAGTCTGCCTACCGACCCTTCCACAGCACTGAGACAGCCCTCCTAAAGGTAACCAATGATCTGTTGCTTGCCTTAGATAATGGTAATGTCTCCATTCTCACCTATTAGACCTCTCAGCCGCCTTTGACACAGTCGACCACCACATTCTCTTCAACACTACTTTGGAATCTCTGGCTCAGTCCTGGATTGGTTCCACTCATATCTTTCTGACAAACCACAAGCAGTCACTGTCGATGGCTGTTTCTCAAGCATAGCAGACGTGTTGTGCGGAGTGCCTCAGGGTTCCGTTTTAGGGCCGGTGTTATTCCCTCTGTACACCAAGCCACTGCTTCTCCTGCTCGGAAAGCAAACTGTTGAGTCAGTCATTTGCAGATGACACACAACTTTATAAATCCACTGCCTCCTCTCATTAATTCCACTGTTCAGACTTTGGAGAACTGCATCACAGACATCAAGTCATGGATGACACTCAACAAGCTTAAGCTTAATGACGATAAAACCGAAGCCCTCCTCATTCACAAGCACAACACCTCCTCCTCACTCTCGCCTCTCCCAACATCGCTCACAGTAGGGACAACAAACATTCAGTTCTCATCCTCAGCAAGAAATCTCGGCTACATTCTCTCCGCCGATCTGTCCCTCAACAACCACATCTGCAACGTTTGTCGCTCTGCATACACGGCCATACGCCAAATCAGCTCCTTTCGCCACTATCTTACAGTCACTGCCATCAAAACCCTAGTCTGCGCTTTCGTCCTTTCTCGTCTTGACTATTGCAACTCTCTCCTCGCTGGCTTCTCAAAACACATCATTGACAAACTACAAAACGTTCAGAACTCAGCAGCTAGACTAGTATTCCGAGCAAAGAAACGCAATCACATCACACCTCTACTACATTCCCTTCACTGGCTTCCTGTGCAAGCACGCATAGAGTACAAACTCTCTGTTCTCTGTCACAACTTCTTCACAGATTCTTGTCCTTCCTACCTTGCTGATCTACTGTCTTTCTACTCTCCTTCACACACTTTAAGATCTTCTGCTGACACTCGCACACTCAAGGTTCCTGTCACCCGCACTAAGACGTGCAATCATTCCAACGTGCATTCGCTTACTCTGCACCCCAGCAGTGGAATTCCCTTCCCTCCCATATCCACAACATACAATCAACACAGGCATTAAAAAAGGCCCTCAAAACCCACCTCTTCAAACTGCATTATTCAGAGTGATTTGTATCCCGCTGCCATTCTCTCCTCTTTCGTTTCTGTCTGATCCGTAAGTGTTTACACGGCTGTAAATATTTATACTGTTTTCCTTTCCTGGGTCTATCCAGGCATATAAATAGCTATGAATAAGTTTCTGCTGTTCTATTTTTGTCTT
Source organism: Oncomelania hupensis (assembly GCA_036898135.1). Lineage (NCBI taxonomy): Eukaryota > Metazoa > Mollusca > Gastropoda > Littorinimorpha > Pomatiopsidae > Oncomelania > Oncomelania hupensis. Next base: position 65,842,600 of record CM072515.1, read on the forward strand.
TTTTGTCATTTTGTACATAGTTGTAAATAGTTCTTACTTTTACTGTTCCGTCTTTTGGTGTATCGTAACAAAAGCGAAGTTTGATCGAGTGCATGTATTTTTATGTATTGACTATGTAAAGCACGGTGAGTCTAGTCGTAGGCTGGAGTACCCGCTATATAAAAACCTGTTATTATTATTATTATTATTATTATTATTATTATTATTATTATTATTATTATTATTATTATTATAATTATTATTATTATTGTTGTTTTATTATTATTATTATTATTATTATTATTATTATTATTATTATTATTATTATTATTATTATTATTATTGTTGTTGTTGTTGTTGTTGTTGTTATTATTATTATTATTATTATTATTATTATTAATATTATTATTACTTCAAGTGATCATTGTCTCTTCATACTAATTTCCAGAAAACCACCAAACTAATATAACTATAACAAAGTATAACAAAGAGACACTGCTTGAAAATTCACTGGATATTTATAGTAGTATATTTTATTTGCATGTAATGTATGTATGTATGACTGTAAAGGTGTGTAATCCTGCGACTGGAGAAACCAAGTGGTAGGTTCTTGGAAGTAGAGGTCTTGTAGCGCCCAGGTGGCGATGGTCGCGCGACGTCCGAACTTGGCACCACCAATACTAACATGGGGCAACAGCAGCCAATCACCATACAGCAACAGTACAAGAAGAACAATAGTAGTAGTAGGCCCAATCTGGTCAACAAAAGAAACCATCTTACTAAGCTACCTCTACAATACATGGGAAATAACTCCTTCCGCCATCCGCCATCTTGACCTGTTTATTTATGCATTACAACAATTCATAATTCTTCTATAATTTATATCGACTTCTCATGAACATGATTATTTATACAAATACAAATGTATATTATAATTCCATTTCTACTGAACAATCTTGATTCATCCTCTCTCTCACATTCATCACCCCTCTCTCTCTCATATTCTTCACTCCTCAAGCATACTATAATACATCTTCACCCTTGACCTCGTTCTCGCAACAACGTCAACAACATTATTCCATTTCACATAATCAAACAAGAAAATCATATAAAAAATACTATTTATCAAAATACCCCCTTTCCCCTCATTCTTCATCATTCATTCAAAGACGCATGCTCAGATGGTATAGCCACTAAAGAATGCGTCTGTGAATGACTGGGCACCCACTCACCTTCAGTTCCTCGGCCTGTGAGGTTACAGACACACACAACACCACAATACAACACAACACAATACAGTCTGTAGAGAGTAGATGGTTCGTTCGTTCGTTACTGGTCCCAGGGCACCCTAGCACTGGTGTAGTGCATAGGCCTTGGGCGGTCTCTAAACTAAGAATACACACCCTTAGGAACACACCCTACACCTATCACAAAGAAATGGTGGCAGTGATATTCCTTCTAACTTTGGAAAAAGTACTTTATTTCTACAGCTTTGACAGTACACTGGTCATTTTTGCCCTTACTAAGAACCTTGGGTGGTTCCAAATACAAAACACAACCCTTGTAGAAGGACCCTCCACCTATCCTCTAATAGTGGCAATCACAATCTACACAGTCACGTGAGACCTCAACGAATATCGGCTCAACTCTACCCTTTTCGCCGCTCCCAGCCTACAGTTTAAGGCTGTCACGAGAGGCTAGTTCAACCCCAGCACTAAGGCTTTATGCCTCCAACGTTCAGTCTGCTCTAAACTATGTAAGTTAAGTCGCTGACTAGCAGACGACCGACGTTAGGTTGTTCTCAGCATGGGGAGGCTACAGTTTCCCTAAGATAAGCCGTGACCTCATCCAGCTGACCAATCACCCGCAACCCCCACAAGGTGGCGTTACTATTCTCGTAGTCTCCCATGATAGCAGACCCCAGCTGGAGGATAGTTAGTCTTTGCCTGAACAGCACGGTAGGAGGACGCACGTTGTAAAATCTCTCTCGAAAAGACTAAAGCAGGTGACGGGTGAAAATCATTCATCGCAGTATAGCCAGAGCCTGACATTGTCAAGAGGGTAAATGATCAATCGTTTGTTTCATCACAATTTATTGATATTATTGCTGTATTATGTTTGTGGAGTTTTGCCATGTTTTAGAATTGTGATTGTTAGTAAAACTTTGCTGACCACGTGGAGGACACGCAACCGGTTTCGTCACCACGAGGTAGCCTCCACTGTCCAACTGTTGTTTCTCCTATGTGTATATTGTTAATTACTTCTCCATGTGTTTAGTTTAGCCATGATGTAGGTATATGTATAGGAATTATGTGGGAGATTCCAGTGGACCACGGACTTAGAAGAATTGGTCGTCCCTTATTTGTATAAGTGGATTTGATCTCACTGAGGGCTGTTTCTGCCAACAGTGAGATGCTCTGCACAACCTTTATCAGACCTGATAGTTCTCCGTGAAATCGCGAAAATCCGCGAAAACGAAAACGAAAAAAAAAAAAAAAGGAAATGCAAAACAATTTGCGGACACTTAAATTTTTGTTGTTGTTGTTGTTGTTGTTTTGTATCGGAAGACGAAAGTTGCTTTACTCGCTTCCGGTTTTTGCGGCGCCATGCTTTGTTTTGGAATAATGGTGCAGCGTTGACTGTTCCTGTGTATATATTTTCGCTGTTCAAGTTGTGGATTTGTGGACGTCATCAGACTCATTGGACTTCAAAATGTCTGTCACAAGGCGTGACATAGTCGCATGTTCCGCGGAAACCTCTCTTAGATCACTATCAGGTCTGTTTGTAAACAAGGCGTTGAAGAAAATTCGTCTCATATTTTGCAGACGAGCAGGCATCGTGGTCCACGGCAGGGAAGAAATCCCACAGAGAGGCAACCCTGACACGTGGCCTGCAACCTTGAGCAGCGAGAGCATTGGGCTCCACTAGCTCAATAGTCAACTACCAAGAAGAAGAGACAACAACACCGCACATCGCCGATAAAAGCTAAGTCCTCCGAAACCGTGCACACACACTGATCTGCGATAGTCTACTCGTCCAGGAAAACGAATAATAGAACAGAAAGAACTCATTGCCCAATGATGAGATAATAACAAATATCGAGAACAGTAGGTGCATAGGCCCATCAAGGAGCAAACTACTCGAAGTGAAATTTGGACATTCAAGTTAGTGTAGAGATTAGAAGACACCGTAGGCATTTTATATGTATGTGTTTTGTTGATAATTTATAATGATGTTTGTATTCTATTTTGTTTTTGAAAACGGGGGTTCGATAAATTAAGAGTACAGCCTCAGCGTCCCCTGCGTGGGATGTCTTTATTGTAAAGTGCCTGGCTGGTGGAGAGCTTTCAGTTTTACCACTAGGGTTGTTTCAGCAGATCTTTTATGCGGATCAGGGGTTGTCCGGTCCTGATTTGGCTCGGAAGAGTCCGCTGTACCTAAAGCAATAATCATGTAATGTAATGTAATGTGATCCACTCCCCTTGGTTAATGCGCCTGAAGCTAGTAACTGGCATGATGCAGCAAATAGAGAGATTTAGAAAGCAAAACGAAACGTGCTACGTTCCGTTTCGTTTCGTTTGTTACCAGAATGAGGCTAGAAACGAAACGAACTGCGATGCGTTATCAGAAAGACTTTTTAGAAGGAAACGAAGCTCGTTTCGTTTTCAAGCAAGGGACGCAACCACTAATAACTAACTAGGCCAATAGTGCAAGTCTGTAGACGATGACCAAAGACAAAACAAAGGGAGGGAGGGGTCTAAAATCAAACATCAGGTGGTTGTTTTCCTTTTAACTAAATCACACAGATTGTGTTTTTACGGAACATGAAATCAGAAATCAAGATTGCAGCAATAGAAAATTTGATGTGATGACCTACTTTTGCGGGGTCGTCTGCTTGAAGGCCGAGAAAAGACCAAAATCAGTACCTTCAAATTTTATCATTTTGAGAAACTATACGATCTTCCACAAACAAATTTCTTAGCCACAGGCGGGCTATCCAGATCCAGATCCAGAAATTCTAATCGCAGAGCACATTCTAAAAGGGTTGATGAATCTGAAACTGCATAACAATCAACAAAATTATAAGGATCATGGTACAAAAATATTCACAAACTCTGACGAAAAGTAGCTCGGAATTGTATGGTAAAAAACGAAGCTCGTTTTGCCGGTCTACGGTTCGTTTGTGTCTGACCTTGAACTTTGAGTCCGGATGTGACGAAAGGCAACAAAGTCGTGACGTATACAGCAAACTTCGAAAACGAAACGGAGTACGTTTCGTTTTCTAAATCTCACTAATGTATGTGTCCCTGCGCTGTCGTTCATGTGCGTTTGTGAGTGCCGTCATCATGATAACCATCATCAACTTCAACAACTTCTTCCAACAAGCTGCTTTTCTACAGAGAAAAAACCCAAGAATTTAACAAACAGGCAAAACTAGCTAGACAGAAATATAAAGATAAAGTAGAAGAGCAATTTACCACAGGGAATGTAAAAGAAGCATGGGAGGGTTTGAAAATAATGATGGGAAAATCATCTGGGCAATCCAACCGACGTCGCTTGCATGCACTCAGCTGAAGAAATTAATGACTTGAACCGCTTCTACGCACGCTTTGATGTTAGGGATACTAGGCAAGATTGTGATTCTCTATGTGAATCCTTAGCACCGGAATGTCTTGACTTGAGTGAAGAACAAGTAGTAACATGTTTTAAAAGATTAAAACCAAATAAAGCACCAGGGCCTGATCACATTTCAGGAAGACTACTAAGAAGTTGTGCAAATGAGCTTGGTCACATTTTTCATGTCATTTTTCAAATGCTGTTAAATCTTCATACAATGCCTCGCTCATGGAAAACATCAACTATCATACCAATTCCCAAGTCCCCTTCTGCATCCCAACCAAATGATTTCCGACCTGTAGCCTTGACCTCAGTACTTGCAAAGTGTTTTGAATCTGTAGTAAGGCAGCATCTGCTAATAGATGTAGCCCATAGACTTGACCCCCGTCAATTTGCTTATAAAGCGTGTCGCGGAACTGATGATGCTTGTCTTGCCTTGTTCCATCTGATAGCAAAGCACCTGGACAAGTCTAAAACCTATGTCTCATTAACTCACATTCTGTCCGCCACGAAATGTATGCTGATGACACCCAACTTAATCACTCTGACTCTCCTTCTAACTACAATCATTTAGTTCAGACCCTTCAAGATTGTGTTACTGAGGTAAAATCTTGGATGTCAAACAACCGTCTCAAGCTAAATGATAACAAAACTGAGGCCCTCCGTGTTTCTCCGTCATCTGCAGACCCCTCTTCTCTTCCCTCAACTATCACTGTTGAAACTACTTCTATTTCTTTTTCTGACACTGTTCGCGATCTTGGGTTTTTTCTCGATCAGGATCTCTCCATGCAGCAACACATTGCAAAAACTTGTCAGATTGCATACATTGAACTTAGACGCATAAGCTCCATTCGACAGTATCTCACACAAGAAGCAACAAAAACACTAGTTAGCGCATGCATTCTGTCTAGATTGGATTATTGTAATTCACTCCTTGTAGGTTGCACACAGAAAGTCCTTAGACCTCTTCAGCAAGTCCAAAACTCTGCAGCTAAACTCATCTTCAAAGCACGGAAATCACAGCATTGCACGCCTCTCTTTCAAGAGCTACACTGGCTCCCAATTGAACAACGAATTAAATATAAAACCTCATGTCTCTGCTACCACATCATTTCTGGAACTGCTCCTAGCTATCTTTCCGAACTTTTGACTGTCTATGTTCCTTCTCGGTCTCTCCGCTCGTCTGCAGATGAAAGGATGTTCCTTGTACCAGAATACCACAGGGTGAGACACGGTGGTAGAGCTTTCAGTTTCTTCTCCGTTCAGACCTGGAACTCGCTACCTCGGTCCGTCCGTCACAGTCCTTCACTAGCGTCTTTTAAAACGAACTTGAAGACGCATCTTTTTAGAGAGGCCTTTTCTTAGGCGCCATGAGTGAGTGTTGTTAATTATTTTTGGTGTTGAGATGTATATGTGGTTGCGTGTTATTGACCAATGTACGCATGTTGTGTTTACATTTGTTTGTGTAAAGCGCTTTGTGATTTTGGAAAGCTCTGTATAAATTGCTTGTTATTACTATTATTACTATTATTATTATTATTATTATTATTATTATTATTATTATTATTATTATTATTATTATTATTATTATTATTATTAGTATTATTATTATTATTAGTATTATTATGTTAGAATTCTGATGATTGATTTTTCCAGTGCTTTTAACTGCATGGAACCTTTTGTTTTATTAAAACGCATGGTTGATCTGGGCATCAACAACAACATTGTCCGGTTTGTGAATAGCTTTCTCCGAGATAGGCCTCAACGAGTAAGTTCTGGTGGCAGCATTCCTGATGAAATCATTGTTAATGTAGGAGCCCCACAGGGTTGCGTTCTGTCACCTACCCTTTTCTCAATATACACAGATGAAATACGATTTAATAGCACTATCTCAGCACTGTTCAAATTTGCAGATGACATGGCACTTGTTGGACTGCTACATGATGAAGATTCACTAGCAAGCTACTATGCAAACATTCACACTCTAGCCACATGGTGTACAGAGAGTTACTTAGAGCTTAATGTAAAGCAAACCAAAGAGCTGGTTTTTGATGAAAGGAAATCTGAAGCTAAATTTGTCCCAATTGTAATTGCTAATGAAGCTGTTGAGGTAACAGAAACATTCAAATACCTTGGTACAGTGCTTGATACTAAGCTAACTTTCAGTTCTAATGTAGATTTTATCTACAAACGAGCACAACAACGCCTGTATTTGCTAAGGAAACTAAAATCATTCAATGTCAGCACAAAAACACTAGGCACAGCTTACCGGTGGCTCATTGAGAGCATACTGACATACAACATAGTATGCTGGTTTGGAAGCCTAGGAGTTAAAGATCATTCTAAACTTGCCCGTGTGGTCTGCTTAGCAGGGAAGATCATAGGCAGTGTTCAACAACCCCTAGAAGAGCTGTATCATAGAGCAGTGCGCAGGAAAACAAGTCGCATTCTTTCAGACAAATCTCACCCTTTGTTTTCAGAGTTTCAATCCCTCCCCTCAGGTCGCCGGTATGTTGTACCAATGGCTAAGAAAAACAAGTTTAAAAGATCCTTCATCCCCCAAGCAGTTTCACTTTTGAATTCCAAAGCCCAATTATCCAGCATCTAAATTAATGTACAACTTTTAGTTCTGAGTGTGGGTGTGGATTGGTGGTGGGTGGAGGGAATAGGGTGTGCCAATGTACAATGTGTGTATGGGAGTGGGGGATTAGTGAGGGGGGTGGATCATCATAATTGTTATGAATGCTTGGATGTAATTTGCTGAGTTATGACATTCTTAATTAGTAGATTGAACTTGTTCTAGTCACATAATATGTAACTTGTTATTTTAATGATCCTAACCAATGGTACTCTTAAATGTAATCTAGTTATGAGATAGGCAACCTGGTCAGTTGTGTCTTTGCTGTGTTTCTTTTTTATTAAAAAAATTCTAATGTTCTAAGCATGTTTTTACTGCATTGTATTATGTAATTGATTGTTGACTGTCTATGTATAGGTAAATGTAGAATGTTCTAGTCATGCCTCTATCTTTTAAGCACTGCCATTATAATCATGTTTAGGCCGCGATATGTATAGTTTAAGACAACACTTAACTTGTGCTGTCATTAGGTTATTGTGTGTGTGGGTGTGTGTGCGTGTGCTTTTTCTGCATGAATGTAAAATTATTAGTTATTAGTGATGTGGAATTTAGGTTGTAAATGTCTGTATTTGACTGGAATTTAAGGTTGCTGCAGTGTCATTAGAAATGAATGTGTCTCTGCTAGTTGTGTATATACAATGGATATATTGCATGCTTCTTGCGGACGACGAGCCAAAGACAAATTTCTGTATGTGATGAACATCAGACAATAAAGTTATTTTGTATTGTATTGTATTGTATTCCTTATGTACAAAAATAAAAATCTGCATTCTGTTTAACTTTGAATCAGTTATGGACACATTTATAAGAAGAAAAAAAAACTCACAGAACAGAGAACGATGATACTAAATTTTGTTCAACAACTTCTTGTAACGAAAGAGAGAGAGAGAGAGAGAGAGAGAGAGAGAGAGAGAGAGAGAGAGAGAGAGAGAGAAAGAGAGAGAGAGAGAGAGAGAGAGAGAGAGAGAGAGAGAGAGAGAGAGAGAGAGAGAGAGAGAGAGAGAGACTGTTACAGCGTAATCATGTTACAGCGTAATCATGTGACACAGTTGGACGATCATTTTTCAGTTTGGCGAGTTATTTGTATATTGATTTATTTTTCATTTTGCATAGGAAAGGTATATGTCATTGGAAATGGCTTAGTTAATAGCACAATTGGCAACTAACTCGTTGATGCAACTTTACGCGGTTTAAAAATCAAATTCACACAGCTTTGACGATCTCTGTGTTGATTTTGGTTCTACATTTTTAGCCAATGATTTCCCCATGGCCATGAGCTCTGAAATCAAACGAAACAATAACAAGGAATAGGCCAATGATAAAACTGTGCTTGGCAACAGCAGGTCAGATATGAAACCCTTCTAAATCATAAAGTACTAAGGAATACCAGAGAAGTAATCATTCACACATGCCTCATGATAACGTAGTCATGACGTCTACTTTGGTGACTTTCAGTCCTCTCTAACCTAATTACTCGAAATCATAATAGGTAATGCTATCCGCTTTCTGTAGCTTTGTGACGATAGAGTAAAGGAATATGCACAGGCTGATGGGCATTTAATATATTATTTTATATTGTATCACATTTTATAATGTAATATATTAGTTTGATGAAGAGAGAACATATACTTTAACTTCAGAATTCTTTTCGTTTAATTGTTAAAATAAACAACTGTTCATTCTTTCTGGAGCCGAGAGAGACAGACAAACAGACAGACAGAGACAGAGAATTAGAGTCAGGCAGAAACAGACAGAGACAGAAGAAGAAAAAGAGGAGGGGTGGGAGTGGGAGTGGGAGACAGACAGACAGGGACAGAGAGAGAGAGACAGAGGCAGAGAGAGAGACAGACTGACTGACTCCTTCTCGCAGACGAACTGGTAGATGGAGATCCCACACTGCGCGTCATTCCACATGCCCTGCTCGACCACCATGCTGCCACAGTCCTCCCCAAGCTGGCTGTCGTTGGGCTCGTTCGGCATCCAGTTGCTGTACTCCGGGATATCCTGGTTGCGGACCCACACAAACTCCCCCTCCACCACGAAATCCTCCAATCCTATCCACGCTCGATCGGCTGCAAGAGCGAGAAAAAAATAGAATAAACGGTCATAGGAAACAGGAAAGATTTGATAGTCAGCTTAGGCACAGAGTTACAGCAAGAAGAAGAAGAAGAAGAAGAAGGAGAAGAAGAAGAAGAAGAAGAAGAAGAAGAGCAACAACAACAACAGGAACAAGAAGAAGAACAAAATGAACAAGAACCTAAGACGGATATACATTCATAATAATAAAAGAGAATTTACTGTGGTTCTGCTTCAACAGAGAAAGGACGAACGCGTTTTCCTCAGGACCTTCGATCTCCGTCAAGAAGGCACCGACAGTTGCACACACCTCCTGCACACAGGCAGTGCGTAATGCTGATGCTGGTGATGATGTCGACGACGACGACGACGACGATGATGGTGATGATGATGATGATGATGACGATGATGATTATTATTATTATAATGAAGATGATGATTGGTCATGATGATGATGGTGGTGTTGGTGTTCTGGTCATGATGAAAAATATACAGAAAAAGATGGGGATGATGAAGATGATGTTGAACAAAATATAAAATAAGAGTTAATAAAAGATGATGATGATGATGATGATGATGATGATGATGATGATTGCGATAATGATGATGATGATGATGATGATAGTACTAATACTAATACTAATAATAATAATAATAATAATAATAATAATAATAATAATAATAATAATAAGTGTATTTATATAGCGCTTTTTCAAAGCGCAGTTCTCAGGCATTCATACTTAACGTTACGAAAAGAAGCGAAACAAAAACGATACACCAATAAATTATGCCATCATATAAAACAAACATAATAAAAGAATATTTACAAGTAAACAATAAAAGACGAGGAAGGGAGCGGGAGGAGGAGAGCAGTAAAGGGGTGAGGGAGCTGGGGGGCGTGCGGTGTGACTGCCGTGGTCTGAAACAGAACACTTTGGAACTTTGTCCTTTTATTAAATAAACAAACGATGAAACAGCAAATATCAAATCAGGCTCCTAGGGAGGGGGGGGGGGGGGGGGGGGGGGGGGGGGGGGTGGGGGGGGGGGGGGGGGGGGGGGGGGGGGGGGGGGGGGGGGGGGGGGGGGGGGGGGGGGGGGGGGGGGGGGGGGGGGGGGGGGGGGGGTGGGGGGGGGGGGGCAATGGTGTGGTGTAGTAGCTTGTGTGTTAAATGATGGCTGATCAGCAATCAGCAATGGAAGAATTATTTAAGTTTACTTAAACTAGAATCCTAAAGACGGTTTCCGTTGAAGCCAGCACTGAGAAGTCACCTCCATTTGTGCTGTTACGATCATAACCGTTCTGTTTTGTGAATAATGTTTTTTAGAAGAATAAGGCACTTGTAACGAAAGTATTGTTATAATCTCTAGAAGAAGTTAGAAAGTTCTTTTTCTTTTTTCTTTTTTAACACAGTAAAGATATTTTCGTGATGCTTGATGATTTCATGGCGATGTCGATGATGATGATGTGATGATGATGATGATTATGATGAAACAATGACAACGATGTAATGATTTATCGCAAGATGATAAAATCCTGGTTTGTAAGCAACTGACAGTGTTCTTGGTCCAAGACCGAGTCGTGGTTTTACGTCATTTAACATCGTATTGACGCGTTTCGAGAAGAATCCAAGGAGTCAAATATCTAACAGTAAAATTTCTGAATTTTCCTTGGCTGTTAACAAGAAACGTATGATGATAAAGATGATATTGTGTAGATGTAAAAATAACATAGATGAAGTTTTGTGATTTAGTTATGTAAATGACACGAATGTGAAATTCAAACGCAGATGATCGATGGATTGTGTATAAATCGTACCTTTGCTTGGAACCAGGTTGTTGGGTCATGGTCGACGAAGTAACAGGAGCCGGAGTAGAATCTCCATCCATGATCGCAGTTATTTCGTTGACTACACACTGCAAGCACCAAAAGTAACAAGATATTTATAATGTATAAATAACATAGAATGTGTGTGTGTTGTGAGTGTGTGTGTGTTCGTGTGTTTATTTGTATAACCGCGCAATTGGGGATTATGTTCCTATAAACTTGGTAACAACCGGGGTAGTTGAAAAAAAAAAATAGAAGCAAAAATCTTCCGCATTTTTAAATCACATTTACCACTCGAAAACAGTATAGCACAACACTAAATATCGAGAAATCGCATCTTCCCCATTTGTCGAAAAATGGGGTAGACAAGTGTGTAAATTATACACATGTGTAGTAAGCTGCGCTACGAACAAAACCAAGTTCGCAGAGCAGATTACCCCTCAATCTTGACCCCCCCCCCTCCACTCCTCCGTGGTGGTGCCGGTGTTTTCTGTATAAATAGTATCCCCCCTTTCTGGAAATTAAGTGCTTTAAATTCCCACTGTCGCTGTCTTTCTCCTTTCTTCATTCTCATTCCTAATCTGTTCTATCAATCTACTGTACTATCTTCTTTGCTGAAAGTTGCATGTTTGACAGGTTTTGCGGACGAATTCTGACATGAATAGGCTGTTGTCAGATGACGGCAAGGTTTTTGACAGAATATGAAATAGGAATATTGGTTTGACCAAGAGAAACAGTGTCTACAAGGGAAAAAGACAGGTTGTGTTTGGTACCTGTGAGCACCTACCTTTTTTCATCAAAACCCTTTTCAAACTCCTCATTTGTGTATTAGGTCTGTTGGGTCAGCTTGGAAATATTGGATGCTTTCTGCCTTAATGGTACTAGGGCTTCCTACGATATTTTTTACTTTGCAATGTAGGCATTTTATATGTATGTGTTTTGTCGATATTTTATAATGATGTTTGTATTCTAGTTTGTTTTTGTAAACGGGGGTTCGATAAATTAAAGTATAGCGTCAGCGTCCCATGCGTGAGATACCTTTATTGTAAAGTGATCAGCTGGGGGAGTGCCTTCAGTGTTACCGCTAGGGTTGTTTCGGCAGTGTCTTTTATACGGATCAGCGGTGAGTTTTCTTTCAACCAACTTGTGGTCCTAATTTTGTGGTCCTGATTCGGTTCTTTGCAATCCGCTGGACTCTGTAAGCAATGAATAACTAGCTAACCATCAATCCTGTACGTCATTCAATAATCTACTTATTTATATATTTATATTTGTAAATGTCACTGAGAAAAAGACCATTCCCAAAGTGTATCCTGTTTTGGCAACATTCCCGATTGATCGGCTTATACACGTATATATATGTGTGTGTGTGTGTGTGTGTGTGTGTGTGTGTGTGTGTGTGTGTGCATGTGTGTGTGGTTTTATGTGTGTGTGGTTCTGTGTGTGTCTGTTCTGAATAGAAAGCCACAGTTTGGCTCTCGTCATCGCCAAATTTGGAACGAATAGGTCGCGTCTCTGGGCATGTTTATAATAGATATTACCGATAATCAAAGGGAGACGAGTCCCAGGCATAGGCGCTCGCGTGTCCTGACCCAAGCGCCTGTGTTCACTACGGTATTGCTTTTTTAAATTCTCTGAACTGTTCATAAATATATTTATTTTTACAAGCCGCCAAAGTTGTTATCAACCCGCTCCAAAATCGCCGCGATCTTGACTTGGGGGTTCTGTCCCTTACTTACTATGACCACAACTGTGGTAGCAAATAGAGTCGATGGGTGGTAGTACTTCTAGGTTAAAGCAATTATTTTCCATGGATCGTTTGCGAATGGGGCGAAAGGTACCTCTTCTCAAAGCCAGCTTCGTAAGCTTTGTAACCCATAAGGGTTATCTTCATTCTGAGTTCGCAAGGAAAGTATGTGCGTTTAATCTTTATACCATCATCATTACCACCATCATTACTATCGCCAACATCACCGTCATCATCAACAACAACACAGAATGGTGTTTTTTTCAACGCGATTCCCTAAAAACAATAGGTTAGCTCAATGCGTCTGAGAAAAATCAGAATATCAACAACACGCTTGCACTACACCTTAATGTTAAATGGTCACTTACCCAACACGGTGAGGCAAGATAAAAAGAAGATAGTTGACAAAGTCTGTAGCATCGTGATTGCAGCAGATCTTGTATTAATGCTAAAAGGGGTTAAACACTGGAGATTTCTCTACACAAAGATAATGAATACTAAGGATAGCTATTACCGTAAGCTAACCACAGCTAGCTCTAGTAGACTTGATTATTAAAGTACAATAGATTCACGATAGTGAAGGCAGAAGAAAAGAAACCCAAAACTAAACAAGCCGTTGGAATAATGTCCGAAGTTTGGACTTTAATCTACAGTCCTCGTGAATTGTAGAGTCATTACAGCAAGGCTGCAGGAAGAGAGGTGAAACGGCCTGTTTTGACCCTCCCTCACTGGATTGACCCCGAGGACTAAGGGTCAAAAAGGGGTACATCGATAAAGAACATCTTGACACCATTTCAAATTGACAGAGTTGGGATGGAGAAGGTTGCAGGGGTGGGTGGGTGGATGATGAGTGTGTGTATGTGTCTGTGTGTGTGTGTGTGAGAGGGAGAGAGGCAGAGAGAGTGTGACAGAGAGAGAAAGAGAGAGACAGACAGAGAAGTGGTCGTTTCAAAAAGACTCCATTTTGACCCCCGGCGGTCATTGTGGCGGAGAGGGTAAAAGTAGTCTGTTAGACGCGGTTCCTTTCTGTCGAATGACCTACCTCATTACTACTGCAAAACCCATCAAAACAAGATAAGGAAAGAAAAGGTTTAAAACAAAGGTGAAGCTCCTATGCCCTAGTATTCTATCTATCTCTGTAATCCCTCAGCCTGTCAGGTCGTTGGGGAGACCCGAGAGATGCTATCGCGGAGAGTTCTCGCTACTTCAATATGTCTGTTGCTGTTGTCATGAGGCGTGACCTGTCCAGCATCGTCCACGTTTTAACATCGTCTGTCCAGTTATTTCTTTGCCTTCCTTCACTGTTCCTTGCGTAATGGGTTTTGCAAGGGTGTCGTGCCGCGTGACGTGACCAACCCACGCCAACTTTCTCCTCTTCGAAGCGGCAAGGAGTGGTTCTCCTGAAGGCCCTCAAGTGACGTGGCCAGGTTCCTGACGTACTCGTTGGTCTTCTTTTCGTTCAAAGCAATTTGTAGCAATTTTGCGGTATCACTTCATTTCAAAGGTTTGAATACGTTGTTGTTGTTGTTTTTTAAATTCCAATTCTGCTGTCAAGGTTCAGCTCTCGCAACCGTACAGCAGAAATGGCAGCACCAACGCTCTGATGAGCAGAAACGTATTTACCTGCTTTTTCAGACCTTGCTCAGGCCTACCTTTGTTGGCATAGCCACTGCCAGCCTGGTCTGGCCACAGTATTCAACACAGCACATAAGCCTAAAACTGAGAGGTGACGGGGCTGAACGCAGACTCAGATAATGAAGGTCACGCGATTTTATGACAAACATTTAAAATACACGCTAAGTAGCCATTAGGTAAGGAGAATCAAGATTATAGAAAGCGAAATGACTTGGAACCTTGTTCTAGAACATTCTGGCAGGGTCTACAGTAAAGTCAGTCGTGTTGTGGTCGCAGCCTGTGCTTGAGAAATCATCGCCATGTGACCATGAAACATGGCTTCTACTAGACGTGTCGGAATTGTATGTGCAGTTGTCGAAATTTCGGTATTAAATGGATCTTATTGACATATTTGGTCACGTATTTAGGTAGTATGTAGATATTTTATATAAGTAATAATTCGGTAAGTAGGCTATGGTAAATGGCAGGTATAAGCCTAAATATGAGTAGGTATAGAAGTAATTAAGTACTTTAGGCAACGTTTCCATTACGTTATTTCATTTTTTTTTGTCTTGCGTTCTTTCACAAGTCTTCGTGTTTATCTGAAACAAATATTGCGGTTTTTGCAATGCCAGACCTATCTGGAAATCCCTTGAAACATTCGGGAATCAAAACGAGTCAAATGTAGGTCTGTCAGTCCATCGGTCTGTCCGTAGGCCCGTTGAAAGTCATATCTCAAGAACCACTGAACGGATTTTGACCAATCCTCATAGGAATATTACCTAGGTTAGGGGCCTGCCTCCAATGCCATCATATTTGCTCTCCTTCAAAGGTGAAAGTCACTGGAGTCATTTTCTTGACGAACACGTTTTGCTCAATAACAACGGCTAAAGAGATTTTTGATGAGTTTTGGTACACAGTTACTTTAAACCAAGAGCCATCTTTTAGTAGCAGTCCTGTTGTCGGTGACCCCAGTAGCGCATAGCATAGGTTGGAGCACTCGCTACTATGTCGCAAGTTAAGCATCTTCCAGTGCGGTTAGCACTTGGATGGGTGACCGCAAAACGTGAAGCAACAAATAACAACGCCCCCAGTTGACTCAACTGTGACCGAGTACCTACTCTCTTAAGGGTGGGGAAGGTAAAGCAGCGAGGGAGAGAGATGGGCATCACCCTCATTACGCTGGCCCAAGATAAGTGTGATCTCTAACATCACGCTCTCCTACGGCCACAAGGCTATGGGACTACCTGTATGTCGGTCAGTCGAAGGTCCGTCCATTCCCCTCCGCCAATCACGCCTGGTCGTCCACAATTGCTCAGATGTAGTGTGGATTGTTGCTGTTTTTAGATTTGCTGTCCCCGGACACATTGGCATATATGGGACGTTATGAAGAAGTCAAGTTAAAATTTCAGGACCACAATAAAACAAATACATAAATTAAGTTTAAACGAGAGCTAATACAATTTTATAATGCTAACATGATTAAAAATCGCTACAATCGTCGGTGTCACTAAGAACACATAAATAGTGAGGCGACCACAGGAAAAAAAAAAAAAGGTCTGCGCACACCGAACAATCGATAATAAAAGTGGGAGCAATAAATTGCTACCGGTAACTAAAACCCATTAATTTAACAATAATGAATAAAAGCATATACATGCTCTCATCCCATGCAAACCGGATGGGAAACGAGGATTAAATAAAAACATTAAAATTTCCCAAGTTATAAGGAATTAAGAATTATATTAAGAAGTTTTAACATTACGAGCAGCACAAGGCTATCACAAGGTCTTAGCAACCGTCACCGAGATGACCCCACGGCACCCTGGCCATACGGGGTAGAATCACGGTGCGGGCCATCGGGGGCCAGGGACATGGCCATTAAAAATAAATAAGGCCAGGTATACAATTATTAAAATGATGTACAGCGCACCGGCTCTTCACTCAGGCCTAGGAACCCCCGTGTGGTAACCCAACAGCACCATGGCCATTTAGGGTGAACAACCAAGGTGGGCCGTCGGAAGGTCAAGCAGGTATCCCCAACATCAATTAAAACTTTGGTAAAATGAGAGTAAGAACACCAAGAAGGTGGAAACTAGAGATAAATTACACTATCCAATATAAAAAGCAGACAAGATGATAAAATGAATTTAAAACTAAAAGCCAGAAGGGAAATGACCATCACGAGAATCACAGCAGAGACGACACCTCGGAGTTGATAATAAGCCCCGCAGCCACATGGAGAAGACCAGGGCCCCTGGTCCCCAGCGCCCCGTAACGCAGAGGGCCAAAGTGTTCGGTCCACAAATCGCATTCAAAAAGACAGTGCTCAAAGCTGGGCCACGCTGAGCAAATACATCTAGCAGCCGTCCACCGCGACCTCCAGTGTCCAGTGAGACGGCGCACAGCAATGAGACGCAGGGCCAAGGGGGCCTCCGAACACAGGGGCAGCGGACGGCTAGACGGCGGCATAAAGAAGTAATAGCGCTCAGAACACCACGACGCCAGTTCATCAGACCACGCGGACCATATCCTGCCACTGACAGCACCCCGCGCCTCGGAGGCAGAGGGCGGGACACGCAAAGAAGTATGAGCTCCTCCAGCGGAATCAACAGCGGCAACCCTGTCTGCAGCCTCGTTGCCTCTGATGCCCAGGTGTGCTGGTACCCAACACAGGGAAATCGTAATACCAGATTCAGACAGAGCTCTCGCATAGTCCCACACCTCTGAGACGAGGGCGGGGCGAGCCGAGGAACAACCCTCCCCCAGACACTGCAGGACCGAAAGAGAATCCGAAGCCACTGCAATGGACAGGCCGCGTGGCAGGTCAGCACCCGCCATAGCCAGTAGTGCTTGTTTAATGGCTAGGAGCTCCACCGTGAGGACACTAGAACCAGGCGGAGCACCAAAGGACCAATCGCCCACTCCTGGTATAGAAAAACCACAACCCGCCGCCGTCCGTAAAGATTTGAATGTGAGCTGACAAAGAATGAAAGCGCCCACGCGCAAGCTGAGTAAGCAACGGAAGATCAGCCTCACGCGCGAACAGTGTTCCCGATTACGCACAGTAGTGCGTCAATTACGCACAAAATATGAAAAATGACGCAGAAAAATTTGCATGTGTGCGTCCTGTGGACGCACACATTTTTTTTCGAATCGCTGAAGTAAAAAATACGACCAACGAGTGGCGAACTAATACACGGCATAATCAGAATCAGAACCCAATTGAGACTGCCATTGCAGACGATTAAAGATTGTGTCGGGAATTGTCGTCCTTAAAAATCGCATGCGCGCGCATTGTAAACTTCCTCCAAGCAATCCATTCACCAAACAGAAATCTTCGTGAATATCATACACGATCATGTCACTTCTGACTTGGTTGACTGGGTCCGAAACCCGTTCATCCACAGCAACCTCAAGTACAGATCCAGAAGCTGTTGTGCAGGGTGCTCTGAAGGAGTTTGCAGCAACCAAGCGATTCAGGCTTAAATAAACATTTAATACATGTTTACATTTTTGGGTTTTATATGATTATGATAACTAATGTGACGCTTTAACAGAGTTAAAAAAAAGTGAGGCTTGGACTTGTTTTTACATTTCTTTTTCCGATTTGGGGACTCTCAAAATTTGCACAAGGACTCTTAAAATTTTATACCTGGAAGTCCCAAGGACTCTCATTTTTTGTGTGTGGAGGGAACACTGCGCGAACCCCTCAAAAGCAAGGGAAACAGAGAAAGGCGGGTCAACCCAAGGGGGGTCCGGCTGTTCAGGGAAGGACTCGACCGTGCGCGACTTGCCAAGAATGCCGGTCAATAATGGGTCAAAAAATCAAAAATTTCACCCATGCCTGGACGATGTCGGCGGTTCCTCAGCCCCCCAAATTTACCCCTAGATCGGCAGCCGTGGAATTGGGAACCCTGCCCGCCCTGCATATATAGCTAGCCCCCATCTTACGGATCTGATAGCAAATTGTTGCCACAGAGTGAGGTTGACAAATTTAGCCAGGCTCTTTTACTTGTTGTAGACCGGATAGAATTGTCCGATGCTGCTGATTCTTCTTCCGAACCTCGGGCTAGGGACGCGAGTGATCGGGGGCAGAAGCCCTCCAAGAAAAAGTCCTCCAGACGTTAGTACGCCTGGTTTTTATTATTGGTACTTGTTGCCATCGCCCTTTCTGGCGTTTTTTATTCCACTTTTAACCTTTTTTGTCACTGGTCGTTCGGTACCGGTTATATTTTAATACGTCAGGGCCAGTTGGCCTTTTTCTTATATATTCTTATTTTGTTTTTGGGGGCCCCTCGTCTGCGGCTCACACGTCATTTACATTTTAACTTGTCCAGCGCTGCGCTGGTTTCCCCATAGTTTCTTTCTATGGTGGCAATCTTTTGCCTTCCCCTTTCCGCTTACCATGGCTGTTGCCTATCTAAATTACCCTTACGTCTAGCTGGTGCCTTCCTCTCTGCGATGCAGCATGCTCCACACTGAGTACCCCTACGCCTACGGGTTCCTGTCGCCTTCTACCTTGACCGAGTACCCTTCTCCTCGCCACATTCCTGGACCTATCTTCACTTGATACCGCCTAGAGCGTTCCGCTTCTACACATCTCTTCTCGAGAGCACATAGCTCACCAGACTTGTGACTTCATATTTACCGAATCTCTTATTCACGTCCCATATACGCTACGGTGTCTCGGGACTAAAATCTACTTAACAAACAACAAACGGATCTGATACCAAATCGGCAAAACCCCAGAGACCTGGTACACAATGTGCACGGAAACAGACCTAGGAAGCGAAAGCAAACTACGCAAAATGGAACAGTCCGCCCCAACCAAACGCTGGAGCCGATGTGCAAATATATCATAGAGCAACTCTGCACCAAACAAAAGGCGAGATCGGACTAGTGAATGGTAAAGTGAAATTAAAGTTTTGGGGTCCCTATCCCAAGCCTCTCCCCCGAAGAGCCCTAATCACGTTCGCCGCCCGATAGGTGGAGGCCACAGAGTTGCCAATATGCTGAACGAAGCCCCCTGTTTGACAAAATATAACACCCAGGTATCTAACCTGACGAGCTGAAGACACCATCACACCGTCCACCCGGATCGCCAACTCAGAGAAAGCAGGGTCCCACCTATGGGGACAAAGACTGTTTTGCCAGGGGACAAGGCGAGGCCCACCTCCAACAGAGCACCCACAATCCCATCTACGTCTTCTTGGAATAACTCAAAGTCCCTAACAAAGGTGGGATATGCGCGACCAATGCGTCTGTATCTGGTGGTCCGCCACAAGGCTATGTCATCGGCGTACATGGTCGCGGTAGTACCCTCCGAGCAGTGTGCCGTCACCTCGGAGACAGCCATCGCAAACAAAAGGGGAGCGACGACAGAGCCCTGCGGGACCCCCATAGTCATTGCACCCACCCCCGACGTGCACCAGTTCCAGACAACGCGGATAGATCTGTCCCGAAGGAAAGCAGACACAAAATGGGGGAGTGCCGGCTACACAAATATACTCCCAGCACGCACTACTGTAGGTCCTTTATAACTAACCCCAAGTTGCCCAGGATAGTGCTCTGTCATCTTGGCGTCAGACTATACGCCCAAAGATTGCAGGTGGGCGCCTCGGGCGTCTTGAGTTAGATCCTGTATCGGCAAAGGCCTTGAGCAGCTCTTGAGCCTGAATAGCGCTATATAAGAACTATTAAATAAAATAAATAAGATAGATGTAAGACAAACCAGAGACAAACAAGACAGACACCACAAAAATTAGAGGCAGACACCACACAAATTAGAGACAGACACACAGACACCGTAAAACACCCTTTAGACTCTCGCGCACAACGTTTGAGTTATCCTCAGCCCAGGCCAAATGCTGATAACTGTATACAAGTTACATTACATTACATTATTATTGCTTTAGGTCCAGCGGACTCTTCCGAGCCAAATCAGGACCGGACAACCCTTGATCCGCATAAAAGATCTGCTGAAACAACCCTAGTGGTAAAACCGAAAGCTCTCCACCAGCCAGTCACTTTACAATAAAGACATCCCACGCAGGGGACGGCTGAGGCTTCACCCCAACTTATCGAACCCCCGTTTACAAAAACAAAATAGAATACAAACATCATTATACATTATCAACAAAACACATTCATATAAAATGCCTACATTGCTAAATAATAACATCATTGGAAGCCCTAGTGACCACCTGGCAGAAAGCGTCCAATATTCCCAAGCTGATCCAACAAACAGACCTCATACACAAATAAGGAGTCTTGTCCCGGAAGAGTTTTCAAGAAAAAAGGTAGGAGACTGGTCTAGCGAAGAAGACGATAGTATAGCAGATAGAACAGAGCAGGAATGAGAAAGAGCAAATGAGAAAGACAGCGACAGTGGGAATTTAAAGCACTAACTTTCCAGAAAGTGGGGATACTATTTATACTGAAACCCCCGGCACCCCAACGGGGGATGTATACAAGTTTACTAGATCTTTAATAATTAATCCGAGTCCAAAAATTGGTTCATGCTCGATCTGTACCTGATGCTTAAAAAAAAAGGTATTCCGATCAGACGCAAAATAATTATAAAGCCCCGTTAAACAAACACAAAAATACCAACCAGAGGAATAATTAAGTGGTTCATGTGATACCGGAGTTATTTAGCTATCTTCTCTGTAACACAGGCGCCCTATCGTTCCGCATAGCATCCCTCTCTGTTAGCGGACATCACTCTATTCCACTCACATCTCCATACAGGCTCCTGTTGCTCTTTAGTATCTCCTGACCTCTCTCTCTCTCTCTCTCTCTCTCTCTCTCTCTCTCTCTCTCTCTCTCTCTCTCTCTCTCTCTCTCTTTCGCGCGCGCGCGCGCACGCCTGTTCCTAAATGTATAAATTTGCTCAATTTTAGTAACATTTGCTCTCTGACCCGAAACAAATTACGTAAATTCAACATTGACTTACAAGATAAATATTTTCTTTAAAAATAAAAATTAAAAATGCCATGTTCGAATTTGCTGGTGCTTTGGACACTCAATCATACAGTAAAATTCATTCCCTATAGAACCCTTTTTACAATCCCTTCAAAATCTCTCTTCCCATATTACATCTTCCCGCATTGGAGTAACGTGAGCCGCCTATACAGAAAGACGAACGATACCACTAGATCACTCTATTTGATTAAAGTCTCTTTCACCAGCATCTACATGTAGTATGGGCCTATTTCCTTACCGAGAGTAGTGAGAGTAGCAGCCGTTGTGCGGGACAGACCTTATTATTTATTATTGTCTTTCCTAGTATTATAGAA
Source organism: Oncomelania hupensis (assembly GCA_036898135.1). Classification (NCBI taxonomy): domain Eukaryota; kingdom Metazoa; phylum Mollusca; class Gastropoda; order Littorinimorpha; family Pomatiopsidae; genus Oncomelania; species Oncomelania hupensis. The sequence continues at coordinate 65,864,397 of CM072515.1, forward strand.
AGAGCAGTTTGTTTAGTGTTAAGAGTATTGAAAGAGTGTTTACAGTATTCAGAGTAGGCCTATTGGTAAGTTGAAAGTTGGCATAACGCAATCGGAGTTTGAACTACAGGAGTTAAGGATGACTGCTAATTCTTACAAAAAACCACTGGCCGAAGTTTTGTAAAATAACAGACTAAAAGGCAAAAAAGTTGTTTGTTTAGGTTGTAATGTGCGCGCGCACACACACACACACACACACACACACACACACACGCACCCACCCTACACACACACACACCCACATGTCTGATTAGTGACATTCACACACAAAATGCATTTGCTCGTTTCTGATCATACAACAGTCTCAATAATAATAATTAACGACAATGATAACCTTTTTCACTGTACTGACATTGCTTTCTCTTTCACAAAAATAACAATATTACTTTCTCTTTCATTAGTGCGTTCGAGGTCGAAATCAACTTGCATCAAAACTTATAAAATGTTCAATTTACGCTATAGTAGGTGACTATTTATTTGCTTATATGTTGATACAGTGTGTGTGTGGGTGTGGGTGTGTGTGCGTGTGTGTGTATCTAATATTGGCGAAAGTTGAATCTAAACGTCGTGTCCGATTATCCAAAAGGTCGTCTGCTATGTGGACTCCGTGAATTACCGCCCTCAGAATACATACGATGTTATACAGACGCGGAAACCCTGGAATTATATGTGTGCGTGACTCAACGACGTAACTACAGTATCAGCGGCTTGCCTGTGGCTGTTTGTTTCTATGCCACTTGGTTCTCAACCTGTTGTATCGTTTGTAGCCTACCTGTAATAACTACATAATTAATTTCATATTAGGAAACTCGCGAGGCGACGTTATAAACTTTATAGATAAAAGGAAGGAATGCCTGTTGTTGATGCTGCGTACAGGCTTATGTGAGAGCTTCCATCTGAAAATAGTAGTTTTATTAAGCTCTTCTATATGATCATGCAATCGAGTGTAAAAGTTTGAAGAAGAAAAAAAAAGACCTCAGACTTACTTTAATTTCAACAACCCTTCCAAAAAGACGAAACACTGCCGTTCGTTTAAATTGTCGGTATGATTCAGCCCCGACGCTTGCATCGTGCGCTATCCAAGCAACCTGCTCTCTCAGCGACAAGGCAGGAGTCTTCGTTATCACGTTTTCCAACTTTATTCAGCGAACAGCATCAACAACTGCATACAAAGCCTTAGTCCAAGAACAACCTCTAAATGCTCAGACCGCTCTACTTATATATTATTCTATAACAGAGTAGAAAAAAAAATTCAGAACGTTCTAGAATGACGCAATCAACAACCAATCAAACTAAAACTTGCCACCCTGTCTTACGTCATTGAACATTTTACAGATTTCGAGACTATAATCATCTGTTACTAAATTACATTACATTACATTACATTACATGATTATTGCTTTAGGTCCAGCGGACTTTTCCGAGCCAAATCAGGACCGGACAACCCCGGATCCGCATAAAAGAGCTGCTGAAACAACCCTAGTGGTAAAACTGAATGCTCTCCACCAGCCAGTCACTTGACAATAAAGACACCCCACGCAGGGGACGCTGAGGCTATACTCTAATTTATCGAACCCCCGTTTACAAAAAACAAAATAGAATACAAACATCATTATAAATTATCAACAAAACACATACATATAAAATGCCTACATTGCTAAATAATAACATCATAGGAAGCCCTAGTGACTACCTGGCAGAAAGCGTCCAATATTCCCAAGCTGATCCAACAGACCTCACACACAAATAGGGAGTCTTGTCCCGGAAGAGTTTTCAAGAAAAAAGGTAGGTGACTGGTCTAGCGAAGAAGAAGATATTATAGCAGATTGATAGAACAGAGCACGAATGAGAAAGAACAAATGAGAAAGACAGCGACAGTGAGAATTGAAAGCATTAAATTTCCAGAAAGTGGGGATACTATTTATACTGAAACACCCGGCACCCCAATGGCGGGTAATCTGTTACTAAATAGATTTCAAATCTTCAAACATTATGTAAAACCCCTCCAGCAGCAGCAGGGATGTTGCTAGGAAATGTTTTCTTCGGCGATTTGGCCGAAACAGCCGTGAAACTTTCGGCTTTTTACAGAACGTTTCGGCTCTCTCTTCCAAAGCAGTCTCACATTTTTTTTATTTTTTTTTGTACTAAATTCACTACGTTAACGTGAACCCTCCGCCTCCATATATTAAAGGTATTCTGTTAATGCATATCTTTGTAATAAAACATGATTTTAAGAGTAGAATAAGAACATTGAAAAGAAATTGCATTTTCTTACATTTTAGACACACAAAAACAATAAAAAGTTTAGACTATCCCTTGACAGACCACAATACTGTCAGAGTTTCTGGGTTTAACCTTAGTAATTATCGAATCCTCACCTAAACAGCAAGTGTACAGCACAGGAATATCGCAAAAATGAACAAAACCGAGCCGATTCACCCGTGAAAACTTCGGTTCGGCGAGCCGACTTGACGGACAGTTTATCGGCTTTTTTATAAAAATTTCGGCTAAAAGCCGAAGATCCGACCCAAACGACATCCCTGCAGCAGTGGGCTATAGATCAAAGGAATGTAAACGCTATAATTATATAGGTTAATTTCAGAACTTGTGCCTTTAATTAGTATTCTTAACCATAGTACATGTCTCAACCGTATGCATTGTTGATATTGTTGTTACACAATAATCTACGACCAGGAATGTCCTAAACATTTTTTTTTCCAGTTCGATTCGTTAAAGCCAAAAAAATGTCTGTTTACGGTATTCCGACCGACCCTAATTTTGGGGCCCGACCCTAAACTTTTTGTGGGATCGTGTGGGAAAAAAATTGAAAAAAAAAAACAACAACAACAAAAAGTGGCACCTAAGGTGGAAAAGGTTTAAAAAGAACAAAAACATAAAAGAAGCCGACCCACCGACCCTAATTTTATCTCTCCGTTACCGTAAACAGACGTATAATTTTTTTGCCCTATGTTACAACTCGTCTGTCTTTATAGGAACAGAGTTATATGGCGTGATATTTAACCCAAGCAAAGTTTACAGGCAGGTAGGTGAAGAGTATTTTATTTCTATATTTAGTTATTTTGTATTTATTTACTGTAACAAGTAGACTGCTAATATTGAACATTATTTTATTTAAAAAAATCATTACTTCTTTTTTTTTTAAATTAATTGACTTTTTATTTATATAAATAACATTTATATTTAATGTGTGCCCAGAATAGTATTATCATATGTGTTTTACATGCGTAGCACAATGGTTTATAATAATTCTTTTCATCTGACTCTGCTCATGAATCAGCTTCCATAACAATGGTCGGTTCCGCATGGTTTTTATTAAATCATTTCTGCCACATCTGTTACGTAGCGTGTAAATATTTTGTTTTTGATATTTAAAAAAACATAAACAAAATAAAATTCGATGTATCCCCTTTTTGTACATTTTCTTTCGTAATGATTTTCTGCGTTGGTGTGTACATTCTGTTGCGGGAGTGGAGGGAGGGAAGGAGAGAGAGAAGCAGGGGCGGATCTTTCCATTGTTCAGGGGGAGTGCACAGCTAATGACAAGTGGCGTAGCCACAAGCACGAGCCTGCAAAGCAGGCGAGTGTACTAGGGGGGTCCGGGGACATGCCCCCCCCCCCCGCCCCCCCCCCCCGGAAAAATTTGAAAATAATGGTTAAAATCTGTGCAATCTGGTGCATTTTGGGCATTATTTTAAGGACTGAAAATAGTATTGTTTTGTGCTAAAAGTCCTCTTTTAGTCCCACCTCCCCACACACACACACACAAACACCCCTCTGCAAACTCTGATGATAAAATGTACAATAGCAGAACATCTTGCATAAAGGCTTATACAAAGACAGATAAAGTTACTGCAAATAAAATCAAGCAGCCAGCATGATTAACTGTGAGCTAGGCCCTCCCAAAGACCCACGGAAGAAACTCAAGAAATATAAAAACCAACATACCTTCAAAAAAGCAGCTCAGCTTACACGATCCTTTGGCATCAGATGCTTTTAGAAGCCTTTTCCTTGGCATTATTTTGAAAAAAAGGTGCAAATTAAGCGGGATCTGAAGAGGTCAGGTAGAAGCACTGCCAGCCAAAGAGCTTTTTCCGGTGACGCTCCGGGTATAGACCATGTTTACACAATAGGTCCAATGGCGATCGAGATCGCACGCATAAATAACCCATCAAAACCATTGAGAAAAAAAAAAAAACAACTTTTTGCACCAAGGGGGAAAAAAGAAAAATGAGCAGCAACTGTTTGTCTTCAACTTCCCTTCATGGATAACAATTTTATATTGCAAGAAATACCTGTAGATCTAAATGTGATGAATTAAAAAAAATCTAATTTGGAGGTACATGAAACTGTGTGGTGAGTGAGAATTAGTAATTTTTTTCTCTTATTTCTTCTCCTTTTCTCCCTCCTTTTTTTTTTTTGTTTTTGACCGCCAGGGGGGTGTGCACGTGCACAAGTGGCACAAGAACAAGATCCGCCCCTGAGAAGAGAGAGAGAGAGAGAGAGAGAGAGAGAGAGAGGGGGGGGGTAGAAAGATTGTAAGCTTATGTGTGATGGGTAGACCCTGCTTGTATTAAGTGTTCAATTTTGAGTTGAAACGTTTCCCCCCTATCACTGTGATCATTCTTTTTGTATGGAAATGTTTATGCGCGTAATCACAGACTATAGTCTATGGCTTAATGCATTTTTTATTCATTTATTCGTAGGAATGTTATGCCGCGGGAGTGTAAAAGGCTTTGGGGTAGTTACTTGTCGTTTGTATTTTTCGTGTTATCATTCCCTGTCTTATGTATCTTGAATGTCAGTAGTCTACGCGCACTTGAAGTAGTTTGTAATATGGATAGAAACGTTAATTCATCACTGCTTTCAAAGTGTGTGGTTTGGGTCTGCGTTCGGTCATGATATTACAGTCATTCTTTATAGTAAGACCTATGTAACCCCTATTAAAAACCTTTGACTTCAGCGTGAACAGTAAATCTGCAGACAAAAGATGCATCACCAATTTGAAATCGGTAAGATATGTATTAATTGCGTGTCAATTTTGATTGAGGCAACAATTATTATCGCTGAGATTGACAAGTTTCTTTGTTTTTTTTTAACAATTAACAAGAAGTTTCTCTTCAGCTCTTAGAAATTGAATAGTACGTTTACATTATCAATAAAATGAAAAGTACAAATATATAATCAACAAGTACCGGGTTATCGATTCATTTTGTTTAGATAATGGATTTAATAGGCCTGCTCTCCAGTTCGATGTGATATGTGCATGAGCAGGTCTAACTCACAGCTATTTGGAATAGAATAATAAGTCTACATCTGAATAATAGCAAGGCGTTCATTAACCTGTTCGCTTGCAGTCTCTGAGCAAGAAGCGAAGGAGTAAAAAGCTGACTGCGGGATCTTCTTTTTCTCTTCATCGTTCTTATATTGCACTCCCATATCAAGAGCTACTCAAGGCGCTGGTCGATATAGAATCTAAACCAAGCCGCCCGATGCGCCCATTTGCAGCCTTTTGGGCGCGTCGTCTGACACTCAGACGACCCTGAGCTCGACCCTGAGCGACCGGCTAAACGGGAGAAGGAACATAACTCTTGCTGGGTGTATTTATATAGCCGACACTGCCCCGTCTAGGACATTAGCGTCAGGATCTTTAAAGTCGGTGTGATGGAATGCGTGCGTGCACAAACTAGACCTCGGTTTATACTCTCATTCTCCCCCGTTGGGGTGCCGGGGGTTTCAGTATAAATAGTATCCCCACTTTCTGGAAATTTAGTGCTTTACATTCCCACTGTCGCTGTCTTTCTCATTTGCTCTTTCTCATTCCTGCTGTGTTCTATCAATCTGCTATACTATCTTCTTCTTCGCTAGACCAGTCACCTACCTTTTTTCTTGAAAACTCTTCCGGGACAAGACTCCTTATTTGTGTGTGAGGTCTGTTGGATCAGCTTGGGAATATTGGACGCTTTCTGCCAGGTGGTCACTAGGGCTTCCTAAGATGTTATTATTTAGCAATGTAGGCATTTTATATGTATGTGTTTTGTTGATAATTTATAATGATGCTTGTATTCTATTTTGTTTTTGTAAAAGGGGGTTCGATAAATTAGAGTAAAGCTTCAGCGTCCCCTGCGTGGGATGTCTTTATTGTAAAGTGACTGGCTGGTGGAGAGCTTTCAGTTTTACCACTAGGGTTGTTTCAGCAGATCTTTTATGCGGATCAGGGGTTGTCCGGTCCTGATTTGGCTCGGAAGAGTCCGCTGGACCTAAAACAATAATCATGTCATGTAATGTAATACTCTCATTCGAAGGAGTAGGGGCGCAGTGGTCTCAAGGTCTTGTATTTAATTCTTCTTGTTCTTGTTCTTGTTCTTGTTCTTGTTCTTCTTCTTCTTCAGGCCTTCAATGGGCTTTTGAACCCCTGACTGTATAGACAATGTTATGACCTGACATTAAATAATTTAATAGTTTTGCCTTTTGAGTACACCACTTAGCCAACTGTTTCTCAAGTTAAGGGTTTTTATTATGTGTGTTTTGTTTGGGAGTCCCATGCCTTCAACGGGCTTCGAGCTACTGCCCGTAAGAGCTGCAGTGTTATCGCTTAACATTCCGTTGTTTTGCCGTTGCGTAAACCACTGAGCCAACTGCGTGCCCCAGTTTCTGGCATAATCTTTCTTGAGCTCTCTGCAGGAATATAAAAAAAAACCTGCACGTCTGTAGCTCCACCTACACTAATTCATTCACAGTATGCCAAGTCCAATACTTCGACTAAATAAAGTATTAATAAAATTTTGATTGATCCGTTATGAATGACTCTAATTTTACACTTTGATGATAATTCTTATCCATCGATGGCCGTTTAAATGAGTCATTTCTGCGTAACATTTGCTCAGTTTTAAACATAACTGCTGTATGCATGCTGTATGCATGTTGAATGCCAATGAAGTGTATAACACGATGAATGCATGTGTGACTGTGCAAGAAAGGATGTATTTCATTGTCGCCATGCCACACCAAAATCCATGTGACGTTTTTACGTCTTGGGGAATAAATATTCTTATCTTATCTTATTTTAATATCAAGATTAATTTTGATAATACTTGTTTTAATATAGCTGCATTCTTTATATTATTGCCATTTTATTACTTTTTACAATGAACCTTTTCGCTTACAAAGGGAAATTATTGCACTGAGTTTGCTGGGCAAGGGGGGCTCGCGACTTCTCCCTTAATCCTCCCCTGCCCCCCCCCCTCCCCGCACCCTCGCATGTAAATATATAATCTGATCTTATTAAAGAATAATTCAAAGCTCGAACATACAACCAGACCAACACACGTATGATTTAGTGTGTGTAATTTGGTGTGTCTGTGATAGCTGAAGTTTACGTGAATTTACTGCAGTGCTACGTTTAGTGTTCAGGAGACGTAATTATATTATTAATTAATTAATTATTATTAATTAAATTATAGGCTACATGCACATGTTTCATAGCATTTTTGTCTGTGCATTTTGGACTTCGATTTGTTGACTGGAAATGGTCACAGAGCACACAAAATTTCCTAGTAATATGTGGTGACAATTAAAAAAAAAACACTTTAAATTTTGAATCTTGATCACCACAACCGATGAAGTTAAGAGAGACGACGTGATGGATGGTGACAATGAGGAAGGAGAAAAGCGGACTGGGCTGGTGCCCACCCGGTACCTAGTGGCCCTCGTCGGAGCCATGGGCCTGCTGCCAGCTGTGGGAACTCGCAAAGCCTTCGCTCTCGTCCTGACCCACGTCACTGCTGTCAACGATTCTGTCACCGAAGGACTCATCTTTACCAAGGTGAGTTTGTAGTTGTTATTCACTTATTATAAAGGCTAATAAGTACTGAAGATATATTTTGAGCGGCAGAAACGCAGCAACACTACAACATAGGCCTGTAGGCCTGTATATTATTCATGTATTTTCGGACTTTTGAGAACCACCAGTCTTTTCGATCCCTGCCCCTGCGACAACCGGTGATACTGAATCTACTCCTCTAGCAGAGCACTTTTACTGAGAACATAAAATGTAAACGGTCACCTTCGAAAACACTGCCAGAATTATGACAGCCCAAAGACCCCTCTATGCTGCAGGAAGGCGTAATTAAGATGTCCGTCAACAGATAACAGATAACTATGCAGCGATAACAGACTTTATTTCACCAAGAAACATGTTTACAAAAAAAAAAAAAAAAAAAAAAAAAACCATCTGGAACATAGTGTGATGTTGATAAAACTTTCATAATGGACCATGCTCGAAAATACGAGGGGAAACGACTTTGGGCGGCTTGCCCGCATGTTGGGCCAGCGTTGTCTAACGTTGGAGCGGACATTCTTTCCAAACGAACACAGTTTATCGCCTACAATTCTGTTCTGTCCTCCGTCAAACCTTCCGGATCAACGGTTGATTTTAGTTAACTCTAGGTAACTAAAAGCAAAACAAAAAGTCAAGTTGCCTCCCAGTTTTGAATAATACCTATGACCTAAATAATAAAACGGTCCCTCTTACTGACTTAATAACCCGAATCATAAGTAATGATAGTGATGATGATGAGGGTGTACACCTCCCCAACCCTTCACCTTCCCTGCACTCCCCATCTCCGCCGTCCCTACTACCACTCACCCCAGAATATTATTTTCGAGGACGGTCAAAGGGACTTAATCATCTTTGCAATAAGTAATGAGATATCAAGACCTTCCGGGGGCCTAGGCCATAAGAAGTTCTTTCCCTTTATAGGAAGTGATGTGATGTTTTGCTTGCATGTTGGAACCCGGCAAGCGGGTGAAATTTTTTAACATATTTTTTGTTGTTTGAAATCTGTGTTTCTACACAAAGTAGGCCGTCCGTAAATGATAAATAACTGTTGCAGATCAATCCATAAATGTACTCTTAACATTTTTTAACAATGTTTCTGCTAGTAAATTCTAGGTTGATTTTGTTGGATTTTGATTTTGGTAGTGGTTGATAGTTTTAGCACGTGTCAAGTAGAAGTATAGTTTAGGTTGGATTAGGATTGTGTTGTACGTTAGTACGTACAAGTTAGTAATTGTTGCACAATAGTAGTAAACTTCGTAGTATGCACAATAGTAGTAATCATTGTAGTATGCACTAAAGTATTAAACATCGTAGTATGCACAATAGTAGTAAACATCGTAGTATGCACAATAGTAGAAAACATTGTAGTATGCACAATAGTAGTAAATATCGTAATATGCACAATAGTAGTAAACATCGTAGTATGCAAAATAATAGTAGGCCTAAACATCGTAGTATGCACAATAGTAGTAAATATCGTAGTATGCACAATAGTAGTAAACATCGTAGTATACACAAAAATAGTAGTAAACATCGTAGTATGCACAATAGTAGTCAACATACATCGTAGTATACACAATAGTAGTAAACATCGTAGTGTACACAATAGTAGAAAACATCTAGTATGCACAATAGTAGTAAACATCGTAGTATACACAACAATAGTAGTAAATATCGTAGTATGCACAATAGTAGCCAACATCGTAGTATGCACAATAGTAGTAAACATCGTAGTATACACAACAATAGTAGTCAACATCGTAGTATGCACAATAGTAGTAAACATCGTAGTGTGCACAATAGTAGAAAACATCTAGTATGCACAATAGTAGTAAACATCGTAGTATACACAACAATAGTAGTAAATATCGTAGTATGCACAATAGTAGCCAACATCGTAGTATGCACAATAGTAGTAAACATCGTAGTATACACAACAATAGTAGTCAACATCGTAGTATGCACAATAGTAGTAAACATCGTAGTGTGCACAATAGTAGAAAACATCTAGTATGCACAATAGTAGTAAACATCGTAGTATACACAACAATAGTAGTAAATATCGTAGTATGCACAATAGCAGTAAACATCGTAGTATGCACAATAGTAGTAAACAACGTAGTATGCACAATAGTAGTAAACATCGTAGTATGCACAATAGTAGTAAACATCGTAGTATGCACAATAGTAGTAAATATCGTAGTATACACGACAATACTAGTAAATATCGTAGTACGCACAATAGTAGTAAACATCGTAGTATGCACAATAGTAGTAAACATCGTAGTATGCACAATAGTAGTAAACATCGTAGTATGCACAATAGTAGTAAACATCGTAGTGTGCACAATAGTAGAAAACATCTAGTATGCACAATAGTAGTAAACATCGTAGTATACACAACAATAGTAGTAAATATCGTAGTATGCACAATAGCAGTAAACATCGCAGTATGCACAATAGTAGTAAACAAGGTAGTATGCACAATAGTAGTAAACATCGTAGTATGCACAATAGTAGTAAATATCGTAGTATACACAACAATAGTAGTAAATATCGTAGTATGCACAATATTTGTAAACATCGTAGTACACACAGTAGTAGTAAACATCGTAGTATGCACAATAGTAGAAAACATCTAGTATGCACAATAGTAGTAAACATCGTAGTATACACAATAGTAGTAAACATCGTAGTATACACAATAGTAGTAAACATCGTAGTATGCACAATATTAGTAAACATCGTAGTATGCACAATAGTAGTAAACATCGTAGTATGCACAATAGTAGTAAACATCGTAGTATGCACAATAGTAGTAAACATCGTTGTATGCACAATAGTAGTAAACATCGTAGTATACACAGTAGTAGTAAACATCGTAGTATGCACAATAATAGAAAACATCTAGTATGCACAATAGTAGTAAACATCGTAGTATACACAACAATAGTAGTAAACATCGTAGTATGCACAATATTAGTAAACATCGTAGTATACACAATAGTAGTAAATATCGTAGTATACACAATAGTAGTAAACATCGTAGTATGCACAATAGTAGTAAACATCGTAGTATGCGCAATAGTAGTAAACATCGTAGTATGCGCAATAATAGTAAACATCGAAGTATGCACAATAGTAGTAAACATCGTAGTATGCTCAATAGTAGTAAACATCGTAGTATGCACAATAGTAGTAAACACCGTAGTATGCACAATTGTAGTAAACATCGTAGTATGCACAATAGTAGTAAACATCGTTGTATGCACAATAGTAGTAAACATCGTAGTATACACAGTAGAAGTAAACATCGTAGTATGCACAATAGTAGAAAACTTGTATGCACAATAGTAGTAAACATCGTAGTATACACAACAATAGTAGTAAACATCGTAGTATGCACAATAGTAGTAAACATCGTAGTATACACAATAGTAGTAAACATCGTAGTATACACAATAGTAGTAAACATCGTAGTATGCACAATAGTAGTAAACATCGTAGTATGCGCAATAGTGGTAAATATCGTAGTATACACAATAGTAGTAAACATCGTAGTATGCACAATAGTAGTAAACATCGTAGTATGCACAATAGTAGTAAATATCTTAGTATGCACAATAGTAGTAAATATCGTTGTATGCACAATAGTAGTAAATATCGTAGTATGTACAATAGTAGTAAATATCGTAGTATGCACAATAGTAGTAAACATCGTAGTATGTACAATAGTAGTAAATATCGTAGTATGTACAATAGTAGTAAACATCGTAGTATGCACAATAGTAGTAAACATCGTAGTATACACAACAACAGTAGTAAACATCGTAGTATGCACAATAGTAGTAAACATCGTAGTATGCACAATAGTAGTAAATATCGTAGTATGTACAATAGTAGTAAACATCGTAGTATGCACAATAGTAGTAAACATCGTAGTATACACAATAGTAGTAAATACCGTAGTATGCACAATAGTAGTAAGCTTAAACATCGTAGTAAAAAAGAAAGAGATTACTCTTATATAGCGCACTTACAAGCTCAGAGAGCTTCTCAAAGCGCTGGCCACTACTATCCAGCAATCACAAAATAGTTTGTTGAAGTCAGAATTCGAGCTCACGTCGCCCGAGACGCACGTACACAAGTCGTGCGCTCTGACGACTGAGCTATCCCTGCCGCCAGTAGTACGGACAATAGTAGTAAGCTTAAACATCGTAGTATGGACAATTGAAAAAAAAAAGGTTGTTGGGTTAGGGTAGGTTTTGTTTGCCTCGTAATTTTTTTGTTGATATTACTCGAGACGAGCGTAACTGCCTACAGTACATGAATAATAGTTTTGTATCTAATTAACCATCAGACATTTGTCTACATGTTTTAACCCTTTCGCTGCCAAGGGAGAATTGCATTGAGTTAAAACCATTTGCCAAGCAAATTTGGCTCATGACTGTGAAAAAAATTACAAAAATTGTAGCGTGAATAGTATTAGAATGGGTAACGTTTATACATTTTTGAAAGATAATAAAATTGTCTACATTTTTACTAGTTAAAAAAAATTCTTGATTTATTTTTAGTCTAAATCAGAGATAGCATTTGTTGTATTTTTGATGTATGCTTGAGCGGTATAGCGTTCTATGTCCCTGTTTGGCGCATAGATCAGCTTTGCAAGCATATGAGGGGTGTGGATAGGTACAGGCCGCCACTGGCCAATTAAACGGGTTGTCATACCTAACTTACGAGTAGTAAACAGCTAAAGTTCTGAGCTTTCCAAGGGTGTGTGTATTGATGATGCCGAGATAACACGTCACTGGTAGTTTTCGTCATACGATATTATATATGACGACTTATCTCGCCATAAGCAGGTAAGGGGGTTATATTGGGTTCAATAAGTGGCAGCTAATTCTCCTCTCTTGGGTCGTTTCCTCTCGACTGTCTCGAGTGGAATTGATTTAAAAATTCAAAAGAACCAAGTATTGAGGGGATTGTATTGTTGAGGGGGTTCTAGAGGGGTGTCGGATAGCGCAGTGGTTGGAGCACTCGCTACTGTGTCGCAAGTTAAGCACCGTCCAGTGCGGTTAGCACTTGGATGGGTGACCGCAAAACGTGAAGCGACAAATAACAACGCCCCCAGTTGACTCAACTGTGACTGAGTACCTACTCTCTTAAGGGTGGGGAAGGTAAAGCAGCGAGGGAGAGAGATGGGCATCACCCTCATTACGCTGGCCCAAGATAAGTGTGATCTCCAACATCACGCTCCCCTACGGCCACAAGGCTATGGGACTACCTTTACCTTTTAGCTTTACCTTACTGTATTGTTGTGTCTCTCTGCACGTAAACATTACGCACTGGAGGACTGTAAATAATGTCCGCTTACAAAAGTAATGACGATGTCAATGACGAGGATGAAAGCGAGGCCGCCGATAACCAATGCGAGTACGATGATTATGACGCTGCATCTACAGCTACTGCTCTGTACTAATACTGATGATGACATCAATGGTGATGATGACGGCAACGACGACTACGATTACGATGACGACGACGACGACGACGACGATGATGATGATGATGATGATGATGATGATGATGATGATGATGATGATGATGATGATGATGATGACTGCAATAATTATGTTTCAGTGTTCGGTGTTCAACACCTCGCGTGACACTCACGTGGACATGAGAGGGGACACAATGTTCCTGCTGCATTCAGCATACTACGCTGGTTCCCCAATCCTGAACATTGCCGGCACAGTACTGGCCACACGACTCGACCCCATCTGGTCAGTACCTCGTTCGTTGGGTAGAGTACCGTCCCCGGACACAGATGCGTATAGGGGACTTTTGGAACTTTGTCCATTTATTACGCATACGACAAAGCAACGATATATATATATAACCGGAGGAGCCCTTCTTGCTGCCTTAGGGGCATCGTATGACCTCCCTGACAATTGCCGTTAGGGAATTCACGCCGTCTGTACTAGCGTCTATTGGTGGTGGTAGTGGTGGTGTTTTGTTGTCGTTGTTGCCGAGACCTCTTATCTTTCAGGGTGATCACAGCGTTCGTGCTGGGATCGAGTGTGATCACTGTGAGTCTTCCCGTTGTGCTGACCACCAGTGTTCCCTTACTGTTCGGCCTCAGGCTACTGCAGGGAGCTGCCGATGTGAGTACTGCGCTGCCACAGGCGCTTGTATCTGGACACGCGAGCGCCTATGCCGCGTCACAGGCATAGGGGCTCGCGTGTCCAGATACAAGCGCCTGTGTGCGCTGCGCTGTGCGTTGACTGAACTTAGTTTTACTTCGTCTTTTCGACATCTTCCTCTATCTTCTTCTTCTCGCCCGTCCTTCTTGTTGTTCCTGTCCTCCGCTTGTTCTTGGCGTTGTTGTTTGTTTTGTTGTGGCTTTTCTTCGGTTTCTTCTTCTTCTTCTTCCTCCTCCTCCCCCTTTCCTTATTTATATTGCTGTCACATCATCATTGTCGTCGTCCTCCTCCTCTTCATCCTCATCATCATCATCATCATCATCATCATCATCATCATCGTCGTCGTCGTCGTCGTAAAAGATTGTTCTGGCATAACTTGGAGAGCTGCTGTAAAACATTGGGCACCAAAGGTCCAACATGCACAAAACAGCTTGCTACGGACGAGAGTGTGACCCGAGATCTAGTCTGTGAACACACGCATATTACATCGCACAAACTTGCTTGCGTCTTGGGAGAGATTTATTTCTTTATTTATCATACTTAACAGGTCTTCAGCACTGTTACAGCTCAAACTCTACGCAAGGCGCTGGCCGATACAGGATCTAACTCAAACCCGCACGGACTTTAAAAGATCCCTGACGCTTATGTCTTATAGACGGAGTGAATGTCGGCTACACAAATACAGCGCGCAAGCGCTATGCTCAGTTGGCTGCAAGTGGGCGTCTCGGGCGGTTTGAGTCAAGAGGCTACGTTCACGCTAAACCAGGCAAGTTGCCGTCAGCCAGTTGCCGTCGGCAAATTGCCGTCACCAGTGTTCACGGTAGAGCCCGAAGTGGCTGTCCGGCGAATTGCTGCCACACTACTTTGTATACAAAGATGGCGCTTTCCAGGCGGAAGAAACGCATACTCCTGTGGTGTATTTTACAAAACAGATTATTAAAACGGAATTCTCGCAAATATGGTGTGCACGCAATTTGTACTTTCGAAAATGAAAGTGCGCGAATTTCACCTTGGTGATAATAAAGTACGCTGGTTAAACGATCATCTGTGGTGCCCCTACGACCTCCGAGTTATGGGATAGGATAGGATAGGAAAAATAATAAAGTTGTTAAAATGAAAAAAAAAGTATATAGGCCTATCGAGGAAGGCCGTGTGGCTGAAAGCTAGCTCTGGGACAAATCTAAAACGTGTGTTTAGAAGTTTTTTTGTTGTTGTTTTATTTTGTTTTAATGTTTTTACTTACATCAACCCCGACTTCTTTTGCAACGCCTTCCCATGTAGCGCTGATTAAATCTCTGTTGTGGTAATTCTTGTCTTCCTTGTCGTACAGTACCGTCCTCGGTTGCACAACCACAACCACAATCAGCTTGTCTTCCATTTTGCCGAGAATCAAATGCATTCAATCTGTCGGTAAGGTGGGAAATTACTTCCCTTCGACCAGCCAGCCGTCTTTTTTGTAACAAGCGACAAAGCATTTTGCTGGCTGACGGCAGCCGACGGCAACTGGCTGGCAGCGTGAACGTGCATCGCCGGCTTTCATGGTGGGAAAAAAGAAAAGGGCATGACCACAGATTTCAGCCAGTTCATCTGTTGTGCCTTGACTCTTTTTTACTGTCAGGGAATTCAACAGCCGTGTACAACCGGCGTGCTGTCAGCCTGGTCCACAGATGGGGATAAAGCTCTCCTGTTCAGCATCTACTTTACCGGTATGCTACCCCGCCTCATGTACCTTGTATCAATTCAATTTGACAGTTACCCAGGACATCGACATAGCGTGTGAGTATGCTCACTTAAATTAGATTATCGCAGGCATTTCGTCAAAGTTGTCTTCAAGCTATATATAGGCATTAATGCCTCTGCCACTTGGTAGTATAATTTTAACCGAGATAGATCTAGTTTTGTGGGCGAGAAAATCGAACGTGTATGTAGTGCAACTGCATTGATCCGCTCATCGAAAAACATGAAATGTAGGCTAGTTACAGACCAAAATTATGGACGGAAACAAAGAAGGAATCACAACAATCTATCAGAGTAAATGTTATGTTATGATACTATTCAATAATGGTCAGAATCCGAGAATGCTTCCTAAATTTTATATAGAAGAACAAGAACTGAATTATATTGAGGAAGTAAAATTTTTAGGTGTTTATTTAACTCGTAAATTAAACTGGAAACGGCACATAAACTACTTATTACAGAAAGCAATTAAAAGTTTTTATCTTTTAAAGGTAATAAGTAGAAAACCATGGGGGCAAGACACAAGAACACTGGTTCACTTAGCGTGCACACTTGTGAGATCCAAATTATCATTTGGTCAAGAAGCTTTCTTCTCAGCACATAAATCTTATTTGAAGAAATTACAAAGTTTAGATAGTAAGGCTCTGAAAGTTGCTATCGGTGTACCAACCTTTACCAAAACTGCAGACGTCTATTCAGCTGTAGGCATTACATCGTTAGAACAATATAGGAAAATGGCATGTGCTAAGTATTTAATTAGAAGTCAAGCAGTTGAAAATAATGTATCTGAAGATATAACTCTTAAATCAGACACTGATTTTCCAAAGAGAGCTAGACATATAACATCCCTACAAACAATATTTACGTACACTCAAGACATTTTTAAGGCAGCAAATATTAATCCAAAAGACGTTGCCCCAAAATTAACTAACGCCCCCCTTTCCACCCTGGGAAATGAAAAAGGCAAAATGTGATATAAAATATACAAACCTTAAGAAGGATGAAAATCGGCAATTAATTGCTACAGAAGCCCGAGAACATATAAATGAAAATTTTTATAGCCATCTAAAAGTTTACACCGATGGGTCTGTAATTGATACTGGTGATGCTGGAGCAGGGTTTGTAATACCTGATCTCAAAATCACAAAGTCTTATTATTTAGGCAAAAATCACTCAATTTTTACAGCAGAGCTAGTTGCTGTATTAATGTCTCTTTATACATTGAGTAATATACCGCTAGACTTATATGGTCTTCTCATATGTGTTGATTCACAATCGGTGTTGTATGCGTTAAACTCTGATAAAAATAATGATAGAGGTGATATCATATTTGAAATAAAATACCTGATTCATTCTATAAAAAACAGAGGAATACATATAAATATGTGCTGGATGCCTTCACATTGTGGCATCTTACATAATGATCTAGCAGACAGAGCAGCAAAACGAGAAGCAACTAATGTCAATGCCATAAAAATTGATATCGGATTGTCAATTAAAGAAATGTACTGTGTAATTACAAAAAATCTTAAGGAAAGACAAACAAAATCATGTTTGACTAGCATGTTAGGGGTCTCTAGACAGATCTATAGTTTAGCATATAGATTATATTTAAATTCCTGGAAAACAAAATTTAGCAAAAACATAACTTGCATTTGTAATGAAAATTTAACAATTCAACATTTGCTAGTACAATGCAATGACCTAAAAAGATACTTACCAAACAAATACATTGCTTTGAGCAATACCCAAGATTTAGACTTAAAATCATTCGTAGAAATATCTAAAGCGTTATTATATTCTCCTGTAGGTCATTTATTATAAGAAACTTTTAAAAAAAATATATATATAACGATATAAGCATGCGCTTGTATCCTCAAAAGGCTCCGGTGCATGACATCCTTTAAATTATTTTGTTAAATTCTTTATATTCGGAAGATTTTTTTTTTTTTTTTTGGGGGGGGGGGGGGGGGGGGTTTGTTTTGAATTTTTACTTCTTTTTCCATGATACTAATAATAATAACAATAATAATTGTGGTAATAATAGTAATAATAATAATAATAATAATAATAATAATAATAATAATAATAATAATAATAATAATAATAATATTAATATTAATAATAATAATCATAATAATCATAATAATCATAATAATTACAATAACAACAACAGCAATTATATTGATAACTTGATCATAACCTCATCCCAGCAAATTATGACTCATTGTATGAAGTCAAATATGCAAAATAGACCTTTTCTTTTTTTTAATGTTGTGTGGGTGTGTGGGTGTGTGTGTGTGTGGGGGGGGGGGTGTGGGTGGGTGTGTGTGTGTTAAATTTTTTTTAAAAACATTATTAATGTTATTATTTAAAAATAATAATCATCATTTGTTTTGTTAAATGCATTTTGTTTATAATTCAATATGTTGTCTAATATCACAAATGTGAATAGACTTTAAATTAAATAAATAAATAAATGTTATGTTTCTAATCAACTGCTGAGTAAAATTTCCGTCCCCTAACGCCATAGCATATGGGGGACATAAAAATGAGGATTAAAATGTGGGAGCCCCAAGGGAGGATATAAATGTTACCATTAAAATTTCCAGGACCACGTTAAAATCAAGTGGGGGACTATAAAATCAAACAAGGGGAAGGGACCTTCCAATCACACGCACCAAACACTCGCAAAGCAAAAATGAGTCCTCAGAGGCGAAGGGGCATAGCCCAAGACCGCCAAAAGGGAGGAATAAAACAATAATTGGACAAATCTGGGGCGCGTAACACTGAAGTCATGGTACCCTTTTATTTTGTTCTCGGACTTCTTCACGATAGATCTAGTCATCATGCCATTTCCCCATGAAGTTAAAGAGAGTGTAAAAAATCCGTTTTAGTGGATATCGATCCAATGGACTGCGTTTCTGTAGTGTGTTTAGCCTATTTCTCTCCAATGATGTCACATTTTCGCTGAAATCAAGTTTTCTTGAGTCAATGTGCTTTAACAACAGGCCTAAATTACAAACAAACAAAACACCACTGATAAGTGCAGAAACTATTCACAATTCTTAACGGAACTAAACTGATTTTAATACGCCTCTGATTCTTTTCTGTAATAAATTTTAGCCAGCGTATCCTCGCACCGCTTACACCTTCGGGCACAAATTCGGGCGTAACAACTGTATGGGTAGGTATATTGGACGTTACGTGTCTCCATCGTAAACTATATGTCGGACAATGCGGCCATGACATCATATAGGTGCCTCAAGCGGTTGGAGTTAGAACCAGTAATGGCCTGCATCTTGAGCACCTCTCGACCTGAAAAGATTAATGGTCTTCTCTGCACTTATTTCCATTCCATAAGCTCTGGAGGTGGTGTCAAGCCTCTGCACAAGCTGCCCAAGCTCCTGTTCCTCTCCGGCCAATCCATCAATGTCATCCGCAAAACGAAGATTGGAGATTGCTCTACCCCCTATGCTGACTGTGCCTTCGTGATCTGCAAGAGCATCCGACATGATGCGCTCTAGGAAGATGTTGAAGAGTGTTGGAGAGAGTAGGCATCCTTGACGCACACCGATTGTTGTTCTGAACCAGTTCCCGATGACGTTGTTATGGAGGACTGCACTAGTAGCCTTGACATACAGGCTTTTGATGACTTCAATAATTTTAGGGCCGATGTTGTACACTTTCATTGTTGCCCATAGAGCTGCATGCCAGACTCTTTCAAACGCCTTATTGGAAGTCTATGAACACATGATATAGATGTTGTTGGTGCTGCAGGTATTTCTCACAGATTATTCTGAGGTTGAAAATCTGTTCAGTGGTGCTTCGCCCTGCCATGAATCCTGCTTGTTCTTCAGCTATGATTTGTTCAGCTTGGGGTTTCAACCTGTTGAGTATTATTTTCAGGAGGACCTTGCTGGAATGGCTGATGAGGCTGATGGTGAGGTAATTTTCACATTCCTGAAGGTTACCTTTTTTGGGAAGAGTGATGACAAGAGTCTGGGTCCATGGTGTAGGCCACTCCCCACTCTGCCAGATCTTGTTACAGATAATGGTGAGGGCATCAATCATCGCATCTCCTCCTACTTGTAGCAGTTCGGCGGGTATGTTGTCCACTCCCGCTGACTTCCCTGTAACGAAAGGGGTTTTAAATCAAGAATTGCGTGTATGCGTGCGTGAATGATCTGCGTGTTCGCCCGTCTCACACTTCCGAACTCTCAAGAATTCCTTTGTTGTTACACCCCCTTCTATTACTAGAAAATAAACAATAATCAACAACGTTTACATGAGCACATACAACTCCATCAATAATATAGAAACATACAAGCAATCTGTACTCACATACTTTGTAGCGATAATCCGTGGAATTACACACTTTCACAAAACCACAAATAATATTCCAGAAAGACAATCCAAGAATCACCAGTCACAACAACCACCAATAAAGACCCGGTCACCGTCGATAGAGAGAGTTACCAAGAGTCTCATGGAGACAGAATTCGCTGTGTCTTTCTTTTGTCTCTAATCTCTGTCTCTGTCTATGTCTATATTCTCTTCTTCTGTTCCTCTCGGTTTTCCCCTGTCCTTATTCCTCTCTATTCCTAGGCCTTCTCCTCTCTGCACCGTCCTCTTCTCCTTCTTCAATAAACCTCCCCGGCCGCCGCTGTTGTTGCTGCTGCTGCTGTGGCCGCTGCTGCTGTGACCGCTGCCGCTGTTGCTAGTGTGGCAGTGGTTGCTACTGCTGCTGATGTAACAGTGGTTGCGACTGCTGCTGATGTGGCAGTGGTTGCTACTGCTGCTGATGTGGCAGTGGTTGCTACTGCTGCTGATGTGGCAGTGGTTGCTACTGCTGCTGATGTGGCAGTGGTTGTTACTGCTGCTCTTTCTTCTCCATCGTCTTCTTTGGTTTCTTCCCTGGCTCCTTCTTTATGCTTCCACCCTTCTTCCTCCTCGGCTACTTCTTCCTCTTATCCTTTCGTGTTCCATTCCTTCTTCTTCCTCTGCTTCCTCTCCTTCTCCTTCTTCTTCTCCTTCTTCCTCCTCTTCTTGAGCTTCGTCTTCGTCTTGACTTCCTTCCTTTTCTTCTTCTTATCCTTCACTTCTTCTTCTTCTTCTTCTTTTTCTTCTTTTTGCCTCGAGGCCCCTCAGCCGGAGACTTCTGCAGACACCAGCTGCCAGAAGTACAACACACAACGACCACTCCGTGGTCCAGTAAAAAGAAGAATGCCCACGTTTTTTTGAATGTAATTGGTGAACCGTCACATGACTAGCCCAACCAATCAGAATTCAGTTATCAATAAAAAAAATATTTCAATTAATGTCTGTACACAGGAATATACTACAATACACAAAAAGTCATCGGACCAAAATAGTATAAACCCGGTCCGTGACATTCCCTTTCTTCAGCGATTGCACTGCTGCCTCAACTTCTTCCCGGAGAATTGGCAGGATTTCTTCTTCTTCTTCTCTCTTCTCGGGACATGCTAGAACTGATGGATCTCCATTTGGTGTATGGTTGTAAAGGTCAGAGCAGTATTCTGTCCATCTGTCCAAGACTTCTTGTTCTTCTGTAAGGCATATGCCAGACTTGCTTTGGATCGTGGAGACTTTAGGCTGTTTAACACTTGTCAGCCGCTTCACAGTCTGGTAGGCCTTCTTGCTGTTGTTCTTGTTCAGACTGTTCTCTATTTCCTGGCATTGATCTTCTATCCAGTTCTCCTTTGCAGTGCGCATGCCTTTTCGGATGTCATTGTTGATTTTTCGGTAGGCATCAGCTACCTGTGAGGTGTTCTTTTTTTTTTTTTAATCTCTCTTCGTTTATCACACAGATCCAAAAGTTCAGGTGTGATTTATTTATTTATTTATTTAATCGTTCTTATATAGCGCTTTTCCAGCTCAAGAGCTGCTCAAGGCGCTGGCCGATACAGGATCTAACTCAAGCCGCCTTCTTCTTTGATCGGTGCTTTCCAAGGATCTCAGTGGCGGCATCTGTCACAGCTGAGTTGAAGGTGGTGGTCATGGTGTTGACGTCTACTTCACCAGCCCCCAAATAGTTCTGCCACCTCCGGGTCTTGCAGTTTGTTTAGGTCGAACTTCAGTCTAGTGCACTTTGCTGTATTTACTCTCTTCAAGTGGAGCCATCATCACGAGATCGTGGTCACTTCCGATATCATTATTATTATTATTATTATTATTATTATTATTATTATTATTATTATTATTATTATTATTATTATTATTGTAAACGTGTGCAAAAAAATCTGTGCGGTATGAATCCTAAATAACTCAAGCATAATATTTTAAACAACACACACACACACACACACACACAAACAACCCCAAAAATATTTCCCTCCGTCCGCCGTCCGTTTATGCAAAATTTGCAAGTGGCATAGTTTATCAGAACCCATTCGTCTATCGCAACCAAACTTGGTAGGATGGCGTGTACGAATGAGATCTCGAGAATGATCAGTGAATGAAGAACTTCGCTGCATGGTCAAGGTCACAGGGTCAGGAAATGTTACGTTTAAAAAAGAAGAAGACTATTTTCACAAAAGTTCAGTATGTCAAAGTTATTAACATTGAATTTTTATGATTATTTGAAGATGTCGGTGAGACACGTACGCGTACTATGCAAATTTGGTCAACCTCCAAGGTCAAAGTCACTGAAGTTGACAAGCGGGGAAGGTAAGCCTCGGCTATTCTCAGCTGGTTGACTTGACTTGACTGACTGACTGATTGCAGGTGCGTATTTGGCCCCAGCACTGGCAGCAGTGGTGACGGCTGCTACAGTGTGCTTCGTCAGATGGGACAGCGCTATCTATATCTACGGTACGTTCTCAAGAGCCTGAGCGTTCGAGACCTATCAGATTAATTAACAGTCTCATCGGGTCTATTGCATGGCGACTAACTTGTAGAGCGCCTAGTTGGTGCGTAGCTAATTACCATTTTAGCGCCTAGGTGTTACCTTGTAAGTGTGTCATGCATGGGACAAGCCCATCGATTAACTACGTAGGCATTACCGTCCCTTGCGCGAATAAAAATAAATTGTGTATCAAGAGTTGTGTCCCTTAGACGCGTAGTTTGGAAGCTTCTCAACACATAGGAGTATGCTTTGCCTACTTGTTGTGAGAGTAGCGGATTTGGGGGTGAAAGAATATCTCAGTCGATAGAATGTGCGTGCGTGTAGTTCAAAATTATGTGTGTTTTAATAACAGGAGCCGATTCTCTGACTGTTGTGACTCTTTGATTCATTAGGTCAAATCTTCCGTGTTCCCTTAACAGGCCCGTTAAAGAACCTGGTAGGGTCGAAAAAGATTCGGCAGCATGTTCAAATGATCAGGCACAGATTTATAAACTTTGTACACTCACAGGCTAGTTCAGTCATCGTGGCATTTGAGAACGTTTTGCCTACAGGATTTTGGCATCTTCGGCAAATTGTGTTCGATTCTGAATTCAAACAGAACCTTGCACCGCTCTTTGAACTCAGCAGATAAAGTGGAATATAATAATAACAATAAATATTATTTCAGTCCCGGTTTGTGCACTGACCCACAGTTGTCATTGTTCCCTATAGGTTGCATGGGTGTGTTGTGGAGTGTGGCGTGGTTCATTACCATGTACTCCACACCGCACGCCCACCCGTCCTTGTCGAGAAGAGAGAGGGACTTCCATCAAAAACACGGACCCAAAGTTCAGCAAAGCTCCAAGGCAGTGGTATGTTGATTTTCAATGTGTGCAAATGTATACCTTCATTGTTGGCCGTTGGTAGATCTATTAATTTTGATGGAGCTTGGCCTATTATTAGGTAATTTATAAGATTTATAACTATAAAATAAATAAATAAATAAATAAATAAAGTCCATAACAAATGTTTTGCCAATATCGCATGTTGATATATTTCATTGGTTAAAGTGATTATCTCTGAAGTTGTTTTATAACCGACTCCAAATAACAACTTGTTTTCTCTAGATAAGCCTACTTACCGACTGGTTTTGCTGGTTAAAATTGTGTATTATTATCTACCAGAAAAACCAAAGCAACAAGACCTCTGAAACATAGATTTGAAGTTCAGAAATGTTATAGAAAGTTTTATAAATTGATTTGCTTCAATACGTTCTGATAGGACCTTTATTTAATAATAATAATAATAATAATAATAATAATAATAATAATAATAATAATAATAATAATAATAATAATAATAGTAGTAGTAGTAATAATAATAATAATAATAATAATAATAATAATAATAATAATAGATGCTATAAGCGCGCTTTTCCCCAAATCAGCAATCGGACTCAAAGCGCGGCGATCTGTACCAACAAACACGCTCACATATTTCCTCCTATCCTATCCTATCCTATCGCATAACACGAAGGTCGTAGGTCACCACATCACCATAGATGATCGTTTAACCAGCGTACTCCATCTTTTTATGTCCTCAGCAACCCTGATTGTTTCGCTCAGTGTCAAACCAGTCCATTCTCGAATGTTGTCCTCCCACCTCTTTTTCGGTCTCCCTCTTCTTCTACCTCCTTGCACTGTGCCTTGCAGGATGGGCTTTGCAAGACCTGATGATCTGGTGACGTGGCCATACCATCGGAGTTTCCGTTTTTTCACCACTGTGAGCAGGTCATCGTGTTGTCCAATTGCTTGTGTGATGGTCTGTCGGACTTCGTCGTTGGTGATGTGCTGGGTATAGGAAATGCCCATATGTCTTCTGTAGCACCTCACCTCCATGCTTTGTATTCTTCGTTGGAGATCTGCTGTGAGGGTCCATGTTTCGCAAGCATATAGGAAGATGGAGATGACAAGGGAGCGCAGCAGCCTTACCTTGGAATGTAGACTGATGGTCCTGTCTTTCCAAATTGGCTTCAACCTCGCCAGGGCAGCAGTTGTTTGTGCTATCCTCAACTACAGGACACGCATCTATCATTCAAATATGTGGTTTAAAGGCATAAAGATCGCTATTGGAACACACACACAAAATCTTAATTGTTATTTTTTTTTAAATTTTAGATTGACCGCATCCAATACCATTATTGAACTGAATAATTACAATTAGAATTTTAAATGGAAAAAAATATAATAATGAAGACCCGGATTAACATTCTAAATTTTTTTTAATAAAATCTAATAAAATAAAAAAAATTATAAAGATAACAAAGAAAGGATAAGAAAAAGAAATTGGTGAATTGGGTCTGCATGTAACTGAGGTAAAGTAAAAAAAAGACTTACCGACCGGTTGATTTCCTTTGAATCTAAAAAAATTATGAATTGACTGGACGGTGGATTTGCCTCAAATCATGGATGGTTGAGTATCTTGAAATCCTTGACATGAATAGGTTTTTCAAGTCGATATTAAGGGGCGGATCTAGGGGAGGGGGGAAGGTTCTAAGGGATACAAACCCCCTCCACCCCCACCACCCCCCCTCCCAATTTTTTTTAAAAGTTATAAAAGAACAAAAGAAAACAGAAGAAGAAAAAAACAATGAAATGAGAAAAAATGAATAAAATAAATAAAATTAAATTAAATTAAAAGAAAATTGTAACAAAATTGTGTTGCGAAGTCTATCACAAACATTCCAAGCCTATGGATGCTTGCCGTCCAAAGACTTATTACTACGGTATGGTTATGTCCCTTGGCGTTGCTTTCTCTTCTGTTTACCAGTGCAACCTGTAATAGCGGGATTTTTTGTTTTTTGAAAAGAAATGGCTACGGACATGACGCTGAAGGCATAACCCTTCTCTTAATTAAATCTGCCGATGCAGCGGGCACTGAATTAAGAAACTGAAGGCTGTTTTCTCACCACTGTCAATGTTCGGTAAATAATGAATGAATTAATGAATGAAACTTTATTAAACGTATAAACATTTCCACACAAAAGCAAGAGCTTAGCGCTTGAGTAAAAAATATTAACCATAAATGAACACTTTATACAAGGTGAGGTAAGATTACACATCATGCATACAACCTCTCTCTCCATTTCTAACATCTCTTTCTCAACGTGTTCAATAATCCAATCTATATATATAAATTGCTTAGCCGGAAGTCCTTCTTCGCCTCTACTATTCACAACTTTCCGGCACCTCTCATAAAAACTCGTGGGTATCGCCATTATAAATTAAAACGAGGTTACTATGAAACCAAGTTCCGGTTTGGCTTGTTTTGCTTTTATCAAAGCTTGATGCGTGACTTTTAACTATGGCAAATTGCCGAAAACGACGATTGTTAGAGCCAGAAAACGAGTGGGATAAGTATAAAAACGGTGGAGGAAGTACATGCTCAGTGAAAGAATGCAAAAAACAATCGTAGAGGCCTGTATTTGTGGCGACTTCGGAGGTGCGTCGATCATCGACAGAAAGTGAAACAGGACCTGAAGACTCTTGTAGTTTTCCATAGCTTCGACGTCGCAACCTTCACAAAACACGAAGTAACTGACTATATGTTAGGCGAGCGTTGTGGCCAAGTGGGCTAAGGCGGGACTAACTTGCCTTGTCCACAAGCCAGAAACCAATGGTGCCTGACAGGTGTGGGTTCGAGCCAGCATCTGGGCGTTATGTTTTTCCGAATATTTTTCAAAAATTCACAAATAATGTTAGGTAGGTAGGGTTTAGGCGCCCCACTGGCGATAGAAAGGGATAATAAACTGCAGAAAAAAAAATATGTGAGGGTACGATACTGGTGGCCAGTGACACATGTTATTATTCTTGAATATTTGGAAATAACTCACTAAAACACGCGAAGAAAAAAACCGGAAGTATGTTTCATAGAGGGGATTCCCGTTGGTGCATAGGATAGCAGAAAAGTGTGAATAAAGTTTGTCCGGTGTCACGTCCTCCAAGTTCCGGGTCTCCTAGTTTATCTGGGCGCCTTTGCGCATGCGCCAGTTTATGTCGGGCCGGCTTTTCACGATGTTCTTAGGCGTCGTAACCCTAACCCTAACCCTAAACACTAACCCAAACCCTAACTCTAACCCAAACCCTAATCCTTACTAAGACTACGATTGCACTGTGCGCATGCGCCGAATTTTGTAACGCGTCGACCAATCAGAATGCTCCCAGTCGCTCCCAGCCCAGCTAAGATACTAGGAACTGTGGCGATGTCACACCGGTATGGACGCTGATCTTTGCAGGTGCTGGGCGCTACGGATAGGCCTGCTGTGTGCTCAGAACCAGCGAAATCGTTATAGCCGACATTTCCTTACCGAACGTTTAACCGTTTCTGAAATAAATAAATAAACAAAATGTCCACAAACTGCAATAGCCTCATTCCGCGCGCTTCCGAATCAACCCGGCCGTGTCAAGAACGTGCCGTTCTGTAATACCGCAAATTTTGTTTTATTTCCATTTAAAACACTTTGCACTCATGTCACCAATCTTACAGAATTTTGTGTTTAACTAATTAAATTTGATTAATTAAAAATCGATTCGAGGTTTCAGCATGTTTTCCCATATAGACCAAAAAATTGATGATTTTAATACCAAGCCTAGATGGCTGACTTAGTAAGACATTCGCCTACCGTGCAGGAGACCCAAGTTCGAATCTCCCGCGGGCCATTTTTTTTTTAATGTTTTTTTTTAACTCTACAATATGGATATTTTTCTTTTTAATTTAGGCTTTTTACTTTTACCTTATTTATTTATTTATTTATTATTATTATTATTATTATTATTATTATTATTATTATTATTATTATTATTATTATTATTATTATTATTATTATTATTATTATTTATAAACTTTTTAACTCTACAATATGGATATTTTTCTTTTTAATTTAGGCTTTTTACTTTTAACTTATTTATTATTATTATTATTATTATTATTATTATTATTATTATTATTATTATTATTATTATTATTATTATAATTATAATAATAATAATAATAATAATAATAATAATAATAATAATAATAATAATTATTATTATTATTATTATTATTATTATTATTATTATTATTATTATTATTATAATATCTTATATCAATTTTTTTTTAAACCTTGGTGTTTTTTATGATTTCTATTTGTATTCTATATTTAATATTATTATTATTATTATTATTATTATTATTATTATTATTATTATTATTATTATTATTATTATTATTATTGTTATTACCAAGGATCGGGATGGGGTGGTACGTGTAGGTAAAAGGGGGCTACGGGTATGTTTAAAGGGGCATGTGTAGGCATAACGGGGATACGGGTATATATAAGGGGGTATGGTGATGGTATACGCTCAATGTGTCCGGGGACACAAATCTACCTAAGTAAGAAGAAAGGTCTATTCCTTTCATCCATACCTGCGAAACGATCAACGGGGAAGTATCAAGGAGGGTACAGGTAGGTTACAAGGAGGGTACGGAAGGTATCAAGGGGGTATGGGGAGGTATCAAGTGGGTTCGGGGAGGTATTAAGGGGGTATGGTGAGCCATCATGGGGGGGGGACGGGGAGATATGGGGGGGGGTATGGGAACCTGTGTACCCTGGCTTGCCAGGGTACAAAACCACTAGTTCACAAATACATTTACTATGCTCCATCAAAGGAATCTAATATGGGGTATGCGGACGACTTAAAATGATTTTTAAAAACTTAAAGCAGCAATAATAATAAAGCTTCTAACACACCAGCGATTTTAATGCATGACTCCATACTATATCACTACAACACACGTGACACAACAAACATGCTTTAGCGCATAAAATAGCGCCCATCTCGCCCTTTACATCCTCCCTTCCCCCCTCCCTCCCCCCTCTCTCTCTCTCTCTCTCTCTCTCTCTCTTTGCTCTGACAATTGCATTATTCCTTCCCAATCACACATTCAACTCATGCCACAACCTGTACGAAATTCCCTTTGTAAAAATATTCCCTAGACACCATTGGTTTCTGGACCCTGGCCACAATTTGGAAAGCATCCCACCCCGTCGCCCCTTACCTTACCCTTGATCCGTCCCTGAATATTGTATTTTGGTGTGTGTGCAGCAACGCAGAATCCCGTGGCGGGATTTGGTAACGTCGCCGCCAGTGTGGTCAGTGTTTGTGGGCTTCTTCTGTCACACTTTCGTCTACTCCATGTTGGTGGTGGAGCAGTCCCAGTACCTCTTCGACTCCTACAACATCAACATTGCAGATGTAGGCTATGTGTCCGCGATATCGTCCGATGTTAAGTCGGGTACCAATTCGGTTGATAAATCCTAAACTCGTTTCGGCAAGCCAATCAAATGTATTTCCAGAACCTCACACCCATAGCCGAGAAAAAAGCCTTTTGAAAAGTGTTGAATGTCTCGGCGTTGTTGCGACTCGACTGTATCCTATCGAAACAAAAGGGAAATGTGGAATGATAGGTCATTATATGAACTATCTTCAATAAGAAGAAAAATCCACTCCGCTAAATTTTAGATACCGCGCAAAACGTGCTCTGTGGGTTCGGGCACTGTGAATAGAATAGACCCAACGTTTCCCGGACTGTCGTAAGAGGCGACTAACAGGGGTGATGTCAGCACGGCGTCACTGAGCAAAAGTCTTCTACACAGAAGTCACCGGCCAGGTTCAACGTGCTCGGGGCCAAGGCGAGCCACACTTTATTCGTGGATTTCGGCTGTAGCCTGGAGAGAATTGGGCCCTGCCAGGTCTTTCTTGCCCAAGACACACTGCATGATGAAAAGAACCACTCGCTCCATACCGGATCGGTCGTCGCCCGAGTCACCAAGGACCGCGCCCTCCGTTGGCCACCAGGACGGAGGTGATAAGTGTGCTACTGATGGACAATTTAACAGGATCCGCACGAGAGACAACATCGTCATAGGAACCTGGAATGTCAGGACCATAACTGCGGAGGGAAAATTAGAAGAACTGGCCCACGAGGTGGACCACTGTCGATGGAACATCTTAGGTATCAGCGACCTGCGCTGGAAAGGCCTAGGTGAAACAACGACCGACAAAGGTCACAAGCTTTATTTCAGCGGTAGAGTTGACAAGCCTGAACACGGCGTTGGATTTTTGGTCCACAAAGACATTCTAGCCACTGTCATGGGTTGCCGCACAGTTTCCAGTAGACTCATTGCCATCCGTCTGAGAGCAGCCCCTTTCAACCATCTTCAACATCTTCCAGGCCTACGCCCCAACATCAGACTATGACGACAGCGAAGTCGAGGAATTCTGTGAAAATCTACAGGCTGTCCTTGATTACGTGCCGAAGAAAGACATAGTACTAGTGCAAGGCGACTGGAATGCCAAGGTTGGCCAAGATGCGCACCACAACTGGGGAGACACATGTGGACCCCACTGCAACAACGAGACAAATGACAAGGGTCTGATACTCTTGGAGTTTGCCAGATACAACAATCTGATACTGGGAAACACGCTTGGTCTCCACAAAAAAAACCAGACGATGGACATGGCACAGCCCCAGCGGGGAGCGTCACAACGGGATTGACTATATCATGGTCAAGACACGCGTGAGATCAAGCATCAACATTGGCAGGGCAGTCACTTTTCCAGGAGCAGACATCGGAAGTGACCACGATCTCGTGCTAATGTCCTTTCGGCTCCACTTGAAGAGAGTAAACACAGCAAAGTGCACCAGACTGAAGTTCGACCTGGACAAACTGCAAGACGCGGAGGTGGCAGAAATATTCCAAGCCACAATTGTGGGGAAATTTGCACCTCTGTTCATTTTGGGAGCTGGTGAAGTAGATGTCAACACCATGACCACCACCTTCAACTCAGCTGTGACAGATGCCACCACTAAGATCCTTGGCAAGCGTAACTCAAAGGTCGTTGGGGCACCACAGATGATTGTTTAACCAGCGTACTCCATCTTTCTGTTCTCAGCAACCCTCATGGCTTTGTTCAATGTCAAACCAGTCCATTCTCGAATGTTGTCCTTTTTCCTCTTTTTCTGTTTCTCCCTTTTTCTGTCTCCTTGCACCGTGCCTTGCCGGATGGTTTTTGCAAGGCCTGATGCTCTAATGTCATGGTCATATCATCGGAGTTTCCGTTTCTTCACCACTGTGAGCATGTCATCATGTTGTCCAATGGCTTGTGTGATGGTCTGTCGGACTTCGTTGTTGGTGACGTGCTGGGTATAGGAAATGCCCAGAAGGCTTCTGTTACACCTCATCTTTATGCTTTGTATAGTTCGTTGTAGATCTGCTGTGAGGGTCCATATTTCGCAAACGTACATGTATTGGAAGATGGAGATGACAAGAAGCGCAGCCGCCTTACCTTGGAATGTAGACTGATGATCCTGTCTTTCCAAATGGGCTTCAACCTTGTCATGGCAGCAGTTGTTTGTGCAATCCTGGAGAGGGCTTTCTGTCGGGACCCATTGTCTGATACAATGGCTCCTAAATATTTGAAGCTAAGCAATGTGTTGAGGAATTGGGCTTGCACTTTGATGTCCATGTTGATGCCTTTAGTGTTGTTGGTCATCATTTTGGTCTTCTCTGCATTTATTTCCATTTCATAGGCTCCGGAGGTGGTGTCAAGCCTCTGTTCAAGCTGTTCAAGTTCTTGTTCCTCTCCAGCCAATCCATCAATGTAATCCGCAAAACGGAGGTTGGAGATTGCTCTACCCTCAATGCTGACTGTGCCTACGTGATCTGCAAGGGCGTCTGACACGATGCGCTCTAGGAAGATGTTAAAGAGTGTTGGAGATAGTAGGCATCCTTGACGCACACCGACTGTTGTTCTGAAGCAGTACCCGATGGCGCTGTTTTGGAGTATTGCACTGGTAGCCTTGTCATACAGGCTTCAAGCCGCTTTTGATGACTTCAATAATTTTAGGGGATGTTGTACACTCTCATGGTTACCCACAGAGCTGCATGCCAGACTCGGTCAAACGCTTTCTTGAAGTCTACAAACAAATGATATAGATGTTGTTGGTGCTGTAGGTATTTATCGCAGATTATTCTGATTTTAAAAATCTGTTCAGTGGTACTTCGTCCTGCCGTGAAGTCTGCTTGTTCTTCAGGTATGATTTGTTCAGCTTGGATTTTCAACTTGTTGAGTATTATTTTCAGGAGGACCTTGCTGGGATGGCTGATGAGGCTGATGGTGTGGTAATTTTTGTACTCTTGTGGGAAGAGTGATGACAAGCGACTGGATCCATGGTGTAGGCCACTCCCCACTCTGCCAGATCTTGTTACAAATAATGGTGAGGGCGTCAATCATCTTCTCCTCCGGCTTGCATCAATTCCGCGGGTGTTGTCCACTCCCGCTGACTTCCCCTTCTTTAGTGATTGCACTGCTGCCTCAACTTCTTCTCAGAGAATTGAGAGGGTTTCTTCCTTTTCTCTGTTTGAGCTGTTTGATAAACTTTCAACCTTAAATGTCCATCCTTCTGTGGGCCATTGGCTTTTAGACTTTTTGCTGGATCGCCCCCAGGTCGTCAGGGTGGGCAAGATGTTGTCTGACTCCAGGATTTTGAACACTGGAGCACCTCAGGGTTGTGTCCTTTCCCCTCTTCTCTTTACATTGTTCACAAATGATTGTGTGTCACATGTTCCATCCGTTCCTGTCATTAAATTTTCTGATGACACCACCATTGAGGGCCTGATTAGCAAAGACGACGAGACCGCCTATCGGGATGAGGTCGAACGGTTGGTTGACTGGTGCTCAGAGAACAACCTCGAGCTCAACGTTTCAAAAACAAAAGAAATGATTGTCGATTTTCGGGATGAGGTCGAACGGTTGGTTGACTGGTGCTCAGAGAACAACCTCGAGCTCAACGTTTCAAAAACAAAAGAAATGATTGTCGATTTTCGGAGAATTAAAGATCCACTTTCACCACTTGTGATCAACGATGAAAGTGTTGAACAAGTCGAAGAGTTCAAATTTTTAGGTACAGTCATTTCGAACGACTTGTCATGGGGAAACAACACCACCCCCATCATCAAAAAGTGCCAACAGCGCCTGCACTTCTTGAGGCAACTCAAGAAGTTCAGGTTGCCTGCAAAAGTCCTGACGCAGTTCTATCGCGCAGTGATCGAAAGCATCCTCTGCTTTGGCATCACTACCTGGTTTGGTGGTGCCACTGATGAGGAGAAAGTGCAACTTGAGCGCATCGTAAAACACGCGTCCAGAGTTATCGGGTGCGAACTTCCATCTGTCGCCTCGATCTACAACACGCGCTTGGTCCGTAGAGCTAGAAACATCACAGCTGACCCCTCACACCCAGCCGGCCATCTGTTCGAGCTCCTCCCGTCCGGCAGGCGCTTCAGAGCCCTCAAAACCAGAACAAACCGTTTTAGATATTCTTTTTTTCCAGAGGCTGCTCTCGCTTTAAATTTCTTATAATGTTAAATTTATAATGCGGTAACTGACGTCACGTCACAATCCACTGGCACCTACTTGTTTATTCTTACTATTTGTTGTTTGCGTGTGTATGTGTGCACGCTTGATCAGTATTTTATTAGCTGGTAAACGTGTGTTTGCATGTATGTTTTATGAATGTTACTGCCACATCGCAACATATTCCATGTGCATGTTTTATGTTAATTTGGCCAATAAACTTCGTTGAATCGTTGAATCGTTTTGGGGACATACTAGAACTGATGGGTCTCCGTTTGGTTTGTGATTGTAAAGGTCAGAGCAGTACTCTATTTAAATCTTCTTGTTTTTCTGTAAGGCATATGCCAGACTTGCTTTGTATCGTGGAGACCTTGGGCTGTTTAAAACCTGTCAGCCGCTTCACAGTCTTGTAGGCCCTCTTGCTGTTGTTCTTGTTCAGACTGTTCTCTATTTCCTGGCATTGCTCTTTTATCCAGTTCTCCTTTGCTGTGCGCATGCCTTTTCGGATGTCATTGTTGATTTTTCGGTAGACATCAGCTCCCTGTGAGGTGTTCTTTTTCTTTTTCAACTCTCTTCGTTTAGCACACAAAGTTCAGGTGTGATCCACGGTTTCTTCTTTGGGCGGTGCTTGCCAAGAATCTCAGTGGCGGCATCTCTCACAGCTGAGTTGAAGGTGGTGGTCATGGTGTTGACATCTACTTAACCAGCTCCCAAAATGAGCAGTGGTGCAAATTTTATCCAAATGTGGCTTGGAATATTTCTGCCGCTTCCGCGTCTTGCAGTTTGTCCAGGTCGAACTTCAGTCTGGTGCATTTTGCTGTGTTTACTCTCTTCAAGTGGAGCCGGAAGGACATCATCACAAGATCGTGGTCACTTCCGATGTCTGCTCCTGGAAAAGTGAGTGTCCTGCCACTGTTGATGCTTGATCTGAAGCGTGTCTTGACCACGATGTAGTCAATCTGGTTGTGATGCTCCCCGCTGGAACTATGCCATGGTCCATCGTCTGAATATTTTTTGGAGACCAAACGTGTTTCCCAGTATTAGATTGTTGTATCTGGCAAACTCCAAGAGTCTCAGACCCCTGTCATTTGTCTCGTTGTTGCGTGGGGTCCACATGAATCTCCCCAGTTGTGGTGCGCATCTTGGCCAATTTGGCATTCCAGTCGCCTTGCACTATGACTATGTCTTTCTTCGGCACGTAATCAAGGACATCCTGTAGATGTTCGTCGTAGACTGATGTTGGGGCATAGACATGGAAGATGATGATGTTGAAAGGGCTGCTCTCAGACGAATGGTAATGAGTCTACTGGAGACTGGGCGGCAACCCATGACAGTGTCTAGAATGTCTTTGTGGACCAAGAACCTGATATCTCTTCCGCTGAAATAACGCGTGTGGCCTTTGTAGGTCGTTGTTTCACCTAGGCCTTTCCAGCGCAGTTCGCTGATACCTAAGATGTTCCATCGATAGTGGTCCATCTCGTGGGTCAGTTCTTCTAATTTTCACTCCGCAGTTATGGTCCTGACATTTCAGGTTCCTATGACGATGTTGTCTCTCGTGCGGATCCTGTTAAGTTGTCCATTAGTAGCACATTTATCACCTCCGGCCTGGTGGCCAACGGAGGGCGCTGTCCTTGGTGACCCGGGCGACGACCGATCCGGTATGGAGCGAGTGGTTCTTTTCATCGTGCGCAAGAAAGACCTGGCAGGGCCCAATCCTCTCCATGCTGTTGGCCACAGCCGAAATCCACGAATACAGTGTGGCTCGCCTTGGCCCCGAGCACGTGGTCGTTGAACCTGGCCGGTGACTTCTGTGTAGAAGACTTTTGCTCAGTGACGCCGTACTGATATCACCCCTGTTAGTCGCCTCTTAAGACACGCCGGGAAACGTTGGGTCTATTCTGTTCAGTGCCCGAACCCACAGAGCAAGGTCAAGTTAGGCCTTGGAAAAAGATCCAAAACATAGGTCATCATACAGAAAATTGGCTTCATATTAACTCATATAGTATGCAACAACATTGGTTTATTTGATCAAAATGACCATGAGAGGTCAAGCTCATCCCAAGGTCAAGGTCATTAAAGGTCCGGGTCATCCCAAGGTCATCATTTTGCGTGGGTGGGTTGGGGTGGGGGGAGCATAATACAACTTTTGCTATAGTTTATTTAACAGTACATGGGTAGTTGGAACCGGGGGTCAAGATTATCTTCATGTCAAGAGCTTAGAAAGATCAAAGTCCGTATTATTTTGCATTTTAATCCACCGTTTCATTTTTTTTTTTCTGGGCAATCATTTTTATGTTAAGTTCCACAAGGAGCGTGCGAGTCATATGGGCTTTTGCCCTTTTAGTTATTAATTTTAATTGCTTTGTTGGTTGAAACGTCTTTTCGGTGATTCTTAATTGTCCGTTGTTATTTTGGGTCTCTTCGTGCAAATAAATATCTTCCATTTTATGTTGAATCTACGGATACACGGAGCTCAAGGATCATCCGTTTTACTGATATAGCTTGAGTGTGCCAGTTAACCCATAAATGGTTCCACATCAGCGTTTGACAAATCGGTGTAGTAACTATTTATGCAGTTTGATTGAGGAGTTCTGTCTAATGCGTGTCGTCGCAGTTACTATGGTTTAAATTAATGACAGTGCCAGATAATATTTTTAAATCTGTATATTACTCTTTGTTACACTGTTGTTAATTTTATCAATTGTTGATTCAGCCCCGATGCTTGAATCTTGATAAGTGTAACTCAGATTCGTTTATACACGCAACCTGTTCACTCAGCAACAAGACAGGAGTCGTATGAAATTTTCCAACTTTATTTAGCATACATCAACAACTGCATACAAGATCACTTTTCGCTTTTTTCCACTTTTTATTCACCAGTCTTTTTTTTTTTTTTTTTTTGAGTAAATTTACGTCCCCGGACACATTAAGCGTATAGGGGACGGGTGAAACACCACTTGACAACATAAGTCTTTTAAACAGTGCGCCACTTATATAGTCTCTCTATACTCTATAGAAGGTTCGAACATTCCAGCGTGACGCAATTACAGCCAATCAGAATAAAAATCCTCACCGGAACTGTGCACTGTCTTACGTCATATAACTTTATTTAGGTTAGAAGAATCTCTTATCTATTACTAGATTTACGATAGTAAAGAAATAATTCTAGAAAATTCTCCAATAATATCGACCAACGAAACTTATCAACATTATGAAGAAGAACATTGAGGTTTAACGTCTACACCCACCATTGGCGATATGGCAGACGGGGATAACCATCCCAGGGAAAGAGGGGTAGGGACCTGAATCAACACTGAACCACCAAAGCAATCATACTGCTAAAATGGACAGTAAAAATGGCCACATTTTATATCGCCCACCACGGGATTCGAACCTGGGTCATCAACATTATACAAAGCTTCTTCTAACAACAACGCAAAATCAAATCAAAGGTAAATACACTCTGTTATTTCGTGCTTTGCAAAACAAAACGATCGGATCTATCGTGCGCGTCTCAAACGGTTACACTCTGATGTTATTGTTTATTTGGGGTGGGGGGGGGGGTATTTTTCTCCTTGGAGTCGTTTTTCAACATCTCTCCGATCCCGTGTCGCCTCAGCTGCAAGTTATGTTACTCGGTCATTATGTTAAAAAGTACACACGAGTTGAAGTAACCGCACCTATTCATAAATCAGCTGGGTAGGTGCTAGCACGGCGATGAAAGACGTAGGTGTTTTGCAGTTCTCGGGAAGAAGGATGAGGACGCGCGCCTTGAACAGCTTGAGTTCCAGCCTAACTTTGGACAAAGCCTTGAGCAGCTTTCCGAGATTAACCTTACTTAACTGTATGTAGATCTACTAGGATGATGTTGATATTGTTGGTCTGTTCTGTAACGCTACAGATCGGGTTGTTGACTACCCTGCCTCATCTGGGTCTGAGCGCGTCGTGTTTACTGGGAGGTGTTTTGTCTGACCGACTGATCAACGCCTATCACCTGCCTGTCACGTTCACCAGAAAATTCCTCTTTTCTGTTGGTGGGTGTAATGAATTGGTAA
>CM072515.1:65906592-65996592 GCA_036898135.1 Oncomelania hupensis
TTATAAAGGGCAAAATCCAAACTGACCGTTTTGCTCTAAGCGCTCACGCTTTCACACACAAATTTAACAAGAAAATACATGTTAAAAAGCCACTAAAAACAGATAAATATACCATCGGTACTAAAACAGTAAACAAAAACAAAATGTACATGTGTCGTGAAAAAATAGTCTAAAATGTACAGCTTTCCATGACCATATTAACACATATAAAAGAAATGTAAGCGGTTAGTTATTGATACAAACATTGTGCCAAAATGACTGTAATAATAATAATAATACAGGATGCTATATACGCGCCTTTCCCCAAATCAATCAGGCTCAAATCGCGGCGATCTATACCAACATACATAATGATGATGATGGTGTCTCAAACCAAGTTCATCGTGATGATGATTATGATAGCGGTTAAAAAAAGAAGAAGAAAAGATGATGACTATATGAGAATGAGGAATAAAAGAAAGATGATGAAGGTGGTTTGAATCCCGTGAGAAGGAATGGATGCATGCACAGACTAGCTAGACAACGGGTTAGACTTCCGGTCAACATGGCCGCCAACAGAAGTGCGAAGCCCTTTACGAATGGAACGGGAGTCTTGTAGGATTCATAGATGACTACACAACATTTTTAATATGGATGGGAATTGCATATCGTAAGAGTTTTTCATTTTAGTCTATATAAATCAGCCAAAAATGTTTTATTTTCTCATAAATTTATTTCAAAATGTTGTGCGCTCAGTTGGCACCCTTGGCAACAAGAGAAATGGATCAGCCTCACGACCTTTCGATTCTGCAAGTTTGTTGCTTGACCTAAACTTTAAAGTTGGAGCTCTTGCTGATGCGGTCGAACTAATAAATGGCCGTA
The DNA here is from genome assembly GCA_036898135.1 of Oncomelania hupensis. Classification (NCBI taxonomy): domain Eukaryota; kingdom Metazoa; phylum Mollusca; class Gastropoda; order Littorinimorpha; family Pomatiopsidae; genus Oncomelania; species Oncomelania hupensis. The sequence continues at coordinate 65,907,454 of CM072515.1, forward strand.
TTGCATCTTTGGAAGAGTCCTTGAAACAACAAAATGAAAACGGGAAGGGTGCGAAAGTGGAATCGACTTTGGTGTGCAAACAGAAGTCTCAAGCTTTCTTACCTATGAGAAAGTGTCGTTGGTAAAAAGAACCACAGGCAAAGGCAACAACCATCCTCTGATGCTCCAGTAGTGTCTTTGGTGGGCGACTCCATCCTAAATGGTGTTCAAGGCAGACTCAAGGGCGTGCATACGAATTCCGAGTTGTTCAAAAGAAAGCTCATACCATCGACAAAGTAACCTCCGAGATGTCTGACATAATCACGTCGGCGCCTCTTGATGCGACAGTCATCCATTGCGGCATCAACGACCTGAAAAAGAAGAATCCTAAAGCTGTTGCAACATCATTGGTCTCTTCCATCAAGACATTAGCAAAACAAAAGCCAACCCAGAAAGTTGTTGTCAGCTGTCCTATTCCAACTCGTCAGCCTGACTTGGAACAGAAACGAGTGGCTTTCAATGCAATTCTGCTTGCAGACCTGTTCGACATGAGCAATGTATCTGTGGTGAGCCATGACAACTTGCGCCTTTCCAACCTTCGTGATGGTTTACATCCCACGCAGACAGGCAGTAGTGTTCTGGCTCGGAACCTGGGCTGGCGTGCATGAACGAACTTAAAAGCCGACTTAGACTTAACGCTTCACTGAAACATGCTACTTAAGTCTAAGTCGGCTTTTAAGTTCGTTCATGCACGCCAGCCCTGGGTCGACACCTGAGGGACTTGCTTTGGTCCAGGCCAAAAGCAAGGAGACCAGGCAGAGATGCGTACAGGAACAACTGGTGGAACAAGAATTGGATGTGGTATTAGATCCAGCTGAAGAAATATTGACATTGATAGAAACACATTCTTTATGGTTTGCATTTTTATATGCAATGATAATGAATCATTTTGAAAAGAAAAAAATAACACAAAGAGAAATTCATTTTAAGTTTTAATTTTATAATGAAAAACACTACACAAGCAAGATTATTACAATGGAACTGTCGTTCTATATCTACCAACTTACTATCTTTTAAACATTTTAGTGAACACGAAACACATACCTGTCAAGGGGTTTTCGGGTTGCGGTGTAGCAATTTAACAGAAAAACCATAGCAAATGGAGGTTTGGTGTAGCACTAATGTGAATCACGCGATTCGCAACAAAACTGGAAACTTCTGCATCCAATATAAACACACACATCCAATGTGTTTACAAATTTATTGTAAAATCTTGTTAATGCACAACACTTTGTTACAATAATTTAAATTTTAAAAAAAGTAATTTATAGATTTGCAAATGAGTTTGTATATGGGATAAGGGTGGAGTGTCTGGAAATACATTTGAATGGAATTTAATCTTTTCTAATCCTTTTTCCTATCGAGCACAAATTCTAACCTTTTTTTTTTCCTTCATAAATTGTTGCTATTTGCCTTTACCTTTTCTTCTGTAGGTTGTTTGCAAGTTTTTTTGTTTTTTTTTCTTCTATTGCTCCAAAGATTTTTTCCACGGAATTTCATACCATGGACTGGATTCCGGTATTGGTTATTACTTTAATTGATTTATAAATGACCCCCTATAAAATTATGTCCTTCACCTTGGCCTCCGAGGTCACGACTTCCGGTCTCCCGGATGGGGCATTTTTCCTGTGTTTTGCCGAACCCTATACCAAAGTACGAAGTTTGCAGCAGCGATGGTGAACAAAAATTGTTGTTATGGTATTTGCAAAAGCTATTCACGGCGAAAACATAAACCTCACATGCAAGGAGTTGACTGTATTTACTTTCCACAACCGAATGTCAACTTGGAAAAGTGAAAAGAATGGGTGATAGCGTGCGGTCAGCCGAATACAGGAACAAATGCCTTCACGGTGCAACACGTTAAAAAGCACACCTACATCTGTACAAAACATTTTATCGGCGGTACTGCTTTTACTAAGTGTCTTTAAACCGGACTCGACCGGAACAGACTACTTTCGCGCAAAAACCCCTTGGTTAAAAAATATTATCGTCACTTTTGAAAAATTGCGTAGCAGCTTTGTGATACGCCGTAGCAATGGGAAAATGTTTAAAATGCGTAGCGCTACGCAAAAATCCGTAGCACTTGACAGGTATGCGAAACATGTTGTGTGTTGGCACTGCAGTCATTGGATGATCAGAAATTTAAATTACCTAAACTGGATAATTACTACTATCCTCCATAATTTAGTTTTAATCCTGAAAATATGAAAATTCAGACTGCAATTAACATCAGGTGTGATTTATCATATTCATCAATTGAATCGTTTACTGTTGTAAAACGGTCCTGATTTGGCTCGGAAGAGTCCGCTGGACCTAAAGCAACAATAAATCAATCAACAATCAATCACTGTTGTAAAAGACACTAAAGATGTATACGCTACTGGAGCATGTGTTAAAATAAGCGATAGTTGTATAATTAATGTATTATCAATTTATTTCCCAAATGGTCCTAAAAATGTCAATTCTGATTGGATTAAAAACTTTGATTTTTCTAAAGGTAAATGGGCCATTTTAATGCTCACTCACCATTATGGGAAAAAGATTGCAAGATCGTTATTTGTAATAGTTTGTTTGAAAATATTGTTGATTTAAAATTAGTATCATTACATGATGGTAATGTGACAAGAATACCAGACATTTCGTCTCATAACCTACAGCAATAGATTTGTCTCTTTTGTCAGGTAATATTGTATTAAATTGCAAACGGCATATTGAGAAAGACTGTTTAGGTAGTGACCATTTACCGATTTTGATTTATTTAAATCAAATTGTAATTACTAATGTAAAACTGATGTTGAAGAGAAAAAATTCCAAACTTTTTATATAATCGTGCAAACTGGGAAATGTTTTATAATTGTTTAAATGTTTTTCCATGTAATGAAATTTTACAAGATGATATAAACATTTTCTATGAAAAATTTAGAGAAGTAATTTTACGAGCTGCTGATCATTTTATTACGAAAGTTCAAACAAGGAAACATATTGAACGGCATGGAAATTCATGGTGGATGTAAAAACGCAGTAAAAAGGAAAAAAGAAAAATTTAAAAAGTGGATTAAAAATAAGACAGAAGCAAATTTTTCAGAAATGAAACTGGCTAAATTTCAGTGTAACAGAGTAATTGTAAAAGCTAAAAAGGACCACTGGATTGAATTTTGTGAAAAAGAAGTATTAGAATCTAAAGATTAGCATAAAGTATGGAAAAAAGTAAGAGATATAAAAAACATTTATAGATCACAACTATATCAGGTAATAATTATTAGAAAATAATTTATTTCCTTCTTCGACAGATAAGGCGGAAGCATTTGTAAGTTTTTTCTCAGAAAATAGTTCTACAAATAATTTCAGTGAAATATTTTAAAATTTAGAATTGATAGTGAAAATAAGGAGGAATATAAAGACCCTTTATCCGACAATAATTTATATATAAATAGTCCCAGTACTTTTGAAGAAGTATTAGATACGTTTGTCTGAGGTTGGTATTGATGGCGTTTCATATCAAATGTTAAATCATTTTCTATTTCATTCACTTTTCCAAAAAATGTTGGGAAAGTGGAACTGTACCGTATTATTTTTTAAAAAAGATTTTAATGCTTTATTGTCCCTTTTTATCGGGAAATCCTGGGCCGCCTCCCCTGTGGAAGGCGTAGTCGCAGCCTGTGGCGCGCCCAAACCCAACCTACCTCACATTATTTGTGATTTTTTAAATGTAGAAATTCTTTAAATTTTTCAAATTTTTTGAAATTTTGCTGGGGGAGCAAACCGGAGTACCCGGATAAAACCCCCGAGACGTTGCCCGAGTCGAAAGTAAATAATATTCGGAGAAACATAACGCCCCGATGCAGGATCGAACCCACACCTGTCAGGCGCCATTGGTTTCTGGCCTGTGGACAAGGCAAGTTAGTCCCGCCTTAGCCCACTTGGCCACAACGCTCGCTTGTTGGAAACAGTCAGTAATAATTCCCATTTTAAAACAAGGTAAAACATCAAAATCTATAAATAATTATAGACCAATTGCATTAACATCACATGTTTGCAAATTAATGGAAAAAAAATCAGATATTGTTATATTTCTGTGACAAAAATAATATTATTCTTGTTCATCAAGCAGGATTTTGTAAAGGTCGTAGCACAACTGACCATTAAGTCAAACTTTCTTTAAATATTAAAAAACAATTCTCAAAAAGAAAGTGTTTATTAGCAACATTTTTTAATGTAAAAAAGCGTGTGATAGTGTTTGGCATCTCAGATTATTATACATATTAAAATTCAATAGGTCTTAATGGTCACATTTGTTATTATATAAAAAGCTTACTTTTAGAAAGATGTATTTTAAAAACATATTCATCTAACAGACGTATTACATTACATGGTTGTTGCTTTAGGTCCAGCGGTAACAGACGTATAAACATGGGCATTCCACAAGGTTCTATTATTGCACCATTACTTTTTAATATTCTAATTTATGACCTTTCTTCTGCATTATCAAGAAACACACATGTCGTGCAATATGCAGATGATATTACGATTTGGTTAAATACAAAAATTAGAAAACGTACAAGTATAACAAATATTAAATATATTAAGAAAATATATCAAAGGAAATTAACAGTTTAGTTGATTATATGTCAGAAAATGGTTTAGAGCTTTCTGGAGAAAAGACAAGTCTAATGTTGTTCAATAACGGGGAAAATACTAAAATGTTACCTGAAATAAAACTTAATGGTCAAAATTTATCATACAAACAAAATATTTTTTATGTGTTTATTTTATACCTAATTTAAATTGGAAATATCATATTTAATAATTTAATTACTAAAGCAGGCAAAGATTAAACTTATTAAAAATCATAAGTACACATCCGTTTAGCCATAATTAGATGTTTGTCTGTAAACAATTCAGTTACTGACAAAATTTTTAATGTGGGCAGTATGGATTATCCCAAAGGAGCTAAAACAATTCCCTATATTCAAACAATTAAAGATTATACACAAGATATTATGGCAGCCTGCAATATTGATATTACTTCAATTTCAGTATTACCAGTTATTCCAAAATTTCCACCTTGGGAACATTTAAATGCACATTTTGACATAGATTATACTGATTTAACGATAAATGAGTATTGTCAAATTTTAAAATGTGAAGCTACAGAACACTTAAATAATAATTATTATTATTTAATGCATTGACTGATGGTAGTATTTTGGATTCATCAGACTGTGGAGCAGGATTTTTCATACCTTATTTAAATATTCAAAATTCTTACTATCTTGGTCAAGGGTTTTCAATATTTACGTGTGAATTATATGCAATAACGATGGTACTAGAATACATACTCAGCATTCCTTTTAAAATATTTAATATATTAATTTGTGTTGACTCTAAATCAGTGCTTTATGCTTTTAAAAAAAATGGAACTGTAGAAAGAGAACAGATGTAATGTTTGAAGCAAGATATCTTACTTCAAACATTACATCTGTTCTGTTTCTACAGTTCCAATTGTTTTAAGCACAAAGCACTGATAAAATGTCATAATCCCAATCCACAATCACTTCATCATCATTTATTCCTCTGGGCAAGAGGACCAAAATGATGACCAACAACACCAATGGCATCAACACGGACATCAAAGTCCAAGGCCAATCCGGGTAACACAGTGCATAGCTTGAAATATTTAGGAGCCATTGTATCAGAAAAATGGGTCCCGACAGGAAGTCCTCTCCAGGATCGCACAAACAACTGCTGCCATGGCGAGGTCGAAGCCAATTTGGAAAGACAGGACCATCAGTCTACATTCCAAGGTAAGGCTGCTGCGCTCCCTTGTCATCTCCATCTTCCTATACGCTTGCGAAACATGGACCCTCACAGCAGATCTCCAACGAAGAATACAAAGCACGGAGATGAGGTGCTATAGAAGACTTCTGGGCATTTCCTATACCCAGCACATCACCAACGACGAAGTCCGACAGACCATCACACAAACCATTGGACAACACGATGACCTGCTCACAGTGGTGAAGAAACGGAAACTCCGATGGAACGCTCACGTCACCAGATCATCAGGTCTTGCAAAAACCATACTGCAAGGCACAGTGCAACGAGGTAGAAGAAGAAGGAGACCAAAAAAGAGGTGGGAGGACAACATTCGAGAATGGACTGGTTTGACACCGAGCAAAGCAATCAGAGTTGCTGAGGACAAGGAAAGATGGAGTACGCTGGTTAAACGATCATCTGTGGTGCCCCTACGACCTCCGAGTTATAGGATAGGATAGGAAGGCATACCCACGAAGTCAACTTCGTGGGAAAGTCCTTTTCCAAGAAACCAACGAGAAAGATTTCGTTAACCTTCACCTTTGCATATTAATGAGAGCATAAACTGCTGACGTCAGGGGCAGAAAGTAGTGCAGAATCACATTCACAACGAAAATCGCTCGCTTCCGAAAGATCCCTATGGTAGTATTCAATTCTTGTTATTGTGCATATTGTAGTATTTAACTACAGATGATTTTGATTGTTTTGTTGTGCCTAGATTTGTCATCAGCGACATAAAATAAGGTCCATATTTGAACACATTTTCAACAAACATAGCACTGTTATTATATTATTTCTTGTTTGTGCGTGTTTCTTCTGAGATTTACAAGAAAAAGAACACCTCACGGGGAGCTGATGCCTACCAAAAAATCAACAATGACATCCGAAAAGGCATGCGCACAGCAAAGGAGAACTGATAGAAGATCAGTGCCAGGAAATAGAGAACAGTCTGAACAAGAACAACAACAAGAATACCTACCAGACTGTGAAGCGGCTGACAAGAACAGCCCAAGGTGTCGCCACGATCCAAAGCAAGTCTGGCATAAGCCTTACCAAAGAACAAGAAGTCTTGGCTAGATGGACAAAGTACTGCTCTGACCTTTACAACAACACATTAAACGGAAACACATCAGTTCTAGCATGTCCCGAGAACAGAGAAGAAGAAGAAACCCTCCCAACTCTCCGAGAAGACGTTGAGGCAGCAGTGGAATCGCCGAAGAAGTGGAAGTCAGTGGGAGTGGACAACATGCCCGCAGAATTTCTTCAAGCAGAGAAGAGATGATTGGCGCCTTTACCATTAAATATAACAAGATCTGGCAGAGTGGGGAGTGGCCTACACCATGGATCCAGTCGCTTGTCATCACTCTTCCCAAAACGGGTAACCTTCAGGAGTGTGAAAATTACCGCACCATCAGCCTCATCAGCCATCCCAGCACCAAAGTCCTACTGAAAATAATACTCAACAGGTTGAAACCCCAATCTGAACAAATCATAGAGCAAGCAGGATTCAGGGCAGGGCGAAGTACCGCTGAGCAGATTTTCAACCTAAAACACTCTTCATCATCTTCCTGGAGCGCCTCATGTCAGATGCCCTTGCACATCACGAAGGCATCAGGCCTTGCAAAGACCATCCTGCAAGGTACGGTGCAAGGAGGCAGAAGAAGAGGGAGAAAGAGAAAGAGAAGGGCGGACAACATTCGAGAATGAACTGGCTTGACACTGAGCGAAGCCATGAGGGTTGCTATTTGTGTGTGAGGTCTGTTGGATCAGCTTGGGAATATTGGACGCTTTCTGTGCCAGGTGGTCACTAGAGCTTCCTATGATGTTATTATTTAGCAATGTAGGCATTTTATGTGTATATGTTTTGTTGATAATTTATAATGATGTTTGTATTCTATTTTGTTTTTGTAAACGGGGGTTCAATAAATTAGAGTATAGCCTCAGCATCCCCTGCGTGGGATGTCTTTATTGTGAAGTGACTGGCTGGTGGAGAGCCTTCAGTTTTACCACTAGGGTTGTTTCAGCAGATCTTTCATGCGGATCGGGGATTGTCCGGTCTTGATTTGGCTCGGAAGAGTCCGCTGGACCTAAAGCAATAATCATGTAGTACTAATGTAATACATACATGATATTATGTATGATACTTTTCCTAAGCATTTTATAGAATGCCGGATTTCACACATTGCCGGTGACATATGCATTTTCAAAATCCAACATATATCGTACATACGGATCACTAATTCCCCCCACCTATTCTGTCGCCGAAATTATTACCATGTTGATTTAATATTCTGTCACGAGAAATTAATGAGCAACAGAAAATTCTTAAAATTTACATATTGATCACGAACTCCCACCATCTATTTTGTCGCCGAAAGCATCACTATGCTAATTTAATATTTTGTCACATAAAATTAATGAGCAACAGGATTTTCATAAAATTTACACAGATGTAAATTGCTTGCTAAGGGGCGCTACTCTGTTTCGGGGACTGCACTGCCTGAACTTGTCCCTCTTATAGCATAGGCACTTTGATAAACTAGAATGGTTTGTTTTTCTCCGAAAGACGGTTCGCTACAAATTTCGCAGCAAGTAGTAAAATTGCTGAATTGTGTAGAACATTATATGATGTCACTCAAATGTATATTATTTTCCTGTGTCGATCGATCTTTGTTCTGATTGGTCATTGATGACGTTATTCTCCATTGATCTAAATTTCTACAATGTACAAATAGGATAAATTAAATGCGTGTTGAAAGGATCAGTTTGACAGCATTGTATGCTTTTTGTGCACAAAACAACGTCGCGTAATTATCTGGTGCGCCTCAATCGTAACTGGGACAGAACTATGTTGACTGATTTATTATAAATGGTTTACACCGATGAAGAGGAGAGCGACGGCGTTATGGATGGTGGCAATAAGGAAGAAGATAAGCGGGCTGACTTGGTGCCCACACGGTACCTAGTGGCCCTCGTTGGTGCTATGGGCCTGCTGCCTGTTGTGGGAACTCGCAAAACCTTGGCTCTCGTCTTGACCCACGTCACCGCGGTGGACCATGCTGTCCCTGAAGAACTCATCTTTACCAACGTGAGTTTTCAGTTTCTTATTATTGGTGATGTATTTTAAGTCGAGGAAACACAAAAGTACAATGTACGATTTTCATAATATCTCATGTCGGAATAGACATGGCGGTAATGCATGGAAATATAAGACATTACCCATAACCTTCAGATATGACTGTGACGACGATGACTGAAATAGGGCTACTACTTCAGTACGGTTGCTATTGCTGATCATAATCATAGTGACGATTTCAGTGATGACGAGGGAGGCAAGGACCCAAGTGCTTTCGATTATGATCATAGCGACAACGTCGACAATGATGCTGATGAAGGCGACAATGACTAGGACGAGGATGATGTGGATGTCGATGATGATTGTAATAATTATGTTTCAGTGTACGGTATACAACACGTCACATGACAATCATTTGGACATAAGAGGAGACACGATGTTTCTGCTACATGCAGTATTCTACTTGGGAGGCACCTTGATGTATGTCGCCGGCTCTGTGCTGTCCACCAGATTCAACCCTATATGGTCACTGCAACAAAAATTGTGTTTAGACTATTATATTTACCTTAAGTTTTCCGCAATAGACTCTTTATGCTTTCCGTACCCAAGCAAAAACTTTAGGGAGATGTTTGTGAATGGCGCTATAGGTCTCAGAGAACTTCTGAAGGCGATGGCCGTCTCTTTGACAGTAGATCTTGCATCCACCCCTCGTCCTGGGTCGTAGCTCTGCGGATACAACGCTTTCACTGTGAATGCAGCCTGAATGTTGTCCGCACGGGTGACAAATACCCTCCTACCCCTCACACCTCCACCCCCACCCCTCTTCCCAAGAATAAAAGTTTGCCGAGGCCAGCTTTGAACTCACACCGCTCAAGACGCATACCTAATAGACTTGCACATTGAACGCAAGCTAGTTGTGTCGCTGTTAATATAATGACTGTGGTCTTTCTCCTTGCAGGATGATCACGGGGTCTGTGCTGGGGTCCGGCGTGATCACTGTGAGTCTTCCCGTTGTGCTGACCGCCAGTGTTCCTTTACTCTTCTGCCTCAGGCTGCTGCAAGGGGCTCTGGAGGCGAGTACTGCTCGACTGCGCACAGATTGAACTCCGCTTCTGTGACACTCAATGAAGAGTGCAGTGGTAAAGGTGGTGATGTTGCAGCTGGTTACTTATTTTTCTACCTCCTTTCAGTGATCCACTAAGCCAGGCCTGCTGCTTACTTCAATGGTCCATTCCGAGTCACAGAGATTACAGTTACTGCATTGCATTGAAAAGGACATAACTCCCAGAGCCGTCAAGATGCCGAGTTCCCCAAGAGAGGGAGGATTTGGCTGTTCAGCGCCAACCCATCAGGGCTCATAATATTTTATCATTAAATGTGCCTTTTTAGTGCATCTTCTTCCTAATATTGTATCATTAAATTTGCCTTTTTAATGCATCTTCTTAAATTAATAATGAAAAGAGAAGAACGGAATGGTGGAATTTAACTATTATATTTACTATTTCAACTTGATCAACAAGTGTATTTAAACAAATTACTTATTTCTCTATTTAAATGTCGTCTTTTTTTATTTTTTTTTAAATAGATAATAAACAGATATCGAAAGGTATAAGAATGTGTGAAGATACAACTTAAACGAAGATCTCGCAAACACACATACAAACAGAGGGGGGGGGGGGGGAGAGAAAAAGAGAAAGAGAGAGAGAGCGAGAAATCCTTGGTAGCTGGTACATCCTGGTCACCCCCTGCATGGGCACTGCAATCTTATACTTGGCTTGATATTTGAGCTGGCATTTCACTAATAATAATAAATCGTAGAGCCAAAAAATTAGCCACATGCCTTATACATGCAACAATACAGTAGGCTTACACATAAAAGGAGCATCATCCATGCTGCTGTGCTGCTGAGTACACTTGCAATTTTACAAGAAAAAAGAAGAAGAAAAACCAAATATAACACTTCACATTATTAAATATTTGATACTGAACAGCAAATTATCGGAAACAAATGCACGAGATATACATTTAATGTGGTTGAGCTGGGTCAGTTGGCACACATAACCAGGGTTTATACGGGAGCCATTCGTTGTTAAATCTATTGATATTCATGTGTCAAAAATGAGGCGTACTTCTCAATATCATAACTTATTTTTAAATAATTCTCGAAAGCCGGGAATACAGGAACTGTACCGGTTACTTTACATTTATAAATACAAAATTTTGCAAGTAGTAGTATCATATAGAACGCTACATCAGATTTAAAATTATCATCATGGCCACATAGTACAATACATTCATTTAAAGTGAAATTAACAAAAGTACTATCACGATTGATGAGTTGAAATTGATCCCAAAACCTTTGGACCTTTTCACACTGCCAAAACAGATGTTGAATATTTTCTCGCTCGGTTCCACAGAAGGAGCGCAGAGTATCTTCAGCAATACCCATATTTGAGAGAGCAAAATTAGTTGCTATTATCCTATGTACTATCCGTAATTGAAACCACCTTAACTTTTTATCTCGAATCATTTGAATTTTCTTTAATATAATGTTCCATTTGAGTTGGTTTTTTTAAACCAATTTTCTCTTCCCATTTACTACAACAATTTGGTTGTTTCATGTCTGACGTAAATATATCGTAATTCACCCGTGCTCCCCTGCAGACCGAACCGAGAATTTTCCAGGCCTTATTCACTTCAAAATAACTGTTACTTTGTAATTTTAAAAAAAGAACGCACATACTTTTTAATGTCTGCAATTCAGCCAGCATATGTAACAAAATCTGTGGGAATGTTATATTTCTCTCTAAATCCATTATACGACAAAAACTGTCCGATATCATTGACTAAATGGACAATGCAAAAGACATCCTTACAGAACCACTGTTCATAGAAAACGGTGTTCTTTCCAATCTGAATATTGTAATTGTAAAAATACGTTCTGATAACAATTCTTCAGTGTTCTGAATATTAATGTGAGTAGTAAATAATTTATATGCTGAAAAACGTCAATCCCAAACTCATTACATTCGACAGTGGATATCGGAAGGATTGCACTTAACCTATCAATAATTTTCAGAGAAGGAAATATAGAACTAATTATATTTTTCCATGTACAATTTCCATATTTAAGTTTTTGTTATCCATGATAGTTTCAACGATTGAATATACTCTTTAATTTGGGAGTATTCCATGACCTCCTTTTACTATATTTTTTGGTAGCATTTTTTCGGCTAATTTGGTCTCTCTTATAAATCCACACAAATTCAAAAACAGTTTTCTGTACCAAACTTATTGCCTTGTCTGAAGGATTGGGAAGTAGTATGTACAAATGGATTAATTTCTAAAAAAAAAATAATGACTTCAGAACCGCAATCCTTCCAAGCGGGGTTATTTATCTTTTTGACCAGATTCTATATAAAACCTTTACCTCCAAGAACCTTTCCCTCATATTTATCGTTATGTAGTCCTTTAAGTAGTTTGTAAACCAGATGCCTAAAATTTTAATTTTGCTGGGGTTCCAACTCAAATTTAAATGTTGCAGAGTCGGTGAGCTGCGTCTATTGCCTAACCAAACAGCGCTGCTTTTTCCTGAGTTTAACCAAAGCCCAGAGTATTTCCCAAAAGTGTCAATTGTTTTGACAGATTCTTCAAAAGACTCTTGATCACCATTTAACATTAATTCTGTATCATTGGCATACTTTGCAATTTTATGCTCTGTATCAGTAATTCTTATACCTTTAATCTTAGGTATATTATTCTGCCTTATCATAATTGCCATTATTTCCACAAATAAAATGAAGATATAAGGCGTAAATCGGGTCCCCCCTGTCTGCAGCCATGATTTACACCAAACCACCCGGAAACCTGTCCATTCACACAGACAGAAGCTTTAATATCATTATAAAAAGTGCCGATCCATCTACGGAAGTCATTACCAAAACCAAACGCTTTTAACACTTTCTGCATAAACCTCCAGTCGATAAAATCAAACGCTTTCTCGAAATCAAGGCCTAAAAGGCCTGACAAATCATTATTATTAACATAGAAAGATAGAAAGATTTTTCTTATATTTCTTATATAGCGCACTTACAAGCTCAGAGAGCTTCTCAAGGCGCTGGCCCGTAATATCCAGCAATCACACAATAGTTTGCTGAAGTCAGGATTCGAACCCACGTCGCCCAAGACGCACTCACACAAGTCGTGCGCTCTGACCACTGAGCTATCCCTGCCGCCTAGCTAATAATATCATAAATAAACCGAATATTATCACCTATAAATCTTCCATTAATAAATCCTGTTTGATCTTCATTTATCAGAGACGGTTGTTCTTGTTCAGACTGTTCTCTATTTCCTGGCATTGATCTTCTATCCAATTCTCCTTTGCTGTGCGCATGCCTTTTCGGATGTCATTGTTGATTTTTTGGTAGACGTCAGCTCCCTTTGAGGTGTTCTTTTTCCTTTTTAACTCTCTTCGTTTATCACACAGATCCAAAAGTTCAGGTGTGATCCACAGCTTCTTCTTTGGTCGGTGCTTGCTAAGGATCTCAGTGGCGGCATCTGTCACAGCTGAGTTGAAGGTGGTGATCATGGTGTTGACATCTACTTCACCAGCTCCCAAAATGAGCAGTGGTGCAAATTTCCCTCCAATTGTGGCCTGAAAAAAATTAGCAGAATATATAAATTACCCAGATGGAACAAGCAAACAAAAGCAAATATCTTAAACAAAGAACAGTCAAAAGAAGAGCCAAATTTGCAACAATCATTAGCAACAAAACCTGAAGAATCAGCAGAGCCAAATTCTTATTCATGCAAACAAGTGTATTATTTTGTTGCTGCTGCTGGTCTGGAGACTTCTGGTTACTTGATGTATAAATATTACAAAGGTAACAAGCAAAACTAGAAGCCTCCGAAAACACCTATAGAAGAAGCACCCATTGAATCACCTCCATTATCAAAAACAAAGCCATCATTAGATGTATTTTCAATTAACTAATAATGTTTCAAAATTATTTTTAATATATAAACATGAACCATATGAACAGACCATTATGAATCTCGCCTACCACAGTGGTATTGTAGTTGTATTGAATACAACATACGCAATGATTGCAAAATCTCTGTGTAAAATGAAGCCCTTTGAATTAGGGAAAATGGATCTCGCAAACATTGGTAAGCTTGTTGAAATTTCAACATTACCTATGGTAACAAAAGATTATCTTGTTAAGCAAAACATACTTCCACCTCTGACCTCCACATCTGATCTTTGATCTAATAATATTCAGTTAAAGCATCGTTTGCTGGTTGACTGTTAAAAAAAGTAATATTATCAGTAAAAAAAAAAAAAAGAATGTAATACAAAATACAAAAAATAGCTTAGGGGAAGGGGGAGGGGGGTAGAAAAAAGTAAAAAAGATATGTATTTGAGAAATGGGGAAGCCTAATTCAAGACAGGATTTAAGACACTTTAAAATAGCATAAATTTTAACAGAAATAGGCCAATTGAAGAGAGAGAGAAGAGTGATGTAACATATTCAAAAAGCACTTATTTTAGGAGAAAAGAGGGGGTTGGGTGGGGTTAAACAGTCAATTCCTCTATCTTTCCCCACAACCTTCTTGCTCTCGTCCTCTGCATCATCATCATCACCACCAACATCATCACCAACATCATCATCATCATCACCAACGTCATCATCATCATCATCATCATCTATAGTTGTTGTGCTTAATCCTTTCAGGCAATTCAACAGCCGGGTACCACGGGCGTGCTTTCAGCCTGGTCCACAGATAGGGACAAAGCTCTCTTGTTCAGCATCTACTACACAGGTGCCTCACATTTAAATTCTACATTATACAAAAATCATAATTTATGCCTAACATCCTCATCCACGGAAGGAAATTTGAAGTGGGTATGACCCTATGATCAAAATACGAAACCACTTCCAAAATATCTAATACACGCTGAAAGATGACAATTTGGTTTGAATTATAGTCCTACATTTATGTGTATTAATAATAATAATAATAATAATAATAATAATAATAATAATAATAATAATACAGGATGCTATGTACGCGCCTTTCCCCAAGGCTCAAAGCGCGGCGATCTATACCAACATACACGCTCACCTGTCTCATTTACCCTCACACACACCAAATACACATACATCACTCAAACAGTTGGTGTAAAGGCAGGGAGATCGCTATTAGAAGACGGAAGAAAATCGAATTTTTATTTTTGAAATTTTTATATTGACTGCATCCTGTACCATTATTGATATTTGGCGAAATTTGAATCGAAACGTCGTGTCCGAATGTTCTAAAGGATCATCTGCTACTGTTAGTACATGAGTTAGCTGTACTTGGAAAATGTATCTAGGCTACTACAGGCATTCACAGTCACACACAGACCGAGGTAGTATACAGTATTATACCACTGACTGCATAAGCTTCAACCTCTCCCACATGGCAAGGTCAACCAATACAGAAATTCTATTCTGTTTTCCACCGTTTCATTTTCATGTAGAATATTGCAAAGTTCTATAAGGAGCACGTGAGTCATATGGGCTTTGCCCTTCTAGTTTGGGGTTAATTTTTGGGTGTGAGTGGGGCAGGTGGTGGTGGTGGGAGGGAGGAGGTGGAGGGGGTCTCTGGTGTTTTGTTTATGTGAACAAAACGGACAACTCAACACGATGTGTAAATGTGTCTGGAAACACATTTTAGTTTTGGCTAGCCGTCTTGTTCCCTGTCATAAATTGGCTAGTTTTAACTCTGCCCAGTGACTATTTAGCCATGTGTAGTACTTGTAACTTTAGAAGTTAGACTATAACACAGCAGCAATTAAATTACACAGCAGACCACACACCGCGAGCCCGACCCACGCTAGCGCAGTGAGTCAGCACTTGAGCTTTGAATCGGACCGTTTTGACCAATCAGAGCAGGCTCAGTGGGTAGAGCAGTTTGACTGTGTCAGAGCCTAACACAGTTTGAATCAGTCGTGTGTGAGACGAGGTAGAGGCAACATCTCCACAGCTAGAGAAATCTCTACACTCATAGACCAGGAAGCAGGACTTAGGAATCTTAGAATTCTATCAAGTCACAACGGGCCTGAACTTGTCAAACAGGTAAATGAACACCCTTCTGTTTCATCGTGATAGATTTATATTATTGTTGAAATTATGTTTGTGGAATTTGCTATGCATAAATGTGAATTGTTAATCCGAATTTGCCGTACCATGTGGAAGAGCCGAGCACGAGGCGAAACACGACCGGTTGCGCCGCCATGTTGTATCCCGTACGGAACCACTGTTGTTTAACTTATATGTATGTTTGCAGACCAGTGGCTGTACCACTGAATGTTTATATTATTATTAATTCTGTATGTGTATAGTTAGACACGATTGATATTTATGTATGTATAGGAATTTAGAGTGAGATTCCAGTGGAACCCGGAAGTAGCAGAATGTTCGTCGCTTATGTATAGAGATGTGGAGCTATCACTGAGGGCTACTTGGCTTTCAGTGAGACGCTCTGCACAAACCGATTATTCAGGGTTGTGCAGAATTTCGTCTCTTATATTCCAGACGAGCAGGCGAGCTATCCTGTGTGCCCCACTCCACAGAAACGACTAGTTGGTCGAGGAGACTCTACCGCACAAGACGGAAAGAGATACCCGAAGAAACACCCTGTCAGACCCCACAGCGTGGCAAGGGAACCCAACTACACGACACAGGTGGACCAGAAGCTACCTCACAGAAGGACTTCGAACACCCCACACATGAGTTAAGTGCATAAGGCGAAGGTGCACTTAAACTGATCATAACAGGACCACAGTAGTCCAACTCTTCAGAAACTGTAAAACGGACCACAGTAGTCCAAATCTACATGAAATATTCTAGCAAGTGCCCGAGGAAGATATAACAGCTGCCTAGACTATCAGCGATCGAACTATTAGCAGTGAAAGAGACTTTTTAAGTTAGAGTAGTACTTAGAGAATCTTGTATAGAGTAGAAGAAATAAATGTGTGATTTTAACTGTTATCAAGTGGCTGGACTACATATGATTCATAGCCGTGTGAAAGCTAGTGTGACAGTAATCTTTTACCATTTTTCTATCTATTTCTGTACCCCAACCTTAACACAGAACGAGCTAAACAAATAAATTTATTAAAGTAATTCATAGGGTGACGTACTAGCAGTTCCCACCGAATAAACGTGAGGGTCCATAATTCCATTGTGCAGAGCCCATAAACCCCACGTGACACTTTAATTGGCGAGCCTAGCTAGGATCTGTGTATAATAGGAATTGGGTATAACCGGATCTAAGTACAATAAAATTAGATAACAGTAGAAGTAGAATAACTTAGAATAGTGTAAGGGTATAACACTGATCAGTTGTGGTGCACTATTCTTTAGTTAAAAACTTTTTTGCTTCAATTATTTTTGTGCCTGTATGTTGCATTGTTCTTTTGCAGGTTTTGCTTAAATAACTGTTGTATGCCATTTGACTCTTGTTTTATTCTATTATTGATTACGAATTTTATGGTCTTTGCATTGTTGTTATTGAATTGCAATATTGCTAGTGTTTTGGTATTCCACTTGATTCAGAGGTTGTTCATAGACACGTTTGACAATGTCGGACCCAGTGGCCTTGAGATTGCGTTTCAAGGAACTAGGAGAAGCTTTACACTTAGCAGGGGCAGACCTAATTGCGTATATCAATGCAGAGGTAGAGAAACAGGAGGCTAAGGCAGAGAGAGCAGCAGAGAGAGAGGCTAAGAAACTCGAAGCAGCAGAGAGAGCCGCAGAGAGAGAACAGAAAAAAACAGAATTAGAGGCAGAACAAAAGAAAGCAGAATTAGAAGCAGCAAGAGAGCAAAAGAAATTAGAATTAGAAGCAGAACAGAAGAAACTAGCATTAGAAGCAGAGCAAAAGAAAGCAGAGTTAGAAGTAGAACAAAAGAAGGCAGCATTAGCAGCAGAGAGAGAAGCAGAAGTTAGGAAATGGGAGTATGAGAGGGCAGAAAAGGAAAAAGAAAGACAGCATGAGTTAGAGCTAAAAAGATTGGGATCAGGAGCTTCAAGTTCTTCCTCAACCCCTCCCCACTCAGATCAGCTAGAGGTAGCATCCAACCCTGTACAAGGAATGTCATTTCCACTGGGAACATTCAATGAGAGAGAAGAAGGTTAGATCTCTATCTGACTAGGTTTGAGCGTCTAGCAACAGAGTACAAACTAGATCCCACTCATTGGTCTTTTAAGCTTAGTCAAGGGCTTAGAGGAAAGGCTTATGACATCTACAGTAAGCTACCGACTGACAGAGTGACTGACTATCACAAAGTAAAAGAGGCACTCCTAACGGGATTCGAACTAACAGGAGAATGCTATCGGCAAAATTCCGCACCAATCGGAGAGTGAAAGGAGAGAGCTATGCGCAGTTCGCGGATCGGTTGTCCACAACGCTGGATAAGTGGATTAGCCAGTCAGCCACGGCTAAGACGTATGATGGACTGACAGAACTGTTAGTATGGGAACAGCTACGGGAAACCATGACCCCCGAGCTGAGAACATTCTCAGTAGAGCAGGGCGCGGAAAGACTAGAAGATCTGGTCAAGGTCGCAGATAGGTACGTGGCCGCCCACGGAGAAGCCAAGAGCTTCAGGCGAGACCTAAAGCCTAACGGGAAAGAGGCACAGAAACGAAGCCCTAACCGGGAAGAGCGCACCGCGAATAAGCCGAATAACCCCAGACCTGGGCAAAATAAAGGACCCAACACGGAATTCGGGAAAAGAGGTCCTGCAGAACAGAGACGGTATTGTTCGTTCTGCAACAGAAACAATCACTCCACCGCAGAATGTTTCAAGTTGGCCGCACAACGTAGGGAAGAGCGCGAAAGCCGGCCAGCGCACAGAGTTCTAACTCAAAGCAGCGGTAACAAGCCACACACGATCGGAGATCACCCATCGGTGACAGACACGGTCAAGGTCAACGGAAAAGAAGCGAACTGTCTGTATGACACAGGTCTATCATACGACGCGATAGTTAGCGAATCTCTCGTATCGCGCGCGGACTTGACGGACAAGACAGTCGACTTACAAGGAGCAGACTTGACGAAACCGACGACTACTTGCCCAATAGCATGGATCGAAGTAGAGAGTAGGTACGTCACAGGACGAATCCAAGCAGCTGTTTTACAGAAACCCCTGTATGATCTAGTGCTAGGTTGTAGGTATGTGTTCTTAGGCACGCCCCCTAAAACTGTAGAGATAGCTGCAGTGCAAACCAGGGCCCAAGCTAAAACCCAACCACCCAGCCCGAGTTCGCTCCGAATCCAGGACTCGAAGAGATCAAAACAGCAAGAAAGAAGACACCTCGATAGCGAAGTGCTTCCAGAAGCTACCCAAGGCGCACACACCCCCGCACAAGGGAGACTTCTACATGGAGAGGGAGTTCTACATCGACAAGGAGATGGAGATCACACCCAACTAGTACTACCAGCCACCCTTCGAGCCCAAGTACTAGAACTAGGCCACAGCATGCCACTCAGCGGACACATGGGAATTGGAGCCACAGTGCAGAGAATCAGCGCACACTACTATTGGCCAGGAATCACGGAGGATGTCAAGCGCTACGTGAAATCTTGCCACCAATGTCAACGATATTCCCCGCGACATCACACCGTACCAGTTACCTTAGGACCATCAGTAGTAGTCGGCGTGCCATTCCAGCAAGTCTCAGTAGACATAGTAGGACCACTGCCCATGACCAAGAAGAGGAACAGATTTCTACTCACACTCGTCGACGCATGTACGATGTGGTGCGAAGCAGTCCCGTTGCCAGCGATCGACACCAAGAAGATTGCAGATGCACTCATCGCCATCTTTACCAGAGTCGGATTCCGGACAGCATTAGAACGGACAACGGATCTCAGTTCACCGGCCGCCTGATGCAAGACGTGTTCGAGTTGATACAAGTTCATCACATTCGCACACCACCATACCACCCGCCAGCAACGGACAAGTAGAAAGACTGAATGGAACCCTTCTCACCATCCTCAGGAAAGTCGCCGACGACAATCCAGAAGCGTGGGACACCTACGTGAATGCGGCACTGTTCGCATACAGAGAAACGCCCCATGCAGCCACAGGCTACACCCCGTCAACATTGCTATTCGGCAGACCTCTAGCAGGACCGCTAGAAGCCCTACGCAGAAGTTGGACGGAAGCCAAGATAGACGACACACCAAGAGGTGCCACCAAGTACGTCGCAGACCTGCAGGAAACCCTCAAAGCAACGTGGAAGAAAGCTGGTGAAGCACTGAAGAAGGCAAGAGCCCGTCAGGCGAAGTACTACAACCGCCACGCGAAGGACAGAGAACTGCAAGTCGGCGATCAAGTGCTACTCTTACTTCCAAGTGGAACCAACAAGCTGGACATCGCTTGGAGAGGACCGTACCGGGTGACTGCCAAGAAATCCAAGACAGTCTACCAAGTAGAGGTGAACGGGAGAGCCCGATACCACCACATCAATCTCCTCAAGAAGTATACGGACCGACCAGCGACCCCCAGCACTCACAACTTGCTAGCCATCGCCATCGCGGAAGAAGGAGAAAGCATGGAGACCAATGCAGTAGAGTACCCCCTGCACTCCAAAGAAACCTACAAAGACGTGATACTCAACGGAGACCTAGCCGCTAAACAGCAACAGCAAGTACTACAGGTCATTCGACAACATCAGACTGTGCTAACAGACCGACCAGGGAGGACAGACCTCGTCGAAGTAACCTTAACGGTGACCGACCAACACCCGTCCGCCAGAAGCTCTACCGATGCCACTGTCTCAGCAGCGAGCCATCAAGGAAGAGATAGACACCTTACTGGCAGCCGGAATCATCTCAGAGTCTACTTCACCCTACAGCGCAGGCACGGTATTGTTGCGAAAACCCAACGGAGAGCATCGACTGTGCATCGACTTCAGACTCCTGAATGCGGTAACGCAGTTCCAGCCAGAGCCACTCCCGGACCAGACAGACCTATTTGCCAAGCTACAGCGAGCGAAGTACTTCTCACGCATCGACCTCAGCAAAGGATACTACCAGATACCAGTACAACCACAAGTCCGAAAGTACCTAGCGTTTAGCACTATGGAAGGACACTTCGAGTTCAACGTGCTTCCATTCGGACTCCACAACGCACCCAGCATCTTCAGCGCCATGATGCGAAAACTCCTGGCACCCCTGAGCAGCGAGCACCTACACTCGTTTATGGACGACATCCTCATCGCTACACCTACGTGGGAGGAACATGTCACGCTCCTACAACAACTACTCGCCCGCCTCAGAGACACGGGATTGACGGCAAGACCCACCAAATGTCAGATTGGATTCACAGAACTAGAATTTCTGGGACACACCATCAGTCAAGGAAGCCTGCGACCGGTAGAAAAGACAGTGAAACGCCTACTCGACGCTCCTAGGCCCAAGACCAAGAAGGAAGTGCAGTCGTTTCTAGGACTCTGCGGCTTCTACCAGAAGTTCATCCCCAACTACAACAGCATCGCCGTACCACTGACAAATGGAACCCGGAAAATCGCCCCGGACAAAGTTGTATGGACAGCCGAATGCGAGACAGCATTCCAAACACTCAAGGACAGAATGACATCGGCGCCAGTACTCCACCTACCCGATTTGACTCAGCCATTCGTTCTTCGCACCGACGCAAGCGACTTAGGCCTCGGAGCAGTACTGCTACAGCGCGACCCCAAGAATGCAGAGACGCTATTCCCTGTCGCCTACGCCAGCAGAAAATTGAGATCCGCCGAGACCCACTACGCCACGTCGGAGAAAGAATGTCTTGGACTAGTCTGGGCCATACAGAAGTTTCAACTCTACCTGTATGGGACCCACTTCACAGTTCAGGTGGACCACCAACCACTATCGTTCCTGGCAGCCTCCAAGTCTTTGAACTCTCGCCTGATGCGATGGGCACTCACCCTTCAGGCATACTCATTCCAGATCGAGTACATCCCCGGCAAAGAGAACCACGGAGCCGACTACCTCAGTCGCCATCTCGTGGAGGACACAGCAGCTGTCGCCCACCCAACACAACTAAGGGCCACAGCACCAGAATTCGTCCCCGCCCAGTAATACCCTGTCACTAGTGTCCATAGCTACCTGGCATAGCATTGCAGCTCAGGTAGAGCAACTTAGTTAGTTTGTAAATAGGACCCTAGGATAGTGCAGAGTTAAACTAGGCTCTGTAGTAGAAAAAGGTCGAATCCAGTAGTCATCGCCTTTTTTCAGTTGAGGGAGCCTGTCATAAATTGGCTAGTTTTAACTCTGCCCAGTGACTATTTAGCCATGTGTAGTACTTGTAACTTTAGAAGTTAGACTATAACACAGCAGCAATTAAATTACACAGCAGACCACACACCGCGAGCCCGACCCACGCTAGCGCAGTGAGTCAGCACTTGAGCTTTGAATCGGACCGTTTTGACCAATCAGAGCAGGCTCAGTGGGTAGAGCAGTTTGACTGTGTCAGAGCCTAACACAGTTTGAATCAGTCGTGTGTGAGACGAGGTAGAGGCAACATCTCCACAGCTAGAGAAATCTCTACACTCATAGACCAGGAAGCAGGACTTAGGAATCTTAGAATTCTATCAAGTCACAACGGGCCTGAACTTGTCAAACAGGTAAATGAACACCCTTCTGTTTCATCGTGATAGATTTATATTATTGTTGAAATTATGTTTGTGGAATTTGCTATGCATAAATGTGAATTGTTAATCCGAATTTGCCGTACCACGTGGAAGAGCCGAGCACGAGGCGAAACACGACCGGTTGCGCCGCCATGTTGTATCCCGTACGGAACCACTGTTGTTTAACTTATATGTATGTTTGCAGACCAGTGGCTGTACCACTGAATGTTTATATTATTATTAATTCTGTATGTGTATAGTTAGACACGATTGATATTTATGTATGTATAGGAATTTAGAGTGAGATTCCAGTGGAACCCGGAAGTAGCAGAATGTTCGTCGCTTATGTATAGAGATGTGGAGCTATCACTGAGGGCTACTTGGCTTTCAGTGAGACGCTCTGCACAAACCGATTATTCAGGGTTGTGCAGAATTTCGTCTCTTATATTCCAGACGAGCAGGCGAGCTATCCTGTGTGCCCCACTCCACAGAAACGACTAGTTGGTCGAGGAGACTCTACCGCACAAGACGGAAAGAGATACCCGAAGAAACACCCTGTCAGACCCCACAGCGTGGCAAGGGAACCCAACTACACAACGACACAGGTGGACCAGAAGCTACCTCACAGAAGGACTTCGAACACCCCACACATGAGTTAAGTGCATAAGGCGAAGGTGCACTTAAACTGATCATAACAGGACCACAGTAGTCCAACTCTTCAGAAACTGTAAAACGGACCACAGTAGTCCAAATCTACATGAAATATTCTAGCAAGTGCCCGAGGAAGATATAACAGCTGCCTAGACTATCAGCGATCGAACTATTAGCAGTGAAAGAGACTTTTTAAGTTAGAGTAGTACTTAGAGAATCTTGTATAGAGTAGAAGAAATAAATGTGTGATTTTAACTGTTATCAAGTGGCTGGACTACATATGATTCATAGCCGTGTGAAAGCTAGTGTGACAGTAATCTTTTACCATTTTTCTATCTATTTCTGTACCCCAACCTTAACACAGAACGAGCTAAACAAATAAATTTATTAAAGTAATTCATAGGGTGACGTACTAGCAGTTCCCACCGAATAAACGTGAGGGTCCATAATTCCATTGTGCAGAGCCCATAAACCCCACGTGACATTCCCCTATAAATTAATTCCGAACGAATTAATGATCAATGTTATCGTCGTCAGGTAAGTTTTAAACTGCAATTGACTGGTCCTCTGGTTGACTTATTTATTAGTTGATTGACTGACTAATTGCAGGTGCGTACCTGGCCCCAGCATTGGCAGCAGTGGTGACGTCGGCTACAATGTGCTTCGTCAGCTGGAATAGTGCTTTCTATATTTGCGGTATGTTCACGACGTTTTCGCTAATTACAACACACTGGTTGTCCGAGACCTATTAGACCTAGACGTTATTTGGGCCTTTGCCCCAACACGACAGTCTCTGATATTCAGTGTAAAGTTCCCCTAATACAGGATAATGTTTACAATACTAGTTGTAGGGGTTGCAGAATAGCTCAGTCGTTAGAAATCTCGAGAGAGAGAGAGGGGATTAAGAGGGAGAAAGATAGCGTAGATTCGTTTTTCAATACCGACCGGACATGTGTTTGCTTTTTATAATTTTTGTTTTTTGGGTCACAGAAGTTAATTTTGGTATTGTTTCTTTTCACCCCCCCCCCTCTCCATGGCCTCACTCACCTGCCCCAACCTCCATTCCTGCGTCGGCTCAACGAGTCGTTAAAGAATCTGGTATTTCTATTAACACTGCATATGACAGGCTGAAACGATCAGGCCTAGATGTATAGACTGTGATCTAACAGGTTAGTTCAGTGATCGGGGCATTTGAGAGAGCGTGGGATGCAGCAAGTTGGCTTGGTACGCAAATTGTGTTCGATTCTGAATTCAAACAGCGCCTTGCACAGCTAGTTGAACTCAGCTGGTTAAAGTGGGATATAATAATAACAATAAATATTATTTCAGTCTCGGCTTGTGCACTGACCCACAGTTGTCATTGTTCCCTACAGGTTGTATGAGTGTGTTGTGGAGTGTGACGTGGTTCATTACCATGTACTCTACACCGCACGCCCACCCGTCCTTGTCGAGAAGAGAGAGGGACTTCCATCAACAACACGGACCTCAAGTTCAGCAAAGCTCCAAGGCAGTGGTACGTTGATTTATAATGTGTGTAACTGTGGATCTTCATTGTTGACTAGTTGGTAGATGTAATAAGTATCATTGGTGGTAGGCCTACTGGTAAATAATTACAACGCATTAAGCTTATATGCAAGATTTGTGCCTATTGGTATATATCGGTAACATCACCTCACTAGTCTAGCAAAGGGGGCCTCCCTGAATTCATACAGTCATTATGCGTCACTCAGTACCACAGGCACACAATACTGTCACTCGGTTAATCCATAACAACGTAATTCGATGGTGCATCAACTCCCTGTCAATGTTAATGTGAGTGCGAAATTCACAAATACACCCATCAAGCACTAAGTCCCCTCTCCTCCATCCCATCCCGGGTCACCAGGGATTGTGCTCGGTTGTTTGGGCGTCAGACTATGCACCCAAAGGCTGCAGGTGGGCGCCTCGGGCGGCTTGAGTTAGATCCTGTTGTATCGACTAGTACCTCGAGCAGCTCTTAAGCTGAAAAAAATTTATAATAATATAAAGCATTTGACATGAGTAGCTTTTATCTTTCAAGTCAATATCGTATTTGGGTGTGTGCGCAGCAACGCAGAATCCCGTGGCGTGACCTGTTGACGTCGCCGCCAGTGTGGTCAGTGTTTGTGGGCTTCTTCTGTCACACCTTCGTCTACTCCATGTTGGTGGTAGAGCAGGGCCAGTACCTCTTCGACTCCTACAACATCGATACCTCCAGTGTACGAACGCGCATTTTGGTCACTTTAATCGGGATACTCTTACCAGTAAATTTGTACGTACTTAGAAAACGTACGTCTATATTCAGGACACAGCTGTGCAGACAAGCTATGAGGAACGCAGGACTCGAAAGATGAACATCGTTCTTGTTTAACAATGCCAGAATATAGGCTACAAGTTCTTCGAAACGATCGGAATAATAATCGAGATTGATTGATTGATTGATTGATTGTGGCTTTAGGTCCAGCGGACTCTTCCGAGCCAAATCAGGACCGGACAACCCCTGATCCGCATAAAAGATCTGCTGAAACAACCCCAGTGGGAATGTCAATGGTTATATACAGATGACATCGATGGCGGGGTGAAGGTGATGACAAAGATGAAACCATCTGACAATGGAGATGAAGATGAAGAATGGTGAAGATCTTTGCGTAGCTCGACTAAGGTTGATCATACGGGCGTAGACAGCAGAAGAAGAAGATCGGACTGGATGACTGATTTGATCGTCTGCCTTCGAAAACGTAGATTTGCCCCAGAAATCTGGAGTTCATTCCTCAACCCATAATGATGATTGGTGGTCAGAATACACTGACCTCTGGACAAAGTAACTTATAATTACTGATCATAGCGTTAGATATCGACGATTAAAACTATACATTTAATTATAAAGTTTGAACCGAGTTCATAATAATACACACGGTGCTGGCTGCACACCGAGACATCTAAGCTTATATAGAAGATGAAATGGCAATCGCTTTCGAGTGTTAAAACAACACATAAACTAAAATAATCCGGTCATTCTGCCAGGAGTACAATAAGGTTCTAATATCACGCCTCCTCACAAATCCAGCCGTTATAGCTTCACATGAAATAATAATAATAATAATAATAATAATAATAATAATAATAATAATAATAATAATAATAATAATAATAATAATAATAATAATAATAATAATAATAATTAATAATAATAATACAGAATGCTATCACGCGCCTTTTCTTCAATGGAACTTAAAGCGCGGGGATCTGAAGAGATTGCTATTATAGAGGGCTGAAGAGAATTCAATTGTTATTTTTGAAATTTAGATTGCCTGCATCCAATATAATTACTGAAGCATGTTAGTGGGATTCAGTTTGAACCTTACTTCGGCTATCGCCTTGAGTCACTCTTCAATTCAGCATGTAAGTGCGCTACTTAAGAACAGTTACATAACCTTTAGTTTTTAAACTTCGGTATTGATTGTCCTCTTTAACCCTCTTTTACAGATCGGGTTGCTGACTACCCTGCCTCACCTGGGTATAAGTGCGTCGTGTTTACTGGGAGGTGTCTTGTCTGACCGACTGATCAGCACCTATCACCTGCCTGTCACCTTCACCAGAAAACTCCTCTTTTCTGTTGGTAGGTCTACGTACCTGTATGTACAAACTGAGAATTGTGATAGTAAAACTGACCCATATAATGCACATTTGTAACCCAAAACATAATTTGTACATGGTTTACCAGATCTTCTTAGGTTACGAAAGTCTACATGGTACCGCAACGCATCAGCCAACCACCCTCTCGCTCTCTCTCTCTCTCTCTCTCTCTCTCTCTCTCTCTCTCTCACGCGTGCGCGCACACACACACACCCACACACACACATTAATTTGTTGTATTTTATAGTTGTTGCTACAAGCCCCAAGGGCAAGATACATAAAAGTTCAGTTCAGTTCAGTGGGTAGATTAACGTCCCCGGACACAGTGCGTATAGGGGACAAGCAAAAGCTCTTTTTTTTTTTTTTTTTTTTTTTTTTGGAGTACATTTACGTCCCCGGACACATTAAGCGTATAGGGGACGGGTGAAACTGCAAAAGCTCACTCAGCGCTTACTCTTTTATCCTCGCGAAATGTTCTCTTCGGTCCTCTTCCCATCTCTCTCTCTCTCTCTCTCTCTCTCTCTCTCTCTCTCTCTCTCTCTCTCTCTCTCTCTCTCTCTCTCTCTCTCTCTCTGTCAATACCTTTTGCGTAATTGTTTCAAAATGCCCGCAGGCAAGTTTGCAGAAGGCTCATGTCTGATAAGCCTGTACTTCACTAATGACTGGAGGGTGGCCGTTTCTCTTCTTACTGTGGGAGTCACTTTTGGAGGCCTGGCCGAGTCAGGTAAGTACCACCACCACCAGTACCACTGATACTAACTACTAGTAGTAGTACCAAAGAGCTTATTACGGAAAGAGGGGGAACTTCCATTATGTCCTATACAAAAATGCGAGACGCTCTCACGGATTATTTCCCTTTGCTCGGGCTGGCTATAATTGATCATCTGCTATATGAATGATCTGTGCGTGGTAACTTATTGAGCCTATGCCATTGCAAAAGAACATTTTTATGGCAACGTTTGCTAAAACCAAACTTTAACCATCATTATTATTAACATTCCGCTACTGCTGTCTTTTTTCTTTTTTTTAATGTTTACTTATTGACATTTATTAGGTGCTTTTATGCTGCTTATGTGTGTATGTCATAGGTTCGTTTTCTGCCCTGGAATTTATTATTTTTTAATCAACGACAGATACTTTAAAATTAAAATATGCATGACAGACTGTTTCATTTATCCGAAACTGTGTAAATCCGTAATCGTGAGAGAGGGAGGGGGGGGGGGTTGGGGGAAGAGAGAGCTCTGTCATTCAATCAATTAATCACAATAAAGCACAATAACAAAATGTTTCACTAATAGTGTGAATTTAATTTATATCAGGTGTCCCCCTACCCCCAACCCTCTCACCTCCCACATCACTGGCTTAATAACATCAGTCACTTCATGGAAAATAATTAATTAATCAGACAGAACAATCAGAACCTAGACTACAACATTCCATGCAATATAGATCTAATGCGCAGAAATTCACAGATCAGAACAAGGACTGAGTTTCTACATTACATTTTTTTTCCCGTTTACACTCAAACGAAAAGGGATTACAACAGATCAAGGACCATTTTTGTGCCTAGGTAAGGGGTTATCTTGCACAGTATTTGATCACGAGGAGAAAACAGACTTAGTCTAATTTAACTTGTTAACATAAGCAGTTTGATGAAGCCAAACTGCCAATCTGACATCTACTTTTGAAATATAAGCACAAATATAGTCAAACAACCTAGCAATAACGTAAACAGTGAGCGACCTGTTGAACGTAAACTGTCAGCAAGCAAACTGTTTTGGATTTAGCACATAGGTATAACATGAATCATTCAAGCCGCTCTCTGATTGTTTTAACACTAACAACACTGCAGCGGTCTTAGTTTAGGCCTACATAAACACAAACAAATGAAGTTTTTCAATTGCAATTTACCTTTCTTTGTGTCTTGGAAATTTGAAAAAGGACACATAAACACAAACAAATGAAGTTTTTCAATTGCAATTTACCTTTCTTTGTCTCTTGGAAATTTGAAAAAGGACTTGCCAACACAACTTTTCTTGTATCTGGCATTACGGCAATTGATGGCTGTGCAAAAGTCACCGCCCTGTTTCACTCGGTCGCCTTTTGACTTTCTGCCACGAGCGATTTTCAGCATGTCGACAAGGGAGCATAACTCGTACTTTTCGTCTCGCTGTTCTGTACCAAGTTCCCCCTCTTTCTATCATTAAGCTCTTTGGTAGTACTAGTAGATAAAAAAGGCAGCAAAATTGGAAGATGCGACCATCAGGACAACGCTTGTTTATTTATTTAATCGTTCTTGTATAGTGCTTTTTAATCTCAAGAGCTGCTCAAGGCGCTGGCCGATACAGGATCTAACGTTTGACAAAACTAGTACCAGTAAGTAGCCATTGACCCTTGCCGTTCAAAAATTCCATGAAACGTCTGATGAGATAAGCCTACTAGCTAAAGTAGTATGAGAAGGTTGGAAAGGGGGGGGGGGGAGTGTCGTTACGCAATAACTTTAGTGGTTAGGCCACACTCAATGGTGACTGTCAGTCAAACAGAGAAACAAGACTCCCCCCCAAGGTCCACCCAGCTATAACTTGGTGCCTTTCAGTCCTAGACAGTAAAGCAGCGAGGGAAATGGAGATGGCCACTGGCCACGTACAGTTAGTCAGTCCTAAACAAGGAGGGCTTCCTAAGGCTCATCTCCTCCACTATAAACCACCCAAGGTTGCGGGAAAGATGTACCACCGTAGCTCAAGTGGTAGAGCGTTCGCCTGGCACCCGGATGACTCAGGTTCGAATCCCAGGATGGGCGAAATAAACAGTCGCCATTTTTCACTGTCCATTTTAGCAGTATGATTGCTCTCAGGTGGGAGGGGAGAAGGGGGGGGAGAGGGGTTCAGTGATGATTTAGGCCCCTACCCCTTGTTCCCTAGAATGGTTATCCCGTCTGCCATATCGCCAATGGTGGGTGTAGACGTTAAACCTCGATGTTCCACGGAAAAGCCTCTCGTGGCCTACTCGCGACATCCATTCTTTTGTTACATAATATGTATGGGGTCCCAGGTAGGCTAGTCGCTGCTAGCAGTAGTACCACAGACTATACTATCCGGTATAGTCTGTGGTAGTACTGCATTCACAAACTGCCGACCCCAGCACACAAAAATAATAAGTTTTTAAAACAGCGAAAGACATCATATTAACAACTTTATTATCACCGAGGTGAAATAATATATTGTTAAAAGTAATAACAGTTGGTAAAAAATATGACAGACATCATATCCTCAACTATCCCCCACCCCACCCCCACCCCCTCTGCAGCCCATCACCCCACCCCCTCTCTGCAGCCCATCACCCCACCCCCTCTCTGCAGCCCATCACCCCGCCCCCTTCTCCTTTCTGCATATTGTCTAAATCCGCCATATGAGACAGTAACATAATGAAAAGTTATTGCTGTTGCAGGCTATCATCCTATTCCAGCCGATCTGGCTCCGCAGTACGCATCGGTCATCTGTGGCATCGTATCCATGGGTGGTTTAGGCGCCTTTGTTCAAACTGTGCTGGCTTCATTGGTCTGCGGCCTTTCCAAGGTGCGGTTCCTACCCTACAGTGATAGGAAGATATTCAATGTTTTTAGATATGGCGGACTGCCGAGAGCCGAATCGGGACCACTCAAAACTAAGCAAAACCAGAATAAACTGTAAACATTTAAACATAATGAAAGATAGATATAAAACCAGTCTCACTAAGAAAAGTTAACCAAGAATATAAACAAGACGACATGACATATTTATATGCGATATAACAAACCAACATCACGCAACAATTAAAACATGTGTTTACCATCGCAAACTGCAAAAATCTCATTAAAAGGTATCGAACCTAAACATCCCTCTTCTCCATCAACCAGATCAGCACACTCAGCCATAAAATGGCAGACGGACAAGAATCCGTCACATGCAAAGCACCACGGCGGCTCCTCTCCTTTTAAAAGGAAACTATGGGTTAAATAAGCACGCCCAACACGAAGGCGAGCTAAAACAGTTTCCTCTTTGCGAGTGGACGCACATTTAGGCAAAGAAGCAGATATAATTATCTTGAAGAACCCGAAACAATTCGTGACCAATTCGACCAGACCACTCGGCGCGGCCTGCCACAGCCGCTTACAACAAGAACCAGTCACACAACGCAGATCAGAATATGGAACAAACTGGAAAATCTCTGAAGGGAAATCTAGATGCAGAGCCTCTTTAGCCGCCCTGTCCACTGCAACATCGCCGAGGATGCCCATTCGACTAAGCACCCACACAAAAACTATCCTTTAACCCTCAGAAACAAGTTGTGTGTGGTGGTCATGGATCTCTGCCAGAAAAGGGTGCGACCTCTCGCGGAAAGAGGCCGAAGTGCTGACAGCGAATCAGACATGACTAAAAGTGAGGATCTTCCGGACTGATAAACCCGCTTCAGAGCCCAGCTACACAAACAGAACAGAAATCAGGTACACGCCGTTGCAAAGGCTGGTCGAGGCGCCTCCAAGAGACCAACACAGCAGCAACCGAGCGTCCTCACCTCGACCCATCCTAAAAAAAGCCCCTCATATCCTTTATACAATGAACACTGTCCCAGATAAAGCTGGCCACAAACAGCCTCGGAAGTTTCGGTCCCCCTGAAGGATGCGAGATTGAAGTTGATAATCGGGTTGGTGAGGTTCCAAGCCAGGAGCCAGCCAGCAACCGGTCATCACCAACAGAGCCAACATCCATACATGCAGTGCCAAAGTGAAGGACGCACTCTGACACCAAAAGGAGGAACCCCCGTCGGTCCGCTGGAGAATCTAAGCGCAAATAACGGATCCAGAACACAATCATAAGCGGGATTTCCCAGGTCCGCTCCAAGTTCGAGAAAACAGTTCATTGCGAGCCGAACCCACGGATCTCCAAGGGAGACTCGCCAGCCCGGGGAAGTGCGAAACGCCCCCAGGCAGATCCGAAGACCCTGATGATGGACTGGACCCAAGGCCTCTAATTAGGCTTCCCCAGCGGAACAACACACGATGCCACCACAGTCCAACCCAGAGTGCACCAGAGAACGACAGAGAAGGAGCAGAACCCGCACGTCCGCTCCCCAGTCTGTGTGGCTGACAACCTCCAAAACACCAAGCCCCTCCGCCAGCCTTCCCTCAGGTACCCAAAATGCGGCAGAAAAGTAAATTTGCTGTCAAAAACAACACCCAAACATTTCACCTGTTCACAAACCTTTATGGGCCGGCCATAAACATGGAGAGAAGGGCCCAAAACCTGGCTCTGCTCGCAATGAAAATGAATGCATTTGGTTTTAGAAAGCGAAAACCCGATGCCGCCCTCCTCCGCCCACCCTTGAACCCTATCCATGCAAAGCTGAAGCCGACGCTCCACCCCCGCCAAGGTCCCACCCCCAGCCGAGAATCATCAAACAAGGACCCATCCGTCCCTAACTATTTTGTTAATCCTAATGTCAAACAAAAGAGAAAGAATGCCACCCTGAGCGACTCCCAATCTCATGCTCAAAAGGATACGACAAAGTGGAGCGAAGTCGGATCCTAAACCTTCTTTCGGTCAAAACATTTTCCATAAAAACGGGTAAGCCCCCCCCCCTCTCCCCAGAATCCCAGGAGCTCAAGATCCTCCAGAATCCCGAACCCCCAAGCCGCGTCACACGACCCCTCCAAATCAAACAACACAGAAACAACACGTCCATCGTCAACCAACGTGTCTCCGACGAACGACTCAAAACGAACGAGACGATCCGAAGCGCTCCCCGCCCCTGCGGAAACCATACTGAGAGACATCAAGAGCGCTGATGGACTTCAACTGCCACAGATCATTCCCTCCATAGCCCCGCACAAACCGCTTGCAAGGGCAACGGACCCGCAGCTGCTGGATCAGACCGATCCCTAACGGATTCAGGGACTGGAAAAATAATTGCTTCCCGCCAAGATGGGAGAAAGGAACCAGAAGACCAGACATGACTAAACACAGCCAAGAGAACCTTGAGGGAATCCCCAGCAGATGCGAAACCAACTGACAATGAATACCATCAGGGCCGGAAGCAGAACCACTGGACATCAGGACGGAACCAGTCAACTCTTCCATAAAAAAGGGAAGGCTATATGGTTCCAAACTATCGGACTCAAAAAATGGGTC
Organism: Oncomelania hupensis; assembly: GCA_036898135.1. NCBI lineage: Eukaryota > Metazoa > Mollusca > Gastropoda > Littorinimorpha > Pomatiopsidae > Oncomelania > Oncomelania hupensis. The sequence continues at coordinate 65,940,549 of CM072515.1, forward strand.
TCTCGTTCCTCCCCATCTTTGATGTTTTGGAACTTCTAAGAACAATGAGCAGACGATGAATCGTGATTGATGGCAGTGAAAATCTGTCTAAGCTCCCCCAGACCCCTGATCACAGCTTTGGAGCTCCTTCCCCCAATTCCCCCATTATCCTCCAGACCACCTTGGAAGAGAGGTCCCGGTATGAAGCCCAGAACATAAGGCTTTCCAGGACTGACACCCCCTCCCCCTTCCGCCCCAAAGAGACACCCAGTTCTGGTTTGCTGCTTCCGGCGACTAAGTTCATTTTCAGCAGTAGGACCCCGATAGAAACTTTGCTGGGTCCGCTTCCCTCGGCAATGAAGAGTCCCGCACTCCTCAAAAAACGAAGGGGTCCTAGAGCACCTGCTCCTAATAGATGTTTGGGGTACATTGTCGGAAGCACATTCCACGAGGATATTACAAAACTCCAAAGCTGGATCCTGGGAATCTAGAATGGCATTGGCAACTCGAAAAGCCGCGGAGTGTCCAAACCTGTCCCAATCTGGCCCCTTTCGCCCCCCCCCCCCTTTCCCCTCCCTCATCCTCCTGTCTTCCCCTCCCGAAATTCCATCGCCGCTGGGGGTCCCCAGACCGATCTTCCAGAAATTCTAGAAAAACAGGAAAATGGTCACTCCCACAGAGATCCGAATGAGGCCCCCAATCCAGGTCCAAAAAAAAGAGAAGCGTCACAGGTGGCCAGGTCTAAACCAAAAAATGCTCCCAAACGGCCACAATACGTAGGAAAATCCGAATCCAAAATACAGAGGCTGAAGTCACCGACAACACTCTCCAAAACCCCGGCTTGGGGACTCCGATGGTCACCTCCCCAGCTGGGGGAGCGACCGTTCAGATCCCCAACAATTACAAAGGGAGATGGGAGTTGGTCTATCAAGTTCAACAAGTCAGCCCTGCATATGGTTCTTGAAGGGGACAAATACAAGGAGCAGACTGCTACAGCTCCCTTGAGAGACACCCGAGGCAGCAACCGCCTCCAGTGGCGTGGTCAAAGTAACTGGGCTAAATAAAACGTCTGACCGAACACACAAAGCGCTCCCACGAGAAACACTGGATTGCAAGCAAGAGCATCCAGACAACTGAAGTAATCATCCATCAGGACCCAGAAGAGCCTCCTGCAGACAAACCACACCTGGTCCGTTCCCAGCAAGCAGGAGCAACCGCTCGCAGCCGGCTCCAAGGCCTCCAACCCTCCACTGTGCCAAAAAGGTCATGATAGGAAGAAACAAAAGTACAATGTTTTATTTCTAGCAATTTTCTACTCTTAAGTTTACCATCCTAACCTATCCTGTCCCGTTGAATTATACACTTAGACTACACAAATTAACCGGTGTTTTATTACACCGCCGTATCGAAATGCATATTTCTAAGACGCTCTCTCTCTCTCTCTCTCTCTCTCTCTCTCTCTCTCTCTCTCTCTCTCTCTCTCTCTCTCTCGCTCGCTCTCTCTCTCTCCCCTCCCCCAATTTCAAGTAACAGTGATGGTAACATGAGGGTTGCTGAGGACATAGAAAGATGGAGTACGTTGGCTAAGCGATCATCTTTGGTACACCAACTACTTTCGAGCTATGGGATAGGATAGGATGGTAACAACTGCGGAAAACATTACATTAAATTGAATTTTAACTCTCATATTTCAATTTTTTTTAAAATATTTATTATACTTTGATATACGGATCTATATTTTGGACTCGCGTGCATAGCAATGTGAGTCCATGAACTCTCCCCCTACCCACCCACCCAACTCCCCCCCCCCAAATAAATAAATAAATACAAATAAATAAACAAAGAAATAAAATAAAATCCAGATTTTTGATATCTGTGCAAGATGGATCCCAAAAATGGTTCCGAAATGAAATTAAAAATAAATGTGTCCGTCTGTCCATCTGTCCGCCGTCTGTCTATGCAAAACTTGTAGGTGGATTAATATCTCAGTATCTAGGCTTATTTAACTATCACAACCAAACTGGGTAAAACTCATGAGAACTCATAAATGATCAGTGAACAAAGGGCTTCACTTCAAGGTCAAGGTCAAGGTCACAGGGTCAACAAATGTTAATTAAAAAAATGACAATTCTTGACAAAAATAATGTCGCTTTTTTCTAGGTTCTTAATAGTGAACATATGATTCTTTGCAGCATTATAGATATCAATGAGACACACGTACTACACAAATTTGGTCAACCTCAATCCAAGGTCAAGGTCACTGGAGCTGTCCAAAGTTGGTTAGTATAGGTACATGTACTTTGAAGTGACCTTGGCTTTAAACTATGACAGATATAACGTCCAAACTTGTGTTTAGAGATGACAGACTGATCTTACATATTTGTTTCGTTTTTGCCTTGCTTTTTAAGGTCAATATAACTTTAGGCCTTGGAAAAACATACCCAAAACTGGTCGTCGTACAGTGGAATGGCTGTTTATGTAACCCATAGTATACAACAACATTGGGTTATTTGATCAGACATGCATAAGAGGTCTCGTTTAGGCCAAGGTCGTCGCAAGGTCAAAGCCGCTGAAGGTCAAGGTTATACCATGGTTACCGATTTTGGAATAATGCAACTTTTGTTGTAGTTTATTTGATTGTACATGAGTGTATTTGGAGGCGGAGGTCGAGATCATCTCAAGGTCAAGAGCATAGACAGATCAAAGTCAGTATTACTTTGTATTTTAATGCCACCGTTTCAATGGGTTTTTTTCCAGGGCACTCACTTTCATGTTAAATATTGCGAGTTCCATAAGAAGCATGTGAGTATATGCATATGCAGTGAGCTTTGTCCATCTAGTTTTGTTACACGTATTAAGATCTAGGTTTTGTTTATTGCAGTCCATCTCAGATTGGCAGAAGCTGTTCCTCTTCTCGGGCTTGCTAGACATTCTCGCTGTCCTCCTATTTGACGCCATGGCGCAGGCAGAGCTTCAGCCTTGGGCGGTGGGCCACGTCGACGCAGCAGCCTTATCGTCATCATCATCATTATCATCATCATCGTCGTCACCTGCAGCAGCAGAATCGAGAATACCGACCACATCATTCTTAACAGAGCCGCCGTCGCAGGCCACAGAAACAACGAGACTGTTAGGTCCATTGTTTGATCATGATTAGAAATAGGACTTGAAACCACTACTTTACCATGTAATGCTGGTCACAAGACTGCGAATAAGAAACTGAACGTCTGAAACACAGTTCATGATGATCTTGACAATGATAGTTGTAATTATAATAATGACGGGGACTGTGATAATGAGAGTGATGATGAATGAAACCAATTTCATGACTATAAATAGCATTGAGAGTTGTAATGATGATGATGACTGATGATAATAATGATGTTTCAAACAAAATTCATAATGTTGATGGTAACGACAGTTGTAATATTTCACCCAAAGACCTATTATCCTTTTACATCACCCTTCTTCAATTAAAATTACATTGTACATACACTGACGACGACGACGACGACGATGATGATGATAATAATAATGATGATGATGATGATGATGATATTATGAAATACATATCAACCATGTATTGTAACCGTTGTTAAAATCATAGATACATGAGAAAATAATGGTGTTTAAATAAAGGGGAAAATGTGTGCTATTATATAAACCTGAGTTGTATTGCGGTTCGTTTAACAATGTGTTAAAGTGTACGTCGTCTGTGTGGATTTTGAGTCCTTGATTTAATAATTAACACGCGTATGCCCCGTTGGGGTGCCGGGGGTTTCAGTATAAATAGTATCCCCACTTTCTGGAAATTTAGTGCTTTCAATTCCCACTGTCGCTGTCTTTCTCATTTTTTCTTTCTCATTCCTGCTGTGTTCTATCAATCTGCTATACTATTTTCTTCTTCGCTAGACCAGTCACCTACCTTTTTTCTTGAAAACTCTTCCTGGACAAGACTCCTTATTTGTGTGTGAGGTCTGTTGGATCAGCTTGGGAATATTGGACGCTTTCTGCCAAATGGTCACTAGGGCTTCCTATGATGTTATTATTTAGCAATGTAGGCATTTTATATGTATGTGTTTTGTTGATAATTTATAACGATGTTTGTATTCTATTTTGTTTTAGTAAACGGGGGTTCGATAACTTAGAGTATAGCCTCAGCATCCCCTGCGTGGGATGTCTTTATGATAAAGTGACTGGCTGGTGGAGAGCATTCAGTTTTACCACTATGGTTGTTTCAGCAGATCTTTTATGCGGATCGGGGGTTGTCCGGTCCTGATTTGGCTCGGAAGAGTCCGCTGGACCTAAAGCAATAATCATGTAATGTAATGTAATTAACACGCGTCATGAAATTCTCATTTCAAAAGCATTGATAGGCTACAAAAATGTATGTTTTTGCTGAGGTTATTAAGGGAACCTATAATTCTATATTAAATAAATACAATCTTATTGTAAAAAGGGTTTGTGCGTTTTCTTCGTGTCTTAATACATTTAGCAGGAATCTCCTTTCCGTGGTCCTGACTCGGCTCTTGCATGGCAGTCCGCTGGACCCTATAAACACTGAATATCTATATATATCTAATCTCCCTTCCACCATTCTCTCCTCATCTTCCCCACTGTGACGGTGGGTCTATTGTTACTGGGCTCTGTACAATGGAAGGCTATTACCCACTCGTCTTTGTCTGCCGGGATCGGCTAGTATAATCACCCTGTGACTAATCTGAATACAATTATATGTTTAGCCCGGTCTGTGTGCGGATAGGGTTATAGAGATAGAGAGAAAATTGTAAAAGATTCACTGGCACACTAGCTCTCACACGGCTATAAAACATAGCCAGCCACTTGTTAACAGTAAATATCACACATTTATTTCCTCTACTCTATACATAATTCTCTAAGCACTCTATTAACTTAAATGTCCAAGTTCACTTCGAATATTTCGTTCCTTGATGGGTCCATGCTGCTACTGTTCTTGATATTTGCTACTGTCTCATCATTGGGCTATTTGTTCTGGTTGGCCTAATGTTCTTGTTTCTGGAGAGTGGACTACAGCACTGTCCTTCTAGGGCAGTGTTTGTGCACTTCTTTAGTGTCACTTAACTGAATATTTGAGGTGTGGTGCTGGTGTCTCCTCCTTGGTTGTTGACTATTGGGCTATCGGAGCTCAGTGCTCGATGTTCCCCTGCAGTCCGAATGTCAGGGTTGACTCTTAGTGGTCTATCCCTGCCTCGGACCAACTAGCCTGCCTGTCTGCAAAACATAAGACGAGTTTCTGCAACGCCATGTTTAAAACGGTTGTGTGCAGAGCATCTCAGTGATGGCACAAACAGCCCTCAGTTCAGATCGCTCCACTTATACAATACAAGGGACGATAATTCTCCTAAGCCCGTGGTCCACGGGAATCTTCAACATAATTCCTATACATATACATACATCGTGGCTAAACTAAACAAATGGAGAAATAATTAACTATATACACATTCTCCGATACAGCCACTGGTCTGCAATAATACACATAGGAGAAAAAACAGTGGGTCCATAGAGGCTACCTCGTGGTGCCGAAACCGGTCGCGTGTCCGCCACGTGGTCACGCTATGTTTTACAAACATTCACAATGATAAAACATGGCAAGACTTCACAAACATAATCCAACAATAATATCAATAAATCGCGATGAAACAAAAGATTTATCATTTACCTTTTTGACAATGTCAGGCTGTGGCTATACTGCGATGAATGAATTTCATCCGTCACCTGCTTAGTCTTCAGCTAGAGAGATCTTTTAGAGCGTTGCTCATTCTCGTGTGAGAGTTAGGCACAGAATGACTACCTAGCCTTGCGGTCAGCTAAAGCCCGCGAAAATCTCGTCCAATACCTGTGGCGCACTCTAGCGGGGATGGCTATACGTCAGCAGGATGAGGTCACTCATCCTAGTGAGAGTTAGCTTACATATGATTAGCACAGGCCTGACTTGTGTTGTCTGCTAGGCAGCGACTTTAATTTACAAGGCTACAACAAGCTGAACTATTTAAGGCGTGAAGCCGTAGTGCGGGGTCTAAAAAGCCTCTCGTGACACCCACCCCTCCCCATATGCACTCTTCCCCTATAACAAATAACTAAAAACAAACATGCATAACACAATGAAATAAAACACATTACATTTCTTTCTACACTACGCATCTTATATAATAGAATTTAAGTCGGGTAACGTGCCTGTGTAACCTGATGCAATCTCTCCACACCATTGTACAAAACTTAACAGGTATTACTCTACATGAAAATAGGACAAACTTCATGAGCTTCATGCTATCGTTCCGTCGTAGATTAGGCTTAAATTACCATTATACGTACTACACATGAGCATATGAGGGATTTCATTATCAACATAGGGAGGGATACATCCACAAAAAGTTGAATTACATAATAAATAGTGGTGTGCTTTTTTAAGTTCATTTAAATTGGGACAGAAATGCCCGTCTATAAAGACTAAGTAGGTGACGGGATATTATGAGGGAATAAATTAGGATCACAAAATACTACGTCAGGACAAATTTACATGGGAAACGTGAGGAGAGAAAAATGGTAATGAGTAGACAATGAATTAAAAGAAAACTATTTAGGTTAGACCGTGTCCTCACACCAGTGAACCGGCAAAAATTGTATTAAAAATGGCTATTGAGAGTTAATAGGGAAAACATAAAGAGGGGGGGGGGGAAGGGTAGAAATGAGATGAATGGAAAAGCCCGAGAGACTGAATGAAAATATGGGTGACCGAATAAATATTTAAGGAAGGGTTAAAAGGAGGCTAATATAAAACACTACCTCAGGCATGTATATTAACGTCCCCAGACACATAAGCATATAGGGGACAACCTACCCCACTACTTCATTTTTTTTATTAGTAAAATTTACGTCCCCGGACACTTTAAGCGTATAGGGGACGGGACATGCGTGGTAGGGTCGGTTTTATACCCCAGGAAGTGTACATGTGTATGTGCTTACATTGTAGCCAGCGAATCAGAACCCCACTCGGGAAGGTCAGAGTTGCAGGTTGTGAAATTGACCTTGCAGGGTCAGGGGGCTGTTTTGTTGTTGTTGTTTTTTATGCGTGGATACTCATCCTTTTTGTGACTTTAATACGAGTGCACAAAGCGAAGGTCCATTCGTGTCATCCTGTTCGCTGGTCGATGTTAAGGGTGCAAGTTTTATTTGAGCAATCTATACGTGGGCTGAAACGCGTTCACAAAGCACCCGCAACAACAGGTACGAGTTAGCAGGCGATATGTTGAGCCTTTCACCCACAAAAAAAAATCATCCAGGTTAAACTTTACACCAAATCGAATACGTAGGCCTACATGCAACCTATATTGATAGAGCCTACAATCAATCACTGTGGAAAGAAGCGGTTGATGGCGGTTTTTGTTGTTGATATATTGGTGGATTTGTAATTTGTGTCGCTCTGTGCCGCTCTGTGCCACGGTGTGTTCTTGTCAAAGGTAAGCTACATTTTTTCCCCCTGAATTAGGCGAATAATTCCTTATGCTGCATTTACCAGCTGGAACTGAAAGACCTGCTGAACTTGTAAGAGATATTTTGTAGTGCAAGGAGGCAGAAGAAGAAGGAGACAGAAAAAGAGGTGGGAAGACAACATTCGAAGATGGACTGTCTTGACACTGAGTGAAACAATGAGAGCTGCTGAGGACAGAGAAAGATGGTGTACGCTGGTTAAGAGATCATCATTACTTTCGAGTCACGGGATAGGATAGGATATAATTATTCGCTATGATGATCAGAACGCTGTAACACCATAGAGGGACTCAGGGTTGAAATCACTGAATATAGCCGACTATTTTCTTGACAAGGTGGTGCAACTCATCTGCAGAATATTAACCGAAAAGACGTTAATATTTATATTATTCGTCATATAAAATACTTTTTTTTAGTATGAAATTAGCACATTGAATATTTAAATGTCGTCCGTTTCTGACATTCAACTACTACCCTGCCAGGTTTCAGTTGTACAGACGGGCGGATACTTCCGGATTCCAAGAACAGCTAAATCAAAAATATGTGTAGATACCTGCAAGGTAAACCGAAACTACGAAGTGCATTTAACCTGCAAGGTAAACCGAAAGTACGAAATTGCATTGATGTTTTAACCGAGTCAGAATTAGAATCTGTATTGTCCCCACAAATAACAAAGAAAAATAGCTTTAATTCACACTCTAGAACAAACTACGTGCATAATTAGGCCCATTAAAATATCAAGAGTAGGCTTATTATTAGTGCTGCCTGTTAGTAGATCTGTTGAAACTATTTCTTGAACTTTTGGGGGCCGTTCTTTCGCACATACGCTATTTGTCCGATAAAAATTGGTCTGTATTCTACGTAGGATAAATCATGTTATGCGTTCTTGGTCAGTGTGTTCGGGTCTTTGTTTCAACTCTGCCATAGCGTTTGAAAGATTATTTCATGGACGTTTTATCATGTGTTTTGTATGTGAGGAAGTCATGATAGCAGTCATCGTGGCATTTGTGTGGTTGTGTGGGCGACTGTCCTGTCACGCAGCGTAGCCCAGGATTACACTGGAATCTCCAATTGGAAACATTCAGTGGAGAGGCGAACGTAAGGATTACACTACCCTCTCCACTTGGGAACAGTTAGTAAAGAGGTGAACGTGAGTCTGGCTTAGTCTCAGCTATGCAGTGTGCTGCCCTGTGCAACATCTGTGGTCACTTGGCTGAACACACTCTATAAAAATTATTCTGTTGTCAGTCACATGGCTGAACACACTCTATATTCTGTTGTCAGTCACATGGCTGAACACACTCTATATTCTGTTGTCAGTCACATGGCTGAACACACTCTATATTCTGTTTTCAGTCACATGGCTGATCCTATCCTATCCTATCCTATCCCATAACCCGAAGGTCGTAGGGGCACCACAGATGATCGTTTAACCAGCATACTCCATCTTTCTCTGTCCTCAGCAGCCCTCATGGCTTCGCTCAGTGTCAAACCAGTCCATTCTCGAATGTTGTCCTCCCACCTCTTTTTCGGTCTCCCCCTTCTTCTACCTCCTTGCACTGTGCCTTGCAGAATGGTCTTTGCAAGGCCTGATGATCTGGTGACGTGGCCATACCATCGGAGTTTCCGTTTCTTCACCACTGTGAGCAGGTCATCGTGTTGTCCAATGGCTTGTGTGATGGTCTGTCGCACTTCGTCGTTGGTGATGTGTTGGGTATAGGAAATGCCCAGAAGTCTTTTGTAGCACCTCATCTCCATGTTTTGTATTCTTCCTTGGAGATCTGCTGTGAGGGTCCATGCTTCGCAAGCATATAGGAAGATGGAGATGACCAGAGAGCGCAGCAGTCTTACTTTTGAATGTAGACTGATGGTTCTGTCTTTCCAAATGGGCTTCAACCTTGTCAGGGCAGCAGTTGTTTGTGCGATCCTGGAGAGGACTTCCTGTCGAGACCCATTGTCTGACACAATGGCTCCTAAATATTTGAAGCTGTGCACTGTGTTGAGGGATTGGCCTTGTACTTTGATGTCCGTGTTGATGCCATTGGTGTTGTTGGTCATCATTTTGGTCTTCTCTGCACTTATTTCCATTCCATAAGCTCTGGAGGTGGTGTCAAGCCTCTGTACAAGCTGTTAAAGTTCTTGTTCCTCTCCAGCCAATCCATCAATATCATCCGCAAAACGAAGATTGGAGATTGCTCTGCCCCCTATGCTGACTGTGCCTTCGTGATCTGCAAGAGCATCTGACATGATGCGCTCTAGGAAGATGTTGAAGAGTGTTGGAGAGAGTAGGCATCCTTGACGCACACCGATTGTTGTTTGAACCAGTTCCCGATGACGCTGTGGGTTCGGGCAAATAGAATAGACCCAACGTCTCCCGGCGTGTCGTAAGAGGCGACTAACAGGGGTGATGTTAGCACGGCATCACTGGGCGAAAGTCTTCTACACAGAAGTCACCGGCCAGGGCGGAGGAACCTCACGTTACTACAGGTTCAACGACCACGTGCTCAGGGCCAAGGCGAGCCACACTGTATTCGTGGATTTCGGCTGTGGCCAACAGCCTGGAGAGGATTGGGCCCTGCCAGGTCTTTTTTGCCCAAGACACAACACAACACATGGCTGAACACACTCTATATTCTGTTTTCAGTCACATGGCTGAACACACTCTATATTCTGTTTTCAGTCACATGGCTGAACACACTCTATATTCTGTTGTCAGTCACATGGCTGAACACACTCTATATTCTGTTGTCAGTCACATGGCTGAACACACTCTATATTCTGTTGTCAGTCACATGGCTGAACACACTCTATATTCTGTTGTCAGTCACATGGCTGAACACACTCTATATTCTGTTGTCAGTCACATGGCTGAACACACTCTATATTCTGTTTTCAGTCACATTCACCGAGTCATCTTCTTCTTCTTCTTTTGACACATACATTTCAAAATCGTTCTTAAATAGCGCTTTTGGAGCTCAAGAGCTGCTCAAGGCGCTGGTCGGTACAGAGCCTTAACTCAAGCCGGCCGAGACGCCCGCTTGCTGCTTTGGAGGCGTTGTCGGAGGCCCCAAATAACTGGCGGGGAGGAGAAGGAGGATGGGATGGGTGATGAAACCTATAGCGCTGGCGTTTGTCTATGACGTGAGCGTCAGGATCTTTACAATCGGTGCGGTGGAATGAGTGCGTGCTCAGACTAGACTTCGGTTTATACTCTTATCGGAAGGAGGAGGGGGGCGATGGCCTGTGCATGCATCCGGGTCATGTTCTTCCCCCTCCTCCTTCCGCCTCTCCCCAGCACTTCCGGCCCTCAAGCAGCTTTGATCCACAGCCTGCAGTGGGACCCACATTGACCACGCCCTCTCCACAGATCTGTGTAACATTCACAGCGAGTGCTGTCCCACTGAAAAATCATCAGCTTACCCCCAAAAAGGAACTCTTTTAAAAGTATAGCTGTTGTTTGTTTTTTCTTAATGAATAGGTTCCGTAGGTTTGTGCCTATTAATAGCCACAGCCGTGGGCTAGCCAGCCAACCTTAATCTGGAACTCAAAATAGCAGCAACCAAAGCCGATAAGAGACAGAACCCGTAAAAACATTTGCTCGTAAGTTTTTTTAAAAATTATTTTATTTATTTATTTATTTTTTATAGGTGGATAAAACAGATTCTACCCTACTACCCCAGATACCAAAGACAGCTTCGTTGTTCCCTCGGAAATCGGGTCAAAGGTCACGCGACTATGGTATCCGATATACCGTTCCTAAGGGGAAATCACTCCCTGTCAGAACTTTTGTCGGAAAATTCCAACTTTAACGTGTGGTTTGAGCAACGAAAGCCCACTTTATCCCTGTTGATTGTGAAAACAATGCAAATGTTGGGGTAAACCCTTTTCCGCCAAAAGTCAAATCCAAGCCTTCGAATTGGGACCTTTTAACATTCGATTCTTCAATGGTTTTGCCCACGCTTAACAACCCTGAGCCAGCCTTCCAATCGGTGCTGGAACAGTCTACACACCCCCCTGTGCCAGCCTTTTGAGTGGTGCATGTAAGCTTACAAGCGTCTAACCTATTCGCCACGTTATCTCCTAGGAAGGTCAGTTTGTTTTACACCACTTCATACTTTCAGCCAAACTTTATTGCACAATCCAGAACGCTGAAGGAAAGTAACAAGCCTGATAAATTTTGGCCTATATATCGTATTCAAGCGAAGGAAACAAATACAAACAAACAAAACAAGATAGCTTTCTACAACGGAAAAATACACACCAAAAAGACTGTTAGGAATATTAGGGGAGAGGGGAATGCGAGAAAGACTGAAAAAAGTGAAGGAAAAAATTAAGGTCTCCAATGCGTTTATACTTTGCAGTCAAGAGGTTTGAATTTGATTGTATATATATACTACTCAAAATAATTGAAGGGCCACTCTCATGTTTCATTTAGTTTAATTATTTTTTGCTGCTATCAATAATATCGCTTATATTGCTTATTTCAAAACTTATCCTGTACAGCGACATTCAAGACAATCTTATTCTGACAAGTAATCACATGTGTGAGTTTTGAACTTTCTGCACTGAGTTGAAAAACAAACCCAATTTTTACCAAAAAAATTACCCTAATTTACTGTTGTCTTGCTAATAAAGCAAAATTTTCAACATTAAAAAGTGATTTGCACGCGAAAGGCTTGCATTTTCTGAGTTCAGTTCAACAATCGGCGCTCTGGGTATAAATGGCATCGCTTTTGCTACTTTTCTAACCATGCCCCCAAGGCGACGATTGACTGATACGGATAGAGGCAGAGCTATTGCATGGCTTCAGGAAGGAGTGGGGGTGAGAGAAGTTGGCAGGCGGCTGGGAGTGTCCCACTCCGTTGTCTAAAGGCTGCGGGAGCGCTTTAACAACACTGGAAGCGTCCAAGAACCAAGAAGGTCCGGACGCCCCCGCGTTACCACTGCAAGACAAGACCATTTCATCACCCTGTCAGCTCTGAGGATGAGGTCCGCTACAGCAAACACCATCAGAAGATAGCTTCACGCATCCAGCAATGTTAACGTCAGCGACCAGGCAATTCGCAACCGTCTAAAAAAAAAAAAAAAAAAAGGTAAAGGTAGTCCCATAGCCTTGTGGCCGTAGGGGAGCGTGATGTTGGAGATCACACTTATCTTGGGCCAGCGTAATGAGGGTGATGCCCAACTCTCTCCCTCGCTGCTTTACCTTCCCCACCCTCAAGAGAGTAGGTACTCAATCACAGTTGAGTCAACTGGGGGCGTTGTTGTTTGTCGCTTCACACCTTAGCGGTCACCCATCCAAGTGCTAACCGCACCGGACGGTGCTTCACTTTCGACACAGTAGCGAGTGCTCCAACCACTGCACTATCCGACACCCCAACCGTCTACACGAGGCAAACCTGCGATCAAGACGACCAGCAATACGGCCTTTGCTCACCCCAGCTCACCGTGCAGCGCGTTTGGCCTGGGCTCGGCGTCATTTGGTGTGGACTAGGCAACATTGGTCAAGGGTGCTCTTTACAGACGAGTCTCGGTTCTCCTTGTCTTTCAACGACCGTCGAATGAATGTTTGGAGGCGTCCACGGGCGCGATTTGCTGATGCGACGGTGCGCGAGCATGACCGCTTTGGTGGTGGATCTGTCATGATGTGGGGTGGCTTCGCATTAAACTTCAGAACACCCCTGCTCCAAATTCATGGCAACTTAAACGGTATTGGCTACATGGATGACGTCCTACAACCTAGGGTTCTCCCAGCTCTGCGGGCCATTGGGGAAGGTGCCATACTACAGGACGATAATGCCAGACCCCACCGAGCGCGTATCGTCAATGACTTCCTGCAGCAACAGCACGTCATAAGGATGGATTGGCCGGCTCGATCACCCGATTTGAACCCCATAGAACATCTGTGGGATGTCTTGGGTCGACAGACACGGGCAAACCTCCCTCCAGGAGCTAACCTTGAAGTTCTGGCCCAAGTTCTCCAGCAAGAGTGGTTGGCCATCCCAGGAAACATCCTCCATAATCTGATACGGTCCATGAGACAACGATGCCAAGATTGCATTGATGCAAACGGTGGCCACACCCGATACTGACTCTATAGATTTTTGGTTTCTAAAGTTTTGATTTTGTAAATGAGGGGTATGTCCAGTTAAATTGAATTTACTCGAATTTTAAGCGACTGCTGTCTAAAATCTTTTTTGTTATTGATTGATGCAGAAATGATTGCAATAAAATATGATGAACTAATAAATTGAATTCGTGTTTCTGATTTAAAGAGAGACCCATATGTCCAAGTGGCCCTTGTATTATTTTGAGTAGTATATATAAGCCAAAGGCGCTTGTATCTGGACACGCGAGCGCCTATGCCTGTGACGCGCCTCCCTTTGGTTATCTATTATAGATAACTAAAAAGCCCCCTGGGCGTATAGCCTTTCGTTGTATAAATCGTTAAAATCGTGTGTCTTGAAATAAAACTCTAAAACTCTAAAGGGAGACGCGTCATTATAGATAACCAAAGGGAGGCGCGTCACAGGCATAGGCGCTCGCGTGTCCAAATACAAGCGCCTGTGATATATGATAAGCCCAGCTCGCTACCTTCCAGTGATATAGACTCTACGGTCAGTATTAAAACTGCGGCATTTTTTCGCCACTGATAGGCCTATTCTCTCATTTTGATTCACTCAGTATTTATTACGAAAAAAAAATAGTATAATTTCATAATAACGACCTGCTCCTCGATGCACCATGAATTACTAATATTATATATTAATTTTATTTAACGTCATTTGACAAAAGTGACGTCAGAACCGCAGTGGGGGTAGGGGTGGGGGAGGGGCAAAACATGTTATATCGATAATTTTCCCCCCCCACGACTTACTCCACCTCCCTTCCATCCTCCCGAAAATATCCAGTCCCACCCCTCACCCTCCCCAAACATCTGCCAACGCGGCTGCCTTTTTTCTAATACCAAACTTCATAGGTATGAAATGGCTCAGAGGCCGAAAGCAGAATTGTGGCCACGGACCAAGAGAGGCGAATCACGTTAATTTATGGCACTATCAGCCGTGGCTGGGTTTTTGTAAATGTGAATGGACGTTAAATTAAATACATAAATTGGGTTTTTGTAAGAGCCGGGATATGGTATGGCATTTTTAGTCTTTGGGAAAGATAAAATATATCAAAATCAGAAGAGAACAGGCCAAGTTCTTTTAAATTAGGTTAATAATGTTTTCATGATCCGAAATAATATACATGTATATCCAATTTTCCAACACTTTTCTCTTGTTCCTTTGATATAACTATCAGCTCTCTATCACACAGTAGGCCTACTTGCACAGACAAGCACATACACAGACAGGCAAACACATAACACTACTACTACTACTATCCTACTACATATAGCGCACACATCTCACACACAAAAAAGAGTGATTCAAGGCGCATATTCACGCATCACTATCCTATCCTATTCCGTAACTCGAAAGTCGTTGGGGCACCACAGATGATCGTTTAACCAGCGTACTTCATCTTTCTATGTCCTCAGCAACCCTCATGGCTTCGCTCAGTGTCAAGCCAGTCCATTCTCGAATACTTTTTCCTCTTACCTCTTTTTCTATCTCTCTCTTCTTCTGCCTCCTTGCACCGTGCCTTGCAGGATGGTCTTTGCAAGGCCTGATGCACTGATGACGTGGCTATGCCATCGGAGTTTCCGTTTGTTCGCCATTGTGAGCATGTCATCATGTTGTCCAATGGCTTGTGTGATGGTCTGTCGGACTTCGTTTTTGGTGATGTGCTGGGTATGTCTTCGGTAGCACCTCAACTCCATGCTTTGTATTCTTCGTTGTAGATCTGCTGTGAGGGTCCATGTTTCGCAAGCGTATAGGAAAATGGAGATGACCAGGGAGCGCATCAGCATTACCCTGGAGTGTAGACTGATGGTCCCGTCTTTCCAAATGGGCTTAAACCTTGTCAGGGTAGCAGTTGTTAGTGCGATCCTGGAGAGGACTTCCTGCCGGGACCCATTGTCTGATACAATGGCGCCTAAATATTTGAAGCCATGCGCGTGTTAAGGGATTGACCTTGAACTTTGATGTCTGTGTTGATGCTATTGGTATTGTAGGTCATCATCAGGGATGTTGCTAGGAAATTTTTTCTTCGGCGATTTGGCCGAAACAGCCGTGAAACTTTCGGCTTTGTACAGAAAGTTTCGGCTCTCTCTTCCAAAGCAGTCTCATAAGTTTTTTTTTTTACTAGATTCACTACGTTAACGTCCACCTCCATAATTATATTAAAGATGTTCTGTGGATGCTTATCTTTGTAATAAAACATGATTTTAAGAGTAGAATAAGAACATTCAAAAGAAATTTTATTTTCTGAAATGTTAGACACACAAAAACAATAAAAAGTTTAGACTGTCCCTTGATAGACCACAATACTGTTAACTGAGTTTAACCTTTGTAATTATCGAATCCTCACCTAAACTGCAAGCGTACAGCACAGGAATATCGCAAAAATGGACAAAACCGAGCCGATTCACCCGTGAAAACTTCGGCTCGGCGAGCCGACATGACGGACAGTTTATCGGCTTTTTTTAATAAAAATTTCGGCTAAAAGCCGAAGATCCGACCCAAACGACATCCCTGCATCATTTTGGTCTTCTCTGCACTTATTTCTGGAGGTGGTGTCAAGCCACTGTACCAGCTGTTCAAGTTCTTGTTCATCTCCAGCCAATTCATCAATGTCATCGGCAAAACGGAGGCTGGAGATTGCTCTACTCCTATACTGACTGTGTAGGAAGATGTTTCAAGAGTGTTGGAGAGAGTAGACCTCCTTGACGCACGCCGATTGTTGATCTGAACCAGTTCCCGATGGCACATTTGTGGAGGACTGCACTGGTAGCCTTGTCATACAGGCTTTTGATGACTTCAATAATGCTAGGCTGATGTTGTACACTCTCATATTTGCCCACAGAGCTACATTTCAGACTCGGTCAAAAGCTTTCTTGAAGTCTACAAACACCTAATCTAGATGTTGTTAGTGCTGTAGGTATTCCTCGCAGATTATTCTGAGGTTGAAAATCTGCTCAGTGATATTTCACCCTGCCATGAAGCCTGTTTGTTATTCAGCTATGATTGTTAGTAATCTCTTTACCCCACCCCCCTCTTCCCTACCTCCCATTCCTTCTCCTTTGTCAAAAATGCCCCTTGGGCGATTAAGCCTTACTTCATTGTGAAATTGAGTGTGTTTAAAAAAAATTTCCAAGTCTAGTCCCTTATCCAGTCAAAGCGATAGGAAACATGGGAGACGCACCCTCTGACATTCGGGGACGTTTGTCTCCCAATGGGATACATCAGTGATCTTTAGAAATATACAGTGTACATGTATGCTTCTCGTCCAAAACGCTGAGAAATATACACAACACCGCTCGTGTCTGGACCTAAGCGGTGAGAAACATTAGCCTACAGCGTACATTTGCCCACCACAATGTAACACTTAAACGTCCACTGCGAGTCCGTCCAGTCCCCAAATAAAAGCTTACTTCTTGATTTATGCTGTCGCTCTTGTATTGCAGAGGGTAACTGCGTGACTTAACAATGGCTACAAGAGGTGGGCGAGAGGGAAGAGGGCCTGAAGATGCGGGTCTACGGCGCTATGACAGCCAGCCTTTAGCGGACCATGGACTCCAACGACCCAGACCAAGCAAGAGGAAAGCAACCAGCAGCGCCACTTCTGTTTCACAACACGAGGTAACCGATCGAGTCAACTAGCGTAAAGGTTACTTAAACCACCATCTTAAATCAGTCTGAAAGTGAAAGTAAATCATCATATACTGAAAGAGCAACGACGAGATAAACCTTAATAAGTAATACAATAGAAGAAATAATCTGCATTTCACTAAAAGTTCAAGTGGTAGGAGTTCGGAGGAGGAATATTTTCAACATGCTTGTTTTATGTTCTGCTTCCTTGCTTTTAGTGTTTCCTAAGGAAAATTGTCGCATTCTAATCTAAACTGTTGACACGTATAAACACGTCCTTGTGCAGCTGAAGTCGATGGGTGTGCAGGTTATTGTCATCGATGAAGAGTCGAGGGACCTCCGCTTCGGTCTGCAGGAGGCAAGCGGGGCCATGAAGACCATGCTGTCTCAGGCGGCATCTGCTGCCACTAATCAGCCCAAGAAGCCAAGGCAGCAAACGGAAGCACGACCACGACAATTGACAGAGGCCTTTACCGGCACAACGGCAATTCAAACACCAATGCGGCCAGAGCAAGTTAGTCGTCCTGTGAGGCAAGAGCTAAAACCTAGTGGCCGCGCGCAACACTCGCCTTCATTCTCATCTCCGACAGGGTTGTTACCACCACAACATGCACAGCTGTTTCAACAAAGGCTTGCAACCACAATCTTAGTGGAGCAGCAGAGGCAAACAATGATAGGAGGCACCCCGTTCGCTGTGCAGCATATTCAACCAACGGCGCCCGCGCCAGCAATGAGAAACACCTTGCCTGTAAACATAATTTCGTCCCCACACAACATGCAGCTATCAGAATCTAAAACTGAATCAACAGTTTCGAAAGGTAACTCCTCTTTGCCAGGCTCGGGGAAGACAGCTCCGCAAATTCGATTGCAGTCCGTCGCCGCAAGCGAAGTACGATCACCGCAGAAACAAACACCGGCAACAGTCGTCCAGAAGCCGACAGGACCAATGTCAGCAGCGACTCTCTCATCGCCGGATAGGAGCAAAATACAGTCTGTAAAAGTTTCCACTCACGGCAGTCAGCCACAGGTCTCAACAGCGACAAGCTGCGGCAATCCACAGAAACCACCCGACACTCCCGCTCAACCTCGAAAAACAGCACATGTTGCATCAACAGTTCCCACACAGCAACAACAAGGGAAAGACTGGATGAAATCCCATTACAACAAATATCAGAAGCAGTTTGTACCAGCTAACGACAGGAAAGTCTCGTTGTCATCTGCGCAAGGTCAGCACCACAAACAGCCCACGGCCAACATAAGCCAGAGGCCAACCACGTCTATCTTGATTCCGATGCAGACGTCCAGTTGCAAGGATCAACCAGCAGCGTCTTCTGGCGGGAAGCCCCTATTATCCTCTGGCCAGAAACAGCAAACACCGCATGGGACTAGTCAGCGGAAGCACGTGACACCGTCAACCACAACATTAGCATCAAGCAGCAGCAGCAGCAGCTACCATAAAGGAAACAACAACCAAGATGAAAGAATCAGGCGGCAGCAGCAGTATCCTATGAAGGTATCGCAGAATATGCAATCCCACCTGTTAAGTTTTAAGTGGACTAAGGGCTTACAATTCAAAATAGTAGTAACGAAAATTTCTGCTGATAATACATAAAAGAAAACACACATGACGTACTATGAACACTGGGACAAAATTACGTCATGTGAGGTCATTTCACGCACTTCCTGTGTTATAAATAAATTTTGTAGGCTACATTCCTAAGGTGAGTGCAGCGGTGGAAATTTTTGTAGTTAGATAATACAACCAGCAATTCCTTGGAACAAAGTTCAATTATACAGTATGCAAACAAGTCGTTTCGTTGACCGATAAAAATTTTTAACATAATTTGCAGCGACCGCCCGCACAGCAGAGGGGCAAGGGGCGGGTCCAACCGTTCGGCATGTTGGCGTGTGCTGCGGTTCGATCGTCTCGGCATCTGGGTGCTGGTCCTTTGGGAGCTGGAGTCAGACTTCGTCATGTCGCCAGAAGGCCCTATTCTAGCCTCCAGCTAGCGTCATTCTATGCACAATGTAAGACTATAGGCCTACTTGGAATCCTAAGACAAAAAAAAAAAAGTGTTTACGGTATGCCCACTGACCCTGATTTTTTGGCCCGATCCTAAATTTTTTGGGGGAGACCGTCTTGGAAAAAAAAAGGAAAAAAGCCAAAAAAAAATCGAACCCAAGGTGAAAAAGGTTCAGAATTAAAAAAAAGTAAGCCTACCGACCGACTTTTTTTTTCCTATTTTACCCTAAACAGACTTTTTTGGGAGAGTGGGGTGGGGTGGGGGGGGGCCTAATCCTATCAAAAGTATTTATTGAATACATCTACCTTTGATTAAAAGTTGTATTGGGGCAAGATATTTAATAAATACTTTTTTTTTTAAGGCAAAGTTCAACTGTAACGAAGTTGAACTAGGCTAGTGTTATGGCATTCCAATGCCATTGACAAACTCAAATAGTAAATATTGCACCTTGTTGTCCTCAGGTCGTAAAGTTCACACGGGGTTCAACAGCAGAGGTGAGAAATGCGTGTTTAACTTTAAGGCACACTCACAAGCCAAACACCCGCTGGAACAGCTTGCCAAGCTGTCTGCATGCTCCACACCAAAAACTCACTCACCGCATGGAACCTCAGCTGACAGCAGCACGTCCACACTATCTAAGACGTCCGCGATTGAAGCCAGAAAAAAATTAGACCACTGTTTTGTCGATGCTATGATGGACATGGTCAAACCTCCACGGACACACACGACTGTGGACCAACAAAGAGCAGAACGTATGCAAAACCCCAGAGAATCGGCGAGGAACAACACAGTCAGTCCTTCCATTCAGCACAAACTTCAACGACGGTTGTCTTCCCAAGCTTTGCCTATTGACAAGTCGGAGGACTGTTTGCCAATTGCAACCGCTGTAGATAATGCCGTAGACCTGCTCCGTAGAGCATTGACATCCATAAAGCAAGGAAAACCTTCCACTGTGTCTCCTAGTGCCACCCAGAAAACAAGCGTAGCATCTCCCACGATCAAGCACAAAGTGGCTTTCAAAACTCCTATGCAGGAAGGAATAGTGAGCGCCAGCTCGATTCAGCGAGAGAAAGCAGCTGCTTCATCAAAAACACTCGGAGGTCTTCCGCGAGGAACGCTGTTCTCGCATAAAAAATTCATGTACAGAAAGGTATCGACCACCCACAACACAGTGTACTATGAATGCAAAAGACCAGGCTGCAAAGGCCACGTGAATCAACGAGCCATGAGAATGACCCTGACCCAATCGCACCAGCATGGCCCTGAGGAAGATACTGACCTTGTAAGTCTGTTTTCAAACTCCATTGCTTTGCAAAGTTATACCACTTGCGCCACTTTTGAGGGCGATACTTCATCATCGAAACTGTGTGTATTGTATGACATATTTTGGGTTTGAATACCTTACTTTGTGTGCCTTGAAATTCATTCCAAAGATGGGAAGCAAGAGAATTTTTATTTATTTTTATTTAATTTATTTTATTTAATCGTTCTTATATAGCGCTTTTCCAGCTCAAGAGCTGCTCAAGGCGCTGGCCGATACAGGATCTAACTCAAGCCGCCCGAGACGCCCACCCGCAGCCTTTGGGCGCATGGTCTGACGCCCGGACAACTGAGCACAATCCTGGGCAGCCAGGGATGGGGGAGAAGGACTTAGGTGCATGCTGGGTGTGTTCTTGTCACCGGCACTCACCCGTCTAGGACATGAGCGTCAGGATCTTTAAAGTCCGTTATGATGGAATGTATGCGACACAGACTAGACCTCGGTTTATACTCTCATCCGAAGGAGTAGGAAAACAGGAGTAAAGTGTCTTTCCCAGGGACACAACACAATGGCCCGGCCAGGGCTCGAACCCGGGACCATCAGATCCGCAAGCCGAAGCACTACCATTAGACCACAGTGCCTCCCTATGTGGGAATGTGGGAGGATGGGGGTTGGGGGTGGGGGGGAAATTTGGATAACAGGGTAAACTTGCTAAAACAGTGGAGATCAACAAATAAAGTTTATTTCCTCGACGTTGAAATTTATTTTTATTTACGATTAAATTTGTGTATTATTATATTTTATTATTTGGGGTGGGGAAGGGTAGGGGTGAACTGCCTAAAATAAAATACATTTAATAGACCTATTTCCTCGTTCATTATGATATTAGTTAGAAAATAAAGCAACTTGTCGGAATGCTCCGCCTGCAAATTTTATCGATTCTGGGTACTGACAAAATGCTAATAGTCCCTTGGAATTATGGCTCACAGTATGTCCATTGTAATTCTTATTTCTGGTTTTACAGGGATCGTCGTTGGTCATTCCCTTGCCTTGGAAAGATGGGCCCAAGCATATGAAGCGTTTTGTCAAGCGTATTAAGCAGCCTGACCAAAAAGCTGCAGCCGACAGTACTTTAATGTTAGATCGATCAAATGATACAGCGGCGTCTGTTACCGCTGCGGCATCTCAAAGCAGTCAGCAGCAGCTTTCTTCAACGTCGCAGAGCATGTTCAAACAGACCTCTCTAAATTTTTCATTTGCTAAAACCGGCCAATTCACAACGAATACCGAAGTCGTTTCTCGTCTTTCAAAAGTCCAGGATCAACCACCCCTTCAAAAGGAATCCCCAATTTCCGCTTTAGGAGATTCCGAAACCCCTTCAGGGCAGTCAGTCTCTGTAGACAAGCACAGTATTGTGCTCAGTTATAAAGTTGAGCAATCTGAGGCGGCTTTAACAACTAACGCTGGTGACTCCCCAATACCTCTTTCTAGTAAGGCAGCAACAAAAATCGGTTCTCAATCTAATGTAAGGCACACACCCCGAGAACAAGGAAATGCCGAAATCCCGAAACAAATCCAAGTGGAACTGGACAAAGACCAGCGAGCTGTCCTGGACCACTGGAATGAGAAGTGTATGTTGATCAATGCAGGTCCTGGTTCAGGCAAGACGTTAGTGCTGTGTCATCTGGTCAGCAAAATCTTCCATGAGCAGCCGACCGCTCGCGTCCTTGTTTTGACCTTTAATCGTTTTGCAGTTGCTGAACTGAGAAGGCGCCTCACAACAAATTACACAAACGTACCCCTTATTGCTGATGGCAGTAGAGACCGCGCATTCTGTAGCACACAGAGTTGTTGCCTTGTTTCCACATTCCATGCATTTGCGTTCAAGAGTTCTGGAAAGACCTCGCATTTCGTTGAGAAAAAATACGATCCTGAGTTTGCCGTCAATGTCCAGATATTAAGAGAACAACTCAAGGATTCTGCTGCCCGATCATGGGACTGGGTCATCGTGGATGAAGCACAAGATGTCAACCAGGTCCGTGGTGATCTCATCACAGTTTTGCAAGAAACCTGCAAACATCTGGTATTGGCTGGTGATCCACGTCAAAGTTTGCACGAAGACTGTAACTGGTTTGTAGGCCTCTGGCGTGATGTCGAGTTTCCAGGGGTTAAGAAACTTCTCAGATTCAATCATCGAAGTTCGCCACACATTCTTGATTTTCTAAACGAATACAGCGAGCACAATTTCTCTTACTGTGGACTTCACATGATGCAGCTCCCATCACAAAATCACACTGACATTTCAGCAGGTCTTCTGACGGACATCATAGAGAAGCATGAGAAACATGCTCATGGTCACATCATCGCACATCGACTCCTCGAGTCCAGCGACCCAGATGAAGCTTACGCCATTGCGCCAGTAACCATTGAAAAGTATGACGTAGGTACTATTACCGACGACATCGAAAACAGCATTTACATCAATGGACGCACGACTAAGAAAATAAAAAGTCTCTCAAGTATCGGTAAGGATCTTGTGATCGAAAAGAGCAACAAGAAGCAAAGGACGTCCCCGTACCAGATTGGCACGGTGTGCAGTTTGAAAGGCACCGAGAGAAGCAAGGTTGTAGTGTATGGCGTTTCAAGGTCTTACTGTCCAAAAGTAAACATGGATTTACTTGCCAGAAGAATATATGTAGCCTTGTCTCGAGCGAGGGAAAACCTGCATGTGATCACTAACATCGTGTTATCAAAAAACAATCCCTTGTTCAAACAAATCAATGATGCCTATTCTGCACTTGAGAATTCGACTCTCGAATGCAAGTTAACAGTGGCAGACCTGGCCAAAGAGAAGTGCACCTTCTGGCCCTGCAAAAACGGCTTCGTTGACTATGCTGGCGCAGACCAACCTAAGCGTGCATTCAGTCCGGAGTCGGGTCACTTTGGTGATGAAGAATTCGTCGGGGAATACATGGAACGAGTGCTAGCCCACTGTCTTGGATTCAAGGATGTTGACCCTGACTTCTCATCAGGTGACGATAAGTTTAAGGCACAGTATGACAGAGACAAAGACACCAACCCTTGTTTTGCTGTCATGCGAGCCGTTAGGTCGAAACAAGATGGTAGGCGGTACACTGTCAGCGACCATCTAAAGTTCGGGTGGGAAAAACACAAGCTATTTATCAAACCGGTCGCGGACTTCATTCGCGGCCACTTGGCGGGGTCCTGCCAGTACCAGAAGGTCGTGGAAATGCCTGTCAAACCTCACCGTAGTTCCAAACAGGTTGGCGTTTTGCGAGGCAGGATTGATTTTGCTGGGGAGTCTAGCATCATCGAGGTCAAGCACGTGGATCGTCTACTAGAGGAGCACTCTCTGCAAACCGCCATCTATTCCGCCCTGCATGCTCACTCTGAAGGGAAGGAGTCCAAAGAAGCATTGCTGATTAACTTAAAAGACAGAAGCATCAAGATGGTGAACGGCCTATCATCCCAGCAGCTCGCGCAGCTGGCACGCGCTAAACTCGCGCTGAAGAACACCGTCTATGGAATGCAGAAAACGTCAGCCAAGAGCACTTGCCACGTGGCAGTCGCTGAGATCAAGAACAATGACGATCAAGTAGTTGAGGTGGGAGCTGTCGCTTTTTCCACGTCCGGCGACATCTTTGGCACGTACCACCGCGTACTGAGTGGAGTCCGCGAAGTCGTCGCCCCAGACGTCCGTAGTCATGCCACAGAGGTTGCGTGGGTAGCTTCAGGATCGAGCCTCGGACGTGCACGATTAAAAACTGATGATCCAGTGCTTCTCTCTGAACAGGAAATTGACAACGGGTTGTTTCGTCTCCATTTCCAAATGTGGGTGGACAGCATACCGTACCAGAAAGACTTTGTCTACTGGAACAACGACGCCTGTGAAGACCTGAAACTGCATAAGCTGAGTAACTCAGTCTTAAATCTTCGTGAGAAAATGACTGACGAGGCTCCCGCGGCTTCTTCACTGTCGCTTGAAGAGTGCGTAATCAAACACTTCGGCATGGACTGGGTGTACGAACCACAGAGAGCCTTTGAGGATGCCGTTGCCGTGGCTGCCTTATTTGTGGACTCCATAAACGTGTTGTCTTCGGAAGGCAGTTCGTCTTCAGACGAAAATGCGCCCAGCCTTGCAGCAGCCACTCAGGGACTTCGGTCACCACCCAGAGCGTCCAGAAATCAAACGGAGGTTGACAAAGGAAAATGTCTCCTGAGTTGAATCTTCAGAAGATCATAATTATCATCAGCACCATGCAAGATGACATCTCCAATAGGTTTCTAGAAGCAAATATACCTTTAAATAAATTCCAAATTGAATGTTACTGAAACAATTAAGTATGCATACAAGACTGATTACACTTTGAATACGACAAAAAAGCTAGCTGCAGATTATTGGTAAAATCTATCAAATTTGGCCCGCATGGGCAAAGAATCTAGAAAAGATTTGTCGTATATAATATGGAGAAAGGAGAATTGTAAGTTCTATGTTGAGGGACTACTTGTGACACGAAAACACAGAGGGGAGGTGTGTAGAACGGACCAAGTACTACTCAGGAGACCTTCGTTGTAATATTGTGTTTCTTGTCTTGCACCAATGCCTGTTATTCATTGCCGTCTTGTAAATAACTGCCGCTGACCGAGTGACAGGCGGTGTGAGTGATTCGTGTGAACATTGAGACTTTTCGGACGTGTGCAACAGAAATTACGTAAGAATGATCGCACACTTTATTCATTCTAAACTCTCTCATCGGGTTTTTAATTTGGCGACCATAATTACACATCAGTCTACACTCCAAGGTAAGGCTGCAGCTCTCCCTTGTTATCTCTATCTTCATATACGCTTGCGAAACATGGACCCTCACAGCAGACCTACAACGAAGAATACAAAGCATGGAGATGAGGTGCTACAGAAGATTTCTGGGCATATCCTATACCCAGCACATCACCAACGACGAAGTCCGACAGATCATCACACAAGCCATTGGACAACACGATGACATGTTCACAGTGGTGAAGAAACGGAAACTCCGATGGTATGGCCACGTCACCAGAGCATCCGGTCCTGCAAAGACCATCCTGCGAGGCCCGGAGGAAGGACTCAGAAGAGAATATCTGTAGTCGATCGTTCGTATCTCAAGAACCACTAAACAGATTTTTACCAAAATTCTTAGGCCCTTTACCAAGCTAAGTGGACAGCCTTCGGTGCTATCGTATTTCACAATTTTTCTGTGTTCCATTATTCTATTATGCGTGCGAATGCACCTTGAATCACTTTTTGGTGTGTGAGGTATAAGTCTAATAATAATAATAATAATAATAATAATAATAATAATTATTATTATTATTATTATTATTATTATTATTATTATTATTATTATTATTATTATTATTATTTGCCTATCTCAAAGGTCATGGCCGCTGAGAACAGCTCTTGCCAAACACGTTTCGCTCTATATCTCAAAAGCGATTTTGATGATTTTTTGCTGTTAATATGTATGTACTTCAACTTATGGTCAATCATTTGGTGGCACGTCCGTTGTTCGGTCATTCGGTTGGTCGATCGATCCATCGGCATTTTTTACTTTTCCATTAATAACAAGTTGTTGTTTTTTTTGACAGTACCCAAATATGACTACCGATATTTGTTATTTTTACTGTCCAAATTCGTTTTACTATGATGTTTATATTCTATTTTGTTTTTGTAAGCGAGTGTTCGATAAATTAGAGTAAGCTTATAGCCTCAGCGTCCCCTGCGTGGGATGTCTTTATTATAAAGTGACCGGCTGGTGGAGTGCCTTCAGTGTTACCACTAGGGTTGTTTCGGCAGATCTTTTATGCGAAATTGTGATCTTGATTTTGTGGTCTTGATTCGGCTCTTTGTAGTCCGCTGGACCCTGTAAGCAATGAATAACTAACTCCTACACTGCCATTTACTTTATCTTATTAATATTTTGTTAAAAGGTCAAGAGTTGTTGAGGTCCATCGTTTTCTAAATACGTCTTGTGCTGTATCTCAAAATTGACTAAATAGATTTTTAAAATTGTAAATATATGTTATGTGAAAACTGTTGAAAATACTGGTTTTCAGTGTGGGAATGTCAACTACGTGTGGGAGTATGTCAAAATGCATTTGAATGGCTTACCATCTTGTTATTTTGTCGTTCAGTCGAGTCGAAACTCCAAAGTATTCCGGGTCTGTATGATAAGCTCTGTACTGTCTCATATGGATAGACCTTTGCAATTATGTGATATAAATTGTCAATACATTGATGTAACTTTTTTAAAAACATGAATTTATGTGTCTCATTTGCATTTTTTTTTGGGGGGTGGGGTGGGTATGGGCGGGGTGGTAGGTAAAGTGGGGGTTAGGATGTGAAGGAGGAGGCCTATGTAGTTCGCTGTTTGTTTTTACCATATTTGCAGGTGTACCATACTACAGTTTACGAGAATCTATAGTAAAGAATACCAAATATGGTATTGATTACAACAGTATTTTGTAGTAGCCTATATTTAATTCCCACAATGCCCCACCCACACACCACCACCATTCCAATACCCCCATACTTTCCCCCACCCTCACCCCTCACTCGCCATCTTTATTGTCGAATCCAAAGAGTGTTGTTGGAATAAGAGCAATTACACATATAGGTCTATTGGACTTCAATTTTTGGCAGGGAATACTGATTGACAAGGAAAGAAATCCACTCCCCTCGCCCATCCCGTTCCTGATCCCGTGGTCCCACTCCCCCCCCCCCTCCCACCCACAACCTCCTCGCACAGAGTGGGAATAAATGTAGTTTTTTTTCGCTCTCAACGATGAGAAACAAATGTGTACACAAGCCTATTTTATTCTATCCTAGCCCGCAACTCGAAAATCGTTGGGGCACCACAGATGATCGTTTAACCAGCGTACTCCATCTTTCTCTGTCCTCGGCAGCCCGCATGGCTTCGCTCAGTGCCAAGCCAGTCCACTCTCGAATGTTGTCTTTCCACCTCTTTTTCTGTCTCCATTTTATTCTGCCTCCTTGCACCGTGCATTGCAAGATGGTCCTTGCAAGGCCTGATGCTCTTGTGATGTGGCCATACCATCGGAGTTTCCGTTTTATTCAACACTGTGACCATGTCATCGTGTTGTCAAATGTACACAAGCCAAAGAAAGGCTAATTTTAACAAAAAATAAATTACTTAATTAAAAAAAATAAAAATAAAATGACCCAATGCAATATATTTAGCTAAGCTCTTGATCAGGCGGACAAAACACAACAGACAACAAAACAATACTTTCCAACAGATGTCCCAAGATAGAAACGAATTCATATATGAAATTAAACATATGATCCATTGTATGTTTTCTAGAGGTATAGTTGTTGATTTCTGTTGGGTTCCAGCACATTGTGGAATTCATTGGAATGAAGTGTGTGACAAGTTAGCCAAAGAGGGAGCGCTAAGATCATTAGATTCTATTTCTGTCAACAATTTGAGTATGTGTTGTCATGAAATGTATTTTTTTTATTAGAAAAAGCAGTATGTCAAGATTCTAGCATTAACAAGGTTACTATACCGAACTGTTCACGACAGTTGTCAAAATTAATATACAAGTTAAGAATGAACTCATGGAATACTAAATATTCGGCAGATATCCAGTGTATGTGTGGCAAAAATATACCAGTTTTCAGTATTCCCTGCCAAAAATTGAAGTCCAATAGATCTATATGTGTAATTGCTCTTATTCCAACAACACTCTTTGGATTCGACAATAAAGATGGCGAGTGAGGGTGAGGGTGGGGGAAAGTATGGGGGTATTGGAGTGGTGGTGGTGTGTGGGTGGGGCATTGTGGGAATTAAACTTCTTTAATAATTGTATTTATTTATGCTTACAAAATCGTTTTTGAACACATTGTATACCGACTTGTTGAGGATTTAATTAAATGTATTGTATATAAACATGTGCAGGTGTGTTTTTTTTGTGTTTTTTTTGTATACTATATACGTTGTACTACGGTATGCAATATGCGAAATTATGTAACTCAATGCAAGCCATATAATAAAGCATACAGTAAGGACATACTTGCGTTTAGCAGTGTTTGGTCTGAGTGAAGTGCAATTTACACAATACTGATTAACATTCACATATTATTAAGAGCAAGTCACGATAGTTGATAAACAAAACGAAACATCAGCATAATATTGACCGAATTTCATCACGAAATCATTACCTTCTTCGTTTAATTCCAAAAGCATTTTTAAAGACAGATTCAAAAGAATGGTATAAAATTATTATACTGAAGAAAAATTGAGTATTTGGCGGGTTTAGGAGGGGCGTGCTTTACACCCGAGCATTTCTTATTAAACTTGCATTTATCAATTTCAAAGCCACACACCATACAATACAAATCAGCTTGATGACGATAACTGATGATACAGCCTACCATAAGTATAGCCTGGTGGTGGTGATGATAATAGTGATCAATGCGATAATCGGTTGTTAAGGCTATCTTCTGCCATTCTTTTATCTTGTTTACAGATTATTTAGACCTACAGTATTTTATTGTGCTGCGCGATGTGCGCTGACGCGTTGCAAGTTTTGTTGCACCGCGACAGACGGTATGACCTACAACTCCTAAGTGAATTTGAATCGAAATAGGTATACTAAATTTGAATAGTAATTTACTATACTAGTAGGTCAAGTGCTGAGTCCTAAATATTATGTTTGAATAGTACATAAATCTATGCAGTAGGCTAAGTGCTAAGGGCCGACTTCCTGTCGGCGAGACGCACGCGCATCGCGTGCTTACGAGAACTGCTGACCGAGACTGCCGGTCAGGAACTGGGGTTGTGTCGACCAGGACAAACCTCTTAGAGCCTCTTGACATTCCGTCCCACACCTAGGCAACTATAATGGCTGGATCGCACGCGTCTTCACATTTTGCGAGGTTCAGCGGTGGACAGCCACTTCAGCGTTGACACGCGCAAGCTGTCCTCGAATAGATAAGCGTTCTATTTAATTTCAATACTTTAATTTCACATCTGTTCACAACAACAATAATAATAATCATAATAATAATAATATTAATAATAATAATAATAATAATAATAATAATAATAATAAGAATAATAATAATAATAATACAGGATGCTATGTACGCGCGTTTCCCCAAGGCTCAAAGCGCGGCGATCTATACCAACATACACGCTCACCTGTCTCATTTACCCTCACACACACCAAAATACACATACATCACTCAAACAGGTGGTGTAAAGGCAGGAAGATCGCTATTAGAAGACGGAAGAAAATCGAATTTTTATTTTTGAAATTTTTATATTGACTGCATCATGTACCATTATTGAAGGGAGGGAGGAAACCGGAGTGCCCGGAGAAAACCCTCGGTGACCTCAATAGTCTCGTACCTAAGTCACATACGTTCGCCCCTTGCGGGAATCGAACCCGCGACCTCCGGTGTGACATCCTCACAGTTCCTAGTATCTTAGCTGGGCTGGGAGCGAATGGGAGCATTCTGATTGGTCGACGCGTTACAAAATTCGACGCATGCGCACAGTGCTATCATCGTTTTCGTAAGGTTTAGGGTTAAAGTTTGGGTTAGAGTTAAGAGTTTAGGGTTAGGGTTAGGGTTTGGGTTAGGGTTAGGGTTATGACGCCTAAGAACTTCGTGAAAAAGCCGGTCCGACATGACCTGGCGCATGCGCAAATGCGCTCGGATAAACTAGGAGACCCGGAACTTGAAGGATGTGACACCGGCATAGGAAACCGGCGACTTATCCACTGCGCCACGAGGCCACCCCAATGTTACTTTAGACAAAAAAAAGAAAAAAAGACTGCAACTAAAGTTAAATACATAAATTTAATTTAAGAAAGAAATACATAAATAATAAATAAATAAATAAAATATATATAACGATATGAACTAAAATAAATAAAAATAACATTAACACAAATAGTAATAATAATAATAATAATAATAATAATAATAATAATAATAATAATAATAATAATAATAATAATAATAACTTTTATTCAAATAAAAAAAATAACAGTAACATATTATTCAAAATTAGTCTGTTTTCGCAATGACATCAGCAATGTCACTTACTTGTGTATTATATAAAATATTTTTAACATTCCCTAAACGTTGCTGTTTTGCATCTTACAGTATTTTCCTGTCGTGTGAAGAAAACTACCAATATTACACAAAGAAGAGAATATTCCTATTAGTACGTCGTGTGAAGAAAATTACCCATAGCGGATGTGTGCGTGTGTGTGTGTGTGTGTGTGTGTGTGTGTGTGTGTGTGTGTGTGTGTGTGTGTGTGTGTGTGTGTGTGTGAGGGAGAGAGAGAGAGAGAGACTATACACATTTAGGCATACAATTCAACTCGGCGTCATTTTATTCACTTCATAGGATTTCAAGGACATCTTTTGCAGGGCTTCTAGAGGTTCTCATTAATTTGCTACCATTACCTTACTCTGACGCTGGAAATACTAAAGAGCTTATTACGGAAAGAGGGGGAACTTCCATTATGTCCTATACAAAAATGCGAGACGCTCTCACGGATTATTTCCCTTTGCTCGGGCTGGCTATATTTCATCATCTGCTATATGAATGATCTGTGCGTGGTAACTTATTGAGCCTATGCCATTGCAAAAGAACATTTTTATGGCAACGTTTGCAAAAACCAAACTTTTAACCATCATTATTATTAACATTCCGCTACTGCTCTTTTTTGTTTTGTTTTTGTTTATGTTTACTTACTGACATTTATTAGGTGCTTTTATGCTGCTTATGTGTGTATGTCATAGGTTCGTTTTCTGCCCTGGAATTTATTAATTTTTAATCAACGACAGATATTTTAAAATTAAAATATGCATGACAGACTGTTTCATTTATCCGAAACTGTGTAAATCCGTAATCGTGAGAGAGAGAGAAAGAGAGAGAGAGAGAGAGAGAGAGAGAGAGAGAGAGAGAGAGAGAGAGAGAGAGAGAGAGAGAGAGAGAGAGAGAGAGAGAGGTTGGGGGAAGAGAGAGCTCTGTCATTCAATCAATTAATCACAATAAAGCACAATAACAAAATGTTTCACTAATAGTGTGAATTTAATTTATATTAGGTGTCCCCATACCCCCAACCCTCTCACCTCCCACATCACTGGCTTAATAACATCAGTCACTTCATGGAAAATAATTAATTAATCAGACAGAACAATCAGAACTTACACTACAACATTCCACGCAATATAGATCTAATGCGCAAAAATTCACAGATCAGAACAAGGACTGAGTTTCTACATTACATTTTTTTTCCCCGTTTACACTCAAACGAAAAGGGATTACAACAGATCAAAGACCATTTTTTTGCCTAGGTAAGGGGTTATCTTGCACAGTATTTGATCACGAGGAGAAAACAGACTTAGTCTAATTTAACTTGTTAACATAAGCAGTTTGACGAAGCCAAACTGCCAATCTGACATCTACTTTTGAAATATAAGCACAAATATAGTCAAACAACCTAGAATAACGTAAACAGTGAGCGACCTGTTGAACGTAAATTGTCAGCAAGCAAACTGTGTTGGATTTAGCACATAGGTATAACATGAATCATTCAAGCCGCTCTCCGATTGTTTTAACACTAACAGCACTGCAGCGGTCTTAGTTTAGGCCTACATAAACACACAAAAATGAAGTTTTTTAATTGCAATTTACCTTTCTTTGTCTCTTGGAAATTTGAAAAACGACTTGCCAACACAACTTTTCTTGTATCTGGCATTATGGCAATTGATGGCTGTGCAAAAGTCACCTCCCTGTTTCACTCGGTCGCCTTTTGACTTTCTGCCACGAGCCATTTTCAGCATGCTGACAAGGGCGCATAACTCGTACATTTCGTCTCGCGGTTCTGTAACAAGTTCCCCCTCTTTCTATCATTAAGCTCTTTGGTAATACTGAAACAATAAATGAAAGAAAATATCAATAAAACCTCGCTGCGTTCGAGTCACAATTATGAAAGTGACGTCATAGCTAGTTGTAGCGGTCACAACCACTGGCTCAGTGGGCACACCAGTGTGTGCTAACCACACCAGAAACAACCACCCTAAATAATCTAACAAATAAAACAGCAGAGGGACAAAAAAAACAAATTTATTCACTCAACAAACTATCCTATCCTATCCTATCCTATCCTATCCTATCCCATAACTCGGAGGTCGTAGGGTCACCACAGATGATCGTTTAACCAGCGTACTCCATCTTTCCCTGTCCTCAGCAACCCTGATGGTTTCGCTCAGTGTCAAACCAGTCCATTCTCGAATGTTGTCCTCCCACCTCTTTTTCGGTCTCCCTCCTCTTCTACCTCCTTGCACTGTGCCTTGCATGGTGGTCTTTGCAAGACCTGATGATCTGGTGACGTGGGCATTCCATCGGAGTTTCCGTTTCTTCACCAATGTGAGCATGTTATCGTGTTGTCCAATGGCTTGTGTGATGATCTGTCGGACTTCGTCGTTGGTGATGTGCCGGGTATAGAAAATGCCCAGAAGTCTTCTGTAGCACCTCATCTCCATACTGTGAATTCTTCGTTGTAGATCTGCTGTGAGGGTCCATGTTTCGCAAGCGTATAGGAAGATGGAGATAACAAGGGAGCGCAGCAGTCTTACCTTGGAATGTAGACTGATGGTCTTGTCTTTCGATAATTATCAGTCTTCGTAGTGCTACACATACATACATACATACATACACACACACATACTCTGGCAAGGATAAATATTAAAATCAGAAACTAGCTTACGTACTTGTGAGCAGGGGGATAGGTAGGGAGGCGGTAACACTGTATAAGGAATTAAAGTTGGCATCGCATCACACACATTCGAAAGGCATTTATAGCCTACAATATTAGTCTTCAGCGTATCTTTAATATATGTTAAAAAGAGTTCACGAGAATTTGCCTACAATAGAGAACTTAAGTTCGACCAGTGACTTTGGTTCGTAATAATCCCTTCCGTTTCCGGTTATGCAATCGGGAAATCCTTCCGAACTTTTCTTCGTGCCTGCGATTCTGAAGCGGCAGCGCGCGCCTTTAGTTGCAGACGAAATTTTGTTCGGTCTTATCCAGGGGAGGTAAATGCCACAATAACTCTCTAATTTGCGGAGGTTGTTGTCGAAAACGCACGAGTCTTTAGATTTGTTTCCTCACGGGCTAAAACAGACACTTTTTCCCAACGAAAGTTTAGTTGAAGTTTAGGATAGAGTATTGGTAATTTTTTCTTCTCCTTTAAACCCCCTCCCCCCTCCCCCTCCCCCCTCCCCACAAATTAGAGAGCTGCTATAGCCCCAACGTTTGTTCATTGCCTACGCTAGCCTACTAACAAGCCCGTTTAGGACTACTAACTTAGTAGTATAGGGCTCACCTAAACCAGGGGCTGTTCGAATACATTCAGAGGAATACACCAGAAAAGTGATTTTACATCTTTACCATTTACAAAGGAGACACTTAAAACCTAGACATAATGCAAAACTTATGTTGGAAATCTCAATCGGAACCACAAACTCCTCCGCCATTTTACATCTGAAAGCAAAAGCGGCCAAAAAACATCACCCTTTTTTCGGAGCAAATTACACCTATTTTCATGAATCAACAACAACAAATGAAAGAATACAGCCAAAGCATTACTCAAGCTTACGTTTACACCAATTGACTCGATATTTGCAAAAAATACCAGAAACTTCCATAAGAATCACGATTCGTCAAAATGATGAAAATTCCGCATTTTCACTCAGCGAAGTTTTCTGCGTAATGCAAATGAGGAGGTCGTGACCTTCGGAGGCAAAAAAGTTATGACCTAGACTGGGGGGTTTCCTACGAAAAAGAACTACGAACCAAGTTTCTGTGCTTCCTAAAGCTCTCTAATAAATTATCTTGAAAAACCAGTTGACACAAATTATAGGTTTCTTTTTTGCCTAATTTTTCTTCTTCTTCTTCTTCTTCTTCTTCTTCTTCTTCTTCTTCTTCTTCTTCTTCTTCTTCTTCTTCTTCTTCTTCTTCTTCTTCTTCTTCAAGGTAATGAAAACAGTTTAATCACAATTCATTTCTGCATACGAATACATGTTAAATAATGACATTATAATATTCAAACATTCTAAAGTCTGCATGAGAATATAGTATTGCTGCATTTGCGTCTTTTTGTTTTGACTGTTTGTGGAAATTCCTACGTCTCCTGTTGCGCAGTTTTGACAATTAGGAATTTAAGTCAACAACGCCCTTGGGATTGTTTTTCCCTGCTATAGTGCAAACGATCTCTTCATGCAGTTCCCACAGTCTTTGAACCTTCCCAACACAGTCACATGCTACAACAGGAAAACAAACCCACTCCCATAACACACATACACACAACACACACACACATATTATATACATGCACATATACACAGGAACGCATATAGGCAGAAATACAAACCCGCATTCGCACATACACACACACACACGCGCGCGCGCACACACACACACACACACACACACACACACACACACACACACACACACCCTTCCACCTCTCCTCCCTCCCATTACAAATGCACACCTCCGACTTGAACTTTGCATCGCCTATAATCTCTTAGTTTATTATGGAAGACACCATCAATCAAAGACATGTGGGGTGATCCTTTAAGTAGGCTTGCTCGTGTCCGTAGGCATGTTATAGAATTGTATAGAAGTATAGCTATGGTTGATCCAACACAAAGCTGTTTAGAACTCAATTATATTATATAGAACTATATATGTCTGTGGTTCGTGCCAGCACAGAACTGCATAATCAACTCTTCTTGTTTTTGTTTCTAGTGTTTCATTCCACACTGTGCAGCTGAAGACTTTCGAGGCGAAGGAAGCCTCCGCCAGACTCAGCTACCAGAGTGGCCCCATTCTTCTCCCCAGCTCAATGTAAATATACTACTACTAATTTAATAACCTGTAGAACAAGCAGGATTCAGGGCAGGGCGAAGTACCACTGAACAGATTTTCAACCTCAGAATAATCTGTGAGAAATACCTACAGAACCAACAACATCTATATCATGTGTTCATAGACTTCAAGAAGGCGTTTGACCGAGTCTGGCATGCAGCTCTATGGGCAACAATGAAAGTGTACAGCATCAGCCCTAAAATTATTGAAGTCATCAAAAGCCTGTATGACAAGGCTACCAGTGCAGTCCTCCATAATAGCGTCATCGGGAACTGGTTCAGAACAACTATCGGTGTGCGTCAAGGATGCCTACTCTCTCCTACACTCTTCAACATCTTCCTAGAGCGCATCATGTCAGATGCCCTTGCAGATCACGAAGGCACGGTCAGCATAGGGGGTAGAGCAATCTCCAATCTTCGTTTTGCGGATGACATTGATGGATTGGCTGGAGAGGAACAAGAACTTGAACAGCTGGTACAGAGGCTTGACACCACCTCCAGAGCTTATGGAATGGAAATAAGTGCAGAGAAGACCAAAATAATGACCAACAACACAAATGGCATCAACACGGACATCAAAATCCAAGGCCGATCCCTCAACACAGTGCATAGCTTCAAATATTTAGGAGCCATTGTGTCAGGCAATGGGTCCCGACAGGAAGTCCTCTCCAGGATCGCACAAACAACTGCTGCCCTGACAAGGTTGAAGCCCATTTGGAAAGACAGGACCATCAGTCTACATTCCAAAGTAAGACTGCTGCGCTCCCTTGTCATCTCCATCTTCCTATATGCTTGCGAAGCATGGACCCTCACAGCAGATCTCCAACGAAGAATACAAAGCATGGAGATGAGGTGCTACAGAAGACTTCTGGGCATTTCCTATACCCAACACATCACCAACGACGAAGTCCGACAGACCATCACACAGGCCATTGGACAACACGATGACCTGCTCACAGTGGTGAAGAAACGGAAATTCCGATGGTATGGCCACGTCACCAGATAATCAGGCCTTGCAAAGACCATTCTGCAAGGCACAGTGCAAGGAGGTAGAAGAAGAGGGAGACCGAAAAAGAGGTGGGAGGACAACATTCGAGAATGGACTGGTTTGACACTGAGCGAAGCCATCAGGGCTGCTGAGGACAGAGAAAGATGGAGTATGCTGGTTAAACGATCATCTGTGGTGCCCCTACGACCTCCGAGTTACGGGACAGGATAGGGATAGGATAGGATAGGAATTTAATAAATCAGAAACAAGATTTTGACACGACAGAATGCAGCATCGTTGAGAGTTCTAATCGCACATCTACGCTCGCGCACGCACGCACGCTCATACACACATGCACATGCACGCGCGATTGTAGCCTCCGCCTCCTCCCCCCTTTATAAACGCACGCACATGCACAAAAACACTTAGGTGGGGCCGGGTAGCTCAGTTGGTAAGAGCGTCTTGCTAGTAACCGAAAGGTCGCTGGTTCGAATCCCGGATTGGTCAACGTGTGATCATATTATTTTCCCCTTTACCAACAACTGGCCCGCTGGTGTCAGTATAAATCGGTCCAGTAGTCACCTATATGCGAAAGTGTCGTGTGACTATAATCTACATACAAACAACAAACAAACAAAAACACACACACACACACACACACACACACAGTCCATCTAAATGCCCCCTTATAATGACCTTATAATGAAATGACCCACTAAGTTGTATTCACATTTTGTCCTAATTTTTAAGTACTTTACAGTTTTCTCACACTAACGCTAAAGCTAACCCTAACCCTAACACAGCCCCAACTCTAACGGATCATTGTTTTGACGTTAAAATAACGAAAACCGTCAAAACAAGGTGGTAGATGTTCATTACTTTGTACAATCCCCTCCCCTCCACCCCACTTCCCCACACGCACAATGGTCGAATTTGAAATATCTAGACCCTTTGTAGTCAATAGATCGCACGTTTGAAAATACAAACTTACTCTTGCGACTGCTGAGGATTTAGGAGTGCAGGTCTGCATCGTTTGAAGAATAGGACCTATCTTTATTCATGCATGTAAGCTTACGTGCAGAGGCTACGTCAGCAGGCCTCTAGTATTCTGATGAGAGCACCGAGTGCGCAAAGGCTGTTGTTGGAAACAGTGCTTTCACGTGGAGCATCAGAGACTGCAAAAACCATACACCGATCAGGCAGCCTCATGTCTTGACAAGGCTGTCTGACACTCAGCCTGTTTCGTAGTACTCTTGTCTCGTCTTGCGTTGAAGGGAAAGATAATCGGCCCTTTACGTCAAAATAAACCGCTCTCGTACTACACGATGAGTGTTTAACAAGCTGCTAGCTGGCAAACTGTTGTTCAGTGGCTGGGTCTTGGTGGTGTCAGCAGCAGGGTGTGCGATCATCGCTCGTAGAACTGCCAGTGTTTTTTATCTTCGCTTCCCTGTCCTAGCTTGGCTTTGACTGACAGCAGGGGATAGGAAGTATCAACACCTTGCTGATTATTCCTACTACAGTTTCTGTGCAGGATAACCTTCGATTGTATTACCTTATTCAAAAATTCATTCAAGCAGTGGCTGTTTTGATTATTGCTATCGGCCTGTAAACCTAACATTTCCAGTTATACTGCAGTTAATTCATTCAGTGGCTGCGGTGATTGACAAAATCACACTCAGAGAGTAGTCGTTTGATTTACATAGTGTGGTGTTGTTTAAACATCGTATTAACATTTATTCCCACCCTTCTAAATTGGTGTCGTTTCTTGTAACTTTTGGTGAAATTGCGTTGTTCCTGGTGAAGATGGAATAGTGTTGTTCTGTCTATTGTCTGGAATTACTATATTGTGTGGATGCAGTCCAACGTATACACATTTGTGACAATGGGTGCTGCAGCTCCTGTTAATATGCATTTGGTTACAAAGGTAAGGACAAACTGAATGTGTTTAAATATAAGACTATGAGGTGGCAGAGTAGGAGTTTAGTTAATATGGAAATGTCTGGAGCAGTTAACCACTGAGCAGTAAATTAGTCTTGAGTATGGATTAGGCATTGGTGGTTACCCACATACCTTTGAAAAAGAAGAAGAAGAAGAAGAAGAAGAAGAAGAAGAAGAAGAAGAAGAAGAAGAAGAAGAAGAAGAAGAAGAAAGCATACAGAAGGAAAGAAGAAGAGGGGAAAGAAGGAGGCATATTGTTTTTTGAGGGCAGCTCTTGCCTACGTGGTCGTCTGCTGAGCCGTCAACGAAACGAATAATTTCTTAAGTTATCAAAAAAAGCAACAACAAAAAATACAATAATCCGCCCGTTCAGTAGAATAAAAACTTATTTGAACTGCAGCAATGTAGCAATAGTAACGTTGTAGACTATTTGTTTCAGGTAAAAGAAAGAATATCTTGGTAAAAACCTCCAATCAAAACTGATAACTAACTAAATAAATAAATAAATACGAACTCAGCAGACGCTGCATGGATAGAAAACGATCTGTTGCGCACACACACGCAGCTTCCAAAAGCACACGAGGTCAATGCTAAACACTATGGCAAGCCATTCAATCTTATTTCTAGACATTCACATATATACATAACCTATTTTTTTAAAAGTATTTTCAAAAGTGTTCATTTTATTGGCAGAGTTGTGATTCGGATTTATCCCAACGAAACAAAAGGGAGGTAAAGGTAAAGGTAGTCCCATAGCCTTGTGGCCGTAGGGGAGCGTGATGTTGGAGATCACACTTATCTTGGGCCAGCGTAATGAGGGTGATGCCCATCTCTCTCCCTCGCTGCTTTACCTTCCCCACCCTTAAGAGAGTAGGTACTCAGTCACAGTTGATTCAACTGGGGGCGTTGTTATTTGTCGCTTCACGTTTTTGCGGTCACCCATCCAAATGACGGTGCTTAACTTGCGACACAGTAGCGAGTGCTCCAACCACTGCGCTATCCGATACCCTACAAGAGGGAAAGGTTGAGCAATAGCCTAATTAATAGTCCACCGTCTGAACTGTCTGCAAGCAAACTAAATACATGTATATCCAAATCGGATCACTGATCAGCCAAAGTTTAGATTCAGCGCAAAACATGTTTAGAAAAGGGTGAAACACAATGGCCTTTGAGAAAGTACTAACACCAAACCAAGTCGGCTATAAGGCGGGACTAACTTGCCTTGTCCACAAGCCACAAACCAATGGCGCATGACAGGTGTGGGTTCGATCCAGCATCTGGGCGTTATGTTTCTCCGAATATTATTTACTTTCGACTCGGGCAAAGTCTCGGGGGTTTTCTCCGGGTACTCCGGTTTGTTCCCCCAGCAAAATTTTAAAACTAACAAAATAATGTTAGATAGGTTGGGTTTGGGCGCGCCGCAGGTTGCGACTACGCCTTCCCCAGGGGAGGCGGCCCAGAGTTTCCAGATAGAAAGGGATAATAAACTGCAACCAAAATGATCCAACGTGCTTAGCAGTTGTTAAAGTATGCACAAAGTAAAAATCCTGAACTTAGGTTCAGTTATTCTTGAAATAAGGCCAAACATGTGTTTTGAACACTCGAAAAAAAAAAACTGAAATTGGGAGCGCACGGACCGATTGACTGTCCGACAACCGACCTACTACTGAAGGATGACCCATGATTTGAAGTAGCCATATATATACCAAAATTTAACAAAATAGCGTCAGCGTGTTTTTTAAATAGTGTGCAAAACGGGTTTAGCAACAAACTTATACTCCAGTGCCCTTGACCTTTGCTGTAGAGCAAATATATATAATGGCACGGGAGGTAGGTAATTTTCTATGAAGTTTCGTCAGAAGCCGTTTAGAGATTCTTGAGATATTGCTTCCGACCGACGGACATACGAAACCGACAAACTGACCAACATACAAACCGGCATTAATTTCATTGTGCTCGTCCTGGTTCCCGACTATTCCAATGTATTTTCAGACTTACAACAAAACCAAAACAACAAAACAAATAAACAAAGATCACTTTGGTAATAGCAAACATGTGGAAAGCAGCATCAGACAAGCAGCCATACTATTTTTTTTTCCAAGATGCCAAATATACGGAGTATACTCCAACTACTATAATACAAGAAACGATGTGGCTCTTTTTTTTTTTAATAGAATGTTTTGCCCGTATCCCTATCCTAAATCACAAGAGAAAAGAAAATGGAAACTATGATGGCCTACTAGCGCCTAAACCTGATAATTACAAATATCACGAGATAATTACAAATATCATGGGATAATTACAATTTTTAAGGGATAATTACAATTATCATTGAAAAATTACAAATATTATCACGTGATCCTGGTTAATTGTCAGTTTTTTGGCTCTAGCAATCCGCCTGGAAATGCGTCAAAACCGAAAATTGTAATTATCATATAATAATTACAATTTCCACATGATAATTATATTTTTTACGTGATCATGCTTAATTCTGGGTAAGGCGGCTTACTAGCACATGTATCAATGATAATGGTTACGTGATCATGCTACATTCTGGGTAAGGCGGCTTACTAGCACGTGTATCAGTGATAATGGTAATTAACACGTGTTCTGTGTAATTCACATTTATGACGACCCACTAGCGCCAAAACCTGATAACTACAAATATCATTGGATGATTACAAATATCAATAACATATTTACAATTAATACGTTAACATTGTAATATTGAAGTGAAAATTACAATTTTAGATTTTGGCACATTTCAAAAGCCATTGGACAACACGATGACCTGCTCACAGTGGTGAAGAAACGGAAACTCCGATGGTATGGCCACGTCACCAGATCATCAGGCCTTGCAAAGACCATTCTGCAAGGCACAGTGCAAGGAGGTAGAAGAAGAGGGAGTCCGAAAAAGAGGTGGGAGGACAACATTCGAGAATGGACTGGTTTGACACTGAGCGAAGCCATCGGGGCTGCTGAGGACAGAGAAAGATGGAGTATGCTGGTTAAACGATAATCTGTGGTGCCCCTACGACCTACGTGCTACGGGACAGGATAGGATAGGCACATTTCCAGACGGATTACTAGAGCCAAAACTGAAAATTAAACATGTACACGCGAAGATGTTTGTAATTTTTTTAATGATAATTGTAGGCTTAATTATCCCTTGATAATTGTAATTATCCTAGGATATTTGTAATTATCTCATGATATTTGTAATTATCAGGTTTTGGCGCTACGAAGGCGTGGCAATTACTGATAATTATTAATTAACACTGCGGATTACAGATATTTCTGTAAATTACACAGAACACGTGTTAATTTCAATTGTGAAACTGGTAACTCTCGGTTTTGGCGCTAGTAGGCCGTCATAGGAAACAAGCGAGATTGTTCGTTCACACAACAAAACGTAACTCATAGTCATTACAGACGCCTGAATGCTGGGAATTCCGGACGGGCGGGAAAAGGTTTTCTCCCGGTCACACCTCGCAGTTTGTATTTTCTTCAAAACCACCTGCAAAACACCGGTGTAAAGTCACCCAGTGCTTCTCATATCTATAAATGTAATAAGGTTTAGCGCAGAGCAACACAGATAAAACCCATGACGATTTTCTGCAGCGGCACCTGTCTTATCCTATCCTATCATATCCCGTAATTCGGAGGTCGTTGGGGCAACACAGATGATCGTTTAACCTGCGTACTCCATCTTTCTCTGTTCTCAGCAACCCTCGTGGCTTCGCTCAGTTTCAAGCCAGTCCATTCTCGAATGTTGTCATCCCACCTCTGTTTCTGTCTCCCTCTTCTTCTGCCTCCTTGCATCGTACCTTGGAAATGGCTTTTGCAAGGCCTGATGCTCTGGTGACGTGGCCATTCCGTCAGAGTTTCCGTTTCTTTACCACTGCGAGCATGTCATCGTGTTGTCCAATGGCTTGTGTGATGGTCTGTCGGACTTCGTCGTTGGTGATTTGCTGTGTATAGGATGTGACGGTGGGTCTATTGTTACTGGGCTCTGCACAATGGAAAGCTATTACACACTCGTCTTTGTCTGCGGGGATCAGCTAGTTTAATCACCCTATGACTAATCTTAATACATTTATTTGTTTGGCCCAGTCTGTGGTAGGATAGGGTTATAGAGATAGGGAGAAACGTATAAAAGATTCACTGACACACTAGCTCTCACAGGGCTATGAAGCATAGGTAGTCCAGCCACTTGTTAACAGTAAATATCACACATTTATTTCCTCTACTCTATACATAATTCTCTAAACACTAAACTACCTTAAATGTCCAAAAAGTAATACAGTTAGGATTAACTTAACAGTCCAAATTCAATTCTAGTAGTTCGCTCTTTGATGGGTCTATGCTGCTACTGTCCTCGATATTTGCTACTGTCTCATTATTGGGCTATTTGTTCTGGTTGGTCTAATGTTCGTTCTCAGGAGAGTGGACTACCGCACAGTCCTTCTAAATCAGTGTTAGTGCATTTCTTCGTGAGCATTTAGCTGATTCGTTGAGGGGTGATGATGGTGTCTCCTCCTTGGTTGTTGACTATTGGGCTATCGGAGCTCAGTGTTCGATGTTCCTCTGCAGTCCGAATGTCAGGGTTGACTCTCAGTGGTCTATCTCCTGCATCGGACCAACAAGCCTGCTCGTCTTTCCGACAATGTCA
Organism: Oncomelania hupensis; assembly: GCA_036898135.1. Taxonomy (NCBI): domain Eukaryota; kingdom Metazoa; phylum Mollusca; class Gastropoda; order Littorinimorpha; family Pomatiopsidae; genus Oncomelania; species Oncomelania hupensis. The sequence goes on from CM072515.1 coordinate 65,983,671, forward strand.
GGCAATGGCTATACTGCGTATAATTGATTTCACCTGTCACCTGCTTAGCCTTCTTAAGAGAGATCTTTCTACGTGTCCGTCTCGGGTGAGGTTTTAACAAAGACTGACTTCCTTAACCCTGTGGTCACTAAAGCCCGCAAAATCATGAGATACCTTTTGCGCTTTCTCGCGGGGGTAAGGGATATAGGTCAGCCGGATGAGGTCACTGTCTACCTGAGCGAGAGTTAGCCTACCTATGCTTAGACCAAAACTTCTGTCGTCTGCTAGGCACCGACTTTAAGTTTCAAAGGTTACAGCAGGATGAACTATTTGAAGCGTGAAGCCTTAGTGCTGGGTCCAACTAGCCTCTCGTGACATAGGAAATGCCCAAAAGTCTTCTGTAGCACCTCATCTCCGTGTAGCAGCAGAGGAACTGAACATCGCTTTTATGAACCTGGTCATGAGAAAAGGGAGCTCTCTAACACCTTTCTTTCTTAAAGAACTGAAAGGTTTGGGAGGCTAGGGGGCGATAGGAGAGAAAAACACTTTAGTCTTTGCCATCTTGAAGCTGGTCGTGAGTAAAGGGAGTGTCGCAAAACTGGGTGTTGCTGGGTGATCACTACTGATGAAGGACTTCCTTGACTTTCATGACTTACCCCAGAACATGGTTTTATTTCAATAAAAAAAACCTAAGGTACACCATTTCTTTCCAACACTTCACAAACACATAACACGTTTTTCCAAGTTCGATTATTTTATTATATTCCGTTGTTTTTTTCTCGAAATCGGAACGATAATTTGGCGATACTTTCCGTCGTGGTTACCGAAAATAATGTTTGTTTGGTTTTTTACTTATCTCTTAATAACGTCCTCGTTGTAGTTGTTGACAAATGAAGAATCCCGGTTTAGGTGAATCGGTGGAAAAGTTCATAAGAGCTGGAACTTGACGTCGATGTCGCCGTTAGATCTAATGGCTGTCCGTGACCCACCAGTGACTTCTGTAGCCCTCGTTGACGTACAGATTCATCGTAAAATCAGTCACCCCGATCATGAACGAGACGTCAGAGAAGAATCCAGTGCCAGTCTCGAAGATGACATCGTCACAGATATCCAAGACGAATAATACCACAAGAATAAAACACCTGCCGAACAAAACTAGTCTTAGATATTTGCATGAAAATTATTTCCATACAAACTTAAACTCCTTCAGGTCCGGCTCTGCTTGGAAAAACATGTTACGATTAATCAACACATCAGTCCCCTGAAAACCAACTGCATTCAGATGAACCAAATATCTTTCCCTGGAAAACAAATGCATTTCAATGAACAAACTATCTCACTTCTCTGGAAAACAAAAGCATTCAATGAACAAACTATTTTTCTCCTCTGGAAAATACATATATTCAATGAACAAAGTTTCACACTTATCAATCTTCTTGGGAAATTATCTTGAATGAAGAAAAATCTAAATATTTACCCTACGGTGCCAGAATTCAGCTAAAGCTGATCAAACGTCGAGGAACAACTCATCTTCTTGGCCCAACCACATCAGCCTCCAGCTAAACTGTCGTTGGCACCCCACAGAATAAGTTGCCTCGGAGCTTGGGTAGAATCCTCCCTGTCCAGTCTAGATCTCTCTCCCAACTGATTCTTCAGTTTTCCTAACCGATTTCGCCTCAATTTCATTTTACCAAGACTACCATACTTTTATCATTAAAACAGCCAATGGAAACTTCACAACGCAAAAAGTAACCTATCACCTCAAATATTATATTTTATAAAATTAATAGTTCACAACCTCTTTGTTTCCCTAAAATTTTATTATTGGCATTAATCACAATCTTTCACACAAAAGAATTATCGATAAAAATCGTCCATTTTATTCTTTTCCAGGAATACAAAAAAATGGCGATCGACACGTAACAAAATTGACGTCATATTTCTAAATCTTACCACAGGCACTCTATATAACAATTAGCACTTGGAAAATAAAATACTCGCGAGCGTTTCGTTTCGCGACAGGGAGCTCCTTAACAACTTTCTTATGGCTGAAAGGTTTGGGAAGGGGCGGTAGGAGGGGTGAGACACTTTAGTCAATATCTAGCGTAAAACATGGTGAACGTTGTCGCTATCATCATTGTGGTTATTATACAAACCGTGCTATGTGACCAGGCACTGCCAAAAGGGCTTATTGTTTCGCTGACAGGGTGCCTGTCTGGAAGTGCCTAACAAACTGCACCCGACATGACTGTCTGAAGACTGGCAATGTTTATTGGGAGGTATTGGATGTGGAAATGACGTGTAGCTAGCCCGCTTCATTCACCCAAAGCAAAGTCTACAGAGAGCTAGACAGAATGAACCAGCCACAGGCGCTTGTATCTGGTTACACGCGCGCCTATGCCTGCCTGTGACGCGTCTCCCTTCGCGTCTCCCTAAGGGTGACGCGTCACAGGAATAGGCGCTCGCGTGTCCAGATTCAAGCGCCTGTGGAACGAACTGCCAGTATCCCTTCTAATCTTCCCTTCCCCCTTTCCTGTCTGCCTGCCTGCCTGCCTGCATGCCTGCCTCTCTCTCTCTCTCTCTCTCTCTCTCTCTCTCTCTCTCTCTCTCTCTCTCTCTCTCCCCCTCTCTTTCTCCCTCAGCAGATTAAAATCCAATCAAAAGGAGGTTTTATGCACAATAAGACCATTTCTGGCATTGCACTTTCCTATCTTTCTTATATTCCTTCCCCCCCCCCTACCCTCATCCCCCACCCCTTTAGAAAAATGCCCGATCGTCCACAAAATTAAATTATTCCTGTTCCAAGCATTGATCTCTTGTAGCTCTTATTCCGGTTCCACTTTGTGGAATAACTTTCCTGAAGTTCTCCACACTCCAGCATCTAAATTTACATCATTTAGAACTCATCTCTTAAAATACATTAAAAAAAATTAAATAAACATTACTTGGTTTTTTTAATTAATATTTATTTTAAAAAAAAAAATTTTAGTCCCACCGCCGTAGCTCAAGTGGTAGAGCGTTCGCCTGGCACACCGATGACCCAGGTTCGAATCCCGATATAAAATGTAGCCATTTTCACTGTCTATTTTAGCAGTATGATTGCTCTGGTGCTTCAGGGTTGATTCAGGTCCCTACCCCTCTTTCCCTGGTATGGTTGTCCCCGTCTGCCATATCGCCAATGGTGGGGGTAGACGTTAAACCTCAATGTTCATTCATTCAATTTATTTGAATTTTGTAATTGATTTTATCTCATGAAAACTTTGTTTATATGTTATTATTCCGTGACGTTATTGTTTTAACATTTGTACCCCCGTTGGGGTGCCGGGGGTTTCAGTATAAATAGTATCCCCACTTTCTGGAAATTTAGTGCTTTAAATTCCCACTGTCGCTGTCTTTCTCATTTGCTCTTTCTCATTCCTGATCTGTTCTATCAATCTGCTATACTATCGTCTTCTTCGCTGGACCAGTCTCCTACCTTTTTTCTTGAAAACTCTTCCGAGACAAGACTCCTTGTTTGTGTATGAGGTCTGTTGGATCAGCTTGGGAATATTGGACGCTTTCTGCCAGGTGGTCACTATGGCTTCCTATGATGTTATTATTTAGCAATGTAGGCATTTTATATGTATGTGTTTTGTTGATAATTTATAATGATGTTTGTATTCTATTTTGTTTTTGTAAACGGGGGTTCGATAAGTTGGGGTGAAGCCTCAGCCGTCCCCTGCGTGGGATGTCTTTATTGTAAAGTGACTGGCTGGTGGAGAGCTTTCGGTTTTACCACTAGGGTTGTTTCAACGGATCTTTTATGCGGATCAGGGGTTGTCCGGTCCTGATTTGGTTCGGAAGAGTCCGCTGGACCTAAAGCAATAGTAATGTAATGTAATGTTTAACATTAGTTTGTTGTAGTTAATAGTTATAGCAACAATCCCCAAGGGCAAGATGTAACAAAAGCGAACCGAGCGCTTACTCTTGTACCCTTGCAAAATAAATTTGTTCTCTCTCTCTCTCTCTCTCTCTCTCTCTCTCTCTCTCTCTCTCTCTCTCTCTCTCTCTCTCTCTCTCTCTCTCTCTCTCTCTCTCTCTTTCTCTCTTAATATGGCATAATCGAAATGGATTTTTTTTTAAATCCTTTAATATTTAACACAACATGCATGCTCACACGTAACATTCTCTGCTTGCAGTTTTTCCTATTGGCAACCGTCCTCTGTTGTGCACATGGTAAGTAATCTTTACTTCTTTTTTTTTTTTAAATCATACTGTACAATTATAAGCAGATGACTCCATAATCACGTAAATACAACACATATACACGCCCCCCTTTCCCCTCGCCTTATCATCTGCTGATTATCAGGCCTACTGTATGTTATCTGAAATGTTTATTTTAACCCTAATTAGGCCTATTAGCTCAATTTCACTTAGTTGTTTTCACAAAGGCTCATTGGCTGACCCGGTCACATTAAACTTCGGTGCAAATAAATCGTTGCTGCACTACAGTTTGAGACGGCTGGATATATCTGATATTCGTTCTCAAAGCCTAGAGCAACACACACACACACACACACACACACACACACACACACACACACACACACACAAGACTATGAGTAGGCTTATAGTATACACACAGTCTTTGTTTCAACAAACCGCCAATGGGTAGTTGTTTGTTGCTGTTGTCAATAATTGTGTCATTCGTTATAAATGACAACCGAATCTGTAGTCAATTTTCTCTTTTTAACCTTACCTTGAATAATTACGCTTTTCCTAACGAAGGTCGAAGCAGCTCCGGTAGCAGCCACTACAGCTCCGAGATTTCATACGACCAAGGGGGTCAGCAAGGCGGTTCGCAAGCCACCGGGTCGCGTTCTTCCCAGCACTTCTCATCGTCGTCTGTGATCACTTCTGGGGAAGACGAGCAAGCAGGTAGAGGGCAGCAAGCTCATTCCACTAGCGGTTCTGCAGCTGGAGCTGCAAGAGCGTCCTATTCATACTCCTCCTCATCCTCTTCTTCCACCTCCAACACCGCGGCGTCTGCTTCCGGAACTGACGCAAGGGACGCTACTCGCGATAGCAGCACCGGGAGCAGACAAGCCACGGCGGGTCACGAGTTGGACAGGGTGTCTGCCTTGGCTTCGGACCGAGAGGAGCAGTCGTACTTCAGGGAGCTGTTTTCCAGTACGTTTTTGAAAGACGCACAGGATGACCAGGTCTAATTATTGGGGATGGGTTGAGCCGTTTACATGACAACAAAACGTCATATTCAGTAGTGTTTCATTCCAGTCTTCACTCTTTGCGTTAAAACTTTGACTTTTAGTGTGCTCTTACTGGAGCAACAACACAGCATTTTTTCAACCCCCCCCCCAAAAAAAAAAAAAAATTGTGGGGGAGGGGGAGGGGCCTAAATTTAATACAAGATAACATGTAAATAGCAAAAAAAAGGTCATTTTTTTAAACATAAGTTGAAATTTTTTTTAATGTCCATTAAAGAAAAAACGCCGAATCAGCATTTTCAGCTTTTTTTTGCATTTTAGGTGACCGGCCGATGGCCTGCTTATATATTGGACAGAATGTTAATTTAACGCTTTAATAAGTTAGTCCTTGATGTGATCTTTGTAAACAAATTTAAAAAAACAAAACTCAAGCTTAATGTATCATGCATGACAAATTATTTGTATTTTGAAGTGTGTAAGCATAAAATAGGCCTATCACTCAGGGATAACTCTATTTGTCATCACGGGCGACAACTCTTGGCATAGGTTGATGCTACGTGCAGGAACTAAAAACCACTTTTTAAAGTATTGTACGGTCGAATTTCACTTTTGTTTGGCTTTGACATGGATATAGTGCATTTTATTATCTGTACACAAAGTTTTAGCGAGGGGTCGCCTTATTAACAATTATCACGATAAAACCCACCTTTTCACTTGCCTCTTCAGCTAACAGGATGCGGACGTCTCCTTTTGCATGAACCCCGAAACTACAGGCTTTCGTTAATAGTGCTTGGTTAAAATTATTTATTTCTGATAAGTTTTCGCTTAGAAATAGCCCGTATTGTCATACTGCTTGTTCTGTGGGGGCACACTCAGGGATAACTCTATTCGCCATCACGGACGACAACTCTTGGCCTGTGTTGTTGCTACTTACTGTGTTTTGTCGCTTCTTTATTTTATTTATTGTAATCTTTGCCCTCTTTCCCACCCTATCCCTCTTTCCCTCCCTCCCTTCACCACACACTCCCTTCAATATTCCTATCCTATCCTATCCTGTCCCGTAACCCGGAGGTCGTAGGGGCACCACAGATGATCGTTTAACCAGCATACTCCATCTTTCTCTGTCCTTCAATATTATTAAGCTTATTTGTCAGGTTGCAAAGTGTTTCATGTAAACTCTGCCTCTGTCTTTCTCTTTGCCTGTCTCCTCTCACTTCTCCCCACCCCCACCCCCACCCACACCCCCTCTACTCCTTCCTCTCCATCCCTCCCACCAATCTGGCTATTTTTTGTCAGTCTGGCAAGTGTTATGCGTTTGGTTTGCGATTCTGCTTGTGTTGTTTAGTCTCTGTTGTTTTCCCTTTCGTCTTCCTGTAACCTATATGACTTAGCAATGTTGGAACATCTGGTTTTATAATTTCTTTTACCTCTAGGTAGTGTTACATTTTCCCCTGAGTCTGTAAACAAGTATATCACTAGCTGTATACGACAAAAACACGTTGTTGTTGTTGTTTTTTTTAATCAAACATACGCGCGCACGAGAGAAAGAGAGAGAGGGAGGGAGAGTGACTGAGATGGGGAGGGAGGTGTGATTGGAGGGAGGGAGAGAAATAAAGAGAGTTTATTCCAGTTTAAGTTTCAAGTTTATTCAAGGCTCTAGCCTCCGAAGGGCTTTCAGCCAATTCAAGCAAACATAACTTCAGAGATATAGCACAATTATGGGGGGGGGGGGGGTGGAGAGAGAGATTATTATTATTATTATTATTATTATTATTGTTAATGTTATACAATGGAGAACATTATTGTTAATATGCCAATTGTTGTTGTTGTTGTTTGTAGATTATAGTCACACGACACTTTCGCATATAGGTGACTACTGGACCGATTTATACTGACACCAGCGGGCCAGTTGTTGGTAAAGGGGAAAATAATATGATCACACGTTGACCAATCCGGGATTCGAACCAGCGACCTTTCGGTTACTAGCAAGACGCTCTTACCAACTGAGCTACCCGGCCCCATGTATGCCAATTCCCATCATCCAATCTTTTATGTTACTCACTTCCTCCCTCCTCTCTGTCTCTCTCTGTCTCTCTCTCTCTCTCTCTCTCTCTCTGTCTCTCTGTCTCTCTCTCTCTCTCTCTCTCTCTCTCTCTCTCTCTCTCTCTCTCTCTCTCTCTCTCTCTCTCTCTCTTATCCTTCCTTTTAATATTCCCTGATGACCCAGGTTCCAATCTCGAGGTGGGCAAGATGAAAGAGGCCATTTTCACTGTCGATCTTAGCAGTGTGATTGCTCTGGTGGTTCAGTGCTGAATGTTGATTTAGGTCCCTATGACCTCTTCCCTGCCATATGGGCAATAGTGGGTGTAAAGGTCAAAGTTCAAGGTTCTTTCCATCCTTTATTTATTTATTTATTTATTTATTTATTTATTTATTTATTTATTTAATTTAACGTCTGTTGGCATCTGTTATATTAGACAATTTCCATCCTATCACTACCGCCACTAACAACAAACACTGTTTATGGTGGTGGTTTTGTGGTTGTTGTTGTTGTTTACCTCAGGATGCACGGACTGTGTGCTCAACGGCACAAGCTATCGCGGCCACTCTCGGTTCGAGTACACAGTGGGTTGTGACCACTTCCGCTGCGTCTGCAACTGCAATGGAACCTACGCCTGCCCACCAAGGTAACGACGACGGCGCGGCGGCGGCGACGACGACGACGACGACGATGATGATGATGATGATGATGATGATGATGATGATGATGATGATGATGATGATGATGATGATGATGTCTTCGGACTCTTATTTTTTTAAAACTCTTTTACTAGGGATCTCCCTGCCTTTACACCACAATGTTTGAGGGGTGAATGTGGTTTTGTTGTGTAGCCTATGTAAGCGTGTGGTGTAACAGTTGAGCCTGTATGGTGGTTACTGATCACCCCTGGTCCTGATTTGGTTCGGAAGAGTCCGCTGGACCTAAAGCAATAACCATGTAATCACGGAATTAGATCACTATTACGTGCATGTAATGTAATGTAATGTACTGATCACCCTTGAATCTGATTTCCGATAACAATCCAATATTATTTGTTTCAATTGGTAAGTTTATTATCATTGGATTTGCAGGCACACGGTGAACGTGTGCGAGAATGGGGTCCCTGTTACTGATGATGCTACATCACTGGACAGCCGGAGGAGGGCCAGAACTGACCCACGTCGTCGTAGCTGCGGTTCCTGCCAGGCTTTCGGACAAGAGTAAGGAAATAGTGTTCTGTTGAATTTAATCCTATGTATTTAACTTCTAATTGTGTGAGTTTTATCCTGTTTCATTGAGCTGAACATCTTAAATAAAATCATTCCCCAACTTAACATATCGTTTGTATAACTTTTTTGTATGTGTGGAGGAAGCCCATCCTCGCAAATTCCTAATACTCTTTCGTTTTTGTCCTCTTCACTTTTCTTCATAATTACATCGACCAACACTGCCTTCTTCTCTACCTCCCTATCTTCCTTTTCCTCCTCCTCCTTCTTCTTCTTCTTTGTCGTCGTCGTCATCGTCGTGGTCATCGTCGTCCTTCTCCTCCTCTTGTTTTTGCTTCTTCTTGTTTCTCCTTCTCGGTGATAAACTGACAGTGTATTTACTTTTCTTTCCTAACCCAAACCTAATAGCTATGCAGTCACGCCCGTGGACGTGGAGATATTTGAGCTCGTATGAAGTCATACATTCCCTGAGTTAAGTTGGATGTGTGTATGTACAGATTCCAAGGTAACGCGTACTTCGAGGCGATGGACGGCTGCACCAAGTACCGCGGCTGCGTCTGCTACTGCAACGGCACCTGGAACTGCCCAGCGGAGCGTGCCATGGACATGTGCCGCACCACGCCACCCCCCACTCGCAGCACGTGCGGGCCCTGCAATGCGCAAGGGAAGGTAGTGGAGGGTAACTCCTACTTTGAGCTGGAGCAGCCGTGCAAGATTTACCGTTACTGCCGCTGCCACTGTGGCGGCTCCTGGCAGTGCCCGGACCAATACGTGGAGGACACGTGCAGATCCCCAGTAGTCGAATCAGAGGTCAGCGTGCGTACATTCCCTAACCCCCACCTCCCTCCCCCCTCCAAACTCTCCACCAACCTATTTAGTATAGTACACTCAGAGACCAAACAATAGCTAGTTGGTAATCCAACTAAGAACCTCAGTACAGATTTCCACCGAGCTAGAATCGATCAGTTATACCGTTTGATTACAAAGTAATGCAACCCCATGCAATGAGCCAGTTTTGAGAAAATCGACATTTGTGTCATGATGACTTTATTTGTGTTTTGGTTAAGCTTACTTCCTTAAAACACATGTCTTTCAGAATTCAGGTTGAAGGTAGGTCTCACCGCGTTCTCTATGAGGATATTAAGAAAACAATTCATACTTTGTCATTACACGGCAGTTACTGTTGTTTGTTTTTTTTAAATTATAATACAAATTTGTCCAGTGTAAATAACTAACTTACGTAATAAATAAAGATGAACTGACGTCTAGCCTACCTGTCTTTCCGCAGCAGGACACGCAATACCCGGGGTGCCAGACGTGTGACGCTAACGGGCGGCAGGTACAAGGAAACTCCTACTTCGAGATGCGCGAGGGGTGCACCGAGTTCAGGAACTGCGTGTGTCGTTGCAACGGGTCTTGGTACTGCCCGCCCCAGTACGCCCGGAACGTGTGCAGCGATGCGGAGGGCGAGGCGGGCAGTTCGGGCAGCAGCAGCAGCACCAACAATAACAACAACACCGACACGGCGGATGTCGGGACCGCTGGGCAGGTGGCGGAGTGTAGGTCCTGCCTCGTGCACGGCAGGTGAGTGGTGCTGTACAGTTCACCTCACAATAGTATAGTTTAAGTTATTGCCATGCACAGTGATATGGCCAGGGCAAGAACCATACCACCCGATATAATACTCTACCACACCCTAATAATAATAATAATAATAATAATAATAATAATAATAATAATAATAATAATGGTAATGATAATGATAATGATAATAATAATAATAATAATAATAATAATAATAATAATAATAATAATAATAATAATAATAGTATTTATATAGCGCTTTCCCCTAATGATCTCAGCCCAAAGCGCAGTTCTCACGCATTTATACTTAACGTTAACATCGAAACACATAGGAGAAGAAGTGAAACAAAAAACGATACACTAATAAATGATGCAAAGACCTAATGCAAACATGAAAAAGAATACTTACAAGTAAACTATAAAAGAAGAGGGAGGGAGGGAGAGGAGGAGAGCAGCTAAGGAGTGAAGGTGATGGGGGCGTGCGGTGTGGCGGCGGTGGTCTGAATCAGAAAGGAAGCATTGGTAATGGGAGGCGAGATCAGACATGTTTAAGGAAGAGATGAGTTTCCAAGTTGGACTTGAAAATAAAATATATTCGGAGTGCTGCGAAGAGAGGGAGGAAGAGAGTTCCAAGTTGAAGAACCAAGAACTGAGAAGGATCGACAGCCTGCAGAGGAGAGTTTGTAGCGGGGTATTTGTAGCATTAGGGTGTCAGATTAAAAGAAATAAAATTATAGATTAATTAATTGATGAGGATGGCGATGATGATGTTAAAGATGATGTTGATAATGATGACGGTGATGACGATGTTGATGATGGTGATGATTAGGATAATAATGACGGTGATGATGATGAAGCTGCTGCTGATGATGATGACGACAACGATGATGGTGATGACGACGACGACTATGATGACCGCGGCGACGACGATGATGATCTAAGAATGCATCTAGGCAGTGTAACAAACTATTCAATAACCATCTATAATGCATTCTAACCGATATTGTATTTTACTGCAGGTATTATCGCGGCAACACGTACTTCAGCACGCGGGACGGGTGCTTGCAGTACGAGCGGTGCGTTTGTCGCTGCGACGGCTCTTGGGACTGTCCGGCCCGCTATAGTCAGAACGTCTGCACAGACGGCAACGCCCCGTCCACTGAGAACGACCCCATCTGCTCTTTCTGCGACGCCAGGGGCATGATCATCGCCTCCAACACTTTTTTCAACATCACTGACGTTAGTTAAAACGGAGTTGGTGATTTATTTGGGGGTGGGTTGAGAGGAGGTGGGGAGGTGGGGTGGGGTGTGGGGTAGCGGTTGATGTAGTTGTACGATTAGTGTTTATGGTATTGCTGTGTTGTGATGAATCTTGGGCCCAGGAGCAAACACAGGCACCCACATGATATATAATCTGAACTTGGCCCACAGATGGTCACGCACACAAGAATTGATTTAGTTCATTTTACGTCTTTGCTCAGTTTGCAATGACAAACAAGAAGTTGTTGCGGCAAGTACGTGCATGGTGGTTGTAGAAGTGGTGGTTGTGACGTTTGATGATAGGGTTGGTGGTGTTGGTATTGAGGGGGTTGTAAGTAGTAGACAAGTTGTGGTAAAGAGGAGAGTGTTCCTTCTTCTTTCCGTGGGGACTGCTGCCAGCATCCGCCGTTGGGGTTAGTTAGTTATATAGATTAACGTCCCCGGACACATAAGCGTATAGGGGACTATAAAGGTTTAACCCCGTTGGGGTGCCGGGGGTTTCAGTATAAATAGTATCCCCACTTTCTGGAAATTTAGTGCTTTAAGTTCCCACTGTCGCTGTCTTTCTCATTTGTTCTTTCTCATTCCTGCTCTGTTCTATCAATCTGCTATACTATCTTCTTCTTCGCTAGACCAGTCATCTACTTGGGAATATTGGACGCTTTCTGCCAGGTGGTCACTAGGGCTTCCTATGATGTTATTATTTAGCAATGTAGGCATTTTATATGTATGTTTTTTTTTTTGATAATTTATAATGATGTTTGTATTCTATTTTGTTTTTGTAAACGGGAGTTCGATAAATTGGAGTATAGCCTCAGCGTCCCCTGCGTGGGATATCTTTATTGTAAAGTGACTGGCTGGTGGAGAGCATTCAGTTTTACCACTAGGGTTGTTTCAGCAGATCTTTTATGCGGATCGAGGGTTGTCCGGTCCTTATTTGGCTCGGAAGAGTCCGCTGGACCTAAAGCAATAATCATGTAATGTAATGTAATGCTGCCAGCAACGTCTTGAAGGCAAAGGATTGTTTCTCTGTGTTAATGGCGATGATGCTGATGTTGATGACGCTGATTATGATGATGATGATGATGATGATGATGATGATGATGATGATGATGATGATGATGATGATGATGATGATGATGATGATGATGATGATGATGATGATGATGATAGTAGTAGTAGTAGTAGTAGTAGTAGTAGTAGTAGTAGTAGTAGTAGTAGTAGTAGTAGTAATAATAATAATAATAATAATAATAATAATAATAATAATAATAATAATAATAATAATAATAATAATAATAATAATAATACACTCAAAGTACACTATAGAATTAACGTGCAGTATGCTCTTTCTAATGCTAAAATACACTTTTATGTTTTTATGTGTATAAATTCTTAAATAATAGTCTTTTACACCCTTTTTATGATTGTAGTTTACTTTTGCTTACTATGTGTTATATACTTTTTGACTCCCATTGCTATAAAAAAAAACTATAATGCATGCCTAAAGATAAGTGTATGTGGTGTTTCTCTTTTGCATGATTGTTAGCATGCCGTCCTTAATGTTGCATATTACATGTATGTTTTTATCATATTTTTAATTGTGCTGAGTGAAAGATTTCCTTGAC
>CM072515.1:66001592-66196592 GCA_036898135.1 Oncomelania hupensis
GGTCCAGCGGATTGCCAATAGCCGAATCAGGACCACACAAAATTAAGTGAAATCAGACTAGAAGAAGAAGAAGAAGAAGAAGATGATGATGACGATGATGATGATGATGATGATGATGATGATGATGATGATGATGATGATGATGATGATGATGATGATGCTGATGGTAATGATGGTAATGATGGTGATGGTGGTGATGATGATGATTTGATGATGATGATGATGATGATGATGATGATGATGATGATGATGATGATGATGATGATGATGATGATGATGATGACCTTGACTTTGCAGGTTCCAGGTGGGTGTCGGGTGTGTAGACTGGAGACCGGGGAGGTTTACCTCGGCGCATCGGACTTCCAGCTATCTCGTGACTGTATTCAATACAGGTAGCATAAACATTCTGACAATCAAACGTTCTTGTTGCTCAGCATGCATCAGCTCAAAGAGTTGCTCAAGGGTGGAATTGCATTTATAACAGTAGAAGTTAAAATATAGTCTTACATCGTTTTTGTCTTCGTCAAAGGAACAATTATGCTTGAGTAGCTTAGAAATGTAAATAATAATAATGGATGCTATATACCCGCATTTCCCAACTCATCAATCAGGCTCAAAGCGCAGCGACCTGTACCAACATACTCGCTCGCATGTTTCACCCACTGTTACACACCTACTCACAATAAACACACATCTATCACTCAGACATGTGGTGTTGTGACGGTGGGTCTACTGTTGCTGGGCTCTGCACAATGGAATGCTATTACCCACTCGTCGCTCGTCAGCGGGGATCAGCTAGTAAATCACCCTATGACTAATCTTGATACATTTATATGTTTAGCCCGGTCTGTGTGCGGATAGTGTTATAGAGATAGAGAGAAAATGGTAAAAGATTCACTGACACACTAGCGAGAGTTGGCTTACGCATGCTTGTCCTGACTTGTGTCGTCTGCTAGTCAGCGACTTAACTGTACACAGGTCAAAGCCGGCTGAATGTGTAGGCCAGTAGCCTTAGTGCTGGGTTGAACTAGTCCTCTTGCGACAGGTGTCAAGGCAGGGGGATCGCTATTAGAAGACGGACAGGAAACAGAATGTTTATTTTTGAAATGTTAGATTAACGGCAACCAATATCATTATTGAAGCGAGGGAGGGGACTGGAGTACCCGGAGAAAACCCTCGTTGACCTGAATAGCGTTGTAACTAAGTCGCATAAGTTCGTCCATTACGCCAACTTCGTCATATGAAACCGGCGACTAGCCCATTGCACCATGGGGCCATGATGTTATTATAAAAGCAAAGGCCATTAATAATGTATACTGGTAGGTTCATCATCCAATAGCCATTCGGCCTTTAGGTGAAAAAAGCAATCGCGGACAGCCCTTTTTTACTGGGGCAGTTTCGATGGTGCTAGTCAAGATAGAATATAACATTAGCTAACAATATCAACTATAAAATGACTATACAAAATGTTGTTTTTGTTGTTGATTTTTTTTTAAAGTCATCATCTTCTAATAGGATTATTCCTTTATCCTTGTACATTGTTGTTAAAATTGTACAATCGAAAAGTATGCGATGAACTGAAATATTTTCTGGGCAAATGCAGTTGACGTTTCTTTTAAATACTTTGTGAATGTAATCGTATTATTTTTTGTAATAGTATTATTGTTAATATTATTATGAAAACCGAGTTGTACACATTATTATAATTTTTATTAAATGTTTGTATTTTGTTCATTTATTTAAGTTTTTAGTTGTCTAAAATCGTTTCGTAGTGAGCGGACGTAAAATTAAAGAATATGACTGAATTGAATTAGCTGGTTTATTTCCAGATTTATACTGCCAGAGTCTTACAATTAAAAGTAGAATGGGAACTTAGGCAGTAGTTGAGTTAACAATTTGCCTTCTGTTGAGAAAGGGGGCGTAGATTATAGAAAGAATGGTCTGATAACATCAAAGAGTGGACTGATCGACTTGGGAATGTCAGGTCTCCTTCGTCACGAAGAAGACATCGGATGTTAACGTCACCGTCTTTGTACAGTGCCCTAAAACACGGTGCAAGGATGCATAAGAAGAGGGAGACAGAAAAAGATGTGAGAGGACAACATTCAAGAATGAACTGGTTTGACACTGAGCGAAGCCATGGGGTTTGCTGAGGACAGAGTACACTGGTTAAACGATCATCTGTGGTGCCCCAAAAGACTTTCGAGTTACGGGATAGGATAGGATAGGATAGGTACAAACCCTTAATGGTACAAGCCCATGATCGTACAACAGAATTAAATTCTATTCAACAAATGTGTATTACCTCTTACAAGGAATTATGACAGGCGTTAAACATTGCTCCAATAAATACAAGACTTGAAAAACATAATATATAATATATTTAAAAATGAATGCACTCGCAACACTCCTCAATCTAACGCAATCGCATTTCCCCTTACACACAAATTTCGTTTTACACCATAAAACTAACATTTTTTAACCTAAAAGTGCATCACATGTAAACATATATATATTACAGTACACAGTTAGGTGTCATAAACAAAAGTATATCGAGTACAAACTTCTGATCGTACAAAGCACTGAGATGATAAGATGAGAAACCCATCTACAACGCTGGCTTGTTTGCCAAGCAAAGGGAAATTGAACTTTCTTTAAAATTTGTTTGGTTGCAGGTATTTTGTGTTGCAGGGCTTCTCTCTCTCTCCCTCTCTCTCTCTCCCTCCCTCCTTCTCTCTCTCTCTCTCTCTCTCTCTCTCTCTCACACACACACACACACTCACTCTCTCTCTCTCATTCTCTCTCTTTCTCTGTCCAACTCCCACTAGCGCATATTATTTAAATGTATAAATCTACAACGTATTTTATGCAATATTATTAGGAACTACGTTTTCAATACAGATGTCGATGCAATTGCGACGGAAGCTGGGAATGTCCCGGAGAGCGCGCTCAGCGGGTTTGCGATTCATCCGGCTCCCTCATCACATCTTCCTCCTCCTCCTCTTCTTCATCCTCTGCCTCTGCAGCGGTTGCACAGCCACAGCCGCGATGCGTCCGTTGCAGGGTGTCGGAGTCGGAGCAGTTTGACCCTGAGCGACCCTTCTCTCTCACACGTGGCTGTCTTGCATATCAGGTAATGTCCGACATCAATTAGTCTATAGACGTTTTCGTATTAAAGTAGTGTGTGTGGGTGTGTGTGTGTGTGTGTGTGTGCGTGTGAGGGTGAGGGGGTGTGTGCGTGTGTATGTGTGTGTTGGAGTTATGTCGTCATAAATAATATAGCCTAGTCTAGTCTATGGGGTGATATAAACGCTCAGTGAAAGTCGAGGGTTTCCTTTCTATACCTATAAACTAGCCTTTTCTGTTGGTCTGACTAGGACGGGACCAAATATTAATGGGTCAAGAGCGTCCCATAAGCTTGCGGTTGTAAGGGAGAAAGGCGTTCGGTAACCTTCCTTATTTTTCAAAACCAACCTAATGAAAGCAAATGCCTGTTTCTTGTCCCTCGCTGTTTAACTTTTCTAATTCTTAAGAGAATCAGGTGTTTGTTCACAGTTGGGACAGGTGGACTGGAGAAACCGTTAAAAACTAAGGCAGTGTTTTATTTTCTCTGCAACACGTAGCGGTCCCAGTCACACACAGTCACAGCCACCCCTATACAGGCCAAATTGTGGATATGTGGATCGTACATCACTGATTGGTTTTTCCACTTTACTCTCCTACTAGTGTGAGTGTCGGTGTGACGGCAGCTGGCAATGTCCCGGTGACAGAGCTCGCAACCTGTGTGACGAGAGACCGGAGGACAGCTCAGAGCGGCGAGCCCAGGCTTGCGATGGTTGTGCCGTGTCTGGTTACACCTACCCTGGCAGGTAAGCCAACGATACATACAGCGTAACTGAGACTAGTAGACGAGGCCTACTCCCACTTTCTTTTGTCTCGGTGGACGGTGAAGAGGCTCCTAACCCACTACGCCGCGCCAGGAGGCTGTGAGCTTTCCCCTTCCCTCTCTCTTTTCACAGTCAAGCTAAAAATAAAAAGGAGAAGATAATTACTTTTACACATGCAGAATCACAAACTCAATTCACACTTTTACACAGAGGGGCCGGGTAGCTCAGTTGGTAAGAGCGTCTTGCTAGTAACCGAAAGGTCGCTGGTTCGAATCCCGGATTGGTCAACGTGTGATCATATTATTTTCCCCTTTACCAACAACTGGCCCGCTGGTGTCAGTATAAATCGGTCCAGTAGTCACCTATATGCGAAAGTGTCGTGTGACTATAATCTACATACAAACAAACTTTTACACATGCAGAATCACAAACTCAATTCACACTTTTCTGCTATCCTATGCACCAACGGGAATCCCCTCAATGAAACATACTTCCGGTTTTTTTCTCCGCGTGTTTTAGTGAGTTATTTCCAAATATTCAAGAATAATAACATGTGTCACTGGCCACCAGTATCGTACCCTCACATATTTTTTTTTTTGCTGCAGTTTATTATCCCTTTCTATCGCCAGTGGCGCGCCTAACCCCTACCTACCTAACATTATTTGTGAATTTTTGAAAAATATTCGGAAAAACATAACGCCCAGATGCTGGCTCGAACCCACACCTGTCAGGCGCCATTGGTTTCTGGCTTGTTGACAATGCAAGTTAGTCCCGCCTTAGCCCACTTGGCCACAACGCTCGCATAACATAGTTAACTACTTCGTGTTTTGTGAAGGTTGCGACGGCGAAGCTATGGAAAACTACAAGAGTCTTCAGGTCCTGTTTCACTTTCTGTCGATGATCGACGCACCTCCGAAGTCGCCACAAATACAGGCCTCTACGATTGTTTTTTGCATTCTTTCACTGAGCATGTACTTCCTCCACCGTTTTTATACTTATCCCACTCGTTTTCTGGCTCTAACAATCGTCGTTTTCGGCAATTTGCCATATTTAAAAGTCACGCATCAAGCTTTGATAAAAGCAAAACAAGCAAGACCGGAACTTGGTTTCATACTAACCTCGTTTTAATTTATAATGGCGATACCCACGAGTTTTTATGAGAGGTGCCGGAAAGTTGTGAATATATGAAATTGAAAAAACCCAAACATGTTGCATACATAAAGATGAATGTTGCACAGTTTAATGCAGATTGGTCTGCTTATCTACCACTGCTTCAATGAATATTAATGTATGTATTGTAATAGAAAAATTTGCATATTTTGGTTAGAAAAGGAAGGGTTCATTACTCCTTACACTGTTCTATACATATAAATGCGATATTTATTGGTGTTTACTAGACTTTGTGTAGTTTTGCCCCCTCCCTAGTGTCGATAGTGTTTATATATATATATATATATATAATTATGTATTTTGTTTTTTAAATGACATTTTCCCCCAATTGTTTTTTCTCATTTCCTTTTTCTCTTTTAGATTATTAGTTAAGGATTTATCACTATCCTCATTCATCTCTCATCTTTGTTAAATTCAATTTATAAAAAGAAATTAAAAAAAATGTGTGACAAAAACAAAGAACATTAGGAAGATACAAATTAAAGTAAAACGCTCACACCAGAAATTTGCTTTAAAAAGTTAATATTTCAATATTAAAAAGAAAAAAAAATCTCTTATGAGGGAAGGTTAAGCCGATGAGATCGCTTGACTAACAACTTCAGGAGAAATCTGCAGTTCCTAACTGTCAGCTGAGGAGAGAGAGAGAGAGAGAGAGAGAGAGAGAGAGAGAGAGAGAGAGAGAGAGAGAGAGAGAGAGAGAGACAGACAGAGACAGAGAGAGACAGAGACAGAGAGAGACAGAGACACAGAGACAGAGAGACAGACAGAGAGAGACAGAGAGAGAGAGAGAGAGAGAGAGAGAGAGAGAGAGAGAGAGAGAGAGAGAGAGAGAGAGAGAGTTAGTTTAGATCTCGTCTAGTCTCAACTACAATGCATTGCAGAATCACATTCATGAAAATGGTCCACGGCAGCTCCCTAGCCCTGCGACAGCTATGTAAGAACAGAACACCTGTATATAGAAATTGTTAGTCTGATGGTGTCATCCTTAATAACTCAAATGTCTTTTATGGCTCGGTCACGTCTTCTTGTTCATGAGGGTTAGCTTGGGCCATCAGTTACGCCATCAATGAGCCTCGGGGTTGTTTGAGTTGACACATTGTCGCTGTTGCAGGTCTGCATTTTTGCTGACCCGCGGCTGCAACCAGTACGCCTGCACGTGTGAGTGTGGGGGTCGCTGGAGTTGTAACCACACCGCCATCAGAGACATCTGCCAAGCCAACGCCACCAGAACCGCCGCTTCTGCTGGAGCAGGTCAGCATCGCTAGTTTAAAATACAACCTTACTTGTTACTCATCAAGGCGTACGCGCTTTGAGCACAATCGTTTGAGGATCAAATCGCTAATCATTGACCTGTAAAACCTTTCACCTGTCAACAAGT
The DNA here is from genome assembly GCA_036898135.1 of Oncomelania hupensis. Classification (NCBI taxonomy): domain Eukaryota; kingdom Metazoa; phylum Mollusca; class Gastropoda; order Littorinimorpha; family Pomatiopsidae; genus Oncomelania; species Oncomelania hupensis. Next base: position 66,008,028 of record CM072515.1, read on the forward strand.
TAGCGCACTAAGGGAATGTTTTTTTTTCCAGACGGCCAAGTTTGATCTCCTTTCATGCAGCCGTTTAGTCGTATCACAACACCATTATGGTGGCAGGATACGCGGCTATGGAATTCCCTTTGTAAAATATTTATTTGCGATATTTTTCGTTTTTTTTAACCACTTTCAGCTAAATAATTTGTATATAGAAGCATATTTTATAAATAATGATTGGTTTACAAACAACGTAAGATTTATCTAATTAATATATTTTCTGCGTAAATAACTTATTATTTACCTAAGCAATAACGTTATTTACGTAAATAAATCATGACATAGGTAAATAAGGCATGGTCGCTAAATAATTTTTTTTACCTATATATGCATTATTTAGCAAAATGTGCTAAATAAAGAATTATTTTCAAGATGTTGCAAAATAATGCATTTTTTACGTAAACAATGTATTGTTTAGTGACTGCAATTTTCATTATTTAGGGGAATCCAGGATTCGCTTGAAAACTTAAAAAAAAATACTTTTACTGCTTTATAGGCTATAATAAAATTCAAGGTCTTTTTAAATATTGTGTATCAAAAATGTGTGTTAATTATTTATTTACTCGCATCTAATACACGCTTATTTCAAGAACAGAAATGGCATCACTATAGTGTGTCGTTGCATTGCATTGGGTTTAACTGCGTTGTCGTTTTCCTTTTTTGTCAACAGGCTACGCCAGCTCGGCGGGTCGAGACAGCAGCAGAACGGCCATCACCTCCACATCACGAGTGAGCGAGTCCCAGCGAGCCATCGTATCACAGAGCGAGCAGCAGCGAGTCGTGGGCACTGCAAGGGGCTCCTCCGTATCCGAGGCCAACGTCGGCTCCTACAGACCCGCTGTCCAGACCACTGAACCCTGCGTATCTTGCAAGTACGGCTCAAAGAGAGAATGTGTCTCTATCTCTATCTATAGTGATGAAAAACTAAAGTAACTGATTCTCTCAAGGCAAAATGTAGAAACCTAGGCGCCTGTTTCGGAATGTTAGCGGAATCTATAGGCTTACTACTAAGTATTCTAATAGTATAGGCTCCACTCACATTCCGGTACGGGCGCCTGTGGTAGAGCAACTTCGGCAAGCCATTTAACTTTCTTCTTCAACACTTGCTGTTACGCTTTCTATCTATAATTATATAACTTTAACATACAGTCGTTTTACAAGTCGACATCATCTTCATTCATCAATAACTCAACCTATCAGATAGCCGTTGGAAGGAATTGGGGAAAGGTGAATGCGATGGAACGCAAGACGAACGTAGGAGCTTCCTCAGTCACTTGCATGCCAGCTGTTGTTTAGAGGACTCTATGAGTAGGTCTGACCTCCACGTCCATTCCTTAACGGTATGGGACCAGCACTTCCTCTGTCGGCCCCATCGGGGCTCCTCGTCTAAAGCACACAGCGTCGTTGAGACTCGCCAAGTAGGCTAGGGTCACAAGCGGATAGGCGAACGTTAGCCGCGGCTGGTCTAGGTCTCAGCTACGCAGTGGGCTTCTAAAGTTTCCTGCAGGTTCCGTGGTGTGGTCTCAATGTGCTGTAACTGGACCTGCATCGTCAAAGACTCAAAAACCTACTTTTTGAATGTTGGTACTGTGTATGGACTACTTAGAAGGCTATTCACAAGCGGACTGGTGCGTTGCAAAGTTGTGTACTCTCTTCAGGTCAAGCGCTATCTCCGAGGGAAATTACGCAGGATGCAGCCTGTTTTGTAAAACTGAGGCAGATAGCCCTGCTTTTGTGGGATCGATCTGACTCCGAGACCAAGCTATAAATTATATACCTATTTTAAAAGAAAACAACAACATCATCATATCCTTTTCATCGCCTAATCCAGTGTTCATTTGTAGCCTATATCTATATATCTATATCTATTCTATATTGGTTTTTTTCAGTGTGGAAGGGCAAAGCTACGCTCCCAACAGCGAGTTTGTGATCGATAAGCCGTGCAAACGCTTCCACTGTCAGTGCAGCTGTAGGGGCCGCTGGCGGTGTCCAAGGGAGAGAACTGAGAACCTCTGCCCTGATAATGCGCCTTCAAGGGCAACAGGTGGGCCTTTGTTTGCTTTGGTGGATTTGCTTTTTAAGCTTAGATTACTATGTGATGCGCGTGTTAATGTCGGCATATTAACATTCTTCGACTATTTGTTGTAGAATTATTTGTGAACTGACAAATATAGCTATTGTTGCACGATGCACCGACAACATGATAATTATTATAATTATTTATTAATCTTTGCTAGCGCACTCACAACACAAACACGCACACACACACACATACACAAACACGCACACACATACATTCGCGCACCAACCATTGCGCGCTTTTGGCACCACCATCATGAGAAAAGTAGGGACCTACCATCCGGGCTTGACCTATAGGCTACTCCGAAGTGAACCGTTGACTTTTGATCTTTGCAGATAGAAGAAGGACCTCAACGTCTACGGTAGACGCTCAAACAGCGGGGTCCGACGGACAACGGCACGGCACCACTAACATTCGCGTCGTCGGCGCTGATCCCGCCGCCTCTTCCTCATCTTCCTCCTCTACGTATGACGGATCACAGGACGCTGCAAGGGGCAACGTGCGAGGGTACTACGTCAGCGCCGCCACTAGAGGACAAGTAGACAACGGGGCGTCCTACAGCCACACTGGACAGGTCACTAACTACAACGAACAGACCGGGGAACAAAGATACGGCGGGCAAAGTAGCCAGACCTACGGGCAAGGTAGCCAAGCCTACGGGCAAGGTAGCCAGACCTACGGGCAAGGTGGTAGCCAAACCGACGGTCAAAGGCAAGGCTATTCCACAACCAGAGTGCAAGTACTGCAGCCCGCTGGGCAGCAAGCATTCAGCCAGGGCCAGACGTCTTACCGAACTGGTTCATCCTACAGTCAAACTGGTCAAGCCTATGGTCAAACTGGAAGAGGGTACGGTCAAGCCCACGGTCAAACTGGAACAGGGTATGGACAGCACGCCGTCAGTGGACAGGTTTACGGGCAGAACGGTCAAGGGCTTGTCCAGACCGGACAGGCTTTAGAGTCTGGCCAGTCATCTTCGGCCTTTACGGCTCCATCAGAGGAAGAGTACTTCGAATCTGACGTGGACAGCGGAGCGTCCTGCACACAGTGTCTTGTGGATGAGAGGGTGAGCTGAAAACTAATAATTTTGATGATTGATGAATGCTGCTGCTGTCGCTGCTGTTGCTGCTGCTGCTGCTGATGATGATGACATTTACATGTACTAGCGAGATTGATGGCTGCAAGATTCAAACACACTTTCGATTTGATTTAATTAGATTATGTAACAAAAGTTAGTTCATTAATAACATAGAAAAAATGGCTCTACTACATATTATATAATGTCCGTTTGAAAGGTGTATAGACCAGGGGCAAAGTTTGACTGGCGGCGAGGCTGCATCATCTACAAGTGTACGTGCATGTGTAGCGGCTCCTACCGATGTCGTCTCAGCGTGGAACGAGGTTGCAACGCACAGCATCAACAGCTACAGGGCACAGGTAAGCTACAGACGACCCCGTGAGCTCTCTCACCCCACCCCTTCTCCGCGCTCTACATCACTGCTAAGTTGAACAGTTAAAGGGGCCTGAGCACTTTGACGGACAGGCATGGCAATGCGCTCGATGACTACTTAATAAAACAACTGCAAAGATTGCTATTGGTACATTGGTTCTAAATAATCGAAAATCTGTGTTTTTGCCTTAATAATAATAATAATAATAATAATAATAATAATAATAATAATAATAATAATAATAATAATAATAATAATAATAATAATAAATAATAATAATAATAATACTGGATGCTATGTACGCGCCTTTCCCCGAATCAATCAGGCTCAAAGCGCGGCGATCTGTACCAACATACACGCTCACCTGTCTCATCCACCCTCACACACACACACACACACCCACACACACCCACACACACACACAACAAATACACAACAAATACACATCCATCACTCGAACAGGTGGTGTAAAGGCAGAGAAATCGCTATTGGAAGACGGAAAGAAAATCGAATTTTTATTTTTTGAAAATTTTATATTGATTGCGTCCAGTACCATTATTGAAGGGAGGGAGGGAGGAAACCGGAGTGCCCGGAGAAACAAGCCAGAAATTGACAATGCATTGAACTGCACAATGTATGGTGCAAAATACCTTACGTGCCTGCAGCTAAAGTTGAAGACCATACATTTGGATGAACGGCATCTTGAAACGATTGCTTTCCACAAATAAAGGCTATGTGTTTCATGCTTTATCCATGTCCGCGAAGCAAAAAAGCTCTCGCGTGGTTTCCTTCAGCCGTTCCTCCAAAGGGATGCGTGACCGAACGAAAAGCAAAAGGGTAGATAACTTCACTTGGAACGATCGCGTTGTTCTGCTTAAAACTTAGATTATGCTGTAATTTTGTTTTTAAGTGTGAAAGGAGAACAAGTGGCGTTTATAGATAGATGCCAACCTTTAATAAGGTTGTGAGTAGAGCACCCGTGGTGTGTAGTTGAAGATTTTCTGCCAACGTTTTCTCTTGTGAACTGTTATGCTGTTGTTGGTTTGTTCTACCATCAGGTGCCGAAGCATGCGGCAACTGTTACGTTCACGGCTACGTGTACCCGGGCAACATGAGCTTCTCGCTGCGTCAAGGATGCCAGGAGCTGAGCTGCCACTGCCGTTGCGACGGAAACCACACGTGCGACGCGCCCCAGCTGATTCAAGGCTGCACGGCAATGTCCACGCCTCTGGGCGCCAACAGCGCTTATCTTCCCTACTCCTCCATCCTGCCGCTAGGGGCAGTGCCAGACGGCTTTGGCGTCAGACCTGGCAGGCTGATCACCAGCTATCATCAGGTATTCCACAGGTAAATACAACCAGGCCGGTAGTGGGTACAACATTTACTGTAAGCCGACTTTCCTTTTAGGTCCATTGTGCATGCGTACTGTTCATGCTATAGTGTGTTCCTCCATGCGTACGGTTCATGCTATAGTGTGTTCTTCCATGCGTACTGTTCATGATATAGTGTGTTCCTCCATGCGCATGCTTTGTTTGTATTCACTTCTTTTAATGTAGGCCTACATGTTTTGTCACCACGTGATATCCTAAATAAATGAAGAGTGGGTCTATACCAGGAAATGAGAAATTCCCCTCCTGATACAAGCCTAATCTAGTGTAACTATTGTGTCTTTATTTACCCCAGTAGGTTTATTCAAACTGCGGACTTTAATAACTCAGACTAAGGTGCCAGACAAATGAAGTGTATAAGGTCCAATCCGGACCAATGTAGTTAGGCTACTGTGTTTGGGTTTATTCATAACCGGCAGCCACTGTGAATGAATATATCGTCGCTGTCAGACGAAAACCTCGTATCTCATTTTTTGCTGTTTTGAGAAAATCGATAAAAACTGTTTCAACCAATCGGGTAACGCCAAACCAATGACTTTTTTACTTCAAAGGAACTATGAAAAGTCTGGAAATTTGGCAGTATGGGATAAAAAGTCGAAGAAGTGTTTTCCGTTGAGAACTGGAAGCAAATGAAGAGTTACGAGGTTTTCGACTTACAACTTTGTAAAAAAGTTTGAGTTACGAGGTTTTTGAATAAAACAACAGACCCTGGTACAACACAAAATCAGAGGAAAACGTTGTCAAAGATCGCAGGAAAGCCATATTTATAGGTGTTACAAACTGTCAAAACGTCAAACACAGAAATACCATATCTTCCGGCATTTCCTATCCTGTCCCGTAACTCGGAGGTCGTAGGGGCACCACAGATGATCGTTTAACCAGCATACTCCATCTTTCTCTGTCCTCAGCAGCCCTGATGGCTTCGCTCAGTGTCAAACCAGTCCACTCTCGAATGTTGTCCTCCCACCTCTTTGTCGGTCTCCCTCTTCTTCTACCTCCTTGCACTGTGGCTTGCAGAATGGTCTTTGCAAGGCCTGATGCTCTGGTGACGTGGCCATACCATCGGAGTTTCGGTTTCTTCACCACTGTGAGCAGGTCATAGTGTTGTCCAATGGCTTGTGTGATGGTCTGTCGGACTTCGTCGTTGGTGATGTGTTGGGTATAGGAAATGCCCAGAAGTCTTCTGTAGCACCTCATCTCCATGTTTTGTATTCATCGTTGTAGATCTGCTGTGAGGGTCCATGCTTCGCAAGCATATAGGAAGATGGAGATGACAAGGGAGCGCAGCAGTCTTACTTTGGAATGTAGACTGATGGTCCTGTCTTTCCAAATGGGCTTCAACTTTGTCAGGGCAGCAGTTGTTTGTGCGATCCTGGAGAGGACTTCCTGTCGGGACCCATTGTCTGATACAATGGCTCCTAAATGTTTGAAGCTATGCACTGTGTTGAGGGATTGGCCTTGGACTTTGATGTCCGTGTTGATGCCATTGGTGTTGTTGGTCATCATTTTGGTCTTCTCTGCACTTATTTCCATTCCATAGGCTCTGGAAGTGGTGTCAAGCCTCTGTACCATCTGTTCAAGTTCTTGTTCCTCTCTAGCTAATCCATCAATTATTCTGAGGTTGAAAATCTGTTCAGTGGTAATTCGCCCTGCCCTGAATCCTGCTTGTTCTTCAGCTATGATTTGTTCAGCTTGGGGTTTCAACCTGTTGAGTATTATTTTCAGGAGGACCTTGCTGGGATGGCTGATGAGGCTGATGGTGCGGTAATTTTCACACTCCTGAAGGCCACTCCCCGCTCTGCCAGATCTTGTTACAGATAATGGTGAAGGCATCAATCATCGCTTCTCCTCCTGCTTGTAGCAGTTCCGCGGGTATGTTGTCCACTCCCGCTGACTTCCCCTTCTTCAGGGATTGCACTGCTGCCTCAACTTCTTCCCGGAGAATTGGGAGGATTTCTTCCTGTTCTCTGTTCTCGGGACATGCTAGAACTGATGAGTATCCATTTGGTGTAAAGGTCGGAGCAGTACTCTGTCCATCTGTCCAAGACTTCTTGTTCTTCAGTAAGGCATATGCCAGACTTGCTTGGGATCGTGGAGACTTTGGGCTGTTTAACACTTGTCAGGCGCTTCACAGTCTGGTAGGCCTTCCTGCTGTTGTTCTTGTTCAGACTGTTCTCTATTTCCTGGCATTGATCTTCTATCCAGTTCTCCTTTGCTGTGCGCATGCCTTTTCGGATGTCATTGTTGATTTTTCGGTAGACATGAGCTCCCTGTGAGGTGTTATTTTTCTTTTTAATCTCTCTTCGTTTATCACACAGATCCAAAAATTCAGGTGTGATCCACGGCTTCTTCTTTGGTCGGTGCTTGCCAAGGATCTCAGTGGCGGCATCTGTCACAGCTGAGTTTAACGTGGTGGTCATGGTATTGACATCTACTTCACCAGCCCCCAAAATGAGCAGTGGTGCAAATTTCCCTCTAATTGTTGCCTGAAATAGTTCTGCCACCTCCGGGTCTTGCAGTTTGTCCAGGTCGAACTTCAGTCTGGTGCACTTTGCTGTATTTACTCTCTTCAAGTGGAGCCGGAAAGACATCATCACGAGATCGTGGTCACTTCCGATGTCTGCTCCTGGAAAAGTGCGTGTCCTGCCAATGTTGATGCTTGATCTGAAACGTTTCTTGACCATGATGTAGTCGATCTGGTTATGATGCTCCCCGCCGGGACTGTGCCATGTCCATCGTCTGGAGTTTTTGTGGAGACCAAGCGTGTTTGCCAGTATCAGATTGTTGTATCTGGCAAACTCCAAGAGTCTCATACACCTGTCATTTGTCTCGTTATTGCAGTGGGGTCCACATGTGTCTCCCCAGTTGTGGTGCGCATCTTGGCCAACCTTGGCATTTCAGTCGCCTTGCACTATGACTATGTCGTTCTTCGGCACTTGGTCAAGGACCGCCTGTAGATTTTCATAAAAATCTCCCACTTCGCTGTCGTCATAGTCTGATGCTGGGGCATAGGCCTGGATGATGGTGATGTTGAAAGGGGCTGCTCTCAGACGGATGGTAATGAGTCTACTGGATACTGGGCGGCAACCCATGACAGTGGCTAGAATGTTCTTGTGGACCAAGAATCCAACGCCGTGTTCGTGCCTATCATCTCTACCGCTGAAATAGAGCTTGTGGCCTTTGTCGGTCGTTGTTTTACCTAGGCCTTTCCAGCGCACTTCGCCGATACATAAAACGTTCCATCGATAGTGGTCCAGCTTGTGGGCCAGTTCTTCTAATTTTCCTTCCGCAGTTAGGGTCCTGACGATTCCAGGTTCCTATGACGATGTTGTTTCTCGTGCGGCAGGTTGCACTTTCCGCAGAGGGTCCCAGACGACAGATTTCCGTTATCAGACATCGACGTAGATTCTGAAATTAATTAACATAAACAATCTCAAGTGTTTTATTCTGATTTAAATAAATGAATGTATGCTGTACGCCCCTCTCACAAACAAGCGATATGGAGATCTACTCAATCTAAGCCTACATACTAGATCTAACATCCGTCCCCCAGATCCAGTGACCTCCACATACACCCTCCCCACACTAGATCTATTCTCTTCGCCTCCAGAACTGTCCCTTTCTCTTCAACCACACACAGAGTGAGAGAGAGAGAGAGAGAGAGAGAGAGAGAGAGAGAGAGAGAGAGAGAGAGAAGTCTTTCACCACTGAAAACCAGTGAAAACTCAAGACTACATGATTCAATGCCTTTCCATACATTCATTGTCTAATTGTGAAGGAAATCAAACGACTCAAAGTGTTATGTGTGCTCTGTACTTACAATTTTCGTCCAAACTTTTGCGACAAAGAAAACCTCGTATGTTGCGTCATTGTCACTTTCTACCGCGAAAACGTTCGGTAAAAACCTCGTATCTAAACATACGAGGTTTGGTCCGCCAGTAGAGAGATACAAGGTTTGGTTTCATGGATTTTTATTAACTTTCTATTCGAGACGCAATTTTGAGCTTAGCACAGAACATGGGCAAGGGACCAAGGGTCACAACTATGAAGTTATCTCCAAACCGCCATTTTGGGACTTACGAGGTTTTCGTCTGACAGCGACGATATATGGATGAATGCAAATTTAAGCGCATGAACATTTCCACACACAAAGCATAGTACAGCGCTATCTCTCTCTCTCTCTCTCTCTCTCTCTCTCTCTCTCTCTCTCTCTCACACACACACACACACACACACACACACACACACACATACACATACACACACATTTTTGTAAAAACGACGTTCTGATGACTGTTGTGAAAAAAACAGGGATTATTTTGACACACTTTCCATTTCTTTGACATTATTTTGACATTTTCCAATTTTTGAAGCTATCCCCTAACTCTAACCCTAACCCCTAACCCTAACCCTTAACCTAACCCTAAAACAGCTCTAACTCAACGGAGAACTATTTTGACGTCAAAATAGTACGGCCTTCCAAAAAAGTCAGAAGAAACCATGTGGAGTTTCATGTGTGTGTCATCAGAACGTCGTTTCTACATGCCCACACGCACGCACACACACACACACACACACACACACACACCCACACACACACGCACACACAAACACAACCATGTAAAAACGCCGTTGTTATGACTTTCATTAAACGCCACATACGTCGTTTTGACATTTTGGGGAATTTGTCCATTTTGTAAAGCTAACCCTAACTCTAACCTTTCCCCAAACCCTAACCTAACCCTACACCTAACTCTAAGCCTAATACAGCTCTAACCCTAACAGAACACTGTTTTGACGTCAAAATAACGGGGGCCGTTAAAAAGAACGTAGGTATAGAGCATAAAGAATGTGTCACAATAACGGCGTTTCTACAACGCCCCACGCTCACTCACTCACACACCCACGCACACCCACACACACACCCACACGCACACACCCACGCGCACACAAACACATACTCTGTGTTTATTTGTTTGTTTATGTTCAGCGGTGGTGACTGCCCGACATGCGGTAACATGCAGCCTGTACAGTATGGAGGGATGGTCAATCCTATACAGCACGCAGGGGGATATCTCATCCCTGCCTTAGTCACCATGCCTCAGAATGGACAGCAGCAAGACCAAATGGCTGCGGGTCAGTATTTAGTGAAGAAACAGACACTCGGTTAGTCATTCTTTCCGTCGCCAATTATTAGTTCGTATCTCGAATGTCAGGGTTGACTCTTAGTGGTCTATTTCCTGCATCGGACCAACAAGCCTGCTCGTCTGCAAAACATAAGACGAGTTTCTGCAACGCCTTGTTTAAAACGGGTGTGCAGAGCGTCTCAGTGATGGCAGAAACAGCTCTCAGTGATCGCTCCACTTATACAAACAAGGGACGATCAACTTCTATGTCCGGGGTCCACTGGAATCTCCAACATACTTCCTATACATATACATACATCGTGGCTAAACTAAACACATGGAGAAGTACTTAACAATATACACATTCTCCGGTACAGCCAATGGTCTACAATAATACACATAGGAGAAACAACAGTTGGAAAGTAGAGGCTACCTCGTGGTTTCGAAAACCGGTCGGGGGTCAGCCACGTGGTCAAGCAAAGTTTGACTAACATTCACAATGATAAAACATGGCAAGACTTCACAAACATAATCCAACAATAGTATCAATAAATCATGATGAAACAAAAGATTGATCATTTACCTTTCTTGACAATGTCAGGCTGTGGCTATACTGTGATGAGTTGACTTTCACCCGTCACCAGCTTAGTTGCGAGAGATCTTTCTGCGTGCGTCCTTCTCGGTTGAGATTTAGACAGAGAATGACTACCTAACCCTGTGGTCAGCCAAAAGCCCGCGAATCTCATGATACCTGAGCGCCCCCTAGCGGGGGGTGACGACTATACGTCAGCAGGATGAGGTCACTGCCTACCCTAGCGAGAGTTAGTTTTGCTTAGCACAGTCCTGACTTTTGTCGTCTTCTAGGCAGTGACTTAATTTACAAAGGCTACAGCAGGCTGAACTATTTCAGGCGAGAAGCCTTAGTGCAGGGTCAAACTAGCCTATTGTGACAGATCCAAGCAGCTGTTTTACTGTGCTCCTTTGTTCTAATACCTACTAAGCATTAAAACATTAGAAAGCGTTTAAAATAGAACTTTTTACTCTAGGGACTCAGCCACAGGCACCAGCTATGAACACTGCCTATCAGACTCATTCACGGACAGTGTCGTACCAGCGTGTGCCCGTGAACCAAGTAGACAGCGGCTACATCAGCGGCGACACCAGGCAGACACAAACGCACCATCAGGTAAACCTATGCGTCCATCATCATCGTCATTCCAATAGTTCACGCTTGAATATCAATATTGCTGAAGTCTATTCGTACATTATTTTAGGCTTGGGTTTATGAATAATCAAGCTCCTATGATCAATTACAAATTAGTATCTATGAAAATTGTTTGAGAGGTTCATTACACCATAATTTGCTTGCCTGTGTTATTTGTCCCCGCTCTCTATTAACGTAATGTAAAGAAACTGATTTCCATTGCCTGTCCTGTATCCAGCAGTCGGGGACGCGAACCTCAGTGCTGGTAGTGCCGATGACGCCCGTGGAGAACGATGACAGGCTGATGATGGACAGCGTGGAGAACAAGCAATGCGCCACCTGCTTCGTCAACGGTCGCCTTCAGCGCGGCAGTTTTGAGTTCAGCAAGGACTGCTACCACGTCACCTGCTACTGCGACTGCTCAGGGTGGCTGCGCTGCTCCGTGCAGCAGGACACCAGCGACCCCTCCCGCTGCCCCCAGCAGTACGGCCCCGTCACACAGCATGGCTGCCGCTCCTGCGTTGTCCAGGTAAGGTCAAAGGCCGTAGTCTACTACTACAGATATTGGGTCAAAAACGCAGTGCCTACGCTGTGACACGCAATTAAGCAGACGCATGTGATTTGACGACGTTTCCATCTTTAAGCTTAGGCTATAACTTTCATAAGGCTCTCGAAATGTCATTGAAAGACACGTGCTATAGTGTATTGTGCTATAGTGTATTGTGCAATAAAAAAAGGGTCAGGCCTCTTTCCAGAACTACAAGTCAACAACCTTTGCGATTCGGGCCAGATATCGGGATGCAGCAACGTAGGCTCACGGACATTTGAGCAATGTAGATTACAAAACATCTCTAGCCACTATTCGACGGAAAGGCAGACAGTGAGTTCCAGCTCCTGTCCAACTCGTTTTTGTTTTACCGGTCATACAATGAGTTGTGTGTGTGTTTTGTTTGTTGTAGTCTCGTTTAATGAAATGTCCCAACTGACCTGTTGTAGGGCCATGAGTATCCACCTTCCCTGCAGTTCGCTCTGCGCGTGGGTTGCTATGGCTACGAATGCTCGTGCGGGTGTGACGGTAATTGGATGTGCCCGACCCAGCAACCCAGCAACTACTGCGTGAGGCCACAACCGCCGTCAGGTGCTACCCAAGAGGAATTGCTGGCCGCTGAAGGGGTTGAGAAACATCGCGCCGGGCTGAGAGATGCCACCTATTCCCGATCTGCACTCAGCAGCAATGTAAGACCCTTTTTTGATCGGTGAAAAGTAGTTTCTTTTTTTTTCTTAATTAACCTGTTTGATTGGTTATAAATTTCGTCTGACAATGTAAGGCCTTTCTGATTTCGAGAAAGTTCTGTTTGAAAATAGATCTTCCCTTACATTAGTTGCGGGTGAAAGTATTTGTGGGGTGGGGAGATGAGTGCATGGTGGGTGGGAGTGTGAGAGGTTGCAGTTCCATTAACAATATAGTACCCCCCGTGGGGGTGCCGGGGGTTTCAGTATAAATAGTATCCACACTTTCTGGAAATTTAGTGCTTTAAATTCCCACTGTCGCTGTCTTTCTCCTTTGTTCTTTCTCATTCCTACTCTGTTCTATCAATCTACTATACTATCCTCTTCTTCGCTAGACCAGTCACCTACCTTTTTTATTGAAAATTCTTCCGGGACAATACTCCTCATTTGTGTATGAGGTCTGTTGGATCAGCTTGGGGATATTGGACGCTTTCTGCCAAATGGTCACTGGGGCTTCCTATGATGTTATTATTTAGCAATGTAGGCATTTTATATGTATGTGTTTTGTTGATATTGTGTAATGATGTTTGTATTCTATTTTGTTTTTGTAAACGGGGGTTCGATAAATTAGAGTATAGCCTCAGTGTCCCCTGCGTGGGATGTCTTTATTGTAAAGTGACCGGCTGGTAGATTGCCTTCAGTGTTACCATTAGGGTTGTTTTGGCAGATCTTTTATGCGGATCAGGGGTGAGTTCTCTTTCACTTCTCTGGTCCTGATTTGGCTCGGAAGAATCCGCTGGACCTAAAGCAATAACCATGTAATGTAACAATATAGCAATGCATGTCGAATGCGCCGTTAGGCCGGTCTATCGAAAGAACGCGCTTTTAAAATAACCTCTTAGGCCTAATGTTTGCAGGCAGCAACGGTCAACGTAAAAGACACCGAAGATGACGACACGGAGGAAGTTGATGTCCCAGAAGACATGCTGAACTGCGTAGACTGTGACGTTCGAGGCACAACGTATCCCGCCCGGACACAATTTCTTTTGAAGGACGACTGTTTGCAGGTCAGAATTAGACTTTCCCCCCTCTTTTACTGACATCCTCTTTTGTATAAAAACAAATTATAACAATGAATTATCATTACCGAACAATGAAGAAACCCATTCACGTATAGATCTACTCGTCTGTATAAACGGTAGAAAGAAAGCAATTACACAACATTACAACATAGCCGACATAGTTTGTTTGTTATGGTCAGGCTGGAAAATACACACTACTTTCTGCTGTAGGTCTGGTTTATCAGTGATGTAAAATATTTTATTAGCTTGTGTTTCACTATCGCAAAGGCTATTGCATCAAGCTACTTTCTTTCGACCAAAGACTGAACGGGATAGGCCCACGAATTTTGGCCTAACATTTTATTTAGCAGCATAATTATTGTTGTACCGCTCACTTACCAGTGCAAAGAGCTGCCAAAGGCTCTAGCCACGAACAATAGCGAACTGCAGTATCCGCAAAAGACGCCAGCTTGCCCACTATGTAAGGAAAAAGTGAAGAGAGTCTGTGTTGTCCACAGTGAGAAATATACGTGTATCCTACTGACTATAGAACGACTAAACATACCTATCAACTAAGGAAGAAGAGAAGGGAGTCGGTGCTACATCGGCAGTGAGAAGTGCAGAATGACTACCTATGACTATAAAATGACTGAGCACGACTGTAGAATGTTTCGCTTTGCAGCATACTTGTCGCTGCCACTGCGACGGCGCTTGGTCGTGCCGGAAGAACGCCACGGTTGATGTCTGCGCTCAGGACCGCAAATCGCCAAGAGAAGAAAGTGCTGATCAAGGCAACGAAAAGGATATGTCAGCTCGCACCGTGGCGAAGATGGCTGCGGAAGCAGCTAGGACAGCTCTAGCAGCGGAAAACCTGGCAGGGTGTAGAAGTTGCCAGGTAGGAGAGAAGAACTTCCTGCCCAACGCCGACTTCCGCCTGCGGCAAGGAAGCTGCCACGTCCGTCAGTGTACGTGTCATTGCAACGGCACCCACACCTGTCCCGCCAGCGGCATCCGCAACATCTGTACGCCTGGCCACCACACGGCACAGTCGGTGAGTGAGCTGTCTGTCTCAGATTCCACTGGGCACAGCATGCACGATCATTATGGAATATCAAGGTCAATAACTGTCCGATTGTTGTTGTCAGTTCAGGGTGATGACGATGACGATGATGATGGTGATGAGGATGATGTTCATGATGATGTTTGTGATGGTGGTGTTGGTGTTGGTAGTGATAACGATATCGAGAAAGAAGAAGAGGAGAGGCAGGAAGATTGATGATGATGATGATGATGATGATGATGATGATGATGATGATGATGATGATGATGATGATGATGATGATGATGATGATGATGATGATGACGATGATACCGATGATGACGACACCAAGGATGATGATGATGTTAATGGTAAGGGTGCACGGGGCGACCTTCTTCCTCGACAAACACCTTCAGTGCACATCATGAACATTATGATAATATATAAACATCATTAGCTTGGTTAATAATTTAATACCAATGCTTTACAGAGCGTGGCAGTGTTTATATTCTAAGAACGCCGAACTGTGTAGCATGAACAGTCCATGCATTTAGCATCCAATTTAATTATCCACTTTGTAATTAATAGGAACGTGCGTTAGCTTCTACTTGTGGAGAACATTAATGACGTACTACAGTAGTTGAAGTGAAACTCTGTGTGTGTGTGTGTGTGTGTGTGCGTGTGTGTGTGTGGGTGTGTGTGTGGTTTTGTGTTTGTACTGCAGCGTGAGACGAGAGACGGCTGCACCTCTTGCCTAATGGGCAACAAGACGTATGCCGGAGACAGCACGTTCGCCTACACAGAAGGCTGCTGGCAATTCGGTTGCCGCTGTAGCTGCAACGGACTCGCCCACTGTCCTCCCGAACAAACCGTCAACCTCTGCGAAGGTCGGCGAGAAAGAGGAGAGGAGAGAGAAGCAGGGGTGGCAGGACCCTTGGGCCTGACATCTGCTCTTCGGGCCAACACTGGGGGCAGTGAGGCCCAAAGAACCTTGGACAGATTAGAGGACGGAACTTCGTGTCAGCCCTGTATGGTTGATGGACAGGTCATCAGGTAAGCTGTCCATGAAGGCGACCGCGATGTTGTTGTTGTTGTTCTCCGTGTTGTTGTTGTTGTTGTTGTTGTTGTTGATGACGATGATGATGATGATGATGATGATGATGATGATGATGATGATGATGATGATGATGACGATGATGATGATGATGATGATGATGATGATGATGATGATGATGATGATGATGATGATGGCCCCGACGACTGACGAAAAGGAGGATGGCGACGATGAAGATTATAACGATGACGACCATTATAAAGACAATGAGAACAGTGAGTCAGCGTTGATATTGGAGGCGGTGGTGGTGAAGGTATTTTATATACAGCGAGATTTCTCATAAAACTGTCAGCTCAAATATTCCAAAGTCATAGTAGGAGCAATGAACAAACACAAATGATGTGATCCGATAGTTAAACGGTTGGGTTCCTTGTGTCTCCAGGTCCAGAACGGCTTTCAACCAGAAAATAGGGTGTAGGGAATTCTTGTGCCACTGTGCCTGTAACGGTACATGGTCGTGCCCGCAAGACCGATCTTACGACGTCTGCAACCACCAGGAGCAGACCGAGAACAGTGGATCGGATGCCTCTTCACCAAAGGGTATTGTGGTTTTAACATGACTGGAGCACATTGTACTGTTTTATTATGCTCTCACATGAGGTGGCCAGTGCTAAACTATTTGATTCCGTTTCATTACGCTTCCTATGTTCTTTTTACCCATTTAGTGCTAGAGAAAGCGCCTGATAGCATCCTTTATTATTATTATTATTATTATTATTATTATTATTATTATTATTATTATTATTATTATTATTATTATTATTACGCTCATGTCTTAAAACGGGTGAGTGCCAGAAGCACCAATACACCCAACATGCATTACAGGTCCTAATTCTCCTGCTCCCTCCCCCCATGTCCTAAGTGGCGCAGCTGCTTTTGCGGCTGCCACGCTTTCTTTGAGAAGGCAGCCCGAATTTTGCCCACACGGATGGATGACAAAGACAAACAAATCTAGTCCAATCCGATCCAATCCATATAAAGTGTGCACTTGAAAATGTCGACCGAAAGTTCTTCCAATAATCTACACTTACAAATTACTTTTTTTTTCTTTCTCCAAAGGTTTGTGCGTGTACTTGATTATTTGTGCGTTTGTTTACTTGACTGTTTGTGCGTTTACTTGATTATTTGTGCGTTTACTTGATTATTTGTGCGTTTACTTGATTATTTGTGCGTTTACTTGATTTGCAGGTTGCATCGTGGGAAGAAGAACCTACTTCACTCGCCTCTTTGCCTACACTGAAGGCTGCATTCAGCACATGTGTATCTGCTATGACTCCGGCGCCTGGCGTTGCCCACCGGGCAAAGAAATGCGGATCTGCTAATCGTACCCCATCTACTCCAAACGCTGAGGCAGAACTCTCAAAATTCATAAACAATAAAGACTCTATCGTAGTTACAGGCTCTCCACATTCTAACAAAATCCGCTGTAGATTACTAAAGCCATAAGCCTAATCTTTAGCTACAGCCAAGTCCAGAAAGCCTCTTCTTAGTTTCTCTGTTCTAGTGCTATCAGTATATATACCATTGCCCCCACATCCATTGCGTTGTGTGCGAAAGAGTAAGCCTATGTTTACGACTATCTCTTAATTTTCGCAGTGGACTAGAATAAAGCTATTGCTTCCCTCGGAAATGACCGATTGACATATTTTAGATTGCTTTGCCATGCCAACATTTATCAGTAAATGATCAGATATAATATGATCGGTGTGATGTTTTTGTGTGCTTGAGAACTTGCTCAACAGTGGCCATTTTTTTCCATATTTTTTATTATACCAGTGCGTTATATTATTTTCAGCCTTAATCAAGGGTAATATACCACAGAGCATTTTTCAAGACGCTCAATATATATATTCTCAATTATATCTTTAGTTTACCTGTCCATACTATAATTACTGTTTAACGAAGTATATTTATAATGTTCACTTAACGGTGCATCTAAATGTGTTTCATTGGTGCTGGTTTTTTTTTTTGCGTTTTTGCTATGTTTTGTGTTACTTTATAATTCATAATATTTGGTGATGCATACATGTATAATTCTTTTATCATTTCTGAAATACTTACATTATAGGTCTAATTGTGCCTATCATGCAACTATGCAGCTGTTGCTTTTAAATAATGTCTGATGGCTGTGTTGATTTTGATTCTGTTTATCTCTACAGATGCTATAGGAAAATAAAACACATCATTTTGATAAGTACTTCGTTTGTGTGTGTGTGTGTGTGTGTGTGGGTGGGTGGGTGTGTGTGTGTGTGTGTGTGTATGTGTGTGTGTGTAGTCCGCGCGTTTAAACATATGGGTGGCCTACGTCCTTTTTCTTTCCATTAAGCATCTTCAAAATTTTGCATCCAACTACACCTGTGGAACTCTGATTTTTTTTCCTTAATGGCTCGTGACATGCAAACAAGCAGACCACGTTGCACGCGCCTTTTCTTCCAACGAGATGTCTCTCCGCATTCTTATGAAATTCCGTGCTCTATAGAAGTTCATTCGTATAATAATAGGAAGAGTGGGAATAACACTTAAATAGTAAAAGAGCCCACAAACGGGAAGATGTGGGGAACTGCTGTGACAGATATTTCTATGACTTCTTGTATCTAATTGCTTCGTGTGTGACAAATAAAGTCGTATTGTATTGTATTGTATTGTATTGTATTGTATTGTATTGTATTGTATTGTATTGTATTGTATTGTATTGTAGTCTCGGAAGTACAGACTATGTTTATTAACGAATCCATGGACGTCTGTGCTCGCTCTATCATTTTTCCTTTCCCTTTCGATTACAGACTAAAAAGGTAAAGTAAAGGTGGTGAAGGTGGTCCCATAGCCTTGTGGCCGTAGGGGAGCGTGATGTTGGAGATCACACTTATCTTGTGCCAGCGTAATGAGGGTGATGCCCATCTCTCTCCCTCGCTGCTTTACCTTCCCCACCCTTAAGAGAGTAGGTACTCAGTCACAGTTGAGTCCACTGGGGGCGTTGTTATTTGTCGCTTCACGGTTTGCGGGCACCCATCCAAGTGCTAACCGCACTGGACGGTGCTTAACTTTGCGACACAGTAGCGAGTGCTCCAACCACTGCGCTATCCGACACCCCGATTACAGACTATGGAGAGTAAATTCCCCTGCTATTCCACATCCGCTCGTCTGCTAAACATCGCGTCGAGAGACATTATTTTAATTGTACTTCGATGAATCAAATTACACATACACAAGGCAAAACGACAACATCCATTATTGTACGAGTGACCTCAACTCATGAAACTCCTGTTTCCAGAATTTGTCTTTAAAAGTTGACATTTGAAAAAGTTAGTTGACGTGTCGTTGTTGAACTTCGCCTAGTTTTGTTGGATAGCTCATTAGCTGTCATTCACTCATTGTGTGTTATCTCTTTGACTACAGGGGCTCGATGTTGTCATTACGGCGATATAAGTTTCTTACAAACTGCTTCGTCACTCTAACAACAATTCGACTTGGGTGCACGCAGGTAAGTAGGTCGTGCAGTCAATAGATTATATAAGTGTGCGTCAATGTGTGCACTGACCCACAGGCTAAGTCTCTTCTTTCGTCTTTGTAAACTCGTAGGTCTCAATTACATACTATAAATAGTATGTAATATAATATGTAATTGAGGCCTACGAAAAAAGAGACGTCACAGCCTGCGATTTACCCGGATCTGTACAGACTGTAGGGCAACCCGGCTAGTCTATGCATACACAAGCTGCAAAAATTTAACTGCAAGGTTGGCTATAAATTATTGAGTATATTTAATACGTTTAATATTTGTTGATGCTTGTTATTACAGGTTATATATATTTCACTTATGTGTTGCATAATGATTTGATATTTTACTGCTAGTGCTTTCTTTTTTTTAAATTTTTTTTAAGATGCTGATCTGTCAGTCAAACCCGCAAATGCATTCTATATATACAATTATCATTTAAATAAATTGAGAACAAAATTCTTGTCAAGCATGTTGTGTATGTTTTTTTAACCTGTCACTAGAATTGGGGGTCATCCCAGAGGACTGAAAGTCTGCAAAAGTTGTTGCATTATTTAAAAAAGGTTATAAATTTGACCTAAGAAACAACCAGCCATGCAGTTAACTTAACATGCATTGTATGTAAAGTTCTTGAGTCCATGTGTTGACTTTTTCACCACAAACAATTTATTTTCAAGTTGCCAACATGGGTTTAGTAAGAAAAAATCTTGTATTAAACAAATTAATAGACGTGATGGATTATTTTACAGCATGTTTGAATGAAGGTGAAGCAGTCAACATCAATTTTAGAAAGGCGTTTGATGTTCAACACATAAAAGACATATCAAATTAAAATCGTAACAGGATAACAAGATAACAGGAATTTATTTCGCCAAATGACATGTAATAGATACAACAATCGGAATATTATTTGGTGTTGGACAATGGCAGAATGTTTTATATTTAACAACATCTCTCTCTTTCTCTCTCTCTCTTACACACGCTTACCTACATACACAAATACACACATGCATGCAGTGATGCACAAGTTGCCCGGACACCGGACATTGACCGCTTGTTTTTTTAAATGTCCGATTGTCAAACCTCAAGGCGGACACCTTGTCCGATTAAAACGATGGCGAGTCGGACACGTGTCCGATAGTTTCCGCGTATTTTGCTGAGAGGGCGAAACGTTTATGCAGCGCTAGACGGAAAACCAAACAAGCTCCCGGGACCGTCGTCTACATGCTGAAACGTATATTATATGCCTTATCTCCCTTGTCATCGCCTGCATGGGATTGCTATTTTTATCCCGAGTCACAAAGCAACACAGCCAATCAGCGCCCTTGAAACATATATACAGCTTTGTTTTAGTCAATCGGTGCTCGCGACTTCAGTTTACGTTGGATCTGTGTTGGCGTTGTACTTGTACTTTTGGTAAGCCAAACATTCGATCGAAATAATCGAAAATGTCTGCGAAAAAAAGACTGAAGGCGGATAAAAACCAAATCTCAATAACCGTCTTATTTGCGGGTAATTAAAAAAACAAAAGGCCATGTTCTGTACGGTATTTAAAGTTCTGGTGTGGCGAAAAACTCATATAATCGCGGCTGCGTTAACTTTTTAAAAAAAAGTGCATTGGAAGATCATTTGACTACAGCTAGTCACAAACTAGCAATCCAAGTGCCCCAAGAGCAACACAATGAAGAGGTTTGTGAGGATCTATTGTTGACAAATCTGGAGGAGGCAATGATCACCACAGCGAGAGCTGTAAACTGGCTAATAAAAGAAAATCTGCCTCTCGCAAAATTTGGCTTTGTTATGCAGCTTTTGAAAGACAGTAACGCAGAAAACATTCAACGTCTTGATATCTCAGAGGGTGTACACTGAAAACGCTTCAAAAGAGTATCTTTAGCGGATTGTAAAGAAGTGGGCAAGCAAGAGAAAACGCTACATTTTCAAGAATTGAACTTTCACTGTTTCGAAGTGCCTCTTTACTGTTCAGTAATACCAAGTAAACAACAAGACTTTTGGGCAACAATGCCAGTGTCCTATTACTTTTTTGTATTCAGGACATCATGTCCTATTGGCTTTTTGTGTTCAGGACATCATGTCCTATTAGGGTCCCAAAACATGTGCATCACTGTGCATGCACAACCACACACACTTGCACAAACATACCCAAAGGCTCGCACACAGTCAACGCCTGTACTAATACTTAAAACACACACACACACAATCACACACACACACACTTCCTCTTACAGTGAGAGCATCATTATTACATGGTATTCCATAGCATACTGAAATGCATAAACAGATAGATATAGTAAAACACAAATGACTAGTCTAAAGTGATCACAAAAACATTCTGGATTATAACAGTCGCTGTAGTATCTAGATGTATGTAGGGAGGAGCAGGGCGTGCAAACGGCAGGGGGATCAGCGGTGGAAGGAGGATGCAGCTTTTAGAGATCTTACAGTTTGAGGCTAAAAGGAATCTTTAAAGAGGGAAGTGTGGATCGAAGGATCGAAGTTAAGGATCGAAAGCGGCGGCCAGAGGGGAGAAGTCGAACAGGGGATGGGAAGGGTCAGAGAGGATCTTGTCAGCTCTTTTGAGAGAGCGGGTCGAGTAGATGGAGGCCAAAGAGGGAAGCTCACAGCCGACAATCCTGCCTTTCATGCGCACGACCTGCTCCAGCCGGTCTTTGTCGAGCTGCGTTGCTGTTCCGAACCAGACAGTGATGGAAAACGTTAGGACGCTCTCCACCACGGCCCGGTAGAACTGGAGGAGAATGTCTTTGGAAAGGTCAAACTTCCTCAGCTGTCTGAAAAAGTACAGTCGTTGATGGGCCCGCTTCACAATGGTGTCAATGTTGGCACCCCAGCTGAGGTCGTCGGAGATGAGGGAACCCAGGAACTTGAACAAATCCACTGTCTCGATGGCTTGTCCATTGATGAGCTGTGGATCTTTGGGGTACTGGTTCCTGCGGTAGTCCACAATCATCCCGACAGTCTTGGAGGTGTTCAGTTCGAGGTTGTTGTCTTCGCACCATGACACCAAGCGGATCTTTGGGGTCCTGGTTCCTGCCGTTGTCCACAATCATGTTGTCTTCGCACCACGACACCAAGCGATCGACTTCCTGGCGGTATGTTGTTTCGTCGCTGTTGGAGATGATGCCCTCGACCGTGATGTCGTCGGTATATGGTATAACTTTAAAATTACATCAATGGATTTAAGACTTTTAAACTGGAAGAACACAGTCAATAAGGATAGGGTCATTCTCATTTTTCAAGTTCACCAGTATTAAGCGGTATCCCTCAGGGTTAGGGATAGGGTTAGATAGAGAGTATTCAAGATCTTTGCGGACAATACTAAAATCTATGGTAAGCTTGGTAATAGACAGATAGTACAACTTTGCAAATGGACATGAATAAACTGTAGGAGTAGTCTGAGATACATATTATACACAGGCGCTTGTATCTGGACACGCGAGCACCTATGCCTGTGACGCGTCTCCCTTTGGTTAAATATAGATAACCAAAGGGAGACGCGTCACAGGCATAGGCGCTCGCGTGTCCAGATACAAGCGCCTGTGATATTATAAGGAAGAAATGTAAAGTGGTGCATTTTGACAAATGCATTACAAATATAAAAATTGGTAACAGAAGTGAGAGTGTACAAAGTGTACAGAGGAACACTGGGGCTGACATTTTAAAGTAACTTTATCTTTCCACCAGCGCATTCAGAAGGCTATCAGTAAAGATAATTCAAAGGTTAGGAATAATAAAAAGATCCTTTGGACAAAAACAATTTTAACCATGTTTACAAGGAAATTGGTTTGCAGGGGCAGATCACGGTCAGAGCAGGGGAGGGTGCACAAACACTTTTCATACACTAATTTCTGGTTTCCGGGACCTGTCACATCCTTCAAGTTCCGGGTCTCCTAGTTTATCCGAGCGCATTTGCGCATGCGCTAGGTCATGTCGGGCCGGCTTTTTCACGAAGTTCTTAGGCGTCATAACCCTAACCCTAACCCAAACCCTAACCCTAAACTCTTAACTCTAACCCAAACCCTAACCCTAATTACCCTTACGAAGACTATGATAGCACTGTGCGCATGCGTCGAATTTTGTAACGCGTCGACCAATCAGAATGCTCCCATTCGCTCCCAGCCCAGCTAAGATACTAGGAACTGTGAGGATGTCACACCGAGCAGCAACCGTGAAAAAATTGTCAAAAGCTGTCAGTGCATTTTTTTCTTCATTTTTTTTTTCTTTTTCTTGTGCTTCTTCATTTTTTAAATTTTTTTTTTTGAGGGGAGGAGGATGGGCACGTGCACCCCACTCGCCTACCACCCTCGTCCGTCCCTTATCCAGGCTGTGAAGTCTCTTCTTTCCTCGTTTGTAAACTCGTATGTAAATGAGGCCTACGAAAGAAGAAATGTCACAGCCTATGATTTAGCGAAGATCGAGACACAAAGATTTTGCCGGAAATCGCAAACATAGGTCGTAACGCGCTTGTGTGTCTCCATCCATTGGCCAATATGCTCAAGCAGTGCGCAATAAGGAAAAATAAGAAATGATTACAACAACACACACACACACACACACACACCCCTCCCCCCCCCCACACACACCCACGCACGCACGCGCGCGTACACACACACACACACACACACACAATACACACACTATATAAAAAAAGAAACCCAAACTAACGACAGGAAAGATAAAGTCCGGAGTGTGGGGTTAGGGGGGGGGGGAGCGGGGAGTGGGATGGAGGTGGACGCGTACAGCAGAAGTGAGGTATATACGACCCTACTTCAACTATGAGAAGCTACTGCGAGTTTTCGAATTGATTGATTGATTTATTGTTGCTTTAGGTCCAGCGGACTCTTCCGAGCCAAATCAGGACCGGACAACCCCCGATCCGCATAAAAGATCTGCCGAAACAACCCTAGTGGGAAAATTGAATGCCCTCCACCGGCCAGTCACTTTACAATAAAGACATCCCACGCGGGGGACGGCTGAGGGTTGACCTCAACTACGCGAACACCCCGGTTACAAAAACAAAATAGAATACAACCATCATTATAAATCATCAACAAAACACATACATATAAAATGCCTATAGTGCGAAATAATACAATCATAGGAAGCCCTAGTGACCACCCGGCAGAAAGCGTCCAACACTCCCAAGCTGATCCAACAGACCTCATACACAAACAAGGAGTCTTGTCCAGGAAGAGTTTTCAAGAAAAAAGGTAGGTCATTGATCTAGCGAAGAAGAAGAAAGTATAGCAGAGTGATAGGACAGATCAGGAATGGGAAAGAGCAAATGATGAAGACAGCGACAGTGGGAATTTAAAGCACTAAATTTCCAGAAAGTGGGGATACTATTTATACTGAAACCCCCGGCACTCCAACGGGGGGAACTGTTGCCGCAGTGAATTAGTCATGCCTACAAAGGCAAGACAGGTTTTCAACTGGGGCTTTCACTGTTCCCTTTATAGGTTAGAACAATCTACAGTGACAAGATTGCTCATGACCCCAAGGGGTTGCGAGTTTTCGAAACCGCGACGTCCAGCAGCTAAATAAATAGGAAATAGTGATATTGAAAGAAAGACGAAAGCGCGTCGTTCAGTAGGTAAGCCTACAGCTAGAAAACTGCAGACAGCGGCTACAGTAAAATATCGTCCCCTATACGCTTATGTGTCCGGGGACGTTAATCTATTTTAACTAACTAACGCTTACTGAACAGCCTACAGACATAGGCCTACACATGCAAACACGCGTTTCCGTGCATAACCAAATGCAGACCTGTGCACACCTCCATAACATCTTTCAGTACTTCTCTGACAGTTTTCAGTATTCTTCACAAAATTTCAGTATTTTGGGAGAATCTCGCCTCTACCAATATTCACCCATTTATTCCGCACAAATCAACAAATTTACATGCTTTTAATAATAAAACAATTTTATAGTAATATGAATAATGACATACCTTGTTTTAATGGGCACTGCTGTTTCTCAAGCTCACTGCAGAGAGGTAGCTCACAAACAGGTTGAAAACAATAAAGTCTATTACACTATACCAGGTACTACAGTCTTGAGCTCACTGCAGAGAGGTAGCTCACTAGGTTAAAAACAATAAAGTCTATTACACTATATAGGTACAGTCTTGAGCTCACTGCAGAGAGGTAGCTCACAAACAGGTTGAAAACAATAAAGTCTATTACACTATACAGGTACAGTCTGGATATACCAAGAGGCAAGACATGTGTCCACATAAGTTCAAAACTGGCAAATAATGGCCTTTTTTGTTATATTTGCTAAGTCTACAAAAAAACTAACACAACACATTTTGACTTCAGCGTTTGTGATGGCAAGCTGATCTTCACCTTCCACACTCTTGGCAGTAGATGAATTAAAAAACAAAGTGATACAACTGTTCTTCTTTGATGCCTCGATCGAAACGTGCTTTGCCGATTTCACATGCCGTGCGATGTCATTTCCACCACCGCTTTTGATCGATATGTCCGTTTCACAAATTCTGCAGAAAACATGACAATCACTTTGCTTACTTCTTGAAACAAACGGCCATGTTTTACTATACGCACTACGATAAGTTTGAAGACGTCTTTTCTTTGCCAGTGGTTCACAACCTTCGTCATCCGAATGTTGCACATTATCAGACATTGCGGCACTACCGGAAAACATGTTTTGCAATATTTCACGCATGCGCAAGTAGGCTACTTTACGCATGCGCGAGTATTTAAAACGGAAATAGATCTAGCCTAGCAGACGAACTCGCTGCTCTCCCTTGAATAGCTGACGATAAATTGTCTATCATAATTTGGCTTCAGGAAAATCGGAATTTTCCGGATTTTCACGGATAAAGTCGTATTTCCGTATCTTTTAGGGCTTTCCGTAGAAAATACGGGAAAATACGGATGGTGCACAGGTCTGCAAATGTCGTGAAATTTACCGGCAGCGCAATAATCGCGGAGTTATTTTGAAAGTTACTGATCATTGCAGAATAGTATTTATACTTATAGTCTTTGAATAAAATTAGAACCGCCTGCCGATTTCAAATGATCGATGTCTGGCTTACAGCATGCGCGATCTGCCACGATTTTTCGTTTTTGCCTTTTGTCGTGAAACACAGCGTTATGAACTACTTTTTACTTGCGGATTGACACAAAAACCACGCTATAGTTTCGCGCGAAGAGTTGATGTATTCTTTGGACGGTCTGTTAAGTCAGCTGATTGTGTGGTGCCAAGGATTATCACAATAATGGCGGATACAGACAACGAAAATAAAGGTAAGTTTTGTCGGTGATCGTTTATCCTTTGTTATAATACACACGACTTGATATGTTTTCTACCGTTACTCACTGTTTACTCATAGGTGGTGAAGTCTCGTCTTTCGTAGGCCTCAATTACATGCTCGTCTAGTATGTAATTGAGGCCTACGAAAGCGAAACTTCACAGCCTGTGGTTTACTCTTCATTTATTCGTTTCTGCACTAGCTGTAAGTGTTATACACGTTTGAATAAATTAAAGGATCTGTCGGTCTTTATCCCGTGTTTTAAAAAAAAAAAAAATTATGCGCCCTGAACATGCTGTGACAGCATGGATTATCAGCGTTTTACAAGTGACTGTCAATCGATCAAGCAATCAATTGGTTGACTTTTTATAGTATTTTA
Organism: Oncomelania hupensis; assembly: GCA_036898135.1. Taxonomy (NCBI): domain Eukaryota; kingdom Metazoa; phylum Mollusca; class Gastropoda; order Littorinimorpha; family Pomatiopsidae; genus Oncomelania; species Oncomelania hupensis. The sequence continues at coordinate 66,034,938 of CM072515.1, forward strand.
TCGTATTTTCTTGATTTTGTGGACATCCGTCTTATTGGCGTGATGTTTATGTACACATAATACTTCCAAATTGTCCGCTTCAAAGGGCAGAAAATAGCCATACTTAAGTTGGAATAAACGAAGTTTTTAAAAATTAAAAAATCACGGAATATCAGCGGTACTTGGTCAGTTGATGAAAGCTTATCTGTGGCCTATGATATTTTGTAGTTTGTGCATAATTTCACAGGAAAGAAACATAATCTTAACTAGCCGTTGGCATTGCATGAAATGTTAGTTCTTATTAAAACTATTTTCAACAAAGATTCTTGAAGTGCACTATTGTTGCTTTTGTATTATTTTAATAATTATTTAAGACACTTTGGTTTATTTCGGACAATATCATTATATTGTGTATTTTAATTATGTTTATATATACATGTATAGCATTACATCAATGCCATGAGATGATTTATGTTATGTGGTGTTTTGAGTTTCTGATAGCTATGTTAATTCGAATGATAATAAAATCTACTATTATCTAGTATTAATAATTATATTAAAACAAATCTTTGACAAAGTACTTGATCTTTTGAAAAGAATTTCAGGTAACCAACACTGGCAACAGCTAGACTGCTGCTATGTATATAACAATTTACATCACACAAAAAGTAGCAAAATTCTTTGTGATGTTATGCAATGATGTAAAAAAAAAAAAAAAAAAAGTAACTTGTGCACACTTTGAATACAGGTACTGCATTGCTGTAAAGTTGAACTATCAAGTATCATCCTTTGATAATTGTCAGTTGTTGTTTTTTAATCATGTAAATATGTTATTTGTGTATTCATTTGCTACAGTTTTGTGCATCAACTTTACAAAAATGCAAGATACTTTTTGATGTGACATTATGAACAAAAATGATAAAATTGCAGTCCATGTTTTATTGTAACTTTAGAACTATGAATGAGACGACACTAGTGAGAGTGAGACTGAGAATGATTATTGCATGATGCTAATCTTTGAACAGTTAATATTATTTCGTGCTTGAATTTGACAAGTTGTAGAAAATGGGTGGTTGTTTATAAGACACTTGTGTAACTTAATGACAGTTTTATTGTGAAGTTATGTACTGAATTTAAACATTGATAGAACTCGTGCAGCCAATTCTGGTCAACCATGCATTGGTGACAAAGTAGACCTATAAAAAGGCAATATCATATGATTACACGTGTTGATTCATAACATCACATCACTTATCAGATTCACTTCAGTTTAGTTGTGAAGTTATACATGTACAATAATTAGTTGATTATATAGGCTGTTGTTGGGTTTGCTAGTAAATTCTGTTTGATAGCAGTTCATCAGTTATTATCATTATAATAATTGTTTTTATCAATTCTGTTTAATTGCACAGTTCATCAGTTTTATCATTATTAATATTATAACTATATAATTGTGTTCATCCATTCTGTTTAATAGCATAGTTCATCAGTATTGACTGTTGTCATTATTATAATTGTGTTCATCATTTCTGTTTAATAGCACAGTTCATCAGTATTATCATTATTATAATTGTGTTCATAGATTCTGAAAATGACAGCTGCAGATAATGGCTTGAAAGTTGTATGCATACTTGCTTGTTTATTGTAAGAATATTATATTTTTGCAGGTTTTCTAAGCAACATGCTCAGGAAAGGAAAGTATAAATATACTTTTGAATCCGACGAAGACACACCTTCAACCTGCGGCACCCTCATCAAACAATGGGATAGGAGGCTAAAGAGCCTCAAAGATAAAGGCCCCGTGGCTCTCGAACAATTCCGCAAAAAGGAAGCAGAGAGGTTACGCCTTCACAGGGTGAACCGGAGTGAAGAGCAGAAACAGCGAAACAGGCAAGTTTTTTTTTGTTTGTTTCAGTCCATTGGACGCTATAGCTCCAGAACCACTTAACAGATTTTGACCAAATGCTGAACTTTACTTAAAGGTTACTCCCGTGCCATCATGTTGTTTGCTGTTGTTTGTAGATTATAGTCACACGACACTTTCGCATATAGGTGACTACTGGACCGATTTATACTGACACCAGCGGGCCAGTTGTTGGTAAAGGGGAAAAATAATATGATCACACGTTGACCAATCCGGGATTCGAACCAGCGACCTTTCGGTTACTAGCAAGACGCTCTTACCAACTGAGCTACCCGGCCCCTTGTGCCATCATATTAGCTCTTCCGCAAAGTTCAATGTCACTGAAGTCATTTTGTGGCTAAACAAACACGTTTTGCGCAATATCTCAAAAAGGGCTGAAGAGATTTAGGTACTTCAAATCGTGGGCTGTCCTTCAGTAGCAGTCCAGTTTTCAGTCAGTGGGTCTGGCCGTCGCTCAGAATTTAATTTTTTTGTTCAAAACATACTTTTTGTTCGATCTCAAGAATAACTGAACCGAAATTCATCATTTTTATTTGGTGGATAATTTAAACCACTCCTAAGCATATTAGATAATTTGTATTGTACTTACTCAAAGGTCAAGGTCATTGTGCTTTGCCATGTTCTAAACACGTTTTGCCCTGTAACTAAAGTTTGTCTGAACCGATTTTGAAACACTTTTGCTTATGTATAGCTTTTGCTTGCATATATAGCTCAGATATCATTCCATCTATACATGTGTTCAATTTTTGGCATTGTTAGGATATAGCCAAATCACAATATCACCAAGAACATTAACACTTTTGAAAATGCTTAGTTTTCGGCCATGTGTGCGAGTGCCTGAAAAAACATTTGAATGGCTTGCCATCTTATTTAATAGTGTTATGTGTGTGGGTGTGTGTGTGTGTGTGTGTGTGTGTGTGTGTGTGTATATATATATATATATAGATAGATATATAGAGATATATATATATATATTTTTTTCAGAGAATTGCAGAGAAAGCGGCAAGCTGAATACAGAAAGAGGAAAGCAGAAAAAGAGAAACTGCTTTTTAAAATGGCTGCAGCGGAAAATAAAATTCCCAAAGGAACAGACAGGAAAGAGAACCACAAGGAATATATGAAAGAATGGCGGCGGAAGCAGTCTGATGAAAAGAAGAAAATGTACAGAGCAAAGTAAGCTTTCTGTTCACTTTATGCATGGATAGAAAAGACAAATAAATAATATGCGAATGGGTGTCAGTGACTTTCTCTTTGCTTTCCACATTTTGTTTTGTGATATGGCAACATGATCAAGATATTCGGATGTCTGTAACTGAGTGAGAGATACCCTCATTAAGTTGAAATTACTTGGCACGATTTCATTTAAAATAAAATTATGTTTCACTTTGCATGTGATTTGTTTATTGTTATTTGTTAACAACTCTCATTGACGATTTGTTTCAGGAGAAGGGCTAGGTATTACAGAAACCGGCATAAACATGCATTGCCTATAGATGACACTGTCCTTCAAGCAGAACATCTTCATCCATTGCCCAATTCGGCATGGAATCAAGCTGAAGAGGATCACAAGCCAGTCATTTCTGAGGGGTATCTCTGTATGACGCAGGCCTGTTTACTTTTATGGTTTGTTCGTAAAATGCAAGTTTTTAGCCTGATTATAACAATCTTACGGGAGACAGTTCAAACCCATGTTTTGTTGTTCTTCTTCTTGCTGTACACTACCACCTTCATCCTAGTGAAGATTCTTTAGACTTTCAGGGTTTTGCGTTACATTAGGGAATATATGCTGTTGGAGATTGCTAAGTTGCTGCCCGGGTAAAAGCTTACAGAGAACGGCTCAGTTTGAAGGGTAGTGTTCAGGGGGAAAGGTAGTGAAAAGGGGGCAGTGTGTGTGGGTCGGGGGAGTGGAGGTTGGTGTTTCAAATCCAGGATTAGAACCCTTCCATTCCAAGTTAGGGCTGACACGGCTGTATTTCTCTGCCAGGGGATGGCTTTTCTGTTTAACACACTAGGCCAATTATAGCGCGCAGCGCGGAAACCAGCCTCACAGCTAGCATGCTCCTTCCCGTCTAGTAGCCAACGCTTAACACAGCAGACAAAGCTGGCGGACGACTGATTTCTGACTTTGTGCTATAGATTTGATCATATTATGTGAAATATCGTTTGTATTGTGGTAGTCCTTTTGCATTTTAGTTACTTTCATATCTGTGTTTTGTGTTAGCATAAAGTAAACCTCAACATTCGATTTCGTTTGCGTTATATTTAAGTCGATTTGACCGTGTGTACTGATCGGCCCTTCTCTTTCTTGCATCGGACCGGTTTACGATCTAGTGTATATATGCGTTTTAATTACACGTTTAAATCCTTTCTACAATGTTCACCATTTGAAGTCACTTAGTACACAGTTTGAACTTTCTGGTGATGTGGTCGACATTATAACATTGCTTCTTGTGTTTGGCTGATGGCCTCTGTAATTCTAGCAAATTTTAACTTTTTTCTAGCGGTAATGGTGGAAACGATAGGCACACGCACATAATTGTTGCATTGCCGCCGCGCCGCGGCCCTGTACCTACCACTAGCTACCAGTATATAGTGAAGCTTGGTCAGTACACAGTGTGCTTATGCGAAAGTGTCGTGTGACTATAATCTACAAACAACAACACAGTGTGCCCCCCCCTTTTGTGAAAGTGACATTTATGATGGTCATTCAATGTACTGTACCTGCATAAACATCATTATAAAATATCAACAAAACACCTACTTCATGACTCAGTTGCTTGATCAGTGTGCCGTGTTGTGTGACAATGACAGGTATAGTGGTGATTTATTCCGGATATATAACTATCAGCATACTTACAGAATCGTGGGTGAGTACAATAAAAATTTTTTATGTGATGTTTCCTACACGCACTAGGAAGTAGGTTATATCGAAAAACACACAACCATTGTACAGTACATGCACTGTACTGCATAGGCATGCCTAAGATATGTTATTAAATGTTGCATATCTCTTCCCTACCTTCTCTCTCTCTCTCTCTCTCTCTCTCTCTCTCTCTCTCTCTCTCTCTCTCTCTCTCTCTCTCACACACACACAAGTGAATGCATGTCTCCATAGAAAAAAACCCACGAACACATAACATTTAATTACGTGTTATTTTCCCCTAGTCTTGTAATTGTACTTTAAAATTTGCTTAAATAAATGCCTCAATTGTTTGTTGCTTTGTTTTGTGAAGTCCTTTTAAACTTGACTGTATTTACTCTTTGTTTGATTGTGTGTTTACATTCAGATTGTGTGTTTGTGTCTACTGTGTGTATCATATCGATTGTGTGTCCATGTACTGATGTAGTGTCTCTCTCTCTCTCTCTCTCTCTCTCTCTCTCTCTCTCTCTCTCTCTCTCTCTCTCTCTCTCTCTCTGTTGTGTGTTATAGGTCTAGCATGTCTTGTAAATTGTGCTGTTTTGGATGAGGTTTTAAATGTAAATGTATTTTAAATGTTTGTTTGGGCTCTCTCGTGTATAGTAAATAGTGGATGAGTTTTTAAAATACATTCAGTTTCAGCAGGAATTTTTGTTAGGCATAAAATACTTAAGCACAGCGAACAAAAGTAGTTTCTAATAGCGTGAGGTACAATTGTCACGTATTTCTAAAATGTATAAGAAAATCATAAGAGAGGGCGCCGGCGGTTCGTTAAGGTCTGGCTACAGCAATGCAGTGGGCTTAGTTAAAATAATTATAAGCTGCTCAAAGTACTCGAGTCAAGTGCCACTGTACTAGGCTATAGGCTACAGCAAGGCCGGCCAGCCAGCGTCTCTGACCTGGCTTAGGGCGGTTCAGCCAGCGTGAAGGGAACATAAGAGGCAAAAGAAGGGGTGAATTTAGCAACCGTCTCAGAGTACCACTTATAAACAGGCGTGCTGAGGGCAACCTCAGCTGGAAGGGCATTCCACTCAGCTATCGGGCAAGGGGAAAAAAGACTGTTGGTAGTCTACATGAGGGTAGCTGGTAATGGGCTGAGTGCGACTTTTGGGTGGATCTGGTTGGGTACTCGGGAATGGTTTCTTGGTGGAGTTGATGGATAATATGCCATTGTGGTATTTGTGGAAGGTGCAGAGGCGGGCTTTGCGGCATCGATCTTGAAGGGAGGGCCACTGCAGGTGTTCGAGCATGATTTCAACACTGGATGTTTGCGGGTGGTGGACCACCCAGCAGGCTGCTTAGCCCTGTACGGCTTAAAAGTTCTGTATGTCTTTTTCTGTGTGTGGATCTCATACCGGGCTGGCGTATTCCAACGTAGGACGGACAAGTGAGAGATAGGCACGCTGTTTGATGGCCTGAGATCCAATTTTGAAGTTTTCCCTCAGGAAACCAAGTATCTTGTTACCTTGTTGATGACGCTGCAGATGTGTGTCCCAACAAAGGTCTCCAGAAATGATGACATCTAGGTACTTGGCTTCGTGAACAGAGCTGAGTGTATTCCCATGGAGGTGGTATGTGCAGGGCAAAGACTTTCTTTGCCTGGTGATTCAAAGTGTCAGACACTTATCCGGATGGAAGCTTATTAGCCACTTCTGTTTCCATTCAGCAAGCCGGTTTAATCAGACTGTAGGAACTTCTTGTCATCATTCGAGTTGATGGTTCTGTGGCACATAGTGTCGTCTGCAAAGAGTCGGGTTGTTGAGGACAGGCCTTAAGGGAGATCATTGATGTAGAGTGTGAATAGGCTTGGGCCCAGTACAGAGCCTTTAGGGAAATCAGACTCCACAGGAACAAGGCATGAAGTAGCACCGTCAACCACGACCTGCTGCTGTTGATCGGTGAGGAAAGCGCCAGTCCAGCCAAGCACCTTTCCCGTGATGCCATAGTGGTTGAGCTTGTGTAGTAGGAGAGAATGGCAGCTACTGTCAAATGCTTTGGAGAAGTCCATGATCAAAGCGTCCGTCTGCTTCCCCTTCTCCAGGTTGTCTGAGATCCCATCCACAAACCCAGTGAGCTGGCTCTCACAGGAGCGTCCGCAACGGAAACAATGCTGTGCCTCACTGATGATGCTTTGATCTTCCGCAAAGGACATGATGGAGCTTGTGATGATATGTTCCATGGTTTTGCAATGATCAATGACCAGTAAAATATGGCAGCAGTTCTTGGGGTGGTATCGTTCGCCCTTTTTGAAGACAAGTGTAACAATGTCTTCCAGTACCACACCAGTGTTCAAGGAGCTCTGGAAGAGAAGTGAAAAAGCAGGGGATAGTTCTTCTGCAAGCTCTTTTAGCAGTCTTGGGCTGATGCTGTCTGGACTTGGGGCTTTGCTAGGGTCGAGGTCTTTAAGGAGCTTTGTAACGCCAGGGTTTGTGATGCAGGTGGGAGTGTTGGGATGGTGGTGGATAGTGAGGCTGGTTCTATGTGTGAACTCCTGCTCAGCACAAGAGATCTTAGGGCTGAAGGCAGAGTGGAATTGCTGGTTAATGACTTCGACATAAAGGACATGCTGTTTAGCCTCTGTCGTGAGTTTGCTGTCAACCTTTAGTGATATAATGATGGCTGCCTCCATGCGCTGGTTCTTGATGTAAGTCCAGAACTGTTTGTTGTTGGATCTCTTGGTAGAATCGTCTGTGTTGCTACCAATCTCTCTGTGTACTGTAAGACCAATATGCTTGTCTCAGATTCTGTTGGATAACTTGCTTCAGGTGTTTCAGCTTGGCACAAAGTTGGGTGTTTCCGGTCTTCTTGAAGCACTTGTACAGTCTGTCTCTTCGTCCGATGAGTCAAAGCATAGCGTAACCCATCCAAGGGTCTTCTGAGGGATATGCTGTTTGGTCGTGGTGTTGACAACATTTTTTTAGTATAGACCATATCTTTTCTGTACTGCTGTTGTTGTTGAAGGAACTGAGGATAGATGAGAGTTCAGTCACAGCACAGCAGAGGGAAGACCAGTCAGCTCTGGAATACTGGGGAATCTGGCAACGAACCTGGCGCTAGCATTGCAGCTTGGCATTGAATTCTAGCAATATGTAATATTCTATCCTATCCTATTCCATAAATCGAAGGTTGTTGGGGCACCACAGATGATCGTTTAACCAGTGTATTCCATCTTTCTCTGTCCTCATGGCTTTGCTCAATGTCAAGCCAGTTCATTCTGGAATGTTGGCCTCCCACCTCCTTTTCTGTCTTCCTCTTCTTCTGCCTCCTTGCACCGTGCCTTGCAGATGGTCTTTGCAAGGCCTGATGCTCTGCTGACGTAGCCATACCATCGGAGTTTCCATTTCTTCACCACTGTGAGCATGTCATCCTGTTATCCAAGGGCTTGTGTCTGTCAGACTTCGTCGTTGGTGCTGTTTTGGGTATAGGAAATGCCCAGAAGTCTTCTGTAGAACCTCATCTCCTTGCTTTGTATTCTTCATTGTAGGTCTGCTGTGAGGGTCCATATTTTGCAAGCATATAGGAAGATGGAGATGACAAGGGAGCGCAGCAGCCTTAGCTTGGTGTGTAGACTGATGGTCCTGTCTTTACAAATGGGCTTTAGCTTTGTCAGGGCAGCAGTTGTTTGTGCATTTTTGGAGAGAACTTCCTGTCAGGACCCATTGTCTGATACAATGGCTCCTAAATATTTTAAGCTATGCATTGTGTTGAGGGATTGGCCTTGAAGTTTGATGTTTGTGTTGATTCCATTGGTGTTGTTGATCATCATTTTGATCTTCTCTGCACATATTTCCATTCCAAAGACTCTGGAGGTGGTGTAAAGCCTCCGTACCAGCTGTTTAAGTTCTTGTTCCTCTCCGGCCAATCTTTCAATGGCATCCGCCAAACGGAGGTTGGAGATTGCTCTACTTGCTATGCTGACTGTGCCCTCTTGATCTGCAAGAGCATCTGACATGATGCACTGTAGGAAGATGTTTCAAGAGTGTTGGAGAGAGTAGTCATCCTTGATGCATGCCGATTGTTCTGAACCAGTTCCCGATGGCGCTGTTGGGGAGAACTGCACTGGTAGCCTTGTCATATAGGCTTTGATGTGCATAGTATTTAAAACAAATTGGTTTGTTTTGTTTTCTCTACAATTTTGTGTGAAAAACGTTTGTGACATTGTGTAAAGTTATGTACAATAAAGATCTGTAACATCTCTATTTACAAGTAAAATGTATGGTCAAAAAATTTGCAATGGTTCATTTGTTATGGTTTTTACTCTGCTCTTTCTTGTGCACATTATTTCCCTACAAACTGATGTTTCAAGTAATTTCTTTCATTTCGCACTTTATCAACACCATTTTGTAGCCAATAACCCATACAGAATTTTCTGTTAACACAAATGTTTACACCCCCAGGGGTTTCCGTATAAATAGTATCCCCACTTTGTGGAAATTTAGTGCTTTAAATTACCACTGTTTCTGTCATTCTCATTTGTTCTTTGTCGTTCTTAATCTGTTCTATCAATCTACCATCTTCTTTGCTAGACCAGTCACGTACCTTTTTTCTTAAAAATTCTCCCCAAACTCCGCATTTGTGTATTGGGTCAGCTTGGGAATATTGGACGCTTTCTTCCAAGTCGTTACTAGGGCTTTTTATGTTATTATTTAACAGTGTAAGCATTTTATATGTACATGTTTTTTTTTACTATTTTATAATGATATAATTTTATATTCTGTTTTGTTTTTGTAAATTGGAGTTAATAAATTCTAAAGTGTAAATTTCTGCCTCAGCGTCCCCTGCATGGGGTGCTTTTATTGTAAAGTGACCAGCTGGTGGAATGCCTTCAGTGTTAACATTAGGGTTGTTTCAGCAGATCTTTTATATGGATCGGGGGCGACCAAGTTGTGGTCCTGATTCGGCTGTTTGCAATCCGGTGGACCCCATAAACAATGACTAACTTAACTAACTAACAAATTTTTACTACAAACTCCATCACACTTGTGGTTATATTAAAATGACTTCAGGCATGTGTACACATTCATTGTGATTTGTTTGTTGGTGAGGAATTATTATTATAGTATGTTGAAATCTTAGTTTTTGTTATTATTGATAATAGTTGTAGGTTTATTGTAGTTATTTTTTAATTTTGTTACCAGATGATGAGAGCAGCACTGTTAACACAACCTGGAGGGCCAGAGAACTTGTATGTAGGAGAGGCAGCACGGCCTGAGCCAAAAGCTGGAGAGGTCCTGATCAGAGTCAAAGCCACCGCAATTAACCGTGCGGACACTCTTCAGGTACTGCAGTTGTAGTTATTATTGTTGTTTATTACTGATGAGCAAATATTTCCTTCTTTCTGGGTTGAGCAACCACAATCCTATCTTATCCTATCCTGTCCCGTAACTCGGAGGTCGTAGGGGCACCACAGATGATCGTTTAACCAGCATACTCCATTTTTCTCTGTCCTCAACAGCCCTGAGGGCTTTGCTCAGTGTCAAACCAGTCCATTCTCGAATGTTGACCTCCCACCTCTTTTTCGGTCTCCCTATTCTTCTACCTCCTTGCGCTGTGCCTTGCAGAATGGTCTTTGCAAGACCTGATGATCTGGTGACGTGGCCATACCATCGGAGTTTCCGTTTCTTCACCACTGTGAGCAGGTCATCATGTTGTCCAATGGCTTGTGTCTGTGTCTGTCAGACTTCGTCATTGGTGATGTATTGGGTATAGGAAATGCCCAGAAGTCTTCTGTAGCACCTCATCTCCATGCTTTGTATTCTTCGTTGTAGATCTGCTGTGAGGGTCCATGTTTCACAAGCATATAGGAAGATGGAGATGACAAGGGAGCACAGCAGTCTTACTTTGGAATGTAGACTGATGGTCCTGTCTTTCCAAATGGGCTTCAACCTCGCCAGGGCAGCAGTTGTTTGTGCGATCCTGGAGAGGACTTCCTGTCGGGACCCATTGTCTGATACAATGGCTCCTAAATATTTGAAGCTATGCACACTACATGATGAAGCAACCACAATCAGTACATTAATATTCTCCTATGATTCGTGATATATTCATAAAAATATAAATGTTTTATGAAATTTGACTTGGATTTTGGTCAGTACAGCAGAGGACAACATACCCGTAGAACTGCTTCAAGCAGGAGAAGCGATGATTGACGCCCTCACCATTATCTGTAACAAGATCGGCAGAGTGGTAAGTGGCCTACACCATGGACCCAGTCGCTTGTCATCATTCTTCCCCAAAAAGGTAACCTTCAGGAATGTGAATATTACCGCACCATCAGCCTCATCAGCCATCCCAGCAAGGTGCTCCTGAAGATAATACTCAACAGGTTGAAACCCCAAGCTGAACAAATCATAGCTGAAGAACAAGCAGGATTCATGGCAGGGCGAAGTCCCACTGAAAAGATTTTCAACCTCAGAATAATCTGCGAGAAATACCTCCAGCACCAACAACACCTGTATCATGTGTTCCTAGACTTCAAAAAGGCGTTTGACCGAGTCTGGTATGCAGCTCTGTGGGCAACCATGAGAGTGTACAACATCAGCTCTAAAATTATTGAAGTCATCAAAAGCCTGTATGACAAGGCTACCAGTGCAGTCCTCCACAACAGCACCATCAGAAATTGGTTTAGAACAACAATCGGTGTGCGTCAGGGATGCCTACTTTCTCCAACACTCTTCAACATATTCCTAGAGCGCATCATGTCAGATGCCCTTGCAGATCACGAAGGCACAGTCAGTATAAGGGGAAAAGCAATCTCCAACCTTCGTTTTGCGGATGACATTGATGGATTGGCTGGAGAGGAACAAGAACTTGAACAGCTGGTACAGAGGCTTGACACAACCTCCAGACCCTATGGAATGGAAATAAGTGCAGAGAAGAACAAAATGATGACCAACAACACCAATGGCATCAACATGTACATCAAAGTCTAAGGCCAATCCCTCAACACAGTGCATAGCTTCAAATATTTAGGAGCCATTGTATCAGATAATGGGTCCCGACAGGAAGTCCTCTCCAGGATCGCACAAACAACTGCTGCCCTGGCGAGGTTGAAGCCAATTTGGAAAGACAGGACCATCAGTCTACATTCCAAGGTAAGACTGCTGTGCTCCCTTGTCATCTCCATCTTCCTATATGCTTGCGAAACATGAACCCTCACAGCAGATCTACAACGAAGAATACTAAGCATGGAGATGAGGTGCTACAGAAGACTTCTGGGCATTTCCTATACCCAGCACATCACCAACGACGAAGTTTGACAGACCATCACACAAGCCATTGGACAGCACGATTACCTGTTCACAGTGGTGAAAAAACTGAAACTCCGATGGTATGGCCATGTCACCAGACCATCAGGTCTTGCAAAGACCATCCTGCAAGGCACAGCGCAAGGGGGTAGAAGAAGAGGGAGACTGAAAAAGAGGTGGGAGGACAACATTCGAGAATGGACTGGTTTGACACTGAGCGAAACAATCAGGGTTGCTGAGGACAGAGAAAGATGGAGTATGCGGGTTAAACAATCATCTGTGGTGGCCCTATGACCTCCAAGTTACGGGATAGGATAGGATAGAATAGACAGCATTTACATGTTTCTAGATTCTGGAGTTGTCAGGTTGAGTAGGAATTTCTAGACTCAAGAGTCTGTTATATTTACCATGAGCAGTAGACTTCTAAGACCATGATCATGATGATGATGGTAATAGCCACTTACATAGTGCTGACACACCAGTCACTAATTACAGGCTGAGGGTGCATGGCCCAGAATGAGAGCAAAATTTTGTTGTAAATTGTCAATGACGAATTTAAAAAAAGACCTCGGCAATCAACCTTTTGCAGCAAAGCATTGCCGGGTGGTCTAAGGCGGGACTAACTTGCCTTGTCTACAGGCTAGACACCAATGGCGCCTGACAGATTTGAGATCTATCCCACCTCTGGGCGTTATGTTTCTCCCAATATTATTTACTTTCAACACGGGCAATGTCTTGGGTGTTTTCTATGGATACTCCGGTTTGCTCTCCCAGCTAACATTTAAAAAACACCAACTAATATTAGGTAGGTTGGGGTTTGGGCATGCCACAGATTGCGACTACACCTTCCCCAGGGGATGTGGTCCAGAATTTCCTGATAAAAATGGGCAATAAAGTGTTCAAAGTGCGTCATTACCATCTTTTCTTTGCCATTTCTCGTTCTAGAGACAAGGAAACTACCCGGTTCCTCCAGGTGTAACAGACATTTTAGGTCTGGAAGCAGCCGGTGAAATCTTTCAGAAGGGGCCAGGATGCAGTGACCAGTGGGCCGTCGGTGACAAGGTTATGGCGCTTCTTAACGGTGAGTTTATTCATTTGGATCTATTAAAGAAACGTACAAACATATATATATATATATATATATATATATATATATATATATATATATATATATATATATATATATATATATATATATATATATATATATATACTACTGTGTTGTCATGCAGAAAATGAAATGCGTTTCAAACTTTGCATAGTAATGTTTATCTTGGACCAACGTTTTGTTTTCTAGGAGGTGGCAATGCAGAGTATGCGACATGTCCAGAAAGTCAGTTGATGAGGATACCTAGTAATCTGGATTTCATACAAGCCGCTGCGATACCAGAAGTCTGGATTACTGCGTTTCAGTTACTGCACACGATTGGTAAGATGCAAGAATGTTTTTTTCCTATATTCTTATGTATATGTTTTTTTCCTATATTTCACTTCAATAACATATTATATTCTATTCTATTCTGTCCCGTAACCCGGAGGTCGTAGGGGCACCACAAATGATCGTTTAACCAGCATACTCCATCTTTCTCTGTCCTCAGCAGCCCTGATGGCTTCGCTCAGTGTCAAACCAGTCCATTCAAGAAACATATTACTGATTCAATATTATAATATAACTTATAATATGTATAATAATTGTCTTACATATTTAATTACCATTAAACTGTCGTGCCAGTGGTTAACTGAAAATCAAACATGAGATGTTTTTAAAGATTTAATTTTCTTTAAACCAAACTTGAATGCACACTTTTTTGGAACAAGTTGCCCTTGCCATTTGTAAAAGAGTTTGCCTCACAATGGCATTGTGTGATTTTCTGTACAGGCAATGTAAAGCCTGGAGACTTTGTCTTGATACATGGCGGGGCAAGCGGCGTGGGCACTGCGGCCATTCAGCTCACCGTGCAGGCAGGCGCTCAGCCGCTCGTCACTGCTGGCTCGCTGTCCAAGCTGGACACAGCCAGAAGCCTGGGTGCTGTTGCTGCGTATAGCTACAAGGAAGACGACGTGGCTGCTGAAATCATGAAGACCACTGAAGGTGATAAATTTGATCGTCTTTCCATCTTCTCATAGGGACTTGCTTTTAGTCTTTGCACTGTTCATGTTTTGAGTGATGAATGTGTGTTTGTTGCGTATGTAGGAGTGTGTCTGTAACATGTGAGCGTGTATGTTGGTTACTGATTGCTGCGCTTTGAGTCTGATTTGGGAATAAGCCGCTATAGCCTCCTGTATTATTATTATTATTTATTTTTATTTTTTTTAATTAACATTTATTTTTATTTTTTTAAAATTATTATTTATATTATAATTATTATTATTATTATTATTATTATTTTTATTTTGTTTTTTTCTGCTTTTTTTTTAGTCTTCTTCATGTGCTTGTTTGTCATCTTTGTCTTCTTAATGTTGTTTGTTGTTGTTGTTGTTGATGGCTTGTTGAGTGCAGAACTCCATGCCACAATGTTATGCTACATCACAATTTGTACACACACACACACTAGTGTCTCGAGCATGAATTTTAAAAATAAAAAAAATTTAAAAATCAAACATCGCCATTTAGTCATAGGTTTGTTAAAAATATTTCCTCACAAATTCAATATACAGGCATATATAGTATCGCGTGCATGATTTTAGTCATAGACTGTATGGAAAAGCAATGGGTTGTAGTGCGTAATAATAAGTGCTGCTTGATTGTTAAGTTAGCTCGATTGAGGTAAGAGAAGATAGGAGTTTGTCAGACTTTTGTGCAAACAGGATCTCATATATTTTTTATCAGTTTCGGAAATGTATGGCTTCTTTGGAATTTTCTTTATTCCTATCCTATATCCTATCCTATCCTGTAACTCGAAGATCGTAGGGGCACCACAGATGATCATTTAATCAACGTACTAAATCTTTCTCTGTCCTCAGCAACCCTGATGATTTCACTCGGTGTCAAACCAGTCCATTCTCGAATGTTGTCCCCCCACCTCTTTTTAGGTCTCCCTCTTCTTCTACCTCCTGTGCCGTGCAGGATGGTCTTTGCAAGACCTGATGATCTGGTGACGTGGCCATACCATTGGAGTTTCCGTTTTTTCACCTCTGTGAGCAGGTTATCGTGTTGTCCAATGGCTTGTGTGATGGTCTGTCGGACTTTGTCATTGGTGATGTGCAGGGTATAGGAAATGCCCAGAAGTCTTCTGTAGCACCTCATTTACATGCTTTGTATTCTTCGTTGTAGATCTGCTGTGAGGGTCCATGTTTTGCAAGCTTATAGGAAGATGGATATGACAAGGGAGCGCAGCAGTCTTACCTTGGAATGTAGGCTAAGGGTCATGTCTTTCCAAATTGGCTTCAACTTTGCCAGGGCAGCAGTTGTTTGTGCGATCCTATAGAGGACTTCCTGTTGCGACCCACTGTCTGATACAATGGCGCCTAAATATTTGAAGCTATGCACTGTGTAGAAGGATTGGCCTTGGACTTTGATGTCCGTGTTGATGCCATTGGTGTTGTTGGTCATCAATTTGGTCTTCTCTGCACTTATTTCCATTCCATAGGCTCTGGAGGTGGTGTCAAGTCTCTGTATCAGCTGTTCAAGTTCTTGTTCCTCTCCAGCCAATCCATCAATGTCATCCGCAAAACGAAGGTTGGAGATTGCTCTATCCCCTATGCTTACTATGCAAGGGCTTCTGACATGATGCACTCTAGGAAGAGGTTGAAGAGTGTTTGAGAGAATAGGCATCCTTGACACACACCGATTGTTGTTCTGAACCAGTTTCCGATGGCGCTGGTATGGAGGACTGCACTGGTAACCTTGTCATACAAGCTTTTGATGACTTCAATAATTTTAGGGCTGATGTTGTACACTCTCATGGTTGCCCACAGAGCTGCATGCCAGACTTGATCAGACACCTTCTTGATGTCTATGAACACATGATAGATGTTGGTGCTGTAGGTATTTCTCTCAGATTATTCTGAGGTTGAAAATCTGTTCACCCTGCCCTGACTCCTGCTTGTTCTTCAGCTATGATTTGTTCAGCTTGGGGTTTCAACCTGTTGAGTATTATTTTCAGGAGGACCTTGCTGGGATGGCTGATGAGGCTGACGGTGTGGTAATTTTCACACTCCTGAAGGTTACCTTTTCTTTATTGTTGGTTGTTTTTGTTTGTGTGCTTGTTGCTGTTTTGGAAAGATTTTGAGTACAGGAGAGCCGTTTTGAAAAACAAAATTTTGTTAAAGTGATGGCAGAGGGTTTGGCTGCTTGCATTGCTCAGTGATATATGACTATTGTGTAAACTGTAACAGGGAAAGGAGTGAACATCGTGTTGGACTGTGTTGGAGGTTCCATGGCAGAGATCAATGTCAACTCTTTGGCTTTGGATGGCAAATGGGTCGTGTATGGACTCATGGGTGAGTTAAAAGGGTGCTCTCCGCACTTTCACATTGAGAACAGAGATGCTGTATTTTTGATGTTCCAGCTCAAGAGCTGCTCAAGGCGCTGGCTGATTCATGATCTACCTTAAGCCGCCTGGGATGCCCACTTGCAGCCTTTGGGTGCATTGTCTGACACCCAGACACAAGCCTGGGCGACCAGGTTTTGGGGAGAATGGACCTAGTGCTTGCTTACATGTATCTGTCATGATTGATTTGTTATTATAAATATTCATCACAACACGCTTGAGGCTTGCGCCTATATATGTATTCACTCAAAAGAACTAACGTGTTATTGATGGATTTAAAATGGTGGGGAAAGTTGATGGGAGATAGGAGGATGAATGTGAGGTATTTGGGAGGTTTTATTTATAGGAAACAGGAGTGTGATGGTGGGTGGGTGGGGAAGCTGTGTGTGTATTTGTAGGAGGTGGATGTTTAGCACATACACAAATATTTCAACGTCTTGACTATACCTGCTGTGAACAATGTGCATTGCTGTTTTAACCATCTTTTCTAGTGTGTATTAGTGATTCAAAGTACATTCAACATACTTGCCATTGCATTCATAATGTGAGATTGCCGGGTCATTTGAATTTTGAAAGAACGCATACAATAATATTACATCTGTAACACTTTTTTGTCACCAAGGTGGAGGGAATGTCAGCGGAGATTTGCTGCGTAAAATCCTTAGCAAACGATTGACGATTGTCGGCAGCACATTACGATCGCGGTCATTGGAGGTAAGATCGATTTCCTAACTTCCCCACCCATGAGCATGCTATGCTAGACGTTAGGTAAACGACACCCCTCCTTCCCTTTCTCCCCCTCCGCCTCCCCCCCCCCCCCCCCAAAAAAAAAAAAAAAAGAAAAGAAAGAAAGAAAGACAAATTTTAATTCATTTGTGCATTTGGGGAGTTTACCTGATTTTTGTGTGTGTGCCTAATATTTCTGTGTAAAGCTTAATATTTTCCAAGTAGTTAGGACTTACGATCAACCTGCATGAATAAGAAGATTCGTTTGGACGAGGGGGGATAATCCTGTCAAAATTCCACCCTGATGTAGCTGTGGGATGTAAACAAGAGCAATGGGAAATAACAGCAACTAAGAGCAAACTGCAAAATCAACCAATATTGAGCGACATATAGATTGGATGTCAGCTTGACAATGCAGCCTAATCCATCATTCAGAATGTGATTTTTCAACAATGAACGGCCGGACTAAGCCAGTAATTAAAAAAATTAATAAGAAGGACTTGAAATGACCTCATCTTTACTGAATTAGGTACATGCATTCCATTTGTTATTAAAAAAAAATTATGTAGCTCACAAATGTTATTTTGGTTTTGTTTTGTTTTTAGTACAAGAAGGAGCTGGTGGGCAATTTTTCCATGTGGGTTCTGCCGCTGTTTGAACAGGGAACGTTCAGACCCATCATCCATACCGTGCTCCCTCTTGACCAGATCCAGCAAGCTCACCAGATGATGGAGAGCAACGTCAACACTGGGAAAATCGTCCTCAATGTTGCAGTGGAGATCAAACAGGAACTGTGATAGTTTTATCCATGTGGTTGTTGTTGGTACTGTCAGGGTGGAGAATTTTCCGTGAATCCGCGGATTTCCGCTGAAGGCATTTGCATTTCCGAGACAAAAATATTGAGTTCCGAGTGTGAGAAGCTGAGGGCTACCCTTTACTGGGCACAGCGGCCAAAAGTCTAAACAGGCAAAACGTCCAAAAGCGTCCGTATCAACCATGTGGTTATATTCTCGCGTTGTTTGAAAGACTGCGAGACTTCCAGTTTATTCTGTTATGAAAACATTCGACTGCATTTCCACAAGTTTTCTCTGTGATGCGTTAGTTTTTTCGATTTTTTTTTTTCAAATTTTCTTGTGTGTGTGTCTAAAATGGATGGTTTAGATTCTTCGACTGATGAAGGGGAGTTTACAGGCTTCCATTTATCAGACATTAAAGTGAGAGAAATGGACTTGGAGTCGGAGGAAGAGATCGGTACTGACATTAGACAATTAGTGTCAGTAGTGTGCATGCATACGATCTTTCAGACTGGCATGAATGTGAAGAAGAGGAGGGGGCTTGTTTGGACTTTTTAAAACTTTTTTTTTTATACACATGGAGTAATAAAAAACAAGACATGACAAGAGAAGTATAAAAAGGTAGATAATCAAAAGAGAATTTATTTCTTTTCATTTTGCATTTTATTTCATTTAAATCTATACACTAGTCACTAATACCTAAGATGTAGTGTTTTTACTAACGTACCCCTAAATATCTCTAAAAATATAAAAATTCTTGCCTGTTTACAGCTAAGAAATAGACAAACGTGTGCCCAATAAAATTGGAAATGTGGAGTTTGTGTGTAACAGTGGTGGACCTCAAACTTCGTTAGGCCTACAAATCAAGATTCTTAACTTTTTTGACAGACATGTGCAGAAAACATTCTTTTTTTTGTTGTTGTTGTTTCTATTTATGTTTACTTTGTGCTTTTTGCTTTCAGGAGAGGCCCTAAATTACTTTCAAAATTGCATAAATTCATTTTTTTTCCAGGGGGCGAATACCGGGGCTTAACCCCTGGGCCCCGGCCGGATTTCAGAGATTTCTTGATTTAGTTGTTCTCCACCCTGTACTGTACATTCTGGGCGACAAAATGTGCTCTCTCTCTCTCTTTCTTTCTCTCTCTCTCTCTTTCTTTCTCTTTCTCTCTCTTTCTCTCTCTATATTACTGCACACACCACCCAAACAGGCTGGTTTTCATTAAACAGGCAACCTTGAAACTACATGAGTGTCAGATCTTTCGAGCATAGGCTGTGTGTAGAGAGGTATGTCCTCATCAGCCTCTTGACACTTAGACTGTGGTCAGCGTCACTTTCGAGCCGACTGCCAATATAATCTTAATAACTGCCCAATAGGAGCAAAAGGTCTGTTGTGGGGAAAAAAAAAATCATAACTAAGCTACAGCAGATTTTAAGCCACACCCTGCTTCCCACAGATGAATGAGCATGTACTAGAGTCTGAAATTTGAAGAAACCAGGGTTCATACGCGCCCTTGAAAACCTTGAAAACCCTTGAATTCTGAGATGCCTTTTCAAGACTTTGAAAACCCTTGAAATTTAATCAATCCCTTGAAAACCCCTTGAAGATCAAGCCTAGGCTAAAAGTAGAAATGATAATGAAGTTAAGACAATAAAAATGGATAGACAGAATTTTTATTATGAAAGGCCGTAAAGTAGAAGCTATGTACCGTGATGAAAACGGCGTCTGCTCATAAAGGGACATAATCACCGCAGGAAGTTGTGATAGTTATTGTGTAGTACCGGAAGTCACTTTGCGTTCGAGAAAATTCGTATTTCTAAGTTAAAATTTTAATCA
Source organism: Oncomelania hupensis (assembly GCA_036898135.1). Classification (NCBI taxonomy): domain Eukaryota; kingdom Metazoa; phylum Mollusca; class Gastropoda; order Littorinimorpha; family Pomatiopsidae; genus Oncomelania; species Oncomelania hupensis. Next base: position 66,054,852 of record CM072515.1, read on the forward strand.
GTGCGAAGATTAAATTTGTAAATATCGTGACTTATGTATTTCATGCCTCAGGAATTTTCACAAAAAGGCCCTTGAAAGCCCTTGAAATGTCCTGGAATTTTGCGTTCAGAAGTCTGTATGAACCCTGGAAACCATACATAAGCCACATGGGACAATAAGCTGAAGGAAGGGGCTGGATATAATAAGTAGTGGCTGGTAACTAGAAAAGTAGGGTGGCTGGAAACTTTGTATATTTCTTTTGGACTGCAGAATTTGTGTGCGTGATTGATTAAGGCAGTCTTGTGGTTTTTATCAGACAATGAATTTGTGTTGTTTTGTATTGTGTGGTGTGGTGTGGTGTGTTATGATATAGTGTTGTATTGTTATAATGCTGTGCATTTGATTTAATAAATGGTGTATGAGAAATGTTTATTATATGATAGTGCAAAAATAATTTCAAGTGTGCAACATGGAACCTAAGGTTAACTAGCATTTTCCGGGCCTGATCTTTGAATAGTGCAGCGAGCCAAGTCCACTGCAGGAATTAAAAATAAGGGGTATTTGAATATAAGCATTCTTGCCTTGAAATGAATGAATGAGTGATCAAATGATTGATTAAATAATTGATGTTTGATTGATTTATTGATTGGGGTTTTACTGCTTATTATCTAGGGTATTATATGGCATTGTCGGTGAGGTGTATTAATAAAAATCTAATCTGTTGTTGTAAGGTTGTGTACGTATTAAAGTGCCTGTAATAAATGAATACATTCCATTGTGACACAAAACATTTGTTAATACATGCAAGATTGTATTAAAATTGTTATAATGGTTTACATTTGAACCCGCTGAAGCAGTGCATGAGATGTGTGTTTCTTATTTACTAGACTTGTTAATATAGACACTAATAATAATATTGGATACTATACGGGCCTTTGTAATAAATCAGACTCGAAGTTTGGTGATCTGTAACCAAAATACATGTTATGGACATTTCTGCATATACAACAAACACCTATTTATCACTCAAACATGGCATGTAAAGGAAGGCCTATCCTATCCTATCTATCCAATTCACTATTAGAAGACAGAAAGGAAATAAAATGTATTTTTGACATTTTAGATAGACTGCATTCAATACCATTATTGACGGGAGGGTGGAAACCAGAGTACCTGGGGAAATACCCTCGGTGACCTGAAAAATCTCGAAGCCAAAGTTGCATAAATTTGTCCCCAGTGGGAATGGAATTTGAAGGTGGTAAAACCATAACAACAGTAGTTGTAGGCAGGTCAAATCAGGCAATCTTTATTCGCAAGAAATACATTTAAATTTTGGTGTGTTGCTTATAATATACAATAATCATGTGCACACACATACACAACACTTGCCAACACATCACACACACATACACAACATGCAGGCTCACATCTAAACAACGAATACACATATACATGCAAGAGCAGCGACCGCTACATGCCACATAGAACAAATTATATAAATAATAAAATATATGTTTCCATTTACAAAACAAAGACTTTAAATGTACATATGAAACAAAATAATAGTAAGAACATTAGGTGATAAAGGAATAAATTAATTTGTATAAATCGAAAAAAAGGAAACGTCTCTCATCAGCAGATTCGTATCCCTACACCCACCTTTGACACATGTACCTGCACCACCAACCACACTTCTTACAAAGAAAGGGTTACACTTGAGGACCCCCCATGTATAAATAGTATCCCCACTTTCTGGAAATGTAGTGCTTTAAATTCCCACTGTCGCTGTCTTTCTCATTTATTCTTTCTCATTCCTACTCTGTTCTATCAATTTACTATACTATCTTCTTCATTGCTAGACCAGTCACCTACCTTTTTTCTTAAAAACTCTTCCGGGACAAACATCCACATTTGTGTGTGAGGTCTGTTGTATCAGCTTGGGAATATTGGACGCTTTCTGCCAAATGGTCACTAGGGCTTCCTATTATATTATTTAGCAATGTAGGCATTTTATATGTATGTGTTTTGTTGACATTTTATAATGGTGTTTGTATTCTATTTTGTTTTTGTAAACGGGGGTTCGATAAATTAAGAGTATAGCCTCAGCGTCCCCTTCGTGAGATGCCTTTATTGTACAGTGACTGGCTGGTGGAGTGCCTTCAGTGTTACCACTGGGGTTGTTTCAGCAGATCCTTTATGCGGATCAGGGGTAAGTTCTCTTTCACTCAAGTTGTGGTATTGATTTTGTGGTCCTGATTCGGCTCTTTGCAATCTGCTGGACCCTTTAAGCAATGAATAACTAACTAATAATACTTGAGGTTATTACAAATGACAGCATACCGTTTGTGAAGTAATATTGTGTCTTGAGTATACAGGAGCGCTGGCCCCAGGGTGTGGGGTGGTTGATTGCAAATGCTAGACAATTCAACTTTCAAGGCAAATTTAAAGTTTTCAGGGAGTGAAAGATGGCAAAATATGTTGACAGCCTAACGGAGGTTGAAAAATATGAAGGCAAAGTGAACAGAGAGGTAAAGGTGAAAAAGCCTTTTGACAGTGGATCGCCTCTCATCCTGGCCTACCGGTAACATGACCCTGATGCTCAAGCTGCACAGTGCCCCTATTTTTCCAGTTGAGAGTATAAACCAAGGTCTAGTCTGTGAATGCATGCATTCTATAACACAGACTTTTAAAAATCCTTATGTTTCATGTTCAACCGGTGTGATTGGGAGAAACATAACCCCATACAGCAAGCACTAAACAAGTCCTATTTCCCACACAAACAGCAAGCACTGTATATAAGTCCAATTTTTCCCACACAAACAAGAAGCATTATACAAGTCCTATTTCCCACACAAACAGCAAGCACTGTATGTAAGTCCAATTTTTCTCACACAAACAAGAAGCACTATACAAGTCCTATTTCCCACACAAACAACAGCAAGAACTATACAAGTCCTATTTTCCCCACAAACAATTCACAAGCAATATACCAGACCTATTTTCTACACAAACAGCGAGCACTATGCAAGTCCTATTTTCCACACAAACAATTAACAAACGCTATACAAGCCCTATTTTCCACACAAACGTCACACACCAAGCAAGTCCTATTTTCCCCACAAACAATTAACAAACACTAAATACAAATCCTATTTTCCACACAAACAACACGCACCATACAAGTCCTATTTTCCACACAAACAACAAGCACTATGTAAGCGCTATTTCTCACATACACAGTAAGCACTCATGCTGTTGTCTGGCACGTTAGTTGAAGCGCAGAAAAGCAGCAAGTTGGCGCATTAGATCCCGCTTTGACCAGTGTCTTTAGCAGCTCTTTGAGCCAGCAGTAAAAATAATTGTGTGTATGGTGCTAGTATTATGTTAAATGGCCATCTGTGATAGCCTTCCTTCTCTTCTACCCCCCCTCCCCCCCCCCCCCCCCCCCCCCCCCCCCCCCCCCCCCCCCCCGGTGCCGGGGGGTTCATTATAAATCGGATCCCCACTTTCTGGAAATTTAGTGCTTTAAATTCCCACTGTCGCTGTCTTTCTCCTTTGTTCTTTCTCATTCCTACTCGATCTGTTCCATCAATCTACTATACGATCTTCTTCTTTGCTAGACCAGTCACCTGCCTTTTTTTTGAAAACTCTTCTGGGACAAAACTCCTCATTTGTGTGAGAGGTCTGTTGGATCAGCTTGGGAATATTGGACGCTTTCTGCCAAATGGTCACTGGGTTTCCTATGATGTTATTTGACAATGTAGGCATTTTATATGTGTTTTGTTGATATTGTTAAAGATGTTTGTATTCTATTTTGTTATTGTAAACCGGGGTTCAATAAATTAGAGTTTAGCCTCAGCGTCCCCTGCGTAGGATGTCTTTATTGTAAAGTGACCGGCTGGTGGAGTGCCTTCAGTGTTACCACTAAGGTTGTTTTGGTAGATCTTTTGGGGTGAGTCCTCTTTCAGCGAAGTTGTGGTCTTGAGTTTGTGGTCCCGTTTCGGCTCTTTGCAGTCCTCTGGACCCTGTAAGCAATGAATAACTAATTAACTAATCTGTGATAGCCTTATAATTAACTTGTGTGATTTTTCAAAATATAATACCAGTACCATTTTCTATGTGTACAATTAATATTCTACTGACATTATATCTGTGGCCAGTATAGAAACATTTATATGATTGATCATCGAAACATATGCATATTAAATGTGTTCAGACTATGTGATGAGAATAAATACTGAAACTGTGTAAAGAGAATATAGACTTGCTTGAGTTAATTCGTGCTGTGAACGAAGATGTGCAAATGAACACTTAAACAATGGATTTTTTTAAGTCAACAGTTTTTTATTTGCATAACTGCTTGTGTATTGAAGGCAGTCTTATGCTGATGAACACACGCGCGCATTCCCACCCACACGCACACGTATAATTTAGAAAATGAAAAACATGGCAAGCTCTCCCTCTACTTTCTGTTTCGTTTTGAGCCATATTGAAAAAAAAAATACACAGGGGAGTTAACTCCATTTACTTAGTCCTACCGGAGAAAAGTAATTTTGATTCGTTTTATTTTTATTTATTTACAAAATTACAAAGTTTTGACGGGTAAATACCATCAAATACGTTTACATGAAATATAATAAATAAATGTATTATTACAGGATTTTGATTTTGATGTTCTCCTGCATTGCTAAAATTGTTAACCGGATATTTCACGACACTGAATCTACTGGTTGTATCAATTGGTGGTGGAGGTCACACATTGATTGTTACAACGTATTGCTGCAGTACAATCCACCACCATGGCACTTCGGTTTCCATCGTTACTCTACAAGACCATCATAAACTCTGCAGACAAGCATGTTCCTCCAAATCTCAGGCCATTGTGGGAGCATCCTGCTGGTGAGAACATTTTGTAACTATGTGTTAAGCCAGGCAAAAGCACTGCGGCTTAAGTTTTGCAGGTAATCTGTACTGCTACAGTGCTAGCTGTAAGCTTAAAACGGAAGGTTCGTAGGCCTAGATATGGGATACGCAGTACTCAATACAAAGTCCACAGCACGACCATGGTCATTACCCTCTTTAAACTAATAACACAACTCATGGACTGGTAAGTTTTAATGAGTGACTGTATTTTGATTAGTACAAATACGTCGAATCATGGACGAGATAGAGAGTTTTATTTACACGAATTTAAAATAAAGCCCATATCACAGCTCTTTGTGCTTTAAAATGTAAGATATGAAGTAACTTTACAGAATACAAAGTCCATAAATGGGGTATATACTGTAGTTTCCAAAATCCAAAGTCCAGTGCTTGAGCTGACTTGGTAAGAATGACCCATATAACTTGACTCACAACACACAACTTTGTATAAATAGCAGTGATTGCTTAAAAAAAAAATCAATTTGAAGCTGATTATTATTGTATATTTCTGTTGCAGGTCCTAAAACTATTTTCTTTTGGTGCCCATTTGCAAAATGGGTAAGGATCTATTTTAAAATAGCAGAAGTTGTTTTTCTGATGGGGTTAATGATGCTAACAACAACAATAACATCAATAATAATTCATGCTAAATTAATAATAATAATAATAATAATAATAATATATTATTATTATTAATATTTAATACATTTTATAAAGTTCTATATTCAGACTTATACTAGTTATAGTCCACTGCTTACTTGCATCCACACACACAAACTTGCAAGTTACCAAGAAATGAATAAGACATTACAATGCAAGCATACAGACAAAGGAATCACTGTTAAAACAGTACATGAAGACTACACTTGCAAGTCAGCAAGAAATGAATAAGACGTTAAAAGGAAAGCCACACAGATAAAGGAGCCATACTACTACTAAAACAGTACAGGAAAACATGCATTGTCAAAACAGTAAAAAGTGCAGTGTTAACCAAACCAAGACAGATTATTTATACCAAAAATATGGATGCAATTGCAACATTTTGTTACCGTTTATGCCACTTTATCTTATTTTCTCTTCTCCCCCCTCCCTCCCTACCGTCCTACCCAAGCCGCTCCCACCCTATTCCACCCTTATCTTGCACACACAAACACACACCAAGAATAATCATAATAAATACTACTAAAAAGTACTATAGTATTACAAATAATAATTACAATAACAACCATGTGACCATAAATAATCATAATAAGTATAAAGCACTTTTCCTTTAAAAAGATCAAAATATGATGCACAATGTTGGTCCATAAATATTAGTAATGTAGATGTTAAACAAAATAATGTAACATTTTATAGGTTCAGACTTTAAAAATGCCTTAAGTATTACCTTATGTTTATTGTATTATGAAGAAGGTTATATTTGCTGATATAAATATTCACGATATAAAACATTGGGTGACAAAGAAAGTAGCTAAATTTATTAATAATAGTAATATAAGCTTTCATGCCTGGCACACTTGCAACTTTGGTTCAGCTCTCCTCAAAAACTTGTTTCCGATTGTAGAAAATGTTGATTTTTGGTATGTTTTAACTTTTTTAAAATGTTGGTTATAGGGAGAAGTATGATTAAGATCTTTTTAAAAAATGCATTGATGATTGATTGACTTAACATTCCAAAATAAACTAAAGGTGTGGTAGATGTAAGGAAGATGTAATCTCAAACATTGTGCAGACACTAAATCAGGTGACCCACAGTCTATTTCAATGTAAAAATAATTATTTTTGGGATTGCAGATCTTGGTGTTTGCTGGCTTGAAAGATGTGACTCGACCAGCAGAAAAACTTAGCTTGTACCAGTCATCTGCCCTGATGGGCACTGGTAAGACAGACTATTTACTGTAACAAAAATAATAATACAAAATAAATAATTAATAAATAAAAACAATGTCAGAGATTGTGTAGCCCCTTCTTCAGTTCTTTATCTAAAAATGGACAGATGGAAATATGACGTGGTAAGGGTGACACAAAATAATTGTGACACCCAAAAATGCTTTGATGTCCTTAAACAAAAAAATCTAATCTAAATTGTGTTTGGTCAACCTTTCTAATGTCTGTGACAGCGTCAAAGCCAATTGACAAAAATGACAGTCTTAAAGTGTAACGTGCAAGTCCTTGCCAAGGTGATTTGCAATGATGTTATTGTGAAAAGTGATGAACCTTAAGTGTTGCTTTATATCTGATGACAGAACACGTTCATTGATGGTAATTATTTATTTTTAAATTATTTATATTAATTAGTGAATAACCTGGCCTTCATACACCTTTTCTCATGCCCTTATTCATACCTCTTTTAATACCCCACTACTTGATACCCTAATTCACAGTGAGTGTTTCCACACTGAAAAATAAGCTTACAACAAAAAAGAACTATTTTGAAAGGATGGTTATTTTTTACATGAATAAATTCCAGTTTGTGATGGCTGGATATTACGGGCCAGCACCTTGAGAAGCTCTCTGAGCTTGTAAGTGCGCTATATAAGAGAAATCTCTTTCTTTCTTTTTTTTGTGCTTATTAATAGCAACAGCCGTTTGCTAGTCAGCCACAACTCGAGCTAAAAATAGCAGCTACTAAGCCGGTAAGAGAGAGAACGCATAAAAACAATTCCTCATAAGGTTTTTAATTTTAGGTTGATAAAATAGATTCTACTCTACCCCAGACACCAAAGATGCACAGTTCAAGTCGCATTGTTCACTCAGAAACAGGGTCAAAGGAGCACAGCTGTACCCTTAAAAACCAGGGGAAATAACTCCCTGTCAGAACTGAAATTGCAAAGTCAAACTTCAGGGGTTGGTGTGAGCAGCACGAATCCACGTAATCATCGTTTCATGTAAAATCAATGTGAATTTTAGTGTAAACCCGTTTTTGCCAAATGTAAACAAAGCCTTTGAATGGCCTTTTACGACAAGGTTGATGACTATCCAAAAGGATGAGATGATGAATAATATGGAGAATAAATAGATAAAACTAAATATTTGGTTGTTTTACTTCGTTGACGACGTGTGTATATTATTTAAATATGGCAAGTGCTACTTTTCCTGTGTCTGGAGTTGCACAATTTCAGGTAATCACCGTAAATGACTGCATACTTGCTAAATTCATAGTTACACAACTAACAGTATTATACGTGTACATTCCTTTGTTCCCCTTGTTTTCATTTTAGGTTTTATTTGGTCGCGGTACTCCCTGGTGATCATCCCAAAGAACTGGAGTCTCTTTGCTGTCAATTTGTTCGTTGGACTCACAGGGCTGTTCCAGATTACGCGTATAGCGATGTGAGTTATCAGAAATCAATAATCCATGTGTAACTTCCTTTACAAAATAAATGTATATTTTATTCCAGTGTGTTAGTATTTTTAAATTTCTTCAACTCTCCTCAGTATGTTAAAGCTCACTATTTCCCATGTCTTCAGAACTGGTTTCAATGGCTGTAAAAAAAATGTTTGTGCAGAATACTCCCCCGTTGGGGTGTCGGGGGTTTCAGTATAAATAGTATTCCCACTTTCTGGAAATTTAGTGAGCACTTTAAATTCCCACTGTCGCTGTCTTTCTCATTTGCTCTTTCTCATTCCTGCTCTTTTCTATCAATCTGCTATACTATCGTCTTCTTCGCTAGACCAGTCTCCTACCTTTTTTCTTGAAAACTCTTCCGGGACAAGACTCCTTGTTTGTGTATGAGGTCTGTTGGATCAGCTTGGGAATATTGGACGCTTTCTGCCAGGTAGTCACTAGGGCTTCCTATGATGTTATTATTTAGCAATGTAGGCATTTTATATGTATGTGTTTTGTTGATAATTTATAATGATGTTTGTATTCTATTTTGTTTTTGTAAACGGGGGTTCGATAAGTTGGGGTGAAGCCTCGGCCGTCCCCTGCGTGGGATGTCTTTATTGTAAAGTGACTGGCTGGTAAAGAGCTTTCGGTTTTACCACTAGGGTTGTTTCAGCAGATCTTTTATGCGGATGGGGGGTTGTCCGGTCCTGATTTGGTCGGAAGAGTCCGCTGGACCTAAAGCAATAATAATGTAATGTAATGTGCAGAATACAGAGAGGAAGATTAAGAAAAAAATTGGTTGCTGGTGATTTCATCATCATCATCATCATCATCATCATCATCATCATCATCATCATCATCATATAAAATAAATCAGCTGAATGTTTTACAACTATATGAATTTGTTCACACAAAAAGGTACCATTTGATCACATTTTTTTCCACATGTATAGAATTATTCAATGTCGTACATTTTATAACTTATTTGGATTGTTATACTGGCATTGTTTTCTCAAATGGCTTTTTTTATGTTTGCAGGTATCGCCAGAGCTTGAAAGACCAGCCAGAAGAAGTGAAAGGCTGATTCGATTTCAAACATATGCATACAAGCTCTAGGACCACAGTAGTAATATACTAGAGCTGTAGTTTTGTTTTATAATTCGTTAGTACGTTAGGACAAATTATCTGTGATCTTTCGTGATCAGTTTTGTTGTATAAAACTATTGATGCCTGGGTATGTGTGTTTCTTTATTTCTGCAAGAGTGCCATTATGAGATGCAGTCTCAGCTGGATTGATTGGAGAATTGGACTTGCCATTGTTAATTGTTTGCTCATTATTTGTTACTGGTGTTTGTTCATAGGATCAGGTTTTGGAAATTAGACTGGAGTATTGACAAAGAAATTTGTATATAAAATCATAGTGATATCTTATGGAATTTGTCAAATCTGTTTCGCAGAATTGTAATGCTTTGGTATAAGCCACAATAACTGTTATGGTAGAAGCAGTGGATGGCACTTTTTGAGGAAATATTAGATTTGTGCTTGCAAGTATTTTTGTCAGGGCTTCCTATTGCATGGTTATTTAGGGAGTCTGTTGAGCTTTGCTTTAGGATTTTAGTAGTTATCAGAGTTTACAGTCCCACTGACTGCATAAAGCAAATAAATAGTTTGACCCCTTGCAAAAGCAGCAGAGATAATATAGTCAAGAAGGGGTGTCTTGCTTGTAACACATTATTGTTTTCTTTGCTTGAGGCTATTTCTACCTGAAATGGTGGAGAGCAATCAAGGAAGATAACAGAGACACTAAATGGCTTCTAGTTCACGTTCGATTTTTTTTAAAAACATATTTTTTAATTGAACATTATGTTAAATTGGAGAATGCGTACATTATTTGATTTCAGTCAATGCAATTTTAGTTCATTGCCTCCCACAGAGCCCCCAAGTGGGGAGCTTTGTGTGTCCTTTTATGTTTTAGAGGGTCCAGGAGCACACTGTGTCATCTGTAGAAGCTCTGTTTCGTACGGTATGGTATCATGGTTTTACTTTTTTATGGTATAGTATAGTATCATGTCTTTACTTATCTTTTTTAAGGGTTTTTCGCGGTTGATTTTAGTGAGCATTTTATGGTAAACTTTAATGAAAGTTAAGGACAACGAAAAGGATGTATTAACTATAATTAAGAAAAGCTCCACGGCCAGTTTTGTCTTTCTTCAAACAACAACTTTTATTAATGGTAATGTTTTCTGTTCATATTTTTATTTGGATTACTTTGTGATTGTACTGTAATAGACCTGACAATAATTCGCATTAATTTGTGGTTTTACTATAAATAATGGACATTTTTATGGTATATTGTGTAGCTATAACTATCTATCTATCTATCTATCTATCTATCTATCTATCTATCTATCTATCTATCTATCTATCTATCTATCTATCTATCTTTCTATCTATCTTTCTATCTATCTATCTTATATATGCAGAAACTTGTTTTGGGGATTGATTGGTATTTAGTGGAGAGATTTCTTAAGATTATATAAATTTATATTCAGAAATTGTTTTTTTATTGTGTGTTAGTTTATTTTATTTTGGTATGTGGTTATTTCCTTTACGGCTTTAGAGAAAGTGAAATGCTATGACATATGTCATAAATATGCAGTGTTCAATAGAAAACTTTTGTTTTGAAGAAAAGTATTATTATTAGTAGTAGTATTATTGTAAGAAAGGCATAAAACATGAACATGTACTTGCCAGTTTTTATATATATGATTCTATCTCACATTTATTTGTTACAAGTAAATTATATAATTACTTTTATTGGCTTAAATTATTTTACATAATTATTTTCTTGTTGCGTACTTAGAAATGTACGTATGAAAATATCATGGATTAAGATCTGTGTACATTATGGTAAAAATAAAAATACACAGGATTATTTTTGCTTTTTTGTTGTTGTTATTTTGGTCTCAATAGCTTTGAGTGTGGCTTTCACTCTTTGCAGCAGTTGTATGTCACTCTGTCTCTGCTTCCTGTGTAGATTGAGTGGCCCATATTCGCTAATAGATTAATTATTTGAAAATTGTATTGTCAATATTTTAGTTACAAAATCTTTCCTACCAATTTGACTGGTCATGGGCATATATAATAATTCTAACTATTCCTGGGTTTTAAAAAAAGACAAAACATTGTGTTGATCTATTGTTACGGGTGTTGAAGGACAATTATTTTATTTGTAAAATGAAGATAAAATATTTTCCAGCCTCTTGAGACTTAGGTTCAACGTGAATATTCTTAGTTTTAAGGTACAGTCTTTTTGATGCAGGCGAGTCATGGCAGAGCTTGAAAATAACCAATGTGGTATATATTTGAATATATAAACAGGCTTCATGAGAAGCAACAGCAGTTTTGAACACATGCTACTGTTTTGAGAAATTAAGGTATAGAGTGTAGCTCGATTAATACTTGGATTAATTGATGATGATGATGTGATCTTGTAAGGCACCAAAAATCCATGCTCTATGCGCACTAAGACAGTGATTCAGCCATATTAAAAAAAAGTACATTTTTAGTCCTTTCCTGAAGCTTGGCAGGGATGGAGCTTGCTTTAAGCTCAGGGGAAGGGAGTTCCACAGAGTGGGTGCAGCATTTTTGAAGGAGCGCATTCCAAGAGTCTTTTTGGTTGTTTTGCTTGTGCGCACACTGGGGGTTTCAAGTCTACACTGAGTCCCTGACCTGAGTTCGCGTCTGGGTTGGTAAGGGGAGACCAGTTCTGGGAGGTAGGTGAGAGCAATGCTCGTGAAGCACTGATAGGCCAGTGCCAGGATTTTGTATTCCAGTCTTTTTTCAACGGGCAGCCAATGAAGAGAAAGAAGTCCAGGTGAAATGTGCTCATTCCTTTTTTGTTTTAGAACAATCCTTGCTGCAGTATTTTGAACAAGTTGTAGTCTCTGCAGTTGTGTTTTGGATAGTCCCCAGAGGCAGCTGTTACAATAATCCAATCTAGAGAGGATGAGAGAAGTTGCAACTGATCTGGCTGTAAAAAGATTTAACAATGGGCGAAGTCTGCCTAGCATTCTGATGTAAAAGTAGCATGTCCTCACGATGAAACAAGGTTAGTCGGCTGTCAATGTACCAGCCTAGGTTTCGCACTACGTCAGATGGTGTGATCTTGGCCTCTCCAATTTGTACAGAGTCGATGCTGGTTTTCGCTAGGTTGGTCTTAGACCCACACAGCAAAATCTCTGTCTTCAAGTCATTCAGGTTGAGCCTATTTGATGACATCCAGTTCTTGACTTCCTCACAGCAATGCTCCACCGATGTCATTGCCTCCTGTGCTGACTGTGCTGTAGGTCTGAATGCTGTGTAGAGTTCTGTGTCATCGGCGAACATTTTTTGATTGAGGCCATGCCTTTCGACAACAGAGCCTAGCTGACAAGTGTAGATGCAGAACAGCAGAGGGCCCAGTACTGAGCCCTGAGGGACTCCACATGATAGTTCCATCTCTGGTGAGGATGCATGGTTGATTGTGACATACTGGGTTCTGTTTCGCAAGTATGATATAAACCAGTCCAATGCAGGCCCAGTCACTCCAACTTCACAAGACATGCGATCAAGGAGAACAGTATGATCAAGAGTGTCAAATGCCGCACTGAGATCTTACAAGACGCAAAGTGTCAAGTCACCGGCATCAGCATTGCACAAAAGGTCATTCATGAGGCGTAACAGCGATGTTTCACAACTGTGATGGGCCTGATATGCTGACTGAAATCTATCTGAGAGATTGTGTTGGTCTAAGTGGCTGATCATTTGCCTGGCGATGACTCCACATGTATAGTGGTATTCAAATGTTGCATGTTGAATGAATATTCCACGACAAATTCCCTGACCCACCCTAGGTGTGGAGGGGGTACCTGGCTCTTTTGAAGATCGGGGGAAGGTAATGCAGAGAGGAAGAGGGGTTGGACACCACCCCACAAAGCTGGCTGTGGGAAAAGAAATCAAGTCTACCCTTTCTCCCCTAGGCCTGAAAGTTTGGGGAGAGAGGAGAAACCATTAGTTCCTGTTTACAATTAGTTTAGACTTTAAAAGTTTAATTATGTTATTTCCATTGTATACTGTGCTAGCAATTGTACAGCCTTGTCCCATCCAAGCCTTCGATAGTTCAGCTTCAGGCCAAGCACTATACCTCGTTGATCCCCTTTGTGGACACAAAGTTATGACAGACAGTTCACCCTCATCACATCTGGTATCTGTCAGAATATCAGAGAACGCTGAGGCTTCTGAATCTGAATTCTTGCACTGTGCTATTATACGTTAATACTTATACTGTGTTACGCGCAGGCAAACCGAACAAAAGAAACGAGAAGATCAAACAAAAGAAAAACAAAACAAACGTTCCTTAGCATGTTCATGAGCATCAGACTTTGCCTACCCTAGCTATATAAATCAGTCATTGTGCCATAAACGCGTAGCTGAGACTAGGTAAGGGAGAAGGCCTCATCTGTATATTGTACGTCCTTGTGTTTGATATCAATACACTCAATATTTGTAGGACCTTGTACTCGGGTCCAAATGGAACTGGAAACTGCCAATCCAAAGAATTCACAGAGGCAAACAGAAACTTGACACATTTAGCTTCGAAGACTGTACCTATGGAGGCACAGTGTACTTTTGACATAAAATCCGCTTGACACCTGTACTGTCAATAGTTCCATGTACTCTACGCCATTGCGAGGCCGATATCGATGCTGCTAAATTCATGTCCACAGGCGCACAAATGTTCCATGTTATGGCATGCGTTGATCGCATATGTATGGAACTTTAACGCGGTGTTCTCCAAAATTAGTTCCTGTGTAAATCTGGTTATCCCGCCCCTAGTAGCCTATCACGGCCGATCGTGATCCAAGAACATTTGCCACTCCCCAATTTTGTGCTGTCCGCCCACACAGTTACCAAAGCGCAAGTTAGCAACTCTCACACGCCTCAAACAGTCTCGCTAATCTAACGATAGTCACGATGCGGCCCTGAAACTTTGTTTAAGATTTACTTTATTGTTGTTTCGACATTACATAACGCAAACAAACCGCGAAGGGGAAAACCCGCGTTTCAGCGCGTGATAGTTGCAAGTGACCTTGACCTATGTTGAGTTGTCTTTCTTGCTCCTTCCTAAACCACAACTTCAAGCGACATAAATAGCTCGAAGTATTTTCTCATAGGTTATCCTAAAAAGCATCACTATGCACCTGCAAAAGTCAAACTGAAACTATAATAATGTATTTTAGAAAATTATTGCAACTGCATATGGATTCAAGTTTTACTACGAGAACGTCCAAAAATGACGTCTGCCTTGCAGACACAATCCGGAAGTAGAGGTCTGCACTTGCGCACAACGCCATATTTGTTGAGATTTCGGAGGAGAGGAAAATATTGCGCTCAGGTGATCGTCGAAAGGGCATTATTTTGACATGTTTTCGGACGATCGCAACTAATCCTAAAGCTGTAATGGACGTGCGAATTAACCGACGATCAGCAAGTCAACCAGAGGTAGGTGTCATTGGTTGCAATCTCCTGCGCTCGCTCATGTACTTTTCATGAAAATAGATCGTCTGGTCTACTCCCATTTGGGATAAAAACTGCCTTGTCCGAAAATCTCAGGTCGATTCTCTCATTTTTCGATGAGTGCTTTGTTTGTTTGATTGCTGTAAGGTTTGTTGTTTTGCTCTTATGAATGCTTGCATGGCTATGGGACACGGGTTTGTTATTGTAGTAACAGTATCGCTGAACTTGCTAAATTTCATCGCATTTTCGTACCCTTGAGCCAAGTTCCGTGTCGATGCGCTTGATCCAGTTTGCTTTGATCTAAAAGTGTTTGGCAGTCAAGATCGCCACCACCCTAAACATGAAAAGGAAGACTGGTCATTTAAGATAATAAGACCATAATAATGAACCAACTTTACAATGGCCTGAAACTAGTTGACCACCCTTTCTAGTTCTTTTTCTATTTTTAACTGGGGGCGAGGTAAGGTGGCGATCTTTACAAGTGAAACTCGAAGATCCTTCCCTATGCACTTTTGCTTTGTGTTAATTTGCATTGCCTTATTCCTATCATGTTGAATGTTCAGTAGTGGTGCGAGTTAAGTGCTGTATATTGTTCCTGGTTTTGTAATGTTTTTAAAACTTACTTAAAATAATTAATTAGTCATTTATAAATATGAATAGTATAAACTTGTTAATTGCTACTAGTCTGTAACTTAAGTGTAAACATGTATAATTGTATGATCATCTGTAAGTGTAAACATATACCCTGCTATAGTGCTAATCTGCACATGTTTAACAGTATGTGTTCATAAATTTCAGTCTTCAGTTACTTACCGTCAACTGAGTAATAATTCAGTTAACATTTTATCGGATTTAAACAAAAAAAGATTTTGGACCAGAGAAAATATCAATTTTATGCTTTATTTCTCATATTAAAATCATAATTTTAAAAAAAGTTTAGAAACTAAGCATAACCTGAAGGATTGTATGTAATTTGTAAAGCAAAACGCACATATTGATAATTATTGTGCAGTTTAGACATAATTTGTCTCTATATTTTTTTCCCTTAAATACTATGATTTATTACATTTTGGAACATGATTTTGAAAATGTATGAATAGAAAGAATGATTTAATGACTGTTGCTAGTTGTTTGCTCGGTTACTGTTATTTATTTTTGTTTGTTTTGGTTCTGTTTTGGTTCTAGTGTTTGGTGTGCTTTGTAAGTTGTACGTAGCAGCAAAGCTATGGCACAGCGAGTCCTTGAAACAGCCAAAATGCCGGAGCTGCAGCTTCGGCAGGAATTGCGGAACCGGTTTCCAGAAATCAGTCAAAGCGTTCTGATGAAGGTCATGAAACGGGTGAGCTTTTGTTTGATCCAGCGCTTTTGCTTGCAGCAACAGTGTTTTTATTTGGTTGAGGTGGTTTTGTGTGCATGTTTTGGGTTCCCATCCTTTTCTCCCCAATACCACTCCCTTTCCCATCATGCACTCTACCGCTCTCATATTAAAAACGTGTTGAAAAGTAGATCTTGTCAAACTTGAATTTAGTAACAATACTGTCTGTGAGGAAGTGATAGAAAGATAATTTATAGATGTATGTAGTGTGCTTGTGTAAGATAAGAAAAGAGAATTGAGAGAGCGAGAGATAACAGAGAAGAGCGCGCACGTATGTGTAGATGTGTGTGTCTATTTGATTAGATTTGATTTGATCATTCTGTTTCTACTAAATTCCAGTCAGTATTATTCCTAGTCTTGTATGAGTGTGTCCGCAAGTGGATGTCATTGTGTTTAGTATAAATATGTGTGCCAACATCAAAGTGTATTCCTCGTGCTTGTCACCTGGCAAAATAAAGTTCTGTTATCTGTTTTTATGTAAGGTGTCATTAGATTTTGTAGCAAATTGTTTTTATGTAAGGTATCATTAGATTTTGTAGCAAATTGAAATCTGTTATGTGACATTCTAGGTGTAGATGTGGGAAAGTTTCTTCAGTGTGTATTGTGAATGACCTTCCATCATGATGTCTGCTTTCACTTGTATCAATTATTTAGATCAAACTTGACTGCGCTGCTGATATTGGTATAAACAGTTATATGTTCAGAAGAGATTAAATCATTGGCCAAGCACGTTCTCTTAAATTTCTTTGGTTCAATGTTTTCTCATTCTTTGTGTTTCAGTATGACAATGATGCGGAAAAGTGCATTCAGGCCTTGGAGGATGAGAGCCAGGCATCCATGTATGGTTCCCCTCAAGACAGCAGCCCTCACCCTCCAGGCAACCACAGCAACAACAACATCTTCAACCATGGAGCTGGCACTAACAATACACCAAACAGAAGCAACAATAGCTATGGTGGTGCCGGAAATTGTGGTGCTGGCGCTGCTGGTGGACTGAGTAGCAGCAGCATGGCCCACACCGGGCCCACTCGATACCAGGAGGTGCCCGTGAAGCATGAGACAAAGCACATCAGCACAGTACAGCACACAGTTGGACCCCCTAACCTGCCACCCAAGCCTCTCCCTCCTAAATCTGCCCCAACAGAAAACAATCCTTTCGCCCACCCCACAATGCCCCCTGTACCCCCACGGCCAATGTTGCTCATCGACCCAGTCAACCAAGGTGACCACCCGCACACTACCCCCGTGCGACCTCATGACTTTACACCGTTTATCAATCCTACTTCGTCGCGAGCAGACATACACAACATTCGCTGTACCCCAACAGGCGCATCCACCGTAGTGCCTGGTTTAGGTGGCAGTGCGAGTAGTGGCAGCCCAGAAACGCGTCGACCGGTGCGAGTGATCAACTATGTCAACAATAACTCCGGGGGCACTTTGACAAGTGGAGTCATCTCCCCAACCAATGTTCAGTCAAGGCCACAGTTCATGGTGTACCGTGGGGATGGTGGAGGAACGATGAGTTCATTTGGACCCTCAAGTACAGCTCCACAGGACGTGAACCCATATCGCTTTTTAGGCCAGCAGTACTTTCAGGCTCAGCCTCAGCAGGCACATTGGGTGCAACAAGAAACTGAGAGGCCAGGGGTGCACTCCTCTAGCATTTATATTGATACTGCCAGCACCCAAATGACAGCACGTAGAACTATCCAAGAATCAGTAGGTGGGCAGGATTTGAACACTCTGAGTGCCTCACCGCATCTGGCCTACAGGTCAGGTGGAGCCAGTTTCTTGGACTCCCAAGAGTCGGCATCTTTGCCACCCTCAATGCCTCGATTGCCTGTACAGCCTGTCACTGTGTCTCTCTCCTCCCACGCTACTCCCCAGGGCACTCTTGATAGAGGACAGAATACAGTGACATATTCAGGGTTTATGTATAATCCTACCAGTTATGGCCCTGGCGGCTACAGTGCCCCTACCTTGCCCTCACCTAGTGGCGCAAGTGCAGGGAGTGATAGAATTGTGAATGTGATGAATGTGGTTAGTGGTGGCACTCGCTATAGCCCACTTGATGGAACCTCTAACGTTCAGCGCAGTATGTTCCCTGTGAGTTTTGTGACACAGGGAATGGGGCAGTTAACAGTGTCCCCCCTGGCAGTGGGGTCTACTGCTGACTCCTCCCCCTCTCCTTCTGCTGTGGGTTCAGGGGCGCCTCCCTTGTTGCCAAAGTCACCCAGACTACAACATCAGCGATCCACTGGATCTTCGACCAGTCGATCAGACAGCATGGACAGTGAACACGGGAGTGTGAATTCTCACTCTCATTTTACTCATGACTACAGCTCTTTACCTGCCAGTAATCCCAACCCTTTCTACACTTCTTCCTCCATGCAGCAGCCCTCACATCGGATGATGGGAGGGATGCAGATGATGGGTGTGGGGATGCTGTCTCCAGCATCTAGTCAGAGCAGTCTTAGTTCAGAGTCTTCATCTGCTGCTGCCTCTAGGGATCCTCGTGACCCCAACAGCAACAGGCCACGCTCAGGCAGTTTACAAGAGGAAGCTGCCTATTCACAAGGTATTCATAAGATATTTTTTCACGTGAACTTTGTATCCTTTAACCCCTTAAGTGAATGTAAGGCCATGTACCAGGAAAAAATGTTGATTTCTCAAAACATGCACAAGAAAAAGTTTTTGGAAAATGATGGACCTAAGAGATCAAGCCCTTTGAGCTAAATAAAAAAAAAGAATAAAAAAATTTCCATAGTAAAAATAATCTAAATCGTCTAGCCATTTTTAAAAAAATGCAAAATAAATGTTTTACAGATAAGCTAAGTAGTAAAATACCAACTGACAGTTTAACGACCAACTGATTGACTGACCAACAGACTGAGACTGAGGCTCTACTCGTCTATGAAATTTATATAGAAATTTGCCTTGGTTCATGAGTTGAAGTGCCCCTGTATCAAAAATCATCCAAATCAGTTCAGCCGTTTTTGAGACGGAGACTGAGAGGGCAAAACTTGTTGTTCTTGACCTTTCAGGTAGAGCAAATATTGTGGCATGAGAGGTAGTGGTCAGTGATGGAGATCACGTACAATCGTACGTGTTTCACGTACTGAGTTGGGAAATCACGTAACGAAAATGTAATGAAAGGGTATAAACACGCACAAAGTCAGTGCCAAAGGGGTATGAAAACGTAAAGCTAAGTAACTGGGGGGTATCATCAGGTACAACTATTTGAATTTCGGTAGGAAAAATAAAGCAGACAAAACTAATTGCTAAAAAAAAATAAAAACAAGATGAAGGAAAAGAAAAACAAACTTTTTTGTCAGCCTTTGGCTTTCAGTCCTTGGTAAGAGAAGAAAAAGAAGAAAAAGGTGAGCCGCAACCGGGCCCGGCTGAAGAAACTCAAACTGATGAAAAGACTTTCCACGAAAAGTGTTTATTACCTATGTTGGAGTACCCCCTAAAAAACTGAAAGGGGGTATAAAAAACCCCTTATGTTTGCAATGAGGGTATGAAAACCCCCACATGTTTTGGTTGAGGGTATAAATGCCCCTAGCTTAAAAACTTTCTCCATCACTGGTGGTCGTATGAATTTAGGTCAGTCTCCCTTGACTTGGTGGTTACATTGCTGAAAAGAGCAGGAATAATATTCATGGAGAGTACTGAAATCTCAAGAGATTATTAAGTATGCCATGTATAAAGTAGTGTACTTGCCCTCACCTCAATCATGGTAAATTTTATCATTAATCATAATAAGACACGAAAACCCCGATGATATGGCCACGTTACCAGATCATCAGGCCTTGCAAAGACCATCCTGCAAGGCACAGTGTAAGGAGGTGGAAGAAGAGGGAGGTCGAAAAAGAGGTGGGAGGTGGTTCTTAGTTTAGAATCAGACTTGATGCACAAAAAGTAAACAAATTAATTTTGTTGATTTATTATATAAAAGGTTTTAGCTTATAAGGGTTTTTCTTTGCCTTACTTTTATTAATCTTGTGGGGCAACTCTGACTGTGAATTTTGATCTGTGATTGTGAAATGTGTGATCTTAGGGGACCCTTTAAATTTAACTCATGACAACCCTTCACTTAGGAAAATTATGCAAGTTATCAGAAACCAGTTAACTTTTTAACACACTATGAGTATGAACTGGTCTACTTTTCAGTTTTGAAACTGTAAAGTTCTACATCAGTCATCAGTACATGCTTAGAAATCAACACCACAAAAATTGTATAAAAAAAACACTCAAAAACAAGCAAACAAAAGCACTCTGTTTATGATTAATTACAGCCTGGTATTAGTATTAAATACATTAGAACTTAGAAGTAAATTTGTATTGTTTTGATGACATGTAATATCTATGCTCTCTCTTGACATTTTACAGCATTGTTACATCATCAACGTTTAAGAAAAGAAAAGCTTAAAGAAGACATGGAAATCAAAAAACAACAGTTGAATCAGCTGAGGCAACAGGTGTCTGAAGCAGAAAAGGCCAAGATCACTAAGAACAGTCAAAAGCGGGTTTCAGCATTTGCATTTCCCTCCGTAAGTGTTTGCTACAAATTATAGCATTCTTCTGATCACCTTAGCATGATTTTAAATCCAGCCAGTTCACTAACCTTTGGTTACATTGTTTATAATCGTTTGGTTGCCTGAAGGCTGCTTTTTCATCCAGCACCTTTGAACAACTCTGGAGCTAGGAAGGGAATGCAGTACAAGAAGTTAGAACAATTATGATTATATTAAATTAATATAACTTGGATCTGTTTTTTTACTGTAGAATATATGTAGATCGGCTACATTGTATAAAAAAGGCACAGTTTGAGCTTCCAGAGATATACATATGCTTATGTACTTCTGGAAATGTTTCATTGATTTAGGATCTTGCGCCGCCGAAGAGTTGTAGCCTAAACGCTTGACCTTGTCCCAGACCATTTTATTTCAGTGCCCTTCTTTTTACCAGGCACTTCAAAGAGGATGGATGGGGCTTGGAGAGAACAAGAAGGTGTGTATGGACAAAGCAATGCCTGCAGGTTGTTCCATGCTGTTCTGTTCATACACTCAGTATATGGATGGGCGGCCACTGTATTGGTTGTCCACAAAGCAAAAGGAAAATGCTAATTACTGTTGTTTGTGTTACGGCACACTTTTGAAGCGCATGCTGCCCTCTTTTCGAAAATATTTTAATAACGTTTAACAAGATGAGTAATAAATATTTGCACTAAGCTGTTCCAACATTTATATTTTATCTTCTTTGCAGGCTGAGGACATTGGCCGTTTGTGTGAAAGCAACCGCCTCCTTCAGACTGATATCCAGATGTACCTTAATGAGATTGACATGTTCAAAAATGGACAAAGTAAGTAGCTGATGGTTATACAATAGACTAATAAATTGTTTATTTGCATATTTTATTTCTGTGGATCTTTCGTATTTTATTTTTTGTTGTCTGAATCTTCAGTTGGTAATGGGATGGCTTGCAGCAACAATAGCTATGTTCGATATCATACTGCGTTCATGTGCATTGATGCAATTGTGTATGTACATAATATGTACAATCCTCTGCTGTGTTTATGCTCATTTAAGATTTGTTGGACGACGTGTTTTGTTACTTTTTTCCAGCTCCTTTCAATGTGATAGACCCCATGGGTCAACAGAACTTCTACAGCAATATGCCAACTGGCCCCAACGACCTCTTCCGCCCACACAGCCATACACGGCACAGTGAGTATTGACCTTTCTGTTTACTGGTTATTGTCACGTTACCCGAATGGGGTTAGTGACTTCAGCTCAAAAGCGAGTGAAGGGACAAAAACTCATACTAAAAAAAAAACTAACACAAATGCCAGATAAACATTTACACTCTTTTATTCAACGCACAAACATACAGGAGAATGGGAAAGCTAGCCCTATCCCAACCCTTATCCGGACCCACAGCCCCAACAATTAACTCCCTTGTCTAATCCGTGACCCCTTGACACTGGACACAATATGCCAACACAAACGAGATATAACAATATGAAAATAAAGCTGAAGTAATACAACTGATGGCTTAACCCTCTGACCCCCACAGGAGTCTAAGACTGATCTGCTTTAATTTCCTAGGTCAAGGCAAGTAACTCCGTTAAAATGCTACACCATGCACATACAAAAATTAATTACAAATGCACCACCCAAAATTATGTTCCACTCATCATTATTAATAAATTAACCACATATTTTTCTTCAAAATGAAATGTTACACATCCATTTTTACAATGTGTTGCAACTGGAAAAAAAATCTGAATGTCAACGTTGCATACTGCACAACATGCAGCAATTCGATCACTGCCACAAATAATAAAGAACAGATTGTTCATCGTTGCTGTTATTCAAATCCAATGGAAACAGATCGTCAAAGTGAAAGTCCAAATCACTTTCCTCTCCATCATTAAACTGTACCAAATCAGCCTCCTAAAATCCTTCAAATGGGTCATTTTCTTCATCAGATTCTGCAGAATCTAACGCCATAATTCTCCGCCTCTCAAACTTCAAACTTTAATAAAACTTTGAAAATTCAATGTATACGTTCTACACACTCTAAAAATGCAGTGAAATCATGATCACGTGTGCGAGAGTCTTGCACCTTTGCTATAAATAGATACTCACATGGCAGCCTTTGAGCAGACCACGTCATTACCAGCCGCTGATGGTCGCTCCGTGAGCGTGCACATAGCAAAAATTTTGGTTGCTCTAGGTCGCTCCGCGTGTTAAAGGGTTAAGTGTACAGAAGAATAAATGTATTTAATTATTAGCAGGCTTTCTATACACAGTATAATAGTATGTTTTCAATACAAACTCGATTAAATTGTCTGAAATTGATACATCATGCGTTCATTGTCTCTTCACACTAATTTCCAGAAAATCACCAACCCTATATAACTATCACAAAATATAATAGACACTGCTTGAAAATTCACTAGATATTTAGTATGTTTTATTTGCGTGTAATGTATGTATGTATGACTGTGATCCTGCGAATTGAGCTTTGAATTTTAACGCCACTGTATCCTTTTATGTTTTTTTTTCTTCTGGACATTCATTTTCATGGTAAACATTGCAAATTTTATAAGGAGCTTGTGAGTCATATGGGCTTTGTCCTTCTAGTTTTAGGTTATTAATATTGAATTTATGATTCTTTGTTGCATGCTAGATATCAAAGAGACACACATACTATACAAATTTGGTCAACCTCACTCCAAGGTCAAGCTCACTTGGGCTGTCGATGTCATGTCCAAAGTTGGTTATTTTAGGTACTTTGAAGTGACTTTGACCCTAAAATATGAGAAATAAAAAGTCCAAACTTGTTTTATTTAGGAATGCTAGATTGCTCTTTCATATTTGTTCTGTTTTTGCATTGATCTTGAAGGTCAAGGTCATTTTAGACCTGGCAAAAACATACAAAAAATAGGTCATCATACAGTGGAAAGGCTGTTTATTTAACCCATAGTATCCAACAACATTGGGTTATTTGACCAGACATGCATGAGAGTTCACATGAAGGTCAAGGTCATCCCAAGATCACAGTTTTTAAAAAGTGTAATTCAACTTTTTCTGTAGTTTATTTTATAGTGAGTATATCATATATGAGTGTATTTGGAGCTGGTGGTCAAAGTCATCTCAAGGTCAAGAGCATAAAAATATCAAAGTCAGTATTACTTTGCATTTTAATGCCACCGTTTTATTTTGTTTTTTCTGAGCACTCATTTTCATGTTAAGTATTGCAAGTTCCATAATGAGCATGTGAGTCATATGGTCTGTGCCCTTCTAGCTTTTTTTCTGGTGGTTGAAAGTTCTTCTTTCATTATTTCAGACACACCACCTCCAACTCCCCCACCACGTCCACCACCCTTGCGAGCACCACCACCTCCTCCCCAGCGCGTAAACTCCAACGACCTGACCACACAAGTGCCCGCTCCTGCCCCGTGCCAGACTGGAGGGGGAGGGAGCTCTGCTGACTCGGAAGAAGGGGAGAGGTGGTCGTGCGCGGCCTGCACTTTTGAGAACCACCCTGCGCTCAAGAAGTGCGAGATGTGCGAAATGCCCCGGATCACAGGTAGGGAAGGTGTTTTGGGCGCTGGTGGGGGGATAGGGATGGCAGGCTCTATCAGTCTGCCCCAGTTGCATCGTATCGGTGGTTACCACCTCCCTCATGTGGGGGGCCAAGGTGTTGGGGGCTACACCCACCGACATCCCCCCCAGATGCTGCATCGTGGGGCAGCTGGGGAGGTGTGTTACTGCCACAACAGAGACTGCCAGCAAAAGTATAACAAGCTGTGATTGTGGGTTGTCGTAATGAAGAAGATGCAGCTTAGGAGCTCGTGAAGTTTTTGATTATCCAGTGCTTGTTGTTAATACACACGAGTGATAATGCCGTGTAACATTCACAAAATGATTTAACCTTGTTGATTTCCCCCACTTCTTTGCCACCGCATTCTGCCACCGCATTCTGTCGATGAAAAGGTAGTGTCGTTGTAAACGGTTTAGGTACTGTTTATCTTGATTACAAGGATGTACAGCAAGCACAACAGAAGTTGACAAAATTCTTTTTTTTTAAAAAGAAAGAAGATGACTAAAAATATAAATGTGCGATTGCAAAGTAATATAAATAAATGCTTTTGGCATTAATAACTGTTTTGAATAGATAAGCTATTTGATTTTAAATGTGCTACAGTATTCTAAGTTTTTTTGAGTACTTTGAAATGTCATCATCAATTCTAAGGTTCAAATGTTGATAGTATAAATTAACACTTAAAAAGACCCACTGATATAGTTGTCCTGAAGAAACAAAAAGTACTTGCCTTGAACAAGTGAGATGTTTAATTGTATATTTGTTACAGTATTGGAGATTCTTTTCTAAATTCTTGTTGAAACCTGAATTATTGAAAATCAGTTAAAGCTCAACCATTACAAGTGTACTGCATTGTACTTGTAGTGTTAGATTGGGTCTTGTTGCGAAATGACTGTGAATCAGCATTTTTCATCCAGAGAAAATAATTCACTGAAACCAAGTGTGTGTTTCTGTGATTGTGATTTTGAAGCACTTACAAACAAAAGACACTGTGGCCTTTTTTCACATACATATAAAGAGAGAGAGTTGTGCTAATAATAAAAGCTCAGTTTTGATAGTTCTGAGTGAAAAGCATGCAAGAAAAGCATGTGTACTTGGATGATATCTGTTGTTGATTCATACTCCTACTTTCTTTTGTTGTGTGGGTGCAGGGTGGGTGCAATATTTTACGGAGTCATAAAATCATTTTCAGTACTGGATGTTTTTTTACATTTTTAATAGATTTAGTGGTGGATGTTGTAGTTTAATTTTCTCCCTTTGTACAGTCTGTTTTCTGTGCACGCTTACACATTGAATGCCACTCTCATTATGATGGTCAGTTGCTGTAGTTTGCGCCATAATTTCTTGTCTTATTTTTTAAGATGACAAATAATGGAATTCAATGCACTGCGACTACTAACCTGGGCCAATACCAAATTAGGAGAAGATAGGGAAATCGAGTTACACAGATAGAACAGTTCTGTGTGTTTTGCCCTTATTGTTGATATTATAGTTCTCAGGGCTGTTTAGACATGAAATATAATTTTTTTCTTAAACTTAAGAAGAAAATAATTCCCAAAGGAGTCTGTTTTCTCTTGAAAACGTCATAATGAGAGCTGTCTTGTACACATTAGTCAAACGGCATGATGTTTCAGATAAAACATCAGGGAGACCTTGAAATTAATATTGGTTTCAAAAGCTCATGAAAGAAGGTAACGCTTGCTTGTCCTCTTCCAACTATATTTGTAACGATCTGATCTTCGTTTTATGATCACAATGTCAATAATAATTATACGGCACGCTTGCTTAAACCAGAATCTTTGGTTCCATTTCACACCCTCAGAACTTAAAAGCTGGATTAAAAAAAAATTAATTAAAAATAATCACAAACTTAAGATATGTAATGTCATTTTGTCACCACAGGTGATAAGAATTTTTTAAAAGACAAACAAATTTTGCTTGAAAACATCATGCCTGTTGACCGGCTGTTTCTTGTGCACTTTTGAGTTGGACTTGACCCGTATGTCATTTTTCTTCGTGTTGTGTGTAGGGTCATGAGAAAGCAAAGAGGTGGCGCAGCGTTTTCATTTGCGGTTGGATGTTGTGCGTGCCTGCGATTAGCTTCCCTCCGTCTGTGACCACGGGTTGGGCAGTTACGAAGCAGCTTGTCATAAAAACCTGGAAAATTGTTGCCGATTAGACTAGCTGCCTTCATCTTATCTGTGACGGCCAGGAAACGTCATATTCAAACATTTGGCCTCTTTGTGGTTTTCGTTGTCTTTCGTTCCTCACCCCACCACCACCACTGCAAACCCTAAATCCTGCACTTCTCTCATCGCTTTTGATCTTTGGTTTTATTCCAAGTTCCTTTTTTAAAAAAAGTTATTTTGGTTTTAATTTGAAACGAGATCTTGTTTTTTTTTTTTTTTTTTGGGGGGGGGGGGGGGGGGGGGGGTTTATTTGTTCTTTTGTTCTTCTCATTTCTTGTGCCTTTGCTGTCGCCTTTGCATGGTGGTCCCTTGTGTTTTAATTTAAAAGACAAATCTGTGAATTGCTTTTGTTTGTTGGTGTTGCCTCTGTTTAAAACAGTTGCTAGAGATGTTTGTGTTTGTGTAAAAAAGAAAAAAAGGGCTGAGTTGTTATCAATGAACACTTGGGATTGTGAATGCCTTGTTGGACCTGCGTTGCTGTTTGATTCAATAACTGTTGACGTGTATGAGTATTGTTGTTTATGTATACACGTAGAACAGTACCCCTTCAATGTGTACATAAATGTGAGAGGTAATGCATGGAAATTTGTGCTGAAACTCGCGATGATAGTAATCATGATTGTGAGCAACTGAGATTTTATTTAATGAGATATACAAGATACAAGATATTTTTTTGCCGAGTGCATACACGAGGAATGCATTTGGTCAGTATAGAGTGTTGTTAACCAGTGGAAATTCTATTATTCGTTGCTTGGGCATTTCAAAATGAAGGATCACTCTCCAGTGTAAATAGGCGTTTTCTTAGGCATTTGGTTTTATTAATACAGACCAACGTTTTAAATTGTGTTTAAATACATTTTTATAATAATTATAGTAATTGAAAACTATGGAACCTAAAGGAAACAATAACATTAATGTTTTTAATACCAAAATATTGACTTTTAAAACAAACTTGTTATTTGAATGTTTGACTTGTATTTTTAATCTTCTTAAATTGACTGTGAAATATTAACAGAAACTAT
The DNA here is from genome assembly GCA_036898135.1 of Oncomelania hupensis. Classification (NCBI taxonomy): domain Eukaryota; kingdom Metazoa; phylum Mollusca; class Gastropoda; order Littorinimorpha; family Pomatiopsidae; genus Oncomelania; species Oncomelania hupensis. The sequence continues at coordinate 66,082,345 of CM072515.1, forward strand.
TGTAAACAAAAGCAATCATTATCCTAACCCACGTTGTTGTTTTTTTTTTGTTTTTTTATAAAGCTGCAAGTGAAAAGAAATAGTGGAAACCTTAATTGTTTTGTTGAAACCTTATTTTGTTGTGACAAAAAAATGTGCAAGTTTTAAATAATCTGAAGACTATAGACGTTGTTTAGTAAATGCTTGTCCCAGACTGAAAGCCATATGAGAAAAATAACCATGAAGAGGAAATATATAAATATCTACAATGTAGCTGGATACAGACAATCTGATTTTAAAAGTAACGTTTTATGTTGAGGGGTTGAAAGCGAAGATTGGTAGATATGCTGACTGTGATGTTATTGTGTGCTAAAGGAAAGTTAAAAGAATAAGGGATGATGTTTGCTGTGGAAGAGAAAAAAGGTATGGGAGCCGTATACAGGTGTTGTACAGTGTAAAAACAAGACAATATTTATTTGCAGTGTGCTTGGCTAAGGATTTTTTATTAGTCAACCGGGAATGTCCTGTAGTAAAACATCTGAGCATGTCCTGTGAGCATATGGCACTTGATGACTTATAGTTTGCTTGTGCCTTGATGAAGTCATGAGATATTCCTGAACATTTTAATACAGATCATCTTGTGGCTTCGGTAAAAGGGTTTGCACTTGATTTTCGGAGGGCTGAGAGGAGACCTTTTAATATATCCATACTTAATATTTCTTGTACTACAAAAGAATCCTATCTAGTATGAAGGACTGAATACATTTGTCATAACGTAGTAATAACTATCCCTTTTGCTGTGGATAGGACAAGATTATTTGCTCTACACTTTGTGGATGATTAAAAATAATTATGGATACCATTGATACTATATATTTCAGTGTAACAAGAGTATCACTATATTATCTGTGTAAATAATTGCATTGCTGTTAGCCTCTCTTAATGCAATTTTGATGATAGTTAATTGAAAAGCGTTGGTTTTTTGTAATCACTAGATTAAGTCTTGGTCATTCTGGTTATCACTTTCTTTTACTATTTGTCGTACTAGAGTATCGGTAATATCAAAGGTTGGATATGTATTTATTTTGCTCACTGAATTTAGATTACAAGTACCAAGTATTGTGTTGTATGGTGATAGTTTGTGTGCTTGTTCTGTGAAATGGTTCATAAAGTAATTATGCCGAATCAGTAATTGAATTATATAAATGATTTTGTCTGTGTGTGTGTGAGAAATGCATCAGTTGTGTAATCAGATGATTTAGGTATCTAATCCCAGCCTGCTTGATTTCTTTCATCGCACTGGATAAAACTGTGCCGTTGTTACCTGCGTGTTTGTGTTCATGAAAACAAATCCAAAGGAAACTGCATTTATCACACAGTTAAAAAGATACGTTGTGAATGCTAGTGACAGTTAGTATTCATGCCATTTGAAAAGGAATGCTTTTCAGAAGTTTAGCACAAAGAGCCCATTTTCAAGGAAATAAGTTTAAATTGTTCTGGAGTGAAAAAGGACTTTTCAATCCTCTCTTCATTTTAAAAAAATTGTTTTTTTAACTACCAGATTTTGTGGCTTTCATATCATGTGAACTAGGTCCAAGAAGTTCATCTTTGCTAACCTCGCTGTGAAAAATATGCCAGTCTTTTGTTGTTTTTTTTATCGTGGTTTACATAATTACTAAATCACATAGCACACGATACATGCTGGCAATACCAAATAGTTCTATGCATATTGCACAACTTTTCTTGATACTGCTGTGTGTTTTATGTATTATTATGGTTGATAAATTTTTGGAACAAATTTGTTGGTTAAATGTAATGATTAAACTGGCTTTCATTAAGCCTTCAACTTCAAGATTTGGCCATTATTATTTTCTTCACTTCTGTGGTATTAATATCCAATAATGGATGCACATGTGAGCTTGTGCCAAGATAGAGAGATGTAGTGCTGTGTGATGACATTGACTAATCATTGTTGTTTGCGTGCAAGTTTAGGTTTTCTGTTGAAAATGGACATCTATTGAATGTCGTTAACCAATACGTCTTTAATTCAAACCATGTTGTGTAATGTCTTTGGACCTTCGAACCTGATGTAACTTGGGACATTGTGCTCTCTATTCTGATATACAATATGTGAGCTACAGGCCATTGGGTGCAACAGCTTGTCAAATTTTGATGAACAATAATAAAATAATTGACCTGTACCCAAGTGTTGTTTTAATATATATATATGTGTGTGTTTGGAAAGGAACTCTGTTGTGGATCATACAATATTGTCATGTCACCTGAATGGGCTAGAGACTTCAGCTCATACGAGTGGAGGGATACACACTCAAACTAAAAGAAACTAACACAAATGCCAGATGAACATTTACACTTTTATTCAACTCGCACACACACACAGGAAAATGGGGAATCTAACCCAACCTCAACCCTTATCCGGATCCACAACCCCAACAAATAATTACCTCCCTTGTCTAATCCCTAACCACTGACACTGCACACAAGTTGCGACACAATCAAAATACAATAATACTATGAAAATCAAGATGCAAAAATACAACTAATGGCTTATGTGTACAAAGCAAACCTTGAAGAAAATGTATTTAGTTAATATAGTAAATACTTCATACATAGATTATCTGTCCGATTTCCAACACGGGTTTAAATTGTCTGAAAGAGCTACTTCAGGAAAATTCACTAACTCAATCAACTTAATGCAGACTGTAGAAAGCCACTGTTTATATAGGTCTAAGTGCGTGTATATACCTATGATTGAGGGTGTATGTAAAGCCCTGAGCACTGCGACCCAAGTAGAAGTGGTCTCCCAAGCACGTCATCTTGCCCCTCCTGTAGAGGTGGAACAGAGTAAGCAGCACGAAGTATGTAGAATGAAGTATGAAGTCGGAGAACAGAAGATGAAGTAGTGGAACCCAGACAAGTAGAACAAATGTAGTAGTAGCAGCAAACTAGGAGTAGCAGAAATGTAGTAGAAATCAAAGACGTAGTAGGAAACGTAGTAGATATTGAAGTAGAAACGTAGGCCCAATCTGGTCAACAAATAAACTGTCTTAGAAAACTACCTCAACAAGTAAACAATACATGGAAAATAACTCCTTCTGCCGTCCGCCATCTTGACCTGTTTATTTAAGCATCATAACATTTCATAATCTTCCTATAATTTATATTAACGTTCCATGAACATCATTATTTACACAAATACAAACCGTTCCTCATATACATCCATAAACACCCCGAAAACCCCAACCCCCCCACCCCCAAATCATCCCACCCCCCCCCCCCCCCCCCCAACCCCCTCACCCCCACCCCACCAAATCATCCACCCCCATGACCCCTCCACCCCCCCCCCCACCAACCCATTTCACAATTATAATTTAATTTATCATCACAAACATTCCTGATTCATCCGTTCTCTCATATTCATCACACCAACCTCCCCCCCCCCCCCCCCCCTACCCATGTCATAATGTATAACACAACGTCACCCTTGACCTTATTTTATACCACTCCTCTCACTTTCATCACCCCTCTGGCATACTATGATACATCGTCACCCATCTCTCTCTCACATTAGCACCCTCTGAGTCTCTCATGCTATAATACATCGTCACTCATGACCTCATTTTGGCAACATCAACATTATTCCATTTAACAACTGCATCAAGAAAATCATATAAAATTGCTACTTATCAAAATAGAACCCTTTCCCCCTCATCCATCATCATTCATTCACGTATGCATGCTGGAGTGTATAGCCACTAAGGAACTAGACTACTGGGCATCAACTCACCTTCAGTTTCCCAGCCTGTGAAGTACAGATACACAAAACACCACAACACAACACAATCTGTAGAGCACAACACAACACAATCTGTAGAGAGTAGGTGGTTCATTATTGTCTTATTATGATTTACTAGGAGACCCTAACTCTTGCGAAATGCTAGGTCTTGGGAGGTCTCTATACGAAGAGCACACATCCTTAGGACGTCACTCAACACAGAGATCACACAGCACTGTGGCAGCAAAAGTCCTCAATTACTATAAATTTACTTTTTTATAATAATTGTCACAACTCATTGGTCATTATTTTCCGTATTAGGGCACAAGACTTTGGGTGGTTTCAAAACACAACCCTTAGAAACGAACCCTACACTGATCCTATGATAGTGGAAGTTACAGTCTCTCCAATAGTTGTCTAATCACAAAGACTACCGCCTCAAACCTGCCAGTACTACCGCTTTCTTCCCAGTCCACAGTTCAAGGTACCGAGCTCCGTTCAACTTATAATAGCTGTCGAGCACATGAAAAACCTAATTCCTGACTCACACTAAGCATTCCAAAATGCTGATTCAAACTCTCGGAGATATGAAACTATATACTATGTACAACCTGACAGAGCATAAACTTAGCATGCGTCAAAACTCGTGTCGTCACAAATATTAACACTAAAGTGTTAAATGTGAGATGTCTGTGTATTTATTAAATTTTTAGTTCATTTTATTAAATCTTTTTCAGGGCTCGACAACAACTTGGGCAGTTTGTCAAATATTTTACCTGTCCCAAACTGTCCAAACTTTCCTAACAATTTTGATGAAGAAACACAAAAAGTAAGATTTTTAAGCGAATTGTAGGGCAGCGTTTTTGTATACTAGCACATTGCACATTCAAACACTTTTTGCTTGGCCAAGTCACACAGAGTGAAAGTTTAGTGCGAACGTGGGTTGCACCATATTGTTCGATTGCACCCCTTCCGGTAACTTGATTGATTGATTGTTGCTTTAGGTCCAGCGGACTCTTCCGAGCCAAATCAGGACCGGACAACCCCCGATCCGCATAAAAGATCTGCTGAAACAACCCTAGTGGGAAAATTGAATGCCCTCCACCGGCCAGTCACTTTACAATAAAGACATCCCACGCAGGGGACGGCTGAGGCTTTACCCCAACTACTTGAACCCCCGGTTACAAAAACAAAATAGAATACAAACATCATTATAAATTACACTATGTAACACAATTTTTGTTCCTGGCTTCTAAGTGTTATATTTCAATTGCTTATGTCTAAAGTACGTGAAAAAATGACTTCATTAAGCACAAACTTTGCTTACACGACAACAGCACGAAGGAAAACTCGTTTTTTGTGAAAATAGAACGACTTTTTTTTTTCATTTTCGTCATTTTTATCAGGTAAAACCAAAAATTGCACAAAGAATAGAATAGACAAACACAGTCGGAAACCACTCAACAAGGTTCAGAAATGTGTAGATTTTCTAGATTTACGATTGTACTGTGAATCACTCTCTCAGTTCAGTTTATAAATTTATAGTCCCCAACATAGTATGCGTATAGGAGACTTTGGTATTATGATGTCCATGATATAAGAGGTCGTGCTGCAGTAAGAGGTCATATGAAGAGGGAGCGCGGGACGCTGCTACGACGTCCGGAAGAAGACGGAGATTGATCGATGGCAGGCATGAGGGGAAGGAGTACGAACGAACGGCGGCAGGGGTAGGACCGGGGTGCCAGGGAGGCCGCCAAGGCCAAGGGAGGGCAAGCACAGAGGGGGAAGGGTGGACCAGGAGGGCGGGGGGAGGGGAACGTACCTAATTATATAAAAATTCTTCAGGACCACATTAAAAGTCGAGGAGGGCCGGGTAAAAGCTATAAACAATCAAGAATGGACCCATAAAACAAGGAAGGGAAAAAATGGTACAGTGAGGAAGGGAAAGTCATTCATGAAAACGGATACCCAGGACACAGGGGTCAACTGAAGGTATGAGTCGAGTCATGTGGAGGGGATGGTCAGTCATGGAAACGGATACCCAGGCCCCGTGGGGTCGACTGAAGGTATGAGTCATGTGGAGGGGATGGTCAGTCATGGAAACGGATACCCAGGCCCCGTGGGGTCGACTAAAGGTATGAGCCATGTGGTATGGGATGTCAATCATGAAAACGAATCCCCAGGATCCAAGGGATCAACTGAGGTATAAGACATGTGGTGAGAAATGTCAGTAGTGGTATCTAATACCCAGGACACAAGGATCAACTGAAGGTATGAGTCATGTGAGGGGGGTGGTCAGTCATGGAAATGGATACCATGGGGTCGACTGGAGGTATGAGCCATGTGGTACCGTATGAGAGCAAGGTAGCTGAGCGGTATAAGTCAGTACGTGGTAGTAATACCCAGGACCCAATGGGTCAGCTGAGGTTACAATCCGTGTAGTAGTAGCTGAGTGGGAACATGTCACTTAAGTAGAGCATACCCAGGACCCGAGAAGGTACAGTCGAACCCATGGGCCAGGTGGGGGAATAGGTTACAAACAGGTAACTGAGTGGGGATAGTCATCATTAGTAGTTGCAAGACAAAGGAACCCAAGATGAGTTCCGGGGAGAGAACCGGCCAGGCGGTTGGGTCTAAAGGTGTACAGACACTCGTGAGCGGTAGGTGCACACCGCGGTCATGAACAGCAGTCCAAAGTTAGTCTACAAGGAGTAGGCTACCAGGTCGGCCATGGAGTCCAGATGCACGTCGCGGCAGGCAATCCTAACCGCGAAGAAGTCAGGCTCCAGGGCCAGACACTCGAGGACACAGTGGTCGTGTGCTTTTATATTTGTACAGCTACTTTTGGAACGTTCAAGAACGTTCTAGAAAGTTCTGAGAATTTCTCGAAAGTTCTGGAAGTTTCTTGAACGTTCTAGAGTGTTCAGGAGAATTGTAGAAACATGTGGACAACTCTAGCAGTTCAGGGAGGAAGCTCGGCATTGAAAGCAAATCGATAATTTTCTCGAACACACGCGATTTTCCAAATTTCATTGTCCCGGTCACAGAAGCAAAGTTTTTCTGGAATAACTGCGATTTCCTTTCTGTTCTAGACCTAACGGGTTAGGAAAACACACTTTGAACCCAGGAACAGAACAAAAGTTAAAATTTGTTACATAGTGTTATCAACAAAACATATACATATAAAATGCCTATATTGCTAAATAATAACATCATAGGAAGCCCTAGTGACCATCCGGCAGAAAGCGTCCAACATTCCCAAGCTGATCCAACAGACCTCATACACAAACGAGGAGTCTTGTCCAGGAAGAGTTTTCAAGAAAAAACAGGGTGGAGAACAAATGAATCAAGAAATCTCTGAAATCCGGCCGGGGCCCAGAGGCCAAGCCCCGGTATTCGCCCCCTGGAAAAAAATGAATTTATGCAATTTTGAAAGTAATTTAGGGCCTCTCCTGAAAGCAAAAAGCAAACATGAATAGAAACAAAAAAAAAAAAAAAGAATGTTTTATGCACATGTCTTTCAAAAACGTTAAGAATCTTGATTTGTAGGCTTAACAAAGTTTGAGGTCCACCATTGTTACACACAAACTCCACATTTCCAATTCTACTGGGCACACGTTTGTCTATTTTTTAGCTGTAAACAGGCAAGAATTTTTATAATTTTAGAGATATTTAGGGGTACGTTAGTAAAAACACCACATCTTAGGTATTAGTGACTAGTGTATAGATTTAAATGAAATAAAATGCAAAATGAACAGAAATAAATTCTATTTTGATTATCTACCTTTTTATACTTCTCTTGTCATGTCTCGTTTTTTATTACTCCATGTGTATAAAAAAAAAAGTTTTAAAAAGTCCAAACAAGGCCCCTTTTCTTCACTTTCATGCCAGTCTGAAAGATCGTATGCATGCACACTACTGTAATTCAGTAAGACCTTCAGTAATTGTCTAATGTCAGTACCGATCTCTTCCTCCGACTCCAAGTCCATTTCTCTCACTTTAATGTCTGATAAATGGAAGCCTGTAAACTCCCCTTCATCAGTCGAAGAATCCAAACCATCCCTTTTAGGCACACACACACAAAAATTTGAAAAAAAAATCGAAAAAACGAACGCATCACAGAGAAAACTTGTGGAAATGCAGTCGAATGTTTTCACAACAGAATAAACTGGAAGTCAATTGCCGGAAGTCTCGCAATCTTTCAAACAACGCGAGAATATAACCACATGGTTGATACGGACGCTTTTGGACGTTTTGCCTGTTTAGACCTTCGGCCGCTTTTGGCCGTTATGCCCAGTAAAGGGTAGCCCCTCAGCTTTTCACACTCGGAACTCAATATTTTTTTTCTCGGAAATGCAAATGCCTTCCGCGGAAATCCGCGGAAAATTCTCCACCCTGAAAAAAGGTAGGTCATTGATCTAGCGAAGAAGAAGATAGTATAGCAGAGTGATAGGACAGAGCAAGACATTTTAAAATAAAAATTGTCTCCCTTCCCCCCCCCCCCCCCCCCCCCCAAGCTATAATTAATGTTGGCTGGCTATTAGAATATAAATTGTCTCCCTTTCCTCTTAAAACGCACAAGACATTGGGGCAGTTGTTGCCTAGTGACTATGCACTTCTTTACCATGACTTTGTGCTATACAAGGACAATTACCTGACTTGGTGCTATAGGGTAGGTGGTATCGCCATTTGCGGTCAGTTCGTAACTCTGGACACCTATGCTTTCCAGATGACTTTGATCCCCGACACTTTTTCCACCAGCGTCAATGCGATATACCTACCTTTTTCGGCACAGCTATCAGTTTTGTATACTTAAGTGTTCACTGGTTCGTGGATTGTAAGCAGAAACTTTACTAAATAGTTTTGTCCAATAATTAAAAGGACAATGGAAAGCCCATTCGCAAAATGCCAACTGCCAGCCTTTATTCCGTCAGAGCTATGCTTTAACTGAAAATTAACTGCCACACAGGAAAAAAATTTATAATAGTTGGCTAGAAATAAAATAAATGTCATGTGGGTTAATTAATGACTATCAAGTAATGTAAACTGAAACTACGTCAACAAAACTGTTCATATATGGGGATAACTACCCTACAAGAATGATTATTTGACGTCATAGTTCTTTGCTGTGTGAAGACTGGCTGTGTTTAGGTGGGACATGAGCTGGCCTCATTCAGAATATAGCAAAGTTTCTACACAGACAACCAAACTATAGTTTCTTATGTTAGCAACTTTATTCAATATATTACATCCAGCAAATACCATCCAACTCTTTATCCTACAAGAGGATAATGGGGGCAGGAAACAATGTTAAAGACATAAGCTGACACTGAGCAAACGAGGAAAACCAAGCCATTTCACTTTAAAAAAATTCATTCACTTTTCATTCGTCATGCAACACACTTTCAGATGAAAAAAATCCTGCACAGGCATGAAAATAACTTGGATGAAGAAAAATGCCGACAAACACATAGTTTATGCTCTCTTTCAATTTCCCTAAAGTCCTTGTTTTATTTTGCAACCCAAGCCATAATCTCTTTAGTATCAAAGTTTCACAGAAAGAAACTACAAATGAAATGCACAAGGACTGTAAATAAACATCTACAATTCATATCAAAGATGGAGAAGAAGAAAAACAGTATTGCTGCTCTTGAGAAACAAATCTCACAATGGCTGAACTCCTTCACAGTATAATCACACTAATATTCCCAAGGCAGCGCCCAGACACCACTATATCGCAGTGCAAGCATAAAATCCACAAATCCTATTTCCTCAATATATACAGGCTGCTGTATAGATCTGCCAGAACCTCTTACTATACAGTTCTTGCCATTTCTCTGAGCGAAACTTCTGAATACACATGGTGTTCCCCCTCCCCCCCCCCCCCCCTCCCCCAATGTGCAAAATCATACAAATTGTTAGAATCTGAGCCTAGAAATAACCTACAGAAACACGCACATCTTTTTTTGTGGAGTGATGAATTTTCAATTTGTCCAGTGATGATCTACACTTTTTACTTCATGAAACAAACACTGCACAGATACTCCCATATAACTGTGTAAGCTGCTAATGTTGTCAGTTATTTCAAATGTTGTCCCCTTGTTCTTGCTCTTTCCTAACATTGTCTGCGGGACAATTTAGGAAGCTTCCAAGTCTCCAGCAGGTGCATCAGGCTCCTCATCATTGTAAATGTTCTCCGCCTATAAAACAGAAAGCCCCAAAATGTCCAAGTTCAATTAATACATTAAAAATAAAAATACACGCATTCCAAGTCAAGAGTGAATGCATGAGTCTGCTACATACATAATTTGTTACTTATGAATCTACCCCTACATGAAATATCTGAAACTGCAAAAATTAGTCTGAAAATAGTGTAGTGTAGATTATGTGAGGAGAAGTGTTACAGAAATCATAATAATATTAAAACAGATTCAAAACAACACTGCCTCAAACAAAAGAACTACAACAATGCAGGAATTCTGAATGCCTTGGTCCGTACAGGTTAGTGAGAAACCAGGTGCACTACTGTCCTTAGCTTGATCAATATGGTTGCCAAGTAAAACAATTTAGGTTTCTTGCATATGTGCACCTATATAATTATAAAACATACTACAGTAAAACCTCCGTTTTACGACCTTTAAATTGCCATTAAAATGAGGTCTTAAATTGGAGGGGTCTTAAAAAGGAGGTAGGACATTTTCGGAAAAGACATTTAGAAAATTAATTAAGTAAAATAAATACATGTACAAAAAGTACACATACCATTAAGTATAGGGAACATCTACCATCTTTGAGAAATATAAATTAAACTGTCTCACAACCAATACAGTCAATACCTTCTTGTTCCTCATTATTTACAAAATAAAAAATCAATGTTGGTATATTGTTTAAAACGTGTATGTAAGTGCTGAGTGCATGTTACTATTTATAAGATAACCCCATTAATATTGTTGTAATTATTTTTATTCAATCATTAAATAGTTTGTTGTTTTTTAAAGCGGTTATTTCTGTTTGTTTGCATGATCCCCCCCACCAGTGCATGATCTCTTAGTATGTCACTTTAAACACCAGACATGGTGTCGGCAAGATCCGACAGGGCCCTGCTCAGGGCAAATCTGGTCAGCTCCTTAGAGTATTTCAAGCCACGCTTGGTCATTCAAGTACTTTCAGACTGTGTCTAAAAACTCCCTTAGTTCCGCCTCGTAGGGTCCCTTAACGCAGGCTGGACTGCTTATAACCTGCTGAGAGACGGCCGGCGACCCACAGCACAAGCTATGCAACTGGCACTCGCCTGGAAGCTTATAATTACTTTAACCGCGCGCCAAGCTCTGTAGTGTATAGGGCCAGGAAGGGGGCTAGCCGGGCGGCTGCGTTACATGCAATTGAGTGCCTATTGCTTGCACCGAGACTTTCGTAAATTCGCTACAATTACAGAGGCCTGCAACCTAACACAAGAAAATATTTTATAATGTCGACCACATCACCAGAAAGTTCAAACTGTGTACTAAGTGACTTCAAATGATGAACCTTGTAGAAAGGATTGAAATGTGTAATTAAAACGCGTATATACACTAGATCGAAAACCGGTCCGTTGCAAGGCAATGAAGGGCCGATCAGTACACACGGTCAAATCGACTAAAATATAAGACAAACGAAATGGTATTCTGAGATTTAGTTTATGCTAACACAAAACACAGATATGAAAGTAACTAAAATGCAAAAGGACTACCACAATACAAACGATATTTCACATAATATGATCAGTTCTATAGCACAGAGTTAGAGAATGATATCCAGTCAGTGGTACGCCGTTCTTTGTCTAGTATGTTAGCGGGAAGCGAGACTGCAGGCATGATATGAGGCTAGCCGACCGCTGCAGGGCTTGCCAGCTATAATTACCCTAGTAGCTCCACTGAAAAGTCCTTTCCAGTGAAAGAAAGCACAGCCGTGAAGCTGTTTAATAATGCATCGTCTGCTGTTAAAGTTGTAAAACGAAACTGTTTTCTTCAAGCGCACGAATATAGTATTGCTTTGGAATCTGAATTTTTCAGACGCTGGGTCATAAAATGTATTTGAAGGTCGCAAGTCGCGTTTTAGAGGTAGTTGTTTAAGAAAGGTTGTTTATATAGTACAAATCATCGGTGAATTTTTTACCGGTCGTATGTTGGAGGAAGTCGTTTAAGAGAGGGTCTCAACATGGAGGTTTTACTGTACAACATTGTAATAAGAAGCTGAAATACGTAGAAACACTGACCATCTGCCAGACTTGCATGATGTTGTCTTCTGACACAGAGCAGATGACCCAAGGTTCGTTGGGGTTCCAGGAGAAATCAGAAATCTTCGCTGTGTGACCACCGTGGATAAACTGCAAACCACAAAACAGTTTCTTCATGATTCTAGAAGCGACAAGTATTCTGAACGAGTTTTGAAATCAATCCAGTGTTTCCCAAAACGCACGTGTGTGCGTCAGAGACGCACAAAAACTGAAAAAGGACGCATGAAAAAAAAAAGGGTGCGTCACAAGGGACGCAACGTTTTTTTTTGTTTTTTTTTTTACTGCCGTTATGTATCCTGGCACCTCTGTATGGCGTACGAACAGCGTCAAACGCGCGATGAAAAGTAGCGATGCTTTGCATCAATACTATTCTCATAAGGATCCATCCGTTTAGGAAAGTATCGCTACTTTTCTCAAAAGGATCGCACATTTTCTTAAATGGAACGCAAATTGCGGAAGTATCGATGCTTTCTGAAAAGTATTGATGCAAAGCATCGCTGATTTTTAAAAAGTATCGATACTTTGCATCGATACTTTAGCTCGAGCAGTTTCATCGCGCAGTTCCGAAGTTTACCGAGGCGAAACACGCTGTTTCTGCAAAACTGAAATCGGTCAAGCTAATGAAATAATATACATGTATTATGTAACATTCCGCGGTTCCAATTGACCTTTGCAGAGCAAATTAATTAATAAATATAACAGGTTTCTCTTCAAGTTCTCTCATTCGATCGTCGATAATTTCAATCGCATCCATCTTCCCGCCTCAAGTAACGCAAAACGAAAGGAAAGCAAGCAGATTGGCGTGATTGCCTGTTTTGTGTTCCGCTTTAGTTCCGATCAAACTTTTGGAAAATTTGCATACTGTGTATTCGGAAGAACTCGGAAATGCGCGATGAAAAGGATCGATCCTTTCGTAACGGAGCGATGCAAAGTAGCGATACTTTTAAAAAAGTATCGATGCAAAGCATCGCTACGTTTCATCGCGCGTTTGACCCTGTTCGTACGCCATACCTCTGAGCTATCGTGCGCCCGAGCCGAGTAAGCGCGGTGATCTCCCCTACCCACTGACCGCGCTGACACGCATGCGCAGACTTTTATGTTTGCTTCCGAAAATCTGAAACATGTCGCTCGACACATGGCTACGGAAAACGATAACCCGCAGAAATGCGGAAGACGATGCAATCGTTGAATGTTGAATCATCATTTTCAGTTCTCCCTAGACTAGGCAATGATGATCTTGTCTGTAATACGCAGTTGAACAGATTTTTTGGTCTTTTTTTTTCTTCTGGTCATCGACTTAGTCCCCTCGAACACTAACTGCTTTTAAAGAGACTATTTGTCAGTACATGCAGATTGATGTGTGTAAATTGTCGTATGACCATTTCATGTTTGTTCTATGGTCATTATATGTAATTTTAAGGTTCCTCTAGTCAATGATGGATTCCTTTGTAACATTTATCAGAACAGTATTCCTTTTGTTGTGTTGCTTGTTTTATGGCTATTCATAATTTTCAATAAAGTTGCATTGAAAACTAAGCTTTGTTTGACTTTAAGGCGTATTTGTGTGTCCGTGATGTTGGTAATCAAAATCAAGGTAAATGTAGGAATTGTAAGGGGACTCTCAAATTTTGTAAGGGGACTCTTGAAATTTTGCACCAGAGAGTCCCAGGACTCTCTGAAAAAAAAGCTGTGGGAAACACTGCAATCATTCATCTACTGTACAATCCTTTTTTATTCTTTTTTTTTTTTTAAAAGTTAAACACAACCAACCAGTTTTGTTTAAGGTGCAGTAATGGTGATCAATAATGTGAGAGTTTATTTACAGTCCGCAGTGCCTTGATAGCATAAGTATGACCAGTTTCGTTGCATCTGAAAGAAAACTGTACATACAAAATATAACTCACCAGAAGTTCAGGAGGTCCGTCTTCAGCATCTTCATTTGACTGTTCCTCTCCAATTTTACTGCAAAAGTTAAAAGACAGCATTTTTAGCATGCAATTATATAATGTCTGCCTTCACCTGTCTTTCCTCATCTTGCAAGAATAAATAATTTTCTAACCATATTTTATTTGATTGAAAACCACAGAGCTCAACTGTTTTGAAATAAAATGTTAGTGTAAATACGCGCGAGCCTGAGGCATGGTAAATATCACAAATAAATGATGAACGAACGGATGAACGTTAAAAGCACCTCAGATCCCAAACATGCAGACGACGGTCTGTTCCACTGGAAGCCAGGATGGTCTCATTGTGAGGAGACCACTGAACCTGTGAATGAAAGAAAAATAACAAATTTCAGTATAACATGCAACGGGGCTTAAAATTGTCCTCCAATAAAAGAGAGGCACTCGTCTTCTCAAGTGTGGCAGGGGAACATCAATTGAGGGTTTTAAGCACCCAAACCTCCTTAGGGAGATCCGGGAGCATGCTCTCCCCCTCCCTCCACTCACCAGAAAATTTTTGAAAGCTAGATTAAAATATATGCAAACTGGAACATTCTGGGAGTATCCATCATGAGTTTTTTCAAGTTAGTTAGTTATTCATTGCTTACAGGATCCAGGACTGCAAAGAGCTGAATCAGGACCACAACTTGGTTGAAAGGATTCACTACTGATCCATATAAAAGATCTGCTGAAACAACCCTAGTGGCAACCAGTCACTTTACAATAAAAGCATTTCACGCAGGGAACGCTGAGGCTATACTCAGATTTATTGAACGCCCATTTACAAAAACAAAATAGAATATAAACATCATTATAAAATAACAAAATACATACATATAAAATGCCTGCATTGCTAAATGATAATATCATAGGAAGCCCTAGTGACTATTTGGCAGAAAGAGTCCAATATTTCCAAGCTGACCCAACAGACCTCATACACAAATGAGGAGTTTTGGAAGAGTTTTCAAGAAAAAATGTAGGCGACTGGTCTAGCGAAGAAGAAGATAGTATAGTAGATTGATAGAACAGAATAGGAATGAGAAAGAACAAAGGAGAAAGACAGTGACAGTGGAAATTTAAAGCACTAAATTTCCAGAAAGTGGGGATACTATTTATACATAAACCCCCTATACACTCTTGGGTGAAGAGTTTTAAAGTCAAACGCATCAGCCCAAATTGGTAAGCATATTTTTTCCTTCCAAGAAAAAAAAATTGTTTTAATCATTAAGTTAACTGACACACTTTTAATTTCTTTTATATTCTGGTTCCCCATTGGAAGTGACCACGATCTCGTGATGATGTCTTTCCGGCTCCATTTGAAGAGAGTAAATACAGCAAAGTGCACTAGGCTGAAGTTCGACCTGGACAAACTGCAAGACCCGGAGGTGGCAAAAATATTTCAGGCCACAATTGGAGGGAAATTTGCACCACTGCTTATTTTGGGGGCAGGCGAAGTAGATGTCAACACCATGACCAATACCTTCAACTCAGCTGTAACAGATGCCGCCACTGAGATCCTTGGCAAGCACCGACCAAAGAAGAAGCCGTGGATCACACCTGAACTTTTGGATCTGTGTGATAAACGAAGAGAGTTAAAAAAGAAAAAGAACACCTCACAGGGAGCTGATGTCTACCGAAAAATCAATGCCAGGAAATAGAGAACAATCTGAACAAGAACAACAGCAAGAAGGCCTACCAGACTGTGAAGCGGCTGACAAGTGTTAAACAGCCCAAAGTCTCCACTATCCAAAGCAAGTCTGGCATATGCCTTACAGAAGAACAAGAAGTCTTGGACAGATGGACAGAGTACTGCTCTGACCTTTACAACCATACACCAAATGGAGACCCATCAGTTCTAGCATGCCCCGAGAGCAGAGAAGAAGAAGAAATCCTCCCAATTCTCCGAGAAGAAGTTGAGGCAGCAGTGCAATCGCTGAAGAAAGGGAAGTCAGCGGGAGTGGACAACATACCAGCGGAACTGCTACAAGCAGGAGGAGAAGCGATGACTGATGCTCTCACCATTATCTGTAACAAGATCTGGCAGAGTGGGGAATGGCCTACACCATGGACCCAGTCGCTTGTCATCACTCTTCCCAAAAAAGGTAACCTTCAGGAGTGTGAAAATTACCGGACCATCAGCCTCATCAGCCATCCCAGCAAGGTCCTCCTGAAAATAATACTCAACAGGTTGAAACCACAAGCTGAACAAATCATAGCTGAAGAACAAGCAGGATTCATGGCAGGGCGAAGTACCACTGAACAGATTTTCAACCTCAGAATAATCTGTGAGAAATACCTACAGCACCAACAACATCTATATCATGTGTTCATAGACTTCAAGAAGGCATTTGACCGAGTCTGGCATGCAGCTCTATGGGCAACCATGAAAGTGTACAACATCAGCCCTAAAATTATAGAAGTCATCAAAAGCCTGTATGACAAGGCTACCAGTGCAGTCCTCCATAACAGCGTCATCGGGAACTGGTTCAGAACAACAATCGGTGTGCGTCAAGGATGCCTACTCTCTCCAACACTCTTCAACATCTTCCTAGAGCGCATCATGTCAGATGCTCTTGCAGATCACGAAGGCACAGTCAGCATAGGGGGCAGAGCAATCTCCAATCTTCGTTTTGCGGATGATATTGATGGATTGGCTGGAGAGGAACAAGAACTTGAACAGCTTGTACAGAGGCTTGACACCACCTCCAGAGCTTATGGAATGGAAATAAGTGCAGAGAAGACCAAAATGATGACCAACAACACCAATGGCATCAACACGGACATCAAAGTACAAGGCCAATCCCTCAACACAGTGCACAGCTTCAAATATTTAGGAGCCATTGTGTCAGACAATGGGTCTCGACAGGAAGTCCTCTCCAGGATCGCACAAACAACTGCTGCCCTGACAAGGTTGAAGCCCATTTGGAAAGACAGAACCATCAGTCTACATTCCAAAGTAAGACTGCTGCGCTCACTGGTCATCTCCATCTTCCTATATGCTTGCGAAGCATGGACCCTCACAGCAGATCTCCAACGAAGAATACAAAGCATGGAGATGAGGTGCTACAGAAGACTTCTGTGCATTTCCTATACCCAACACATCACCAACGACGAAGTCCGACAGACCATCACACAAGCCATGACAACACGATGACCTGCTCACAGTGGTGAAGAAACGGAAACTCCGATGGTATGGCCACGTCACCAGATCATCAGGCCTTGCAAAGACCATTCTGCAAGGCACAGTGCAAGGAGGTAGAAGAAGGGGAAGACCGAAAAAGAGGTGGGAGGACAACATTCGAGAATGGACTGGTTTGACACTGAGCGAAGCCATGAGGGCTGCTGAGGACAGAGAAAGATGGAGTATGCTGGTTAAACGATCATCTGTGGTGCCCCTACGACTTTCGGGTTATGGGACAGGATAGGATAGGATAGGATAGGATATTCTGGTTACCCTCGGAGGAGGTACATGGTGAGTCAGTGGGGAGGGGGGGGGGGGTTCTGGGCAACAGGACCACCCCCTTTTTTCTGGACCAGAAGGGGGTGGGGGGGGGAGAGTGGGAGAGGAAGGAAGGGGGTGGTCCTGTTGCCCAGAACCCCCCCCCCCCCCCTCACCCCGGTTTGTTTGTGTTGTCGACATCCCAGAAATGTTTGGGGTAGTGAAGGGGTTCAACAGCTGTTTAAAATGCTCCACACATCTATTCAGTTCTTATGCGTGGCACTGAACAAACATGCAATTGAGCTGGGTTTTTAAAAAAACTGTCGTCAAAATAATCTAATCGGTTCACAATCGTTGCCAACATTCAGACATGGGACAAGGGAATTGTGAAAAATACTGAAACTGAAGGCCGAGCCGACGGCGCGAAGCGCCAAGCAAGCTAGGGGGGTCCGGGGGCATGCCCCCCCGGATATTTTTTTTAAAAGGGGAAGCCAAATGGTGCAATCTGATGCAGTCTGAGCAGGACAATTAACTTTCTAGGCTGTTCACTGAAACAGCTACAGTACAAAACAAAGTTAAATTTTTTGAAGTACTCACCCAAAACCACATGTCTGTTTTAGATTGATCTCTGCCATCAATAGTTGTGTGCTGGGTGTGCAAATACAAATAAATTGTACATAGAAAAGTCTGTTCAGTTTGTTACTGTTTATTCTTCATTTCCAGTACTGGCCCAAAATCACATGTCTGTTTTAGATTGATCTCTGCCATCAATAGTTGTGTGCTGGGTGTGCAAATACCAAATAAATTGTACATAGAAAAGTCTGTTCATTTTGTGACTGTTTATTCTTCATTTCATTGACACTCTGGGAAGTTTGCTGAAGAAATCCCTCAGGTCACCACTGGAAACCTGCCTTTTCTTTGCTGGGGCCGGCACCACATTAGCTTCACTCATGGGCACAGATGACGATCTTTTGTTGGTGGGAGTCTGCACCACCTTCATGGCAGAAGAAGAGGCCACCTTGGGAATACAAAACCCCGGAGACACACCATTAGCAGTGACTGGAGGTACAGTTTCCCGTCTCGAAGCAGTGACCACAGCTGATGTGGAGGGTGTGGGAGTCTGCAGCTTCTTTTTAGAAGAAGAGGCTACCTTGCGGCTCCATGATTTCCAAGCTAAAGCAATGTGGGATGGTCTACGACTTAGGCCATCAACTGGAACCGCAGCATGATGAGGTACAACACGGGTTGATCTCCAGGGAGTTCCAGTGGCTGCCGAATCTTTGAGTTTCTCTTTCAGGCTGAGGGCTTCAGAGAGAGCTTGGAGTCTTGCATTGTAGCGTGAACGGACAGCTCTCCAGTGGGCAATCCTGGCAGTCCTTTCTGCTTCTGCAAGTTTTGCCTTGGCTTCCTGCTTGCTGACCAGTTTCTGCTTCCTCAGAGACAAAGCGACTCTCTCCTTTTCAATCCTGTCTTGTTCTGCTTCCTTGTTTACTCTGCTGTTTTTCACACTGTCAACCTTGTCGATGTTCGCGGACTCAACACTTTCATTTTCCGTCAACACTCGATAAGAGTAAGTCGCCATTTTGACTGCTTCGACTTCATGACTGCACAAGCGCTCGGAGAATCCGAAAACGAGTATTTTCAGCTTCGGCAAAGATCGGCAATGATCGTGACCAATCAAAACGCGCGCAAAGTTTGGATAAATGACGCCGCAGTACTTCGTGAAACATGACGGAACGACCTGACAACCGAACTCGCGAAGGCGCCAGAGCTCACCCTAACACCCCCCCACCCCCCCAATTTTCTCTTCGGATTTGGGTCGATCTCAGAAATGACCCATTGACTTTTAAAAAATACGGAAATCAGTATAAATACGGATCAGTCCCATGTCTGAACATTTTAACTTATAGCGAAGAATATAGCAAGCAAGCCAAACAAAATAACTAACTGATGACTTGAGCCATTTGAGAATCATAGCCATTTGCGAATAAAACGCAGAGTTTACTTCTCTTCTTTTTGGGGGGAAAGGGAGGGGAGAGTATATTTTTTCCTTAGGAAATTTTTATTTTTCTCTGAGGAAGAAAATCACTTTCATGTGGTAAAACTTCGAATCTGAGGAGGATTTTAAGTCCTGATGCAACATTCTAAAATAATTTCTATTTGACAACCACATATTTCACAAGCATCGTAACACATTATTTCCATGATCCGATGTTGTGCAGAATTTGTGCACACACACAGAGAAAACAAGAGCCCCACTGTTGGGAAACTTTGAAAACAAACCTGGAAGATTTCATCCTTGTGAGATTCAAAGGAGTGCAGCTTTAGCTTCAGGTTTCTCAAGTCCCACAGAGCTACAGTCTGAAATAAAAATACAAAGAAACATAACATGTATGTAAAAGTAACCCGCGCAAAATCAAATAATGCCTTGGGAACTGGCAAGTGAAATGCGTGCACAAAAACTCCAGGAGTATACCGCCAACCAGACATTCTACCATCAGACCAAACACACCATGACATTTCCCGATGAAAAATGTATTTGCTAGTGTTAACAGCTGTGCTTGTCTCAGTACCTTGTCAGCAGATCCAGTGGCGAGGATGAACTCGCTATAGGGGTTGAAGGACAGACAGTTCACCTCCGCCGTATGTGCATCCACAGTGTGACTAGGTTTGCTGGTTGTGTTAGACCTTGTGTCCCAGATTGTGATATAAATGAAAACGGTGAAACACCCAAGTAAAGGGGAAAAAAACCAAAAAACTATAAATTATATTAGTGAAGGTAAGCATCCTATCCTATCCTGTCCCGTAACCTGGAGGTCGTAGCGGCACCACAGATGATCGTTTAACCAGATCGTTTAACCAGCATACTCCATCTTTCTCTGTCCTCAACAGCCCTGATGGCTTCATTCGAAGGTAAGCATATTTATTTATTATTTAATAGTTCTTATATAGCATACTGAAATAAAATAGCTTACTATGATACTGCGAGGGAAGTATTGAAACACATGAATGTACTAACATCTCACTCATTTTACGTGCATGTGGTGTCTGATGATTCTCAACAATGCTTTTGATTAAGTTATCACTTACCTCAGTGACTGAGTGCTGATAACTAAAAGATGCTACAAATACGGTATTGGAGATGGCTGTGGCCGTACGAGGAGGAGAAGGAGAAGACAAGTAAAATTACAGTAACTGAAGAGACAGGCATCTGTCATAAAAATAAATTATTATTATTTGTTGTTGTAATGCAATACTCACATCATAAGTTTTTGGTCATCAGCAACAGAGCCAAACAGGCTTTCATGTAAAAGGTGCCAGGCAACATCCTGCAAAAATATATTCAGAATACAATCGCAATAACCAAAAAAAGACGACAGAATACACATAGTAACGTAATACCACGCAAGAGCAAAAACAAAGTTTACATACCCTGTTGATACCTGGTAACAAATATTTATTCAAATTATTGCTTCAAAGGCACTACTACACATATAATAAAATAAAATGATTTCTGTATTAATAATAATTCATTTTGTACAATGCACATATTAGACAACATATCTGCCCAAAGCGCATAAAACCAAAAGACACAATTCAGAAAAACGCAAAACACTACATAACAGTCATAATAAATGAAATAAAACACATTACACAGGTAAAATAACATAAAAGTGATAATGAATGATATCAAACCTACAGAACACACTCCACTGAGGTAAAAGTAAGATACAAACTCTTAAAATAAATATGAAGTAGCTTATAGCAAACAGCACACGCACGCACACAAACAGCGCAATCACTCATAGTTTTTTTAAACAGTAAAAACCAACCTCCACTACTGAAGTGTGGCCTGTGAAGATTGTGTGGGCATCCACTACTCTGGCTTCTTTCTGTTGGCTGTTGATGTCCCACAGACAGATTGTCTGAACAAATAACACAGCATATGTCAACACGCACCTACATTTCAGCACCAGTTTACTTCTCAATAAACCAAACCAGAAATAATCGGAGAATAACACGCATATTTCTGACAAAAATGACCATCACTTACAAATCACACACTACCAGGCACTCCTATGGGTATAACCTTAGGCATTATGTACAGGATGTAATGAAATATAGTTCACTACAAATCCAATACACATAATTTGACAGAGCCAGGGTGATGGGCATAAACTCACGTGATCATCAGAAGCGCTCAGAAGATGTCCGTTCAGGCAGGGGTTCCACGATAAGCCATATCTGAAACCATCATTTTATGAAGACTTTGATAAAAACAGTAACCCTGAACGATGATAACATTGCAAACAGTTTGAGGTTCTTGAGTATGCACAGTTAAGATTCAAACTTATAAAACTGAAAGGTCTTTGAAAGCAAGAAAAAAATAATAATGAAGAAGTTGCTCACCCTTCTTTCTGGTGTCCCTTCAATCGCAATTCCGGTGTACATTCTCCACTGGGATCTGTGGACCAAATACAACTACAATGAACTTTCCATTAAACATCAGCCCTAAAATTATTGAAGTCATCAAAAGCCTGTATGACAAGGCTACCAATGCAGTCCTCCATAACAGCGCCATCGGAAACTGGTCCAGAACAACAATCGGTGTGCGTCAAGGATGCCTACTCTCTCCAACACTCTTCAACATCTTCCTAGAGCGCGTCATGTCAGATGCCTTTGCAGATCATGAAGGCACAGTAAGCATAGGGGGCACAGCTATCTCCAACCTTCATTTTGCGGATGACATTGATAAACTGGCTGTTGACTGGAGAGGAACAAGAACTTGAACAGCTGGTACAGAGGCTTGACACCACCTCCAGAGCCTATGGATTGGAAATAAGTGCAGAGAAGACCAAAATGATGACCAACAACACCAAGGGCATCAACATGGACATCAAAGTCTCAGGCCAATCCCTCAACACAGTGCATAGTTTCAAATATTTAGGAGCCATTGTATAAGACAATGGTTACCGACAGGAAGTCCTCTCCAGGATCGCACAAACTGCTGCCCTGGCAAGGTTGAAGCCCATTTGGAAAGACAAGACCCATCAGTCCACATTCCAAGGTAAGGCTGCTGCGCTCCCTTGTCATCTCCATCTTCCTATACACTTGCACAAAATGGACCCTCACAGCAGATCTATAACGAAGAATACAAAGCATGGAGATGAGGTGCTACAGAAGACTTCTGGACATTTTCTATTACCAGCACATCACCAACGACGAAGTCCGACAGAACATCACACAAGCTATTGGACAACACGATGACCTGCTCACAGTGGTTAAGAAACAGAAACTCTGATGGTATGTCCATGTCACCAGATCATCAGGCCCTGGAAAGACCATCCTGCAAGGCACAGTGCAAGGAGGTAGAAGAAGAGGGAAACCGAAAAAGAGGTGGGAGGACAACATTCGAGAATGGACTGGCTTGACACTGAGCGAAGCCGTCAGGGTTGCTGAGGGCAGAGAGAGATGGAGTATGCTGGTTAAACGATCATCTGTGATGCCCCAACGACCTCAGAGTTATGGGATAGGATAGGATAGGATAGGATAGGATTTGGTGCAGGTGAATGATGGAGAGGAAAGTGATTTGGACCGTTTACAGTATCCCGACCGACCCAAATTTTTTGGCCCAACTTTTGTTTGGGGGGGAGGAAGGTGAGGGGAGGGGAGGGGAAAGGGGTGTTGTCTGGAAAAAAATTGAAAAAAGTCCCCCCCCTCCCCCACCTCCCAAAAAAAAAAATCGCAATCAAAGTGGAAAAGGTTTAAAAAACAAAAAAACAAAAATTTAAAAAAGCAGACCTACCGACCCTATTTTAGTTCCCGTTACCGTAAACAGACATTATTTTATTTTTACCTTAGTTTTATATGTAGGAGTGTCTATAACATGTGAGCATGTATGTTGTTTATAGATCGCTGCGCTTTCGAGTCTGATTTAAGAATAAGCCGCGTAAATCATCCAGTATTATTATTATAAAACCGTGGCAATGTGTAACCAACACACATGGTCACATGTTACACACTCATACCAACACACAGGGTCACATGTTACACACTCATACCAACACACATGCTCACATGTTACACACTCATACCAACACACATGGTCACATGTTACACACTCATACCAACACACACATTCAGAGCTGCCAACTGCTATTGTTGGTCGGGAGTAACAAAAAGGCAACTTGGGAGTAGCAAAATGGCGTTTGGGAGTAGCATTTCAACAAAATGTTAACCCTGAACAAGGTCATCCGCTTATTTACTTTTGCACTTTAATACAAAAACACACACAGACACACCAACCACCCAACTGGCAAAATAGTGTTTGGATGCACACAAGTCATTCAGTCAGACATGGCTGCCTTCTTGCACTTCCGCAAGATAGCACTGTCCAATTGAGTATCATAACAGCCTTGTCTTCGTGTGTTTTGGATGTGACGTGCTTTTCTACAGCATGCATTCCACCATGGCTTATTTTAATGTCCATGTAGCAAATGCTACAAAACACGTGCTGGGCACTGACTTTTGAAGAAGTGATGCACGGATGTGTTTCACTGTATTTCGTTTGGTATTTCTGACAAGTATGACGCATTTTGGACTTGGGCGGTTCATTCGTTGTACTCGCTCCAGCAGGTCGCTTCGACATGTTGAAATGAAAATGGTAAAAATCTACACACTCGACACGGTCTAAAACCATGAAGAACTAAGATGGCGGTTAAGCGTTTCCGGTAATTTTGTACTGCGCTTTCCGATTGGTTAACGCAGTGTGCGTGCGTGCGGCAGATACAAAACGGTCACACGGCGACTTGCTGTTGCTGTACGAGTTTTACACAGCCACTTTCTTGTCAAAAAGTGGTAGGCTAGACAAAATTTGACCGGGCGTAGCAAATCGAGACCGGGCGTAACAGCGTAGCCAAGTCAACTCTAGCGTTGCAAACTACGCCCAAAGCGTAGCACTTGGCAGCTCTGCACATTGGTCACTCAAACATGTGGTGTAAAGGCAAGTTGCTATTAGAAGAAGGAAAGAAATTCTAATTTTATATCGGCTGCATCCAATATTATTACTTAAGTGAGGGATGAAACCAGAGTACCCATAGGGGAAACCTCGCTGACTTTTAACATCTCAAAGCTAAGACATGTAAATTTGTCCCCAGAGGGAATCGAACCCGCGATCTCCGGCATAGGAAACCAGCTCCTAACCAACTGCTCCACACCAAAAATTTTCACACACATTAAGCATACCTGGTTTAGAAGGATGTTTTGTGTAGTCGAAGACGAGCACATCACTGGATGGAGTCTTGGTGGCGATGATGCAAGGGTTCTGTGGCATGTAGCGAGCACGGTTGACCTCACCTTCATGGTTGATTTTGATCTCAATCTCGATCTTGCCGCTCACAGACCCAAAGCCCCCAAACTCTGTAAAATTATCAACAAACCCGGCACCAACATAAAACATGTGACAACAACATACATGGCTGTTAAAAAAAACATGTCCCATTATGAAATGAAACTGCCAGCAGCACTGGTGGTCCACAGAAAAAAGAGCATAAATTACAGGGCTGAGATTTAGCAAGCCAGGCTAAGGAGCCAGCCGGGCTCCTAACCTGGGAAGTGGAAGTTGCCAAAATATTTCTCAGGTTGCCAGACCCCTTGATTGAAAGCACGGTCATTTTTTTTAAACTGTATAACTATTGCAGCTAATAAACAAGATAAATTTCAACAACAACAATGTTTCATTTTTTAAAACAAGCACTGTATAATTTATTCATCATCGACATCCTCCTCCTCAATGTTCCAAAACTTGAAGGAGCTTGGGTGTGCCTATTTCAGCTGTGTTTTTTTTTCTTCTTCGGACTTTATGTTTTTTGCTGGAGGCTCCGAGACACCGCTTAAAAAGCGCCACATCGTTCGAGATTGACAAAAGACTTCAATTTATTTATTGTATTCTAACTATTGTATTGTGCGTGTGACTGTGTTTGATGCGCCTGGACCTAAAGCAATAACCTTGTATTGTATTGTATTGTTTGATGCGCCTTGAGCAGACTATTGTTTGATAATGCGCTTTATAAATAAAATTATTATTATTATTATTATTATGGGGAATATCGAAAGTACGGCAAGTCTCGCGTGACTCATCAAGGAAGTCAGAGACTCGTTCCGATACACGCAAGGAAGCAAGAAGGCTAGGATCTCGCAGGGCAGTAGCGTTTCGCGGCGAGGGAAAGAAGAAAGTCTCGCGAGAAAAGGCTATTTTTACTTCGCAAATCCCTTATCCCCTTATCCCCACTTTATGGAAATTTAGTGCTTTAAATTCCCACTGTTGCTATCTTCCTCATATACTCTTTCCCATTCCTGCTCTGTCCTATCACTCTGCTATACTATCTTCTTCTTCGCTAGATCAATGACCTACCTTTTTTCTTGAAAACTCTTCCTGGACAAGACTCCTTGTTTGTGTATGAGGTCTGTTGGATCAGCTTGGGAGTGTTGGACGCTTTCTGCTGGGTGGTCACTAGGGCTTCCTATGATGTTAGTATTTAGCAATATAGGCATTTTATATGTATATGTTTCGTTGATGATTTGTAATGATGGTTGTATTCTATTTTGTTTTTGTAACCGGGGGTTCGCGTAGTTGAGGTAAACCCTCAGCCGTCCCCCGCGTGGGATGTCTTTATTGTAAAGTGACTGGCCGGTGGAGGGCATTCAATTTTCCCACTAGGGTTGTTTCAGCAGATCTTTTATGCGGATCGGGGGTTGTCCGGTCCTGATTTGGCTCGGAGGAGTCCGCTGGACCTAAAGCAACAATAAATCAATCAATCAATCAATCGCAAATCCCTCGCTTTGCTAGCGTTACCTAACTTCCTAGCAAGCATCGGAACGGGTCTCCGGTGCTGACTGCAGAAGCGGTTGGCGCGTGTTTTGTTTGACATTGCAAGTCAAAAGTCCGTGTACAGGTACAGAATCTCTACCACTGGCGGTATTTTCAAGTCGCCAGTCGGGCGAATGGTACCCCAAATCGAGCTCGCCACACACTATTTTTAGGGGCCATTGGCGAGTTGGCGAACGTTAAAGCTCAGCCCTGAAATTATTGTTATCACCGATCATCATCATCTATACTCCTCCATGAAAAAAGTCTAAGGTTAAGTCACGTTACCTCCTTTGTCGCTGTCGTAATGAGAAGCATCGAACTGTGCGTTGTCATTTGGCAGTTGCACACTGGCAATTAACAAGTGATTCTGCTCGTCTGATCTGCAAAAATCATGTTAAGTCTTCTATAATGTAGTACAGGATGGAAGGAACAAACACACCTAGGGTCACAATCTCACAATGTAAATTACACAAAATACAAAAATGATTCTAGTATACCACTACCAGGAGTAAAATGTTATTATATATGATTATGGAGAGTAAGATATAAAATTTAAGTGTGACAGAGACAGATGGAGTGGAAGGTGGGGGATGGCGAGAAGGGGGGGGGGGGGGGGAAGGGGTAGGGTGAGAAGAGAAAAAGAGAGAGTGGAAAAGGGAGGTCACTTACGTATGTGTTCCAAGAATCAGTCTGTGCAGAGTATAATCCTTTCCTTCGGGTCTGAAAAGAGGAAAAGGCAAAACACGACTGTTAGCAACTCAACAATCAACAGTACAGTACTGAAACAGTGAACACTACCGGGAAGACAGTATGTATAGTATAACTATTAATTTATTGCCAACAAAACGCAGGCCAAATTTTCAACAAATGCAGCTCATCTGTAGCCACTACTGCACAGCGACGTTAGCAACATAACCAACTACCAGATCCAGATAACAAAATGGGAACTCATAAGCCATTTACTTCTTTTCATAGATCTGTTTTTCCAAGTGTGCAATGACAACCTGATGTTATAAAAATATTTAATATTATTCACTAACCGTGTAACATCAGGCAGCCACTGGGCAGTAAGACTTGGCCACTCTAAGGCATGGGTCATCACCAAGTCGTACAGGAAAGGGGTGTTTTTCTTCCATATTTTGTACTCCTCATTGATCACCCTCTCCTCCACAGCATCATCAAATCCTTCAAGGGATAATTTATAATATGAACATGTTAGCAAGTAACATTCAAACTAAACAGTAAAACGAGTAATCATAAAATATAAATTCTGAGTAGGGCAAGAAAACAAAAAAAGATGTCCATCTTTCAAATATATTTTTATATATTATATAATGTCAAGGACTTCAATAACTGTTTTGAGTGGCAAGCACTCTCTACGGTGAGTATGGAGAAGTGTGCAATCTGAACTGAAGGATACAATAAAGTTTAAACTAAAACTTACTATGAGTATGTGACTTGAATCAATGTGACACAAGTGCTGTGACACCAACAGTGGAAAAAGTGAGACATTGAAAAGTTATAATAATAATAATATTATAATAATAACGGATTTTTATATAGCGGGTACTCCAGCCTATGACCAGACTCACCACGCTTTACATAATCATTACGTATAAATACATGCACTCGATAAAACATTGCTTTTGCTACAATACACCAAAAGACAGAACAGTAAGGGTACAACTATTTACAACTATGTACACAAATTACAAAAAAAGAGAAATAGACAATTTACAACTATGTACACAAATGACAGAAAAGACAGAAATAGTTTTTAAGTTCTAACATAAAGAAAAATAACTGAAACTAGTATCAGGGCAGAACAAGAACATAATAATGCAAAGTTATAATTCATGTACTGATGTAGTTGAGTAGTAGTTCATTGTGTGTGAAGAAAATTAAATGAAGCGGGGAAAGCCTGAAAGGGAAGTAACTTAGTAAACAATCTGCAAAACGGACACTGAATAAACCTTTACTTTGTGAACTGATGTTCAACAATTATTCAAATGATTAATATTATTATTACAATTGGTTTATTCTATGAATAAAAATATCCCTATCATATATTTCTGTCCTAGTCTAGTGCTTAAGCCTATACAAGATGTAGGCTGAAATACTAAGATCGAAAACCGCTATCGAAACCGGTAAATCGCTACTTAGAATCCATCCTATGTTTTGAATGACGACTAATATAAACCAAATAAAAAATAAGCGCAGAAATATTTACCCTCTTTATCGGTACTCATTCTAAATAACTTGCAATTTAGAAATAAGCAACTGTATATATATTTGTTATACAAAGCACCCTTCACGCCTTCTACACAGGATGCTCGCGCCAATTTCAGACATTAACCCGCAGTAACAGCACATTCTTTTCATTGGATAAATATAATAGAATATTTGTTTGCTATTATTAAAAGTACTTTTAACAGAAAAAAGTAATAGCTTAAAATTTGTAAAGAAAATATTCCACAATTTAATATTTATTTGTGCATTAAAATTGGAGTGTTACAAGTGCAGTACCGTGCCTTGCTTGTGCAGTGCACTATAGATTTATTATTTTTATATGATATTTCCAAATAAATACTTTATGTATATTTCTTAATGTATTATTTTATTCAAACGTAGAATATATTGTTTATTCTTTTTCTAAGGAAACATTAAGTGAAAATAATATAATTTCTGGATGCTCTTATGACATCATCAGCGAGAAATTGATCAAAGATGGAGGAAGAGTTGGTCTTCTGTGGAAATACCGATATGCTCTGCTGTGTGTTTTGATTGACATTACGTGTCAGTATTTTCAATCATTTGGAACTTTACTGCGATAAACTGTCAAGATGGAAGGTCTCAAACTCAGTGAGATCGAGCAGGCGTATTATAGTGAACTTTTTCAGACATGTGATGTTGAGGGGACTGGGAGAATCACTGGAATGAAAGCGTCCGAACTATTCCTGGCCTCCAGTCTCCCTCCGGATGCATTAAAACAGGTTTGTTGGCATTATTTTATTCCGTTCTAGTGCATCTTTTATATAGTTTTTAAAGTGTATTTTAATGAGATAAAAAAAAATGTGGCCCAATGCGAGGTTTGTAGCCGTCTGCTACGCCTTAGACTAGACTTCATGCAACAGTGTACTAAGGATTGTCAAATGGCGAAGCCACGCCCCTTACTTAAAAAAATGTGTTGTCCTAATTTCTTTTGTTTTAAATAGTTATTGTTAGAGCAAGTGCGTGTTTTATTTTACATAACAAATTTAGGACTTTATGCTGTGTTGATAGCCTCGCACACAAAAAAAGGACAATGAATGAATGTGAGACACTGAGAGGCGTTTTGACAAAATGACAGGGTATGTGGTCTCACATATTTTGCTCTAAGTCTAACTGGGAACTTTTTACTAACAGAGGAAATGAGAAGGAATTATTTGCAGTTGTGAACATTCTTCTATTTACAGTTTTGTATGTGTTACTAGTGCGTCCATGGCTTTGCCCCTTCCTACCTCACCCAGAACATTCAATTCTATAAACCTTCTAGAAATCTTCGTTCTTCCTCTGACAGTGACACCCTCATGCTTCACATACCCCACTACAAACTCTCCTCTGCTGGCCGTTGATCTTTCTCAGTGCTTGGCCCTTCAACTTGGAACTCTCTTCCCCTCTCTCTTCCAGGGTGGAGAATTCTCCGCGAATCCGCGGATTTCCGCGGAAGGCATTTGCATTTCCGAGAAAAAAATATTGAGTTCCGAGTGTGAGAAGCTGAGGGCTACCCTTTACTGGGCATAGCGGCCAAAAGCGGCCAAAGGTCTAAACAGGCAAAACGTTCAAAAGCGTCCGTATCAACCATGTGGTTATATTCTCGCGTTGTTTGAAAGATTGCTAGACTTCCGGCAATTGACTTCCGGTTTATTCTTTCACAACATTCGACTGCATTTCCACAAGTTTTCTCTGTGATGGTTCGTTTTTTCGATTTTTGTTTTCAAATTTTCTTGTGTGTGTTTCTAAAATGGATGGTTTGGATTCTTCGACTGATGAAGGGGAGTTTACAGGCTTCCATTTATCAGACATTAAAGTGAGATAAATGGACTTAAAGTCGGAGGAAGAGATCGGTACTGACATTAGACAATTAGTGTCAGTAGTGTGCATGCATTCGATCTTTCAGACTGGCATGAAAGTAAAGAAGAGGAGGGGGCTTGTTTGGACTTTTTAAAACTTTTTTTTTTAATACACATGGAGTAATCAAAAACAAGACATGACAAGAGAAGTATAAAAAGGTAGAAAGATTTATTTCTGTTCATTTTGCATTTTATTTCATTTAAATCTATACCCAAGTCACTAATACCTAAGATGTGGTGTTTTTACTAACGTACCCCTAAATATCTCTAAAATTATAAAAATTCTTGCCTGTTTACAGCTAAAAAAATAGACAAACGTGTGCCCAGTAAAATTTGAAATGTGGAGTTTGTGTGTAACAGTGGTGGACCTCAAACTTTGTTAGGCCTACAAATCAAGATTCTTAACTTTTTTGAAAGACATGTGCATAATACATTCTTTTGTTGTTGTTGTTGTTGTTTCTATTCATGTTTACTTTGTGCTTTTTGCTTTCAGGAGAGGCCCTAAATTACTTTCAAAATAGCATAAATTCATTTTCTTCCAGGGGGCGAATACCGGGGCTTGGCCCCTGGGCCCCGGCCGGATTTCAGAGATTTCTTGATTCAGTTGTTCTCCACCCTGCTCTTCGCAGCTTTCCAAAAATAGCTACTTTCAAATCCAACTTGAAAACTCATCTCTTCCTTAAATGTTTCTGATCTTGCCTCCCATCATTATTATCGTCATTCCTCCATTTGTTTTGTTTTGTTTTTGTTTTGATTCAGACCACCGCCACCACCCACCTCATCACCCATCCTTAGCTCTCCTCACCTCCCTGCCTCCCTCGTCTCTTATTCGTTAGCAAGTGTCTCATTTTATTTTGTATGAAACCAGATGTTTAGAATGAATGTGTGAGTACTGCGCATTGAACTAATATTGTTCATTGGGAAAAAGCGCTATTAATATTAGTATTTATTATTATTAGTAGTAAAGTAAAGTGTCACCGTTAGGTGCTGTGTGAAATAACACTAGATGAGCATGACACAGTTACTGAATTAGATATTTGTTTACAAAACTTCGTGCCTTCGTGATCTGCAAGAGCATCTGACATGATGCGCTCTAGGAAGATGTTGAAGAGTGTTGGAGAGAGTAGGCATCCTTGGCGCACACCGATTGTTGTTCTGAACCAGTTCCCGATGACGCTGTTATGGAGGACTGCACTGGTAGCCTTGTCATACAGGCTTTTGATGACTTCAATAATTTTAGGGCTGATGTTGTACACTTTCATTGTCGCCCATAGAGCTGCATGCCAGACTCGGTCAAACGCCTTCTTGAAGTCTATGAACACATGATATAGATGTTGTTGGTGCTGTAGGTATTTCTCACAGATTATTCTGAGGTTGAAAATCTGTTCAGTGGTACTTCGCCCTGCCCTGAATCCTGCTTGTTCTTCAGCTATGATTTGTTCAGCTTGGGGTTTCAACCTGTTGAGTATTATTTTCAGGAGGATTTTCATGTCAGATGCTCTTGCAGATCACGAAAGCACAGTCAGCATAGGGGGTAGAGCCATCTCCAATCTTCGTTTTGCGGATGACATTGATGGATTGGCTGGAGAGGAACAAGAACTTGACCAGCTGGTACAGAGGCTTGATACCACCTCCAGAGCTTATGGAATGGAAATAAGTGCAGAGAAGACCAAAATGATGACCAACAACACCAATGGCATCAACACGGACATCAAAGTCCAAGGCCAATCCCTCAACACAGTGCATAGCTTCAAATATTTGGGAGCCATTGTGTCAGACAATGGGTCCCGACAGGAAGTCCTCTCCAGGATCGCACAAACAACTGCTGCCCTGACAAGGTTGAAGCCCATTTGGAAAGACAGGACCATCAGTCTACATTCCAAAGTAAGACTGCTGCGCTCCCTTGTCATCTCCATCTTCCTATATTGCGAAGCATGGACCCTCACAGCAGATCTACAACGAAGAATACAAAGCATGGAGATGAGGTGCTACAGAAGACTTCTGGGCATTTCCTATACCCAGCAGTAGCACATCAGCAACGACGAAGTCCGACAGAACATCACAAAATCCATTGGACAAGACGATGACCTGCTCACAGTGGTGAAGAAACTGAAACTCCGATGGTATGGCCACGTCACCAGATCATCAGGCCTTGCAAAGAGCATTCTGATTCTGCAAGGCAAATTGCAAGGAGGTAGAAGAAGAGGGAGACTGAAAAAGAGGTAGGAGGACAACATTCGAGAGTGGACTGGTTTGACACTGAGCGAAGCCATCAGGGCTGCTGAGGACAGAGAAAGATGGAGTATGCTGGTTAAACGATCATCTGTGGTGCCCCTACGACCTCCGGGTTACGGGACAGGATAGGATAGCCTCGATAGGATTATAAAACTTGGAATGACTTAAATGCCTTTAGACCTAGCAGCTTGTTTGTGTCATACAAATATTTTATTCATGCATACACGACTGTCTAAGTATCTTGCAGGTAATTCATATCTTGCTACAATTTGCCAAATTTGGGGTTTTGCAGATATGGGAATTGTGTGGTGCCAAGCGTCTGGGGCACTTTGGACGTAGCCAGTTTTACATTGCCCTGAAGCTAATCGCTGTAGCACAGAATAATCTGCCCATAAAACTGGAGACTTTAAATTCTGGTAAGTTTTTATTTGTGTTGTCGAGGAAATAAAAGTCTTCATTGCTGACATTACTCTGCAGAGTATATATCACCTAAATCAGTAAATGTGTGAAGAGACATTAAATTAAAGATTGATTGACTGCAGAATATTCAAGAGTGACTGAATACTTGTGAGTAAAACCTTCCTGATGATTACCATTACCCACTCTAACCCATCCACATTATTTCATTTAGTAGTGTATATTTACACTTCCTAAATTAGTAAATATAGGAATTTTTCTGTAGGGGAAAGCCATCAACTTCTGCTTTACTACTTTCTACAGAGAATGGAGTAGCGGTTTCCGTTTGGATTAGGAAAACAGGTGCTGTTAGTTGGTCATGGACATGTTGGTCAAGTAGGTGCCTGTATAACTATTGGAAATTGCTGCCCAACCCCTTTCACAAGGAATTTAAAGAAAACCAGAGGAAAAGAAGAAAACAGACTACACACGCTATAACACCACACTCAATCACCAGTCTCGCCACTGCCAAGCGTCATGCACCTTCTTTCATACTCTCATTCTCTGCAGATACAATACACCATACTTACAATGCTTCCGAGCTCCAAACATACCTGTCTAACCTAACTAACTACTATCTTTGTCAACTGTCAGTGTCCACGGTCCAGCACTTTCACGGTGCTCTCAGTGGGTGAAGGTGGGGGAGGGGGGGGGGGGGGGGGAGGAAGGGGACGATTCCAACCGACACACACTACCGTCACACAGCACGTCACATCACAGACAAGACATCGCTTTCTAAGCACAGCGCGTGCTCTCATTCTGATTCACCCTTACAAAACCAACTCAGGTACTCGTACTGAGATAACATTATGTCCTTGCGTAATTCATTAGCAAGTGCTTTTTCTGATTTCGATTTAGTATGTAATGTAGGTAGATGTTAATATTTTTGAATGAGTGCATGAGTACTGTAGTATGTAGCCAGATGTTAACGTTTTTAAACGAGTGCATGACTTACTGTGATTTGAGCTGATATTTTTCATTAGGAAAATGCACTTTATAAATATTCAAAGATGATTATCATTATAAAATTTTATTTGTTCCCATAGACAAGGGTGTTACGCTGTGTTTCTGGTTAACATAGAGCCCAATGCTGTTTTTCTGGTTAACATAGAGCCCAGTGCTGGGTTTCTGGTTAACATAGAGCCCAATCCTGTGTTTCTGGTTAACATAGCGCCCAATGCTGTGTTTCTGGTACACTAGAGTTTATTGAAAAGGAAGCTGGAAAGGCCAGTCCAAATTACTCTTTATGTAAAATGTACTTAAGATTCATTCTGTAATTGAACTTCTAACTCTTTAAGGCCTAGTATTAGTAACTAAGTAAAGGTGCCATTTAAAATTCATTTGACTCTGGGTCACAATGGGTGCCAATATGCTGCTACTTCTCTGCTTTTATTTCTTCTTCGGGATGTTTGGGCATGGTTTTTGACTCACCATGCTTGTAGTAATGTGAGTCTGAGTACTCACCTCAAAATAAAATGTTTTCAGATTTTTGCAAATCTGGGCAAGATGAGTCCTAAATATTCCCACACCAAAAAAAAGTTGTCTGTCCGTCCGTCTGTCTGGCCTTCCACAGTTAGTCCGTTTGTGTAGAACTTTAAAAATGACTTCTTGGATTATTTGATCATCCATGAGCATCAGAGGTCAAGGTCATCTCAAGGTCAAGGTCACAAGGTCAAGGTCATCTCAAAGTCACTGTTTTTGGCATAATAAAATTTTTGCTGTCGTGTATTTGATCATACATGAGTGTATTTGTAGCTGGAGGTCAAGGTCATCCCAAGTTTAAGAGCATCGAAAAGTAAAAGCCGGTATTTGCATTTTAAGGCCACCTTTTCTTTCTTTTTTTTTTCTGGGCACTCATTTTCATGTTTAATATTGCAAATTCCATAAAGGGCATGTGAGTCATATGGGCTTTGGGTGTTTTTATAAACAGTGAGGGAAGGGTGCTCATTGCTATCGTGCTGATAATCCAGACCTTTTGATGGAAAATGTTCCTTTTCTCTGTATTTTACACAACGATTGTGTCATACACTTTCAAGCTTGAAAGGGTTATGAATGCTTTTACTGCACTGACCATTCCTGTGATGACCACAGTACAGTCTTGTTTTGCCCCTGAGACCTTCAACAATAGAATAATAGCTCCCATTTGGATTTCAGTACATTATTGAAATGCCACATTAGGCCAAAACAAAACAAAATGTCTGTTTACAGTATCCCAACCGACCCTAATTTTTTGGCTCAACCCTAAACTTCTTTGAGGGATCATCTGGAAAAAAAAGGAAAAAGCCAAATAAATCAAACCCAAGGTCAAGATGGAAAAGGTTTTTAAAAAGAAAAACAAAAAGAAGCTGACCTATTGAACCTATTTTTGTTTCCTATGTTACCTTAAACAGATGGGGTTTTTTTTCCCCTTTTCGGATAATTTGTAAATTGTCAGAAACCCTTGTAAACGTTGATAGCTTGTTTCGCTGAATGTTAAACGTGATGGTTTTAGTTGTAATTAGGTGAATGAATATTCTGAGGTTTGTAGATTTGGCTGAGTGTTTGTTATCACTGACTCAACTACAAATACAGTTGTAACCTCAACTTCCTAGGTAATTTTAATTAGGTTAATTTCCATTCCATTAAGTGGTCTTATGCTTATGTACAGGTCTTCAAATTCATTTGTCCATTTTGTACGCATTTATTTTCTTCTTGCTAAGCTGTATGTTTAACTATCTGGTCTTACATTTCATTTGCAAGAGATTGCATCAATGTTAATGTTCTGCTTGCTAGAAATGTGTTGAGCGATGGTGAAGAAGTAAAAGTTTTAAGTAAGGCTCTAAGGCCCTACCCTGCCTCTGTTGTGTGTGTGTGCGTGTGTGTGTCCACCTTCCTGCCAACAGCGCTGCGATCATGCCCATCAGCGAAGAAATATTTCAGACCTTTACAAATTATTAATTCATCCATTCATTTGTCCATGTATACACAGATACCTTTTGTTCTTGGTGGCCATCTGTAATTGGATTTTAGAAGCAGGAGAGCTGGTCAAGGTGGTTGTTAAACTTAAAACTGTTGACCAAGGGTGCCTTGATAATATACGGTAATGCTGAGAGTGTCAAGTCCTGCTTCATTTATTTACTAATCCCTTTGTTGACTAGGTAATGACTTCCAACCCAGTCTCTACCGAAATGCCTCTAGGCAACATTAGTGTGCCTGGCAGAGAGCCAAGCATTTGAAATCTTTTTTGAAGACATAATAAGATGATAGATCAACTTCATCAAGTAATACGATGATAGATCAAGTAATACCTAGGTCTTACCAGTTCAGTTTTTTCATTTTCTATTTTACCTCTAGAGACAAAGTTGTATTGAAGTTTGTGCACCATCAGTTGTTGAAAGTAATGCTAGTGAAGTTCAGTTTCTTTGCAAGAAGTCAACAGCTAAACACTACATATATGGAATAGGGTACTTGTGTTACTGCTAATAGAAGCCATTATGATTTTGCACAGACTTCACCACTTGGCCAAATGTGGTATTGATTTTTTTTGTGCTGATCGCTAATTTGGTGCTAGCTCAGCTGATTCAGTTACTCCCATTTCTTCACCCATTACTTTCCTTCACCTGTTTTCTATTCTGGCTATTTGGTCTCTTTGAGCTTGTCTTCTTGGAAGTCAACTGCAGCCTTGTTGTAAAATTTCATTGCAGAGAGATAATTTCTCTGATTATTTATTACAGAAAGAATGATGATGGTATAGCCTCTTAATTGTGTAGAGCAAAAAACAAAAAACAAAAAAGCACAAAAAAACCCATAATTATAAAACACAGTCCAAGATACAAAACATAATTATGGAGACTACATTTCACATCTGATGTGTACATTTGGTATCTTATGTTGTTAGTGTGAAATACTGTTGCGGATATGTTTGTTTGCTACTGAATTTTGCAATGCTAGCTAGCGAGATGGCGTCACAGTAACGATGGGTGTGTGCAACCGATTTTCATGTGAAATATTTTCACTGGAATAATTCAGAGTAGTACAGCATGAAATATTATCGTCCAGACACAACATCACAAGAGTCCAAGATTGTGGACAGAGGTAGAGAATGTGACAGTGACTCCACTTAGTGCAACAGATGTTGGAAAAAATGGTGAATGAAGGAGAAACTTGGGTGAGAAATTAGCATCATTTTCGTTTTATCACACTGCAGTTTATTTGCTGTCATCCAATGACTAACATAGAGATACAGGTTTGATTTTGGAGTGACCATATTAGGGAGATCAGAAACAGATCTAAAAACCTATAGCTGGTTATCATCAGAGAAACAGTGAGGCAGACTTTGTTTATGATTTCAGACAGGCTGAACAAAGAGGTTTGGGGCACACCAAATTGTAGGCTAGCTGGAGATGAAGTATGGCCATTTACTGAGACAATTTGGCAACGGTTGAAGAAGCAGGAAGAAACCAGAACTGTGCAGAATCAAAAACACTGAAAGTATTATGTAGATGATGAATGAGAGTACAATGATCAATACTGTCAAATGCCGCTGACAAATCCCAAGAGTGCTATAGAATTTTATTAACTGAATATTGTTTTTGTGTGTGTGACTCAATTTCACAAGGACTCATTTTTATTCTACTCACTTTCACAAGGACTCATTTTTATTCTACTCATCCCTTTACAGTTCTCTACCTTCTGCATTAGCCCCATCAGCCTAATTGAGTTACTGTATAGAAAGAACAGGGCTGGCTTTTGACAGAAGTTTGTTTTGTCTGTGCTTTACATAATAAAACGCCCAAACCGATCATACATCATGGGCTTAGAACAGAATTACGGATGCAGTGTGCAGTCCTGAGAGATAAAGCCATTTAGCAAGATCTGAGCAAATTTAATGTTTTATTTATTGTGAAGGGGTTGGTCTCCTGGTAGATGGCATCTCAGTTAAAAAATTTGAAAAGTGCAGAGCAAGCTCTCAGTACAAGGCATCTTTGTTAGGTTGTATGAGTTTCCTCTGTACAGCTTTCACTGTAACGCCCCACTTACGTTTTATGTCCTTAAACTTAACCAATACCCCCCCTCCCCCACCCCCCATTCTGGCCCTCCCCACTTCTCACTCTGTACTGATACTGTGATAGTGGTAGAAATCTATTAGGCCTACATTCAAACTATTACTTTTAACATGTAGAGCTCAGCAGACCTTGATAAGTGAGTGATGGGATACCCCGTGTGATTTACACACTTTGTCTCACTCTAATAATATATATATATATTTTTTTTTATCGTTCTTATATAGTGCTTTTTCAGCTCAAGAGCTGCTTAAGACGCTGGCCGGTACAGGATCTAACTCAAGCCGCCCGAGGCGCCAACTTGCAGCCTTTGGGCGCACCGTAATAACGCCCCAGACAACTGAGCACAATCCTGGGCAGCCAGAGATGTGGGAGAAGGACCTAGGTGCATGCTGGGTGTGTTTTTGTCACCGGCACTCACCCGTCTAGGACATGAGCGTCAGGATCTTTAAAGTCCGTTATGATGGAATGTATGCGGCACAGACTAGACCTCGGTTTATACTCTCATCCGAAGGAGTATAATAATAATCTATATATTAATCGACAAGCCGTTTTAGATCACGAGGGGCCGTTTTAGCCAACCAGCGGCTTTGTTGTGAAGCTCAAATTGAGCTTCACTTTGCTCGAATTTGTGCAGATTACAGCTGAACTGTCCGTATAATTGCTTCCACGCGAGTTTTGCCATTCGCCGCTCGATCACGCGCTGCCGATCAACGAAACTTAACATTATTTTCGATCGCAAAACGGCTTTAGTTTGCATTTTACTGCCTCGAAAAACACTGCAAAACACATGTGTGAGACGGTATTTTTAGAATAGACCAACCAATCATTTTTGTCCTTCGCCCCGCCATCATTTCCGGATACCATTTCTACCAAGGATTTCGTATTTTATTCCAAATCGCTTTTAATCAATCGGCGTTCGTTATATTGTTGTTTAATGCAGTTTCAAGTTTATAACACTAATAAAATCGAGGGTTCAACATGTTTTACGATATGGGACCTAAAATAAGGCTTGAGAATTATAGCACCCCTTGGATCAATGAATAAGGTGTTTGACCTTCAGTAAGGCAACCCGGGTTCGAATCCCGGTGGGGATACTTTTTTTTTTTTTAATTTTAATAATACAGAGGGAGAGAGATAAAAGATATATAGATAATAAAGAAAAAGAGAGGAGGAGAGGCAACTGAAAAACAAAATGGGGTGCAAGCAAAGAGCTTATTACGGAAAGAGGGGGAACTTCCATTATGTCATATACATAAATGCGAGACACTCTCACATATTATTTTCCTTTGCTCGGGCTGGCTATATTTCATCATCTGCTATATGAATGATCTGTGCATGGTAACTTATTGAGCCTATGCCATTGCAAAAGAACATTTTTATGGCAACGTTTGCAAAAACCAAACTTTTGACCATCATTATTATTAACGTTCCGCTACTGCTGTCTTTTTCTTTTATGTTTACTTATTGACATTTATTAGGTGCTTTTATGCTGCTTATGTGTGTATGTCATAGGTTCGTTTTCTGCCCTGGAATTTATTATTTTTTAATCAACGACAGATATTTTAAAATTAAAATATGAATGACAGACTGTTTCATTTATCCGAATCTGTGTAAATCCGTAATCGTGAGAGAGAGAGAGAGAGAGAGAGAGAGAGAGAGAGAGAGAGAGAGAGAGAGAGAGAGAGAGAGAGAGAGAGAGAGAGAGAGAGAGAGAGAGAGAGAGAGAGAGAGAGAGAGAGAGAGAGAGAGAGAGAGAGCTCTGTCATTCAATCAATTAATCACAATAAAGCACAATAACAAAATGTTTCACTAATAGTGTGAATTTAATTTATTTCAGGTGTCCCCTTACCCCCCAACCCTCTCACCTCCCACATCACTGGCTTAATAACATCATTCACTTCATGGAAAATAATTAATTAATCAGACAGAACAATCAGAACCTAGACTACAACATTCCATGCAATTATCTAATGCGCAGAAATTCACAAATCAGAACAAGGACTGAATTTCTACATTACAGGTTTTTTTCCCGTTTACACTCAAATGAAAAGGGATTACAACAGATCAAGGACCATTTTTGTGCCTAGGTAAGGGGTTATCTTGAACAGTATTTGATCACGAGGAGAAAACAGACTTAGTCTAATTTAACTTGTTAACATAAGCAGTTTGACGAAGCCAAACTGCCAATCTGACATCTACTTTTGAAATATAAGCACAAGTATAGTCAAACAACCTAGCAATAACGTAAACAGTGAGCGACCTGTTGAACATAAACTGTCAGCAAGCAAATTGTTTTGGATTTAGCACATAGGTATAACATGAATCACTCAAGCCGCTCTCCGATTGTTTTAACACTAACAACACTGCAGCGTTCTTAGTTTAGGCCTACATAAACAAAAAAAAAAAATGAATTTTTTCAATTGCAATTTAACTTTCTTTGTCTCTTGGAAATTTGAAAAAGGACTTGCCAACACAACTTTTCTTGTATCTGGCTGTTACACTCAGTTTGACGATGGTGTTTTCTATCAGTATCTGATTCAGCCCCGATGCTTGAATTCCTGATAGGGTGTAACTCAGATTCGTTTATTCACACAGCCCGTCCAAACAGCGTACAAGTCACAAAGTCGACG
Organism: Oncomelania hupensis; assembly: GCA_036898135.1. Taxonomy (NCBI): domain Eukaryota; kingdom Metazoa; phylum Mollusca; class Gastropoda; order Littorinimorpha; family Pomatiopsidae; genus Oncomelania; species Oncomelania hupensis. The sequence goes on from CM072515.1 coordinate 66,123,124, forward strand.
TATGAAGTTTTCCACTTTTATTCAGCACACATCAACAACTGCATACAATTCTCAATTCAACTCAACAACTTTCACAGCAACTTTCCAAATCACTATCAACAACTTTTCTCTCTCAACAGCGACTCGGCTCACGATTAAATAACCTCTCTCTTTTCTGGAACGATTTGGTACGTGGTAGAAATGACGTACTGCCACCAATCGAATAAAAGATCGTCATCACTGACTTACGTCAATACATATTTTTATATCTTCCAGAACGACCTCTTGCTTCTACATGTGTCAGGAAATTTCTATCAAGAGTAAACACGCATATCCAGAAGATTCTCAAATAATATCGACTAACGCAAATTATCAACGTTATACAAAGCCTCTCCTAACAACAATGCAAACTCAAATCAAAGGTAAATAAACTCCATTATTGAATACTTTGCAAATCGAAACGATTAGATCTATCGTACACGCTTTAGACACACTTTCGTTCGTTTCAACGTAACATAACCCCCCACTCAAGAAGAAATTTACTTAATTTCTTTCAACAACGTTGAAACGTAATGCACAAACAAAGTTCTCAATTGAAACTAATTTAAGACTTTCTGAATACTGTAATTGCGCTCAGCTTATCTACACAGAGTCAATGGTTTTCATCTTCAAATCTGCCTGGATAATGTCAATGTTCACAGTTCATTCACACAGAGTCAAAGTTTCTCACCTGCAAGTCTTTCTGGATACTGTCAATGTTCACAGATCATTTACCCAGTCAACGTTTTTCATTTTCAAGTCTGTCATTACCAATATTCTTAGTTCGTCCACACAGTCAATGTTCTTTCGTTCGCAAGGAATCGACGCCCTCGTCAATTGCGGTCGTCATCGGCCCAGGGTCAAAGACGATGATCACGTGGGCTTCCCCGGAATCAGTGCGTCCTCCGTTGTCTCCTTCTTCCATCGGATGTCCGACGCAGTCGACGTAGTTCTCAGAATGCATTCGCCGGGTCTCACGGTCAGGTTGGCTTCTGCGGGACGGTGGAACAGCTCCCTCAAGGTCTGCAGATGCTCCTTCCAGGTCTGGGTGCGGTCTTCATGTTCGACCAAAGTCGTAGAGCCTGGGACATCATTGAAATTAGGGGGAAACTCGCCCATAAGGTCCTCGAGCTCCAACGTTTGACCTTCCGTCAAGCTCGGTCCTAGCTTAACATCATCGATGCCTTCTTTGCTGTGGAAGTCTCCCAGTTCCAACAGTTCTTCGCTGTCAAAGCTGTCGTCGGTCACAGCTGCTGTTGCTGCGTGCACAGTCTCTGATGGCCTTTCCACGTACAGCTTAAGGAGGTTGGCGTGGTATATCTTGGAATGCTGGCCGACCTTCACCTTATAGTCGTTGATCCCCACCACGGTCTCCACTTCGTACGGGCCTCTCCACTGCATCAGCAACTTATTATGATCAGTAGGTAGCAGCACCAGCACTTTGTTGCCAGGTTTGAACTTCCTGTTCACAGCCCTACGATCGTAGTAGTGCTTTCCACAGTCTTGGGACTTCTTCAGGTTTTCTCTGGCTATCTCGAGAGTCTGCTCCAGCTTCTCCCGTAGCTCAAACACGTACTGGTAGCTGTTCTTCACCTCTGGGGTGTCTACTTCTTTCGTCCACAGTTCTTTCAGGATGTGCATAGGCCCTCGGATGGTTCTTCCGTACAGCAGCTCGAACGGAGAAAAGCCGGTGGACTCCTGCGGTACTTCTCTGTAGGCGAAAAGTAAGGCGTTGATATAGCGATGCCATCGTCTGGGCTGCTCGCTGCACAGTTTCTTCAGGGTGGACTTCAGCGTAGCATTGAACTTCTCGACAAGCCCGTTGCACATCGGATGGTAGGGTGTCGTAGTCAAATGCCGGATGCTCAGCAGTCTGTTGACCTCCTTCATGCAGTCAGAGACGAACTGCGTCCCGAGGTCTGTCAGGATCTCTTCAGGCACTCCGAGTCTGCTGAACATGTCCACTAGCGCCTCTGCAACAGTTTCAGTGTCAATCTTCTTCAGAGGCACTGCTTCTGGGTACCGAGTCGCATAGTCCACTAAAGTCAGTACCCACCGATGACCTTCTTCACTCGGAGGTCTTATTTCGCCGATTAAGTCTAAGGCCACCCTCTTGAAAGGTCGGTCGATCAGAGGCATCCTCTGCATAGGCACTTTCGGGACCCTTCCTCGAGGTATGGTCTTCTGGCAAATGTCACATGATCGACAGAAACGGCTGACGTCCGCATGAAGCCCTGGCCAGTAGAACACCGCCTGTATTTTGTCTGACGTCTTCTTGATGCCTAGGTGACCTCCCATGATTGAGTCATGCGCTACTTCCATCACCTGGCGCCTTAGGGGTAACGGTACCAAGACTTGACGAAGTGGTTTCCCTCCGTTGACCCTCGGGTGCTGGAAGATTCGATACAGGATCTTGGCCTTCATCTCAAAATAGACCGTACCACTGCCTTTGGTCACGTGGTCTTGGCGGTTCCTGTACTTGTTTAAAGTACTATCAGCTTCCTGGAGCTGGATCAGCTTATCTCTGTCCACGATGGCAGCTTTAGAGTTGTCGGCGACCTTCAGTGGCGTAGACGTCTTGTCTCTCTTGGCCTGGGCCCTGGTAGTAACAGCACCGACGATCTCTGGTCGGCAGGGCTAAGCCGGAGTAACCACATTGTCCCGTAGCAGCTCTGAAAGGTCTCCATCGGGAAATGGCAACGGATCCTCCTCCGCAACTTCGACATGTTGGGTTGAGGCAGGACTCCATTCTGAATCGGGGTCGTCGGGTCGTCTCGCGCCGTCGATATTCCCGATCATCAAATCGTATAGCGGCTTCTTCAGGCAAACCGCTTCGACTTCGCCTATGTAGAAAGGGGTGTTGACATGAATTTTTGCAACTGGCGCTTTCACACATTTGCTGTCGGCCATGAGTGTCCATTTAGAATCGCCAGTGAATTGTTCTTTAGCGATTAGGTCTTCTCTGACGATGACCCCACTGCAGCCAGAGTCTCTTAAGACAGTCACTTCATGATTTCCGACGCGTCCCTTTGAAACAGGCATGTTCTGGACGGTCACAGCTGCGCTGGCGACGACGGGGATGGATTTCCCGTTGGCAAGGAGAAGTTGGCCATCAGTCATGCACTCTTGCACGTCCGCAGGGGTAGCTGTGCGCTTGGTCTCACTCGGAAGAATGACGCTCCCGCCGCACACTTGATGGTCAGATCTACTGGTTTGCCGTTGATTGGAGAACCGCCTCTGCCGGTTGCCCGCCGCTGAATTGTCCGTACTGCTCCGCTGTCCGCTACTTTTGTTTTGAGGGCAGTTAGCTGCTCTGTGGTCTGTAGCGTTGCAGGTGAAACAGCCTCTTGAATGCCCTTCCCTGGGAGGAGGCGTGGAGTCCGTGTGTCTCTGGCTCGTCTGGCTTCCCTGGATCTGGTTCACATGGTTTCCAGTCTTCTGAAAATGTTTCGTCGCGCTGGGTGGCCCCAGGGTTTTCCCATGAGCGATGAGATATCTTTCAGCAGCCTCAGTCACATCTTTAAGCGTCTGCAGCTTTTGTTCTTCTAAGTGGGTCGCTAGGTCCTTGTGACAGGCATTGAGAAATTGTTCCTTCACGATCAGGTCATGGAGACTGTCGTAAGACTTCGTTTCGCCTGATAACTCCACCCACTTGTGTAGGTATGACGACAGGCGCTCCACAAACTGCTTTGGCGTCTCGTCTGACTTAGGCCGGCATTCACGGAAGCGTTTACGGTAGCCCTTCTCTGTAAAGTTGTAGCACTGCAACAGGGCCTCTTTCAAGACGTCGTAGTTTTTGGCGTCATCGTTCGACAGTCTGGTGTAAACTTCGAGAGCTTGCCCCGTCAGAAGTGCACTTAGTCGAATCGCCCAGTCTCGAGGTTGCCAATTGGAGCTTTCGGCGAACCTTTCGAATCTCGCCAGATAGGTGTCGATCTGGTCCTTCCCGTCGACGAAAGCTGGCAATTTTGGAGCCGTATGGTCGTTGGTGACTTGTGGCGCATGCTGATTGTTCTGGATACGCGCCAACTCTAGCTGGTATTGATGCTCAGCTTCTAATCGTCTCTCTTCCATCTCTCTTTCTTGACGCCGCTCTTCTCTTTCTTCTCGGCGACGCTGCTCTTCTAATTCTCTTTCTTCACGGCGACGCTGCTCTTCTTTTTCTAGACGCTTCTCTTCTAATTCTCTTTCTTCACGGCGACGCTGCTCTTCTAATTCTCGTTCTTCACGGCGTCGCTGTTCTTCTCTTTCTTCACGCAATATTCTCTCCTGGCATTTGACGTACTCCGTCAGCTGTTTGCCTTTTAGATTTAGTTCAACCCCTTTCTGCCAGAAGTCAGCCATCTTGATGCTTCTGGAAAGTTCTTTTCTAGAAAGTTCTTTTCTGGAAGGTTCTTCTTCTAGAAAGTTCTTGACTGTAGAGTTCTTTTTTTTTTTTTTCTTTTTCTGGAAAGTTCTTGACTGTGCTGTACCTTTCTAGACTGTTCTAGAACAGCACGCTTTCTGCAGTAGCGCTGATGCTTGTCACTAGTCGCTTTCGTTGACGCAGGCCCCGCTGTCCTCGTCGTATGCGACGCTGCACCACGCTGGTGTTGATGTATACGCTCCTGTGCTGAAGTAGACTCGACGTCCGCACGTCGCTCGCTGTAACACTGGCGATGTAGCTCCGAGACTGTCCCTCGACGTAGTCCTGCGGCAGCTACGTAGTCCCGCTCTGTTGTTCGCTCACGAAGCAACTCTTCGGCGACTACACGCCCTTGCAGTCAACCCGAACCTATCGGTGATGTAGTCCCAGTATGTTGGCCCCTCTCGACGCAACTCGTTGGCGGCTACCCTCGATGACTGCCTCTCGTAACGTTGACTCGCTTGTTGTAGCAGTAGAACCCTTGGCTATGGCGTGAATCGCGGCTTGACCCCCAAAATGTTACACTCAGTTTGACGATGGTGTTTTCTATCAGTATCTGATTCAGCCCCGATGCTTGAATTCCTGATAGGGTGTAACTCAGATTCGTTTATTCACACAGCCCGTCCAAACAGCGTACAAGTCACAAAGTCGACGTATGAAGTTTTCCACTTTTATTCAGCACACATCAACAACTGCATACAATTCTCAATTCAACTCAACAACTTTCACAGCAACTTTCCAAATCACTATCAACAACTTTTCTCTCTCAACAGCGACTCGGCTCACGATTAAATAACCTCTCTCTTTTCTGGAACGATTTGGTACGTGGTAGAAATGACGTACTGCCACCAATCGAATAAAAGATCGTCATCACTGACTTACGTCAATACATATTTTTATATCTTCCAGAACGACCTCTTGCTTCTACATGTGTCAGGAAATTTCTATCAAGAGTAAACACGCATATCCAGAAGATTCTCAAATAATATCGACTAACGCAAATTATCAACGTTATACAAAGCCTCTCCTAACAACAATGCAAACTCAAATCAAAGGTAAATAAACTCCATTATTGAATACTTTGCAAATCGAAACGATTAGATCTATCGTACACGCTTTAGACACACTTTCGTTCGTTTCAACGTAACACTGGCATTATGGCAATTGATGGCTGTGCAAAAGTCACCGCCCTGTTTCACTCGGTCGCCTTTTGACTTTCTGCCACGAGCCATTTTCAGCATGTCGACAAGGGAGCATAACTCGTACCTTTCGTCTTGCGGTTCTGTACCAAGTTCCCCCTCTTTCTATCATTAAGCTCTTTGGTGCAAGTAAAATGCAAAAAAAAAAAAAAACTATAAATAAAATAAAAAATAAATATATAAATAAAAATAAAATCATAACACGGGTATTAATAACTGCTTCATTTTCTTTTTTTTTCATTTATCCATGATGCATGTACTTCTTAGAACACTTAACATCTTATGCTTTTTTTTAAAATTAGGTATAGGTAGGTCTGTTAAAAAAAAAACATTTAGAAAATAACATTATAGTTTTATTGTAAATTTCATAGCATAATTAATTGTCATTCGATTCATCAGAAAAAAATATTAAATTAACAGCAAACTTTACATTTAAAATAAATATTTAGAATCTAAATTAAAACTGAATTGTTCCAAAATAAATATCTGTAGGGACTAAAGGTCCATATTTACATTTACATGGCTTGGTGCTTTTTTTTAATGATTGCCTCAATTTGGTATTTCATTGGTATGTATTCCTATCCTATCCTATCCTATCCTGTCCCGTAACCCGGAGGTCATAGGGGCACCACAGATGATCGTTTAACCAGCATACTCCATCTTTCTCTGTCCTCAGCAGCCCTGATGGCTTCACTCAGTGTCAAACCAGTCCATTCTGGAATGTTGTCCTCCCACCTCTTTTTCGATCTCCCTCTTCTTCTACCTCCTTGCACTGTGCCTTGCAGAACAGTCTTTGCAAGGCCTGATGATCTGGTGACGTGGCCATACCATCGGAGTTTCCGTTTCTTCACCACTGTGAGCAGGTCATCGTGTTGTCCAATGGCTTGTGTGATGGTCTGTCGGACTTCGTCGCTGGTGATGTGTTGGGTATAGGAAATGCCCAGAAGTCTTCTGTAGCACCTCATCTCCATGCTTTGTATTCTTCGTTGGAGATCTGCTGTGAGGGTCCATGCTTCGCAAGCATATAGGAAGATGGAGATGACAAGGGAGCGGTGAGGGGCCGGGTAGCTCAGTTGGTAAGAGCGTCTTGCTAGTAACCAAAAGGTCGCTGGTTCGAATCCCGGATTGGTCAACGTGTGATCATATTATTTTCCCCTTTACCAACAACTGGCCCGCTGGTGTCAGTATAAATCGGTCCAGTAGTCACCTATATGCGAAAGTGTCGTGTGACTATAATCTACAAACAACAAAGGGAGCGCAGCAGTCTGTCTTTGGAATGTAGACTGATGGTCCTGTCTTTCCAAATGGGCTTCAACCTTGTCAGGGCAGCAGTTGTTTGTTGTGTATGTATTATAAGGAAAAAAGTTCTGTGCATGCAGTGATAGCATTGCCTTATTGTTTTAATCACATGCATGTGCAATAAATCAGTAATGCTGTTCTCCTCAAATAAATGGTTATTGTGTTTTATTACAATTATAAGTTTATTTTTAATCTATACATGTCTTTTTAGTGATTCACCACTGACAGTGCACTTCAGCCTTCCACTTCCAGAATCATAAACACAACAAAGATTATTATATCAAAGATACTTTTATACAATGTGAATTAATTTTCGAGCTAATGTTAATTAAAAGTACCTTTGATATACTGTATATCTTAGTTGTGTTTATGATTCTGGAAGTGGAAGGCTGAAGTGCACTGTCAGTGGTGAATCACTAAAAAGAGACATAGATTAAAGATAAACTTATAATTGTATTTTACTTTCAAAATACTTAGCAGTTCCTGTTGTGTTTACAATTTCTTCCACTTTCAGGCAATTGATATATTTCCTACATGTAGTTATTGTACCAACACCACAACATAAACTATACACTATGTAGGCTACAATGGAACATTATAGTCTCAAATAAATTTGACTTCACTCAGTGGCTGACAGCTTGGACACCCAAAGATAACCTATAACGGGCATAAAATCAGCAACACAACAAAGAAATATAATAGATTCTTTTAATTATACAACAATACAAGACAAATGAATTTTCGTGCTTTGCTCTTCTTCAGATTAAAAACAAACATAAAATTGAAACAGGCATATAACATCAGGCCCAGCAATTGGGTCATTAAAAATTTATTTGCACGGGTAATAACTGCTAGTAATAATAATAATAATAATAAGGATGCTATCACAAGCTTTTTCTTCAGTCGAACTCAAAGCGCTGTGATCTAAAGAGATTGCTGCTACAGATGTCGAAATAGAAATTTAACTTTTATTTTTGAGATTTTAGATTGGTTGCACCCAATACCATTATTGAAGGACGGTAGGAAACCGGAGTACCCGGAGAAAAGTCTGGAAAGTCTCATACCTAAGTCCCATGCAGGGTTGGAACCCGCGACCTTCGGCATAGGAAACCAGCTCACTGTCAGCTGATCTACAGGACAAGTCTCTTTAGTCTTTATGTCACAATGTTACGTTCCACTCAACAAATGGTGATTTATATACATAATTGTATATATTTATTTATTTGTTTGTTTGTTTAGCAATAGTGCAGTGGTTTGGGCCCATGCCTGCAATGTTTCATGTTAAGCAACTTCAGGAAGGGTTAGTACTTGGATGGGTGACCAAGCTTGTAAGGCAACCATCAAACAACACATAAAAAACATTGAAACAAGCATATGGCATACCCCAGCCACCCATCTGTGAATGGGTAGCTGTATCTGTTTAGAACTGAGGAAGGTAAAGCAGCGAAGGGGAGGAGATGGACACCACCCTCATTAAGCTGGCCTCGAGAAAATGGGGTCCCAGATGCTTCCCTCTCCAACGGCCAAAAGGTTACTGACCAGGGCACCTTTACCATAAGTATTGATAACATGTGCAGATTTGTCATGTTTTACACAGTACTATCAGCTTTCAGTAGCTCTGTAAGTCAGCTTGAACACTAGAAATCATGACTATTTTTGATATATATACTAATATAGAATAAGAAAAGCTATGCATATTATCAAAGAAGTGACTGCTGTAACAACTGTTTTAAAAATCAATATTAATTGTTGCTTTTTTTTTTCAGGGTTTGAAATTCCACTGCCCAGATTTTCATCCAGAGCCAACGATCAAGGTAGATTTGATGACTGTTATTTATTTTATTTGTTTAAATTAGTTATTATACCATATATAGTGGTGTTTCACATTGCTTGTGTTAATTTGAAAACCTGACTGAAGTGCATGTGCTCTTCATTCTTACTGACCATTATTATTTTGTTTGTCACTGTTTATAACTACATGATGTCAAATCTATCATAATTGACTTGAAGGGAAAATCCATTGTTTTAATTTTCCGAGCAAGACAGATTGTGTGCACTCATAATAGCTGATAACGCGGCATGAAGAGGCATTCACGTGCCAATCTTCTGTTGTTGAAAACATATGTGCCAATCTGCTGCTGTTGAAAACACAAACTCCCATTTGTCTTCTTTTAGCTCTTAAGTCTTATTATCACTCAGCAACCTCTTCGCACTTAGTTAACTGTTTTAGTTTAACTGTTCCTGTTTTAGTTAACTATGTTTTGCAAAAAGGTGGTTTTGCTATTACTAAGTTAGCTTGAATCGTGCCTTTCCATCTAATTCTATGATCTATCCTTTGGCACCTTTCTTTCCATCTACGGTACTTTAGGGACTATGAGAGGATACTTTGTTTCCCTCAACTTTGACCCAAGACTGCAAGAGTCTTATATTTTATATGTTGCCCTTAATGGGTGGTTAAAGAGCTGTCAAAACAAAGTCAAGATTCAGAATAGTTTGAGCAACTCGCAAACACACCACCTGCAAGCAACTCACACCAACACAACAAACAAGCCTGTGCGGCTTATAATGGGTGCCTTGTACAATTCCGTAGTGGAAAAGTGTACTTTGTTGTTTGTCTGTTGTTGTTTTGGATGATGATGATGATGATTGATGGTGATGGTGAAATATTTTGAGAGCGAAAATGTTATTCATTGGTCAACTAATGTCCATTGGGACATAGGTTGCTAGCTGGTAGGTAACAAATAAAATCATTTGTGATTGTTGGACTTTTAAGTGGGAATTAGGTGTTCGTTCATGTAGAATCATCAAAGACATATTTACAGAACTAACTCTTCTCTTCCCTATAATTTAGACTTGGAGTTGGGCTACCTCCAATAATTTTGTTCTTTAAAAAAAAAAAAATCAAACCAAAAACAATTTAGTACTTTATTGAAGCAGTTTCCTTATGCCTGAAGTGCTCATATTTTTTGGCAAATTTGGATACAGTTCCTTAATTGTCAGTTCCTTTTTTTTAATTTGTCAATAAACACTTTCCTGTTTTACTCATGTTTAGTTTAGTTCATGTTTAAGAACTAGGTTAAGATTTGCCACTCTTTAATGTCCTCGTTTTTTAAGTAAATTAAAAATTGTAAATTTTCTGCTTTTTTTTTTTGCCGTTGCTCAGGGAATTAATAATAAAAGGTCCGTGTCGCTCATCATTTTTAAATTTTTGATGGTGGTTTTATTAACGTCTTCTTCATCGAGATGATAAGACAAGAGCATGGATTGCAATCACACATGTATATTTGCACCAAATGCACACATAGATAAATATAGAATAACTAAATTACATAACCCGAGCCACTAGAGAATCAATAAAAACTTGCTAATCTGAGCCTTGCTTTAAACATCAATGTTATCAAGAATTATGTTATCAAATTTTTTAATCCACAATAAAACTGACCTTTTCCAGAAGGTTTTAAAAAGTGTTTAAAAAAGATTGTTAGCTTGTTTCACCAGGAGTGGTGGTCTGTTCCAAAGCGATGCAATTCTTTAACTAATAAACGTAAACAGTGCTTCCTATTGTTAGCCTAATCGGGTTGTATAGAAATTGGAAAATTTTAATCTCCCATGAGACAGATATGGTCAAAATGTCATAACTCTTTCATTGTTTTGTCCATCTTTTTTATATTCTTGTGTTGTTGTTGTTGTTGTTGTTCTGTCTTTCCGTTTAGGCTGTTCATTATTATCAGTGTCTGCATGTTCTACTATCTTTTCTTCCCAGCTCTTGCTTGTTCATAGAATGTGTAGAGTGATGCAAAGTTGCAGGTGTATATTTTTATAAGATGCTTAGTGGTCGGATTACTTCTCTCCAGGGACCTTGTGGTATTCCCTCCCCCTCTCCCCCCTCCCCCCTCATCCCTTCTTCTAAGGGGCTGTCTGCCAATAATGGTGTGCATGATATGTGCATTCCCACTTCCATGGTGTGAAGGGGTCCTTGTTCCATGAATGCCTCATGGCCCACTGTCTGTACTGTGCTCTGTTGTTCACTGAGGAGTATGGACGACAGAGGAGTGTTGATTTGGGTTGGAGGGATGGGGAAGAGGCAGGAAAGAGAAGTGGGTGTTGGTTTTTAAGGATTTGGAGGTTGTAACTGTAAGAGATGAGTTTGAGTTTGAAGGGAGGTTAAAAAGCTGAACAATTTGTGTGTAACCAAACTTCCTTAAATCCCCCCCCCCCTTTTTTTTTAACCTAATTCTCATTTTCATTGTGAAACGTTTTAAAAGAATTGAATTTAAAAAAACATTATTACTGTGGAACCTCTCACAACGACCCCCCTCTATAACGACTCCCCCGCTACAACGACCCATTTTATTTTAACCGATGTATTTCCTTATATTGCTGTCATCAGTATAGCGACTCCCTCGCTATAACGTCTAACGACCGATCTTTGCAGACCGTATAGCGACTTTCTCGGCATGACTGCACAATAAAAACTGTCTACGATCTTGTTCAGCACAGTCAGACAGGTACCTATATGTGACACGCCAGCCGATAAAGTAATCTTCTATAAGTTTGACGTCATCTTGTAACGTCACATTCTAGATTCTACTCGTTTGGGGTTTGCATTTCACTTTATTCACATCACGAGCGCGGCACTGAGAAGAAGCAAAGAAAGCGTGATGGGATGATGGAGTCTACAAAGAAAAGAAAATTTTTATCTCTGGAAGATCGAGTTAATGTTGTAAACAGACACAAAAAAGGAGAGACTGCCATTGCGATCGCAAAGAGTCTTAAAGTTGGAAAAACACAAATTCAAGGAATTATCCGAGACAAAGATGACATTCTTAAAAGGTGGGAAAGTGGTGATAATGCCGATCGTACGCGATCAAAACGGAGGAAGACAACATACTCGGAAGTAAATGAGAAAGTTTGGGATTGGTTTCTGGATGCTAGAAGAAAGAATATTCCGATCACTGGCAAATTGATTCAAGAAAAGGCCATTATGCTCTCTGTAAAGACCCCTCTCTATAAAGACCCCTCTCTATAAAGACCGATTTTTGTCAACATTTTCAAGGTCGTTGTAGAGAGGTTCCACTGTACACATAATTAGACACATGCAAGCATGTTGCACAAACACACACGTTTCACTGATCACCGATTTCTAAGTCATATATTGTTTATATATATATATATATTGTTTATATATATATATATTGTTTATATTGTTGCGAGCATTGTGGCCAAGTGGGCTAAGGCGGGAATAACTTGCCTTGTTCACAGGCCAGAAACCAATGGCGCCTGATAGGTGTGGGTTCGATCCTGCATCGGGGCGTTATGTTTCTCCGAATATTATTTACTTTCGACTCGGGCAACGTCTCGGGGGTTTTCTCCGGGTACTCCGGTTTGCTCCCCCAGCAAAATTTCAAACATTTTAAACATTTCTAAAATTTCAAAAATCACAACTAATGTTAGGTAGGTTGGGTTTGGGCGCGCCACAGGCTGCGACTACGCCTTCCACAGGGGAGGCGGCCCAGAATTTCCCGATAAAAAGGGACAATAAAGCATTAAAATCTAATCTAAAAATCTAAATCTAAACGTAAAATTCATATCAAATTATACAACAGACGACAAAATATTGAATAATCGTAAAGACTTTTCTATACTGTCTCAGGCACACAGGTCCATGGATCTCGACTTACTCAAATGCTAAAATAGCACACACTCACACACACACACACACACAAAAGAAACTTTGACAGCTCTGTTGGGCCAGAGACAGAAAATCTATTATATTGCACCAACACTGAGCTTACTAACTATGAATGGGTGGCTATCATCCTGGCACTTATTGACCAGTACTGCAATAGTTGGAGAAAGGTTAGCTTGCTTTAGTCTGCCATGAGCCAGAACTGGGGAAAACATGATTTTTCCATTTTGTTTTATTGCCTGGTTGCCAGTCTCCTGTTTTGCACTGAAAATAAGGGAACAGAAGGGTTAAAAGCCACTGGTGGTGGTGTGGGTGATGCAATTGACCTTGTTTTGTTAATTATATATAGGGAACCAGGGTCAGTGCTGCACAATTTGGTCCTGTTCTTTTTAACTTGAATGTCATATTGCTTTGGATTGATCTATGCATGAAATTGGGCACGAGTTCTTGTATACCCAAATGCTGTACTGTTTCAAAAAAGATTAATTCACAGAAGAAAAAGAAGAAAAAAGTTTGTTTCATATACATAGACTGTTTTTTTTCCAGAATATCAGACCTGTTCTCCATCATGATATTGTTGTGTCGGTGTTGTAGTAGTACATGCACAACACTATGAATAGACAGTAAGTAAATTGTACATGTATATTATGTACATTTTGTACTGATAACTGTAGAACAGGAGCAGTAGCAAGGTGTAGCCTTAAAATGATTTCATGCAATAAAGGGTTGTCATTTATGAAAAGGACCAAAGATGGTCGCAGGGTGTAATCTCAACTGCTTTGAATCTGCTTATTGAAATTAGTTTGGAAGTTTAAAGGGAATGATGTGGGAAGGTGATGGTCCATACTAGGTAAGCCTAATAAGAATCCTGTTGTTAATACTTAGTTGTAACAGAAAGTAGCATACCTTTGGTAAAACTAAATCCATACCGTTGGAAAAAATACTTCCATATCTTTGGTAAAACTAAATTCATATCTTTGGTAAAACTAAATCCAAATCTTTGGTAAAACTAAATCCATATCTTTGGTAAAACTAAATTCATATCTTTGGTAAAACTAAATCCAAATCTTTGGTAAAACTAAATCCATATTTTTGGTAAAACTAAATCCATATCTTATACATTTTTTGATGACTCAATCCCTTGCTGTGTTAACAGCCCAGATCAATTCACTTCATTGATCAGTTTATAATTTTCCGCCGTGTTTCAAGTTTTTCCTCAAGGCATCAGAAGAGGCAGATGTGTGGATGTCTGTGTGTGTGCGTGTTACACTCATTGTTTTTTGTTTTTTATCAGTAGTTGATTCAGCCCCGATGCTTGAATCCTGATAAGTGTAACTCGGATTCGTTTATCCACGCAACCTGTTCACTCAGCAACAAGGCAGGAGTCGTCGTATGAAGTTTTCCAACTTTATTTAGCGTACATCAACAACTGCACACAATCGCTAATTGCTTTTCCACTTTCTCCTTTTTCAACTTCAGTGCATCAATTATATAGTTTTTCTCTATACTAGAGTGAACGTTCAAATGTTCCAGCGTGATGCAATTAGAAACCAATCAAAATAAACTTCGTCATCACTGTCTTACATCATACAACTTTCTTCATCATAAAAGAATCTCTCAGCTTCTAGTGGATCTATCTAGATGCTTCGATCGATAGTAAACAAGCAACCCTAGAAAATTCTCCAATAATATCGACCAACGAAAATTATCAACATTATACCAAGCTTCTTCTAACAAAAACGCAAAATCAAATCAAAGGTAAATACACTCTGTTATTGCATGCTTTGCAAAACAAAACGATCGGATCTGTCGTGCGCGTCTCACCGTACTATCATGCACGTCTCAAACGTAACAGTGCGTGTGCATATATGTGTGTTTGAGGAGTGTGATAGGTGTGTGTGTGGATACATTATTTTGTGTGTGTGCATGCAGGCCATCTGTGTCTCTGGTGTTTATTAAACTCCAGAAACAAAAGAGCAGCTGTTCTAGTTCACAAAGAGGTAGGATTGAAATCAAACTAAATCAATGCCTATTCAACTCGGTTGTATGTGTGTGTGTGTGTCTTATGCATGCCCAAGAAAGTAGAAATTGATTTTGCTTTGCGAAAAAACGCCTTTGATAATGTTTTGCAACTTACATCCAATATAATGCGTATGCATACACGTCATGCAGTCTATCTGCTTCCACCCCTCACTATGCTGTATGCAGTGGAACTGTGGAAAATCATCTGGGACAAATATGACATTAGTATTCACTCTCACAAACTTCACCTCAGTCAAGAATTCATCTACTAACGTGATTCTTTTTAGGGTTGTTTTCATTGGGATCGTACTAATGTGTATTTCAAAGTCTTTCAGTGTTTGTTTTTATAACAGTAGGCTTGCGGTGATTGAATTATGTTAAGATTGACACTTTTCTGTAAAACAACGATGCTGTGAGTGTTTTCAAATGTTCAGATTATTTCATCCTTGTTTGAAAACCCACCATGCAATTTCTGTGAGTGAATTGGCTCCAGAGAACTCCTAATCTTTTCAGCCTCTTCCTTTGGGTAATATTAACTGAGCACTGTTCTTGCCATGATAAAAGGTGACTGACACGTGACAGAGTTAAGGGCAAATGTACAATAAAATGACACCTTACGCCTATTGTTATTTGTCTTATGCTCAGGTTAGCATTAGTTTACCTAATAATACTGCAAGCAGC
The DNA here is from genome assembly GCA_036898135.1 of Oncomelania hupensis. Lineage (NCBI taxonomy): Eukaryota > Metazoa > Mollusca > Gastropoda > Littorinimorpha > Pomatiopsidae > Oncomelania > Oncomelania hupensis. Next base: position 66,138,437 of record CM072515.1, read on the forward strand.
TTATTTCAACATTCAAGGAATTTGCAGTCATTTGTGCTAGTGGAGTTTGTACAGAATATCCGGAAGGATAATATAATAAAAGACTCGATAATGCACAAAAATCGGTGACTGTTAAACGAAACTGTTTTCAAGTTCACCTAAATCAGAACTGCTGATTCGGATGGCAGAATGTCTGCAAGAGGGTCTTTGGTGTATATGGTCTATTGTGCTCAAAGGAGGCCTTTTCACAGGAACAAAAGTAATTGTTTTTTTTTTTCCTTTTATAGATATGGTATCTTAATTGTCATAAAGAAACTGAAAGTCATCTACGGCTCCTGTGACCTATAATCCACTGAACCAGCATTTACGGCAGGAATCCAGATCCAGATTGATACATGTAGTAATGTAGAATAACTCAACAACAATGGTTGGGGAGCATATTTTGCATTTTGAGATTAGTCAAACTGCCTGCAGTGATTAACAAATGGATGGGAACAGTTAGTACTTCTGCGGGGCTGTTTGTGGAATTGCATTTCAAAACCAGGAACATTACACAACAATCACTCCAATCCACAGGGAGGTCAGTAGTGTAATGCCTTACCTCCTCAAAACTGAAACGTTATGAGAAAATCTTGATTTTCTGTGTGACTTCCTTTTGTTCAGCATTTGGCATTTTTATTTGCAAAGGCAAAAGTAAATAGTACGGCCTGCGGGTGTGAACTATGGACTGTTCTGTAATAATAACAACAATAACAACAATACAAGGATTTATATAGCTCACACATCTCATGGTACATGGTGACTCATTTCACCTACAATCTGCAGCACCAACAGAGTCTGCATCTGATATACATCCATGTACATACATATATGTTGTTTGGTTTCAGGAGACAGAAAGAGAGTGGGTGTGGAAGGAGATGTATCCATTGTTGATGGGTGAGTACAGTAACTAACCACATTATCTACTCACATTGTTATATCATTCCTGATTTAGTCCTCAATACCTACAATTATTATTTTTTATATAAAACAAACAACAGTGTTTACCTTACTGAAACGCTATGCTTTGAGCTGTTGTTTAAATAACAATTATTTAAATAGCGGTTGGAGTTGTGTGCCACCACAGCACGGTGTTTTGCTGATATACACACAGTTAATTTCACATACTATACCATGACTCACAAATGCAATGTTATTGGCGTTGCTAAGTAAATGCCCATCAAAACGGAAGTTGATTCCGAAAAAACAACCATAGAGTTGCTTCCCCTGCCCACCAAACCCCTGTGCGCCAAGTGCTACAGTGCTCGCCCACAGCGCTCACGGCAATAGCCACAAACCTCAGAACTTTTTTGGCACATGCTAGGTGTGGTTGTGCCTTCGACTTGCTCGTGTGGCTAAGTTTTGTGCTTTGCCTGGCTTGTCGTTTCGTTGACCTATAGTGTGTAGTTGTTGCTACTGCCGACCGGGGTAGGGTCTTTGCGTGATGTCTAAGCGCAGTTGTTCATCGCTGCAAGAGTCTAAGTCGTCTTGGTTCCTTTCTTCTCGTGCTGAGAAGAGTCGTGCTTCGGTCGGTTCTGTGCTGGCCTCAGTTACGGCGGTGCCCCCTGAAACTAAGTTTTCTTCATCCCCTTCTGTGGTGTCCTTTTTGTTACCTGACGGGCGGGGCATCTCTTTGCCTGTGTGCCAGCCTTCTGTCGGCCTCTTCTGTTGCCAATACCTCGGATTTGCTGCGTTGTGCTTCGCTGTTGTCCACTCCTAGGCTGCCTACTTCCGGTTTTCGGCCGGGACCTTCTTTCAAGATTAGTGAAAGTGTTGAAAGTGGTGACAGTAGTGAGGTTAGAGGTGATGGCAGTGAGGTGAGAGATGGCTCCTTGGTCTTGCCAGAAGTGTCCTTGGAGCCTTTTCTGGTTGAGGTTTCTGACCAGAAACACACAGTCGGTAGCTCTAGCTCAGAGAGGATTCAGCTTGGGTTGGGACTTTTGGCTAAGGTCGAGCTCGAGACTTTAAAAGCACTCATTGCAGTGTTAAGTCCGGCTGCGACAAGGGATGTGATTTCCGGTCTGGGGTCCTTTGCGACCTTGGTTTCCGGTTCATCCCAATCCTCCTCCTTCCAACCTCCGATGTTTACCACTTCCGCTTCCGGTCGTGGGACGGGGGCTCTGGTTTCCGGTACAGGGGGTAAGATTCAGTCGTTACCTTCTTCCGTTTCCGGTTCGATACAAGCCCAGTCTCCAGTAGACTCATTTGGTCCTGATTTGGCTCGGAGGAGTCCGCTGGACCTAAAGCAATAACCATGTAATGTAATATATTGTAATAGACTCATTACCATCCGCCTGAGAGCAGCCCCTTTCAACATCACCATCATCCAGGCCTATGCCCCAACATCAGACTATGACGAGTGGTGAAGAAACGGAAACTCCGATGGTATGGCCGCGTCACCAGATCATCAGGCCTTGCAAAGACTATTCTGCAAGGCACAGTGCAAGGAGGTAGAAGAAGAGGGAGACCGAAAAAGAGGTGGGAGGACAACATTCGAGAATGGACTGGTTTGACACTGAGCGAAGCCATCAGGGCTGCTGAGGACAGAGAAAGATGGAGTATGCTGGTTAAACGATCATCTGTGGTGCCCCTACGACCTCAGGGTTACGGGACAGGATAGGATAGGATAGGACAAGCCTCCTCAGTCCAACGTCCTATGTATACCACTTCCGGTTTCGGTTGTGGGTCAGGGGCTCCGGTTGCTGGTACGGATGGTATGATTCTTTCTCTACCTTCTTCCGTTTCAGGGCACACTGGTTCCGGTACACATGCAATGGCCGGTTCAGCTCTCTGAGTTCCAGTTTCTTTGGGAATACTGGCTTCCGGATTGGGCGGGGTGAACAATGTTGGCCCTGCTTCCGTTTCCGGATTTGCTGAGTCTGATGTCCGGTTGAGACATGACGATCTGGTGATGCTTTCCCCGGATACTGAGGAGGTTTACCAGGAGGGCGATGACTTGTCTGGGTTCTCACCGGACCCTGTTGGCTTCGACAGTTCAGATAAACAGATTCTTTCTCCGGATTCTGTCTGTAAAGAGGCCATTCAGCAAGCTTTACTCTTTTGCCCCCAGGTGGTGCAGGAGGTTTTGTTGTCTCAACCCCTACGCCATTCCTTTTTGGGCAAGGCCCTTGCTTGCGCCAAGGTCCGGGGATACTCAGCTTGCCTTGGCTGCTCAAAAGGCCCCTCCTTCCTTGTCTCGGGGAGGGCGAGGATCCTTTTTTTCCCGCACTCTCCTTGACAAAGATCGGGGTCACTTTGTCCGCGGTCGCTCGTCTTGCGGCAGGCGGGGTGGCGCTTCCTCTTCCCGCGGCAGGGGTAGGGTAGGCGACAAACCTCGGTCTGAGGGGGTTTCCCCCCAAGGACTGACCCCGGCTGTACACCCCCCAGCTTTTCGAACCTTTCTTGTGGGAGGGTTGGCCCGCCAGTTTCAATCGTGGCTAGGTCTCGCATCCGCAAACAGCTGGGTACAAGAGGTGATACGGTCGGGGTTCACACTGCAGTGGGGTTCTTCTCGGCCCCCTCTTCATCGCTTCCCTCCTTCTTTCCGCCCCCTGAGCTCCCCAGAGGCTCAGGCGGTTCTGGATTTGGAGGTGGCAGCCCTCCTGCAGAAGGGCGCTATAGAGGAAGTCTGTTGTCCTCAATCCCCGGGTTTTTATGGTCATCTCTTCGTCGTTCCGAAGGCCTCCGACGGTTGGCGTTCAGTGTTGGATCTGTCCTCTTTGAATAGTTTTCTTTGGCGCATCCGTTTCCGTATGGAGACCCCTGCATCAGTGCGGGAGTCTCTTCACCCAGGGGATTGGGCAACCTCTATAGACCTTACAGACACATATTTCCATGTGAATATTCATCCTCTTCACAGGCGCTGGCTGCGGTTTGTCTGGAGAGGTAAGATTTTTCAGTTCAGAGCCCTTCTTTTCAGGTTGTCGCTCAGTCCGTGGGTGTTCACAAGAATTGTCAAAGAACTCGCTGCAGTGGTGCGTGGGCTCGGGGTGTGGTCATCCGCTTACCTCGATACTGGTTAGTCAAGGCGAGTTCTCATGATCTCTGCCGCGAGCATACCAGGCTGGTCCTCCTTTGGACATGGTGTTTAGGGTTCTCTGTGAACCCTCACAAGTCTGAGTTGTCTCCGTCCCAGGTTTTCCACTACCTGGGAATGTCGTTCGACACTCGGGATTGGTCAGTCTGCCCGGTAACACGTCGGGTTCAGAGGCTTCAGAGTCCCTTTTGTTAGACTTGGACGATCGGGAGGTCTTTTAAGCCAGAGTTGTGGCTACCCTTTTGGGGTCGCTCGACTCACTGGTTCATCTAACTCCTCTCACGGGGGCTCGCAAGTGGCCTACCCAACGATGGCTGTCCCGGTGGAATCAGACTGTGGACTCCTGGGACGCCTTCTTCCAGTCATGGAGGACCTTCGTGCTGCTCTGCTTCCTTAGAAGGATTTAGAGTGGCTTTCGATAGGTGTCCCGATCTCCCCTCATCTTCCGGTGACGGAAATTTTCACGGATGCGTCTTTGGTCGGTTGGGGTGCTCATTCCGGCAGCCTTACAGCCCACGGATTTTGGTCTCAGAACCAGCTGTCTTGGCATATCAATTGCTTGGAATTAGAAGCCGTATGCCTGGCTGTTCATCGGTTTCTGCCCTCCTTGCCTCGGGGCCTTTTTGTCATCCGCTCGGACAGTTCCACGATGGTCTCTTACATCAACCACTTCGGGGGTACGCAATCCCCTTTTCTGTCACGGCAGGTGAAGAGCTTTCTGTTATGGTTGGTGAGTTAATTCTGTTCTCTCATGACCAAACATATCAAGGGCATGGTCAACGTGCTGGACGATCTTCTGAGTTGCCCTCACTGTGTCATCAGTACCGAATGGACCCTGTCCCACTCAGTTCTTCAACCTGTTTGGGTGGAGTGGTTCAGACCTTTGCTCAACCTCTTCGCCACTCATTACAGCACCAGGTTTCCCCGGTTTGTGTCTCTGGTCCCCGACGGCCTGGCTTGGGCTGTAGACGCTCTGTCCTTTTCTTGGGAGGGTTTGGAGGCCTATGCTTTTACTCCTTTTGCCCTACTCCCTCGAGTGCTCAGGAAAGCTGAGGAGGAGTCCCCGAGGCTCATTCTCATGGCCCCCTTTTGGCCTGCGCAGTCCTGGTACGCGGATCTGCTTCGTCTCTCCCAGGGGCGTTGCATTCCTCTCGCTCTTGGGAAGAGATCGCTTCTGCAGCCTCGGTCCGGTGGCCGCATCATTGAAAAGCATGGTCTCCTTCGCAAAATTTTCGCTGATGATACAGAGATGTATCGCTCGTTCCAACCAAACCCACAATCCACACGAGAAGCACTGTTAGACATTGAGAGCTGCTGTTTGGAAGTGAAGGCATGGATGTTAGAAAACAGGCTCAAGCTGAATGATGACAAGACTGAAGTGCTCTTGAGTGGCTCAAAGTTCGCCCTTGAAAAAGTGTCTGTGAAGGCAGTGCAGGTTGGTGAGGCTAGCATCCCAGTGTCAGCTTCAGTTCGAAGTCTCGGCCTACACTTAGACTCCCATCTGACTATGTCTGAGCACGTCAGTTCCGTCATTCGATCATGCTATTTTAATCTGCGTACAATTGGAAAATTACGTCCTCTCATTAACAAGAAAACTGCTAACTCTGTGGCTGTGTCAATGATTTTGTCAAGACTAGATTATGCCAATAGCTGCCTTTGGGGCATCTCAAAGAGTGATATAAGTAGGCTACAGCGTGTACAAAACACTGCTGCCAGAGTTGTGACTCGGAAACGAAAGTCCGACCACATTACGCCATTGCTGAAAGATCTTCACTGGCTCCCTGTCAAGAAAAGAATCGACCACAAACTCCTCACCATTGTGTACAATTGTACGAACAACTCTGCTCCCCAATATCTCAAAGAACTCGTCTCCCCTCATGAACCCCAACGTTGTCTTCGTTCGTCTTCACAACAACGGTTAAGACTTCCAAGTGTTAAGTCTGGCAACACCAACAAAAAAACATTTGGCTATCGGGCCTTCTCCAACACAGCTCCAATGCTATGGAATGGTCTTCCCATGACCTTGAAACAATCCAGCTCTGTGGCGGTTTTTAAGAGAGCCAGCCTTGAAAACGCTCTTTTTCACATCTACCAAATAAACGTTTAAGAAATCAGCTGTACATAGTTTTTGTCTGATGGCCACATCTTTATCTCCTTTTTACTCTCCACAAGCGCAATGAGCATGAACCTTGTAATCGTGGATACCTGCGCTATACAAGTCTACATCATCATCATCCGGTATTCCACACGGCAACCCAAGCGTTCTCTGTCTTCACGCTTGGCTGTTGTCCAGAAGTCTTTAGGATTTCTGGTGCTCCAAGGAGATTCTTTCTCTCCTGGAGGAGGCACTCAGGCCTTCTACCAGGGGAGGTTATCCCTCTCATCAGAAGCGTTGGTCTCTCAGCATGGAAGAGGAGATTGTTTCTGTCAACCCCGGGTTTTCTAGAGATGTAGCAAAGCATACTCTGGCGAGGTGGATAGCAGCAATCATACGTGGGGCATGTGGTCGTTATGTCAGAGTAAGGAGGAAGACTGGGGCGGTGCTGTTCCCCTCTCTTCGGCTAGCACCCGTAAGATCAGGGCATGGGCAGCCCCTTTAGCTATCCAGCATTTAGTCTACTTGGAGTTTGTGTTGGAGGCTGTTTTTCTGGCGCTCCTCTGATGTTTTCATCAGCTTCTATCCGAGGGACATTCGCCGTACTAGAGGAGATTGCTCCTTTGGTGTCAATTCAGTGGTTGCGGCTCAGCATTCTCCGACCACTTCTTCAGCTTGTATAAGGTAGGTTGCTTCCCTCCATCCTTTTCGTGCGACTCTGCATTTGTGAGTCATGGTATAGTATGTGAAATTAATATTACAATTTTTTCTCTGTCTATTAATAAGCATACTTACCATGACTCACTTCTAATTTCCCTCCCTCCTCCCAGTAGTGCCAAATAAGTCCTGAGGTTTGTGGCTATTGCCGTGAGCGCTGTGGGCAGGCACTGAAGCACGTGGCACACAGGGGTTTCGTGTGCAGGGGAAGCAACTCTATGGTTTGTTTTTTTGGAATCAACTTCCGTTTTGATGGGCATTTACCTAGCAACGCCAATAACATTGCATTTGTGAGTCATGATAAGTATGTAAATTTAGAGAAAAAAAAATTTTTTTTGGTCATAGACGCGAATTTAGTGATTATAAATGTAATCAGTATTTTTTATAGTGGCTACATATGTCTATGTACAGGTATGCAAAGCTGAAAGTGCTCATTAACCGTATTTAACCATATGTTTTGTTATTTATTTGTTTTATTTATTATTTATTGATTGGACTACTTCTCATGTGTATGTAATAATATTTTTAATTCTTGTGTATTCTGCTAATTGCGCTGATGCTGCCATTGTAATTGCTCAGTTTGAGATGAATAAAGTTGTATTGTATTGTATTGTAAATCACCCAGGCTGCCATTTATTTGGAGTGGGGGAGGGGGGAGGAGGGATGAGGCTATGCTCTGAAGGAATAATTTTATAAATGATCATTTACATACATGTTTGCTGCTGTGCTTTATAGCAGTTGTCTTGGCTGCCCATTACATATGGTTTTGTTAGTTTTTCTTCTGTACGCTATCGCAGGAAAACAACATCTGCTTCTGGAGCTCTTCCACCCCCTCCCGCCACTAAGCAGCATCGTCGCAGCCTGTCAGGCCAGTATAGGGGTGTGGTTCCTGACAGCTCCGCCTCCTTCCCCGTAGCTCAACAAGTAAGGCGTTAAGGTTTAACAATAAACAGTTATTTTACATGAGAAATATAAAGGCAAGGACGTTTTTATATTGTTTCCGCCTTCTAAATGTTCAATAAAGAGGGAGAAACTCCTTGATTTGCAACACCTTTTCTGGCAGCAGAATGTGAAAGCATTGACATATTGTCAACTTTGATTTTGGGTACCTTCTTTGGGGCTCTGTACTATATTTATAAACATTACATCCTTTCAGGTATTTGCAGGCACTATCCGGAAGCACTTTGACATATTTAGTATTTATTGGTCATTTCATTTTGATGGCAGACTCTCTGTGTGTAAATGCACGCAGAAAAAACCTATCCTATCCTATCCTGTAACTTAAAGGTCGTTGGGGCACCACAGATGATTGTTTTTAACAGCGTACTCCATCTTTCTCTGTCTTCAGCAACCCTCAGGGCTTCGCTCATTGTCAAGTCAGTCCATTCTCTTTTTCTGTCTCTCTCTTCTTGTGCCTCCTTGCACCGTGCCTTGCAGGATGGTCTTTGCAAGGCCTGATGCTCTGGTGACGTGGCCATACCATCGGAGTTTTCGTTTCTTTACCACTGTGAGCATGTCATCGTGCTGTCCAATGGATTGTGTGATGGTCTGTAGGACTTCATTGTTGGTGTTTTGCTGGGTATAGGAAATGCTCAGAAGTCTTCTGTTGCACCTCATCTCCATGCTTTGTATTCTTCGTTGTAGATCTGCTGTGAGGGTCCATGTTTCGCAAGCGTATAGGAAGATGAAGATTACAAGGGAGTGCAGCAGCCTTACCTTGGAATGTAGACTGATGGTCTTTTCTTTCCAAATGGGCTTCAACCTTGTCAGGGCCGCAGTTGTTTGTGCGATCCTGGAAAAAAACCAGTAACAACAAAAAATTACTTTGTGTTTGACTTGAGCTGCTTTAAAATCTTGCCTGGCTTGTTGTTGACTTGTTTTTAGAGGAATTGTTTGCCTTGTTGTCCTTGTTGAGTTGTTTCATTTGGGTGTGTGTATGTGTGTTTTCCCGCAGTCTCTGCAGAGTGATGACTCTCCGCAAAATTCCCAACACAAGTCGCCTCCAGCTCCCAAGTCACCTCCCACCTCCCCTAACCACAACCCCCGCGCGCTGATTCAACGGCAGCAAACTGCGCCTGCCGCTTACCCTAACATGGTGATCGGGAAAGACGGGGTGGTCCACGACACGGGACACGTCAACCCTGTGGCTTTAGTGCCCAACAACGTCGGTGGGGGTGGGAGCCCTGGAGGAGGGGGAGGAGGGATTGTCAACCCAGTCATGTCTGCTGCCGCTGTGGGTAACGGTCCTAGCGCACCAGCCGCCGGCTCTTCCTTCCTCCACTCCAGCAACGAGAACGTCAACTGGGCAATGTTTGAGGACGATGAAAATCACAGTAAGATTGCTTTGCATTTAAATTGCAGCATCATTCTTGTTTTTGTGAAGCAGTTTTGAAAATAAGTAAATAAAGAAAATGGGATGATTCAAGGAGACAAGAAACCTGAGATCAGTTTGTTTTATTTTTGTTGTTGTTTAAAGTTCATCTCAACATTTAAACTCAAAACCTGGCTTTTTTTTTTTTTTACTTCTGAGGAAACACTTTTAGTGAGATACATGTATTGAGAATTTTTTTTAGTCTGCTGCATTTTTGACTCACATGCATAGCAATGTGAGTCTATGTACTCACCCCCCAAAAAAATGTTTTGCAGATTTTTGCAAATATGTGCAAGATGAATAGTAAAAAAAAGATATAGAAAAAAATAGTCAGTCCGTCCGTCCCTCTGTCCACCGTGCGCCATCTGTCTATGCACAAACTTTAAAGTGGCAAAGTACTCACAGCCTATTTCAACTATCACAACCAAACTTGGTAAGATGGTGTACATACCCATGAGACCTCGAAAATGATCATGAATGAATGACTTTACTTCAAGGTCAAAGTCAAGGTTACGCAGTCCTGTAATGATGATGATGAGTATGGTGATGATGGTAGAGTATATATTACTAGGAATATCCATCCTGCTTCAGCATGCGCAGTTATTTAAAATTTTTCTACTTTATTTTCTTTTATTATTTTTCTATTTCAGTGTTGATAGGCAGTGGGGTGAAGAAATACGAAGGCTCGATGGAGCATGCTGGTGTGGACTCGTCGTCCATCAGCTCGGAGGCGGAGAGTGAGGTCGATGTCTATGCCATCACAGATGAGCAGAGAGAGTACTACATCAAGCAGTTCCTCTCCATGCAGCCTGATCTGAACAAACACATTACAGGTAGGTAGATGATGGATGAGGATAATGATGAGGAAGATGATGATGATAGATGATGATGAATGTATAGGGCACAATTTGACAATATCAGTTATCTGTCCACCACAACAGACCAGAATCAACCTTTTCTGACATCCTACGTTCACACAAATCCTGCAGTGCGTTGCCAAATCTCTTGGTTGTTCACCTTTAATTATTGCGTGCATAATTAATAACAATGTTGATGTCAAAGTTTAGAGTGAGAAGGTTATGGTGGAATTTTAATGGTTTTCGTCTTCTTTCAGGCCCTGTAGCAAAGAATTTCTTTGAAAAATCCAAACTGCCAGTGACAGAACTTTCCAAGATCTGGTAAGATTTTTTTAAATATTTTTTTTAATGTAGGCAGAATTTGAGTGGATAAAGCAAGCAGATGTGGTTGGGTTGAGGTAGTTTATTAGTTAAGAAGGCTGTTTGGTGTGAAATCTTAGTACTAATACAAGAATGTAGGTTTACTTAATTAACGGCAAAGTTTTGTGCAATCTTTTGCCTGTGAAAGCAAATTTTGTGTGACAGTACACATACTGTTCTCATTTTTTATTTTTTAAAATTTATTTTATTTACTTTATTGTCCCTTTTTCCATAGGGAAATTCTGGGCCTCCTCCCCTGGGGAAAGCGTAGTCGCAGCCTGTGGCGCGCCCAAACCCAACCTACTTAACATTAGTTGTGATATTGAAATTTTGCTGGGGGAGCAAACCAGAGTACCCGGAGAAAATCCCCGAGACATTGCCCGAGTCGAAAGAAAATAATATTTGGAGAAAAATAACGCCCAGATGCTGGATCGAACCCACACCTGTCAGGCACCATTGGTTTCTGGCCTGTGGACAAGGCAAGTTAGTCACGCCTTAGCCCTCTTGGCCACAATGCTCGTATGTTCTGCATTAAGCAGTTCTTGAACTGGACGCACGCTATAACAGAATGATAAAAGAATAAATAAAATAATAAATAGGTTATAACTTTTGGCAGATCAAAATATAAATTATTACTAGCGTAACTATTTCTAATTATGCCTACAATGCAAACACTGATTGTCCTAGTGCAAACTCATGCTCAGCACTCGTCACAGTCATTTCTTGTGGACTTAATCCAATTCTGCTGTTCTGGGAACAGGAACCTGTCAGACTTGAATCGCGATGGAGCACTGTCGATGGAGGAGTTCTGCATTGCCATGCATTTGGTGGTCCTACGTCGCAATGACATTGACCTGCCCGACCGCTTGCCACTTTCACTCATGCCCTACTCCACTCTTAGTGGTAAGTTTTAGATTTATTTACTTCTGTGAAATTCTAGTATTATTGTAGTATCGCCACTTGTTTGTGGAAAACATTGGATGCTAATGTTTCTTATTTTGCAGAATTTAAAATAGAAAGCTACAACGGTAGTTTTTAAAAAAAAAAGGATTAGACGCCATAGAACTACTCCAAGAATGTATGTTGATAATTTCAAGTTTTAAAAATGTCACCACTATAACTTGAAATCTTGGTTAAGTTAACGAGTTTACGCTTGCGATTTTAGTTTCTTGATCCTAAATGCATAAGTTTTGGACCCTAAGATGTCAGAGCACTTTCTAAATGCAGTAGAGCTATGTGGTTTTTGTGATGGTGGGTCTATTGTTACTGGACTCAGCACAATGGAATGCTATTAGCCACTCGTCTTTGTCGGCGGGGATTGGCTAGTGTAATCACCCTATGACTAATCTTAATACATTTATATGTTTAGCTCGGTCTGTGTGCGGATAGGGTTATAGAGATAGGGAGAAAATGGTAACAGATTCACTGACACACTAGCTCTCACACGGCTTACATTACATTACATGGTTATTGCTTTAGGTCCAGCGGACTCTTCCGAGCCAAATCAGGACCAAGCTCACACGGCTATGAAACATAGGTAGTCCAGCCACTTGTTAAAAGTAAATATCACACATTTATTTCCTCTACTCTATACCTAATACTCTAAACACTCTATTAACTTAAATATCCAAATTCACTTTGAATAGTTCGTTCCTTGATGGGTCTATGCTGCTACTGTTCTCGATATTTGTTACCGTCTCATCATTGGGCTGTTAGTTCTTTCTGTCCTATTATTAGTTTCTCTGGAAGAGTAGACTATCGCAGATCAGTGTTTGTGCACAGTTTCGAAGGACTTAACTTTATCGTCGATGTGCGGTGTTGTTGTCTCTTCTTCTTGGTAGTTGACTATTGAGCTAGTGGAGCCCAATGCTCTCGTTGCTCACTGTTGCAGGCCACGTGTCAGGGTTGCTTCTCTGTGGGATTTCTTCCCTGCCGTGGACCAAGATGCTTGCTCGTCTGCAGAATATGAGACGAATTTCTGCAACGCCTTGTTTACAAAGGTTGTGCAGAGCGTCTCACTGTTGGCAGAAACAGCCCTCGGTGAGATCGCATCCACTTAAACAAATAAGGGACGACCAATTCTTCTAAGTCCATGGTCCACTGGAATCTCCAACATAATTTATATATATATATCATGGCTAAACTAACCGCATGGAGAAGTAATTAATAAGATACACATTCTCCGGTACAGCCACTGGTCTGCAATAATACCATAGGAGAAACAACAATTGGACAGTAGGAGGTACCTCATGGTTTCGAAAACCGGTCGCGTTCGCCATGTGGTCAAGCAAAGTTTTATTACCAATCACAATTCTAAAACATGGCAAAACTTCACAAACATAATACAGCAATAATATCAATAAATCGCGATGAAACAAACGATTGATTATTTACCTTCTTGACAATGTCAAACTCTGGCTATACTGCGATGAATGATTTTCACCCGTCACCTGCGTAGTCTTTCTGAGAGAGATTTTCAACGAGCGTCCCGCTGGGGTCTGCTATCGTGCGAGACTACGAGAATCGTAACGCCACCTAGTGGAGGTTGCGGGTGATTGGTCAGCTGGATGAGGTCATGGCTTATCTTAGTGAAACTGTAGCCTACACATGCTGAGAACAACCTGACTTCGGTCGTCTGCTAGTCAGCGACTTAACTTACATAGGTCAACGCAGACTGAACGTTGGAGGCTTGAATTAGTGCTGGGTTGAACTAGCCTCTCACGACAGTTTTAACAGAAGTTTGGGTTGAGCAGCCACACACTACCCCCGTTGGGGTGCCGGGGGTTTCAGTATAAATAGTATCCCCACTTTCTGAAAATTTAGTGCTTTAAATTCCCACTGTCGCTGTCTTTCTCATTTGCTCTTTCTCATTCCTGCTCTTTTCTATCAATCTGCTATACTATCGTCTTCTTCGCTAGACCAGTCTCCTACCTTTTTTCTTGAAAACTCTTCCGGGACAAGACTCCTTGTTTGTGTATGAGGTCTGTTGGATCAGCTTGGGAATATTCAGAGGTGCCAACCAGTACGAATTGACCGTATTTAATTCCGGCGAAGTGAATTAAATACGGAAATACGGTAGCTTTTATAAAAATACGGAGGAAAAGTTGCCGATCGTTTATCTTTGCCAGCGGTGCTTCTGTACCGGTTTCTGGTCTCATAATAGTACTCCTGCACTCACTGCAGCTGATTTTCATGGTGATTTGAGAGTAAAACAAGTGTGGTGTTCAACAAGCTGATTTTAATTGTGATTTTAGAGGATTGAAAATAGCCTTCTGTTTCAGAGGGAAGCCTGTGGTTACTTTATAGTGTCATAGGCTAGGTTTAGCGAGAAAAAAAAATACTGACAAGTGTTAAAAAATACTGACAAACGGGTCCGGAAATACTGACAAGAAGATTAGGGGTTTGGCACCTCTGAATATTGGACGCTTTCTGCCAGGTGGTCACTAGGGCTTCCTATGATGTTATTATTTAGCAATGTAGGCATTTTATATGTATGTGTTTTGTTGATAATTTATAATGATGTTTGTATTCTATTTTGTTTTTGTAAACGGGGGTTCGATAAGTTGGGGTGAAGCCTCAGCCGTCCCCTGCGTGGGATGTCTTTATTGTAAAGTGACTGGCTGGTGGAGAGCTTTCGGTTTTACCACTAGGGTTGTTTCAGCAGATCTTTTATGCGGATCGGGGGTTGTCCGGTCCTGATTTTGCTCGAAAGAGTCCGCTGGACCTAAAGCAATAATAATGTAATGTAATGTAATGTAATGAGCAGCCACAATCAGTTACGCTGATTTAATTTGTTGTGGTAGGTTGTCACCAGGGTTAGCTGTATTTTACAGCGGTGATGATGGTGTTGGAAAATAAAATGAGATCCAAGCATGACGAAATGTGATGACTTGCAGAAACTGAGTTTCACGGTTCAACGTGTAGCCAATGACAATGTTTGAACATTGATAAAATTAATTACATAGCACCTGTATGGAATACATAGTAATAATTTGTGGGCACATTTCTCTGCCTGGAAACAGCACTGCAGACTCTGAAAACTGGGTGATGATGAGAAACAGCAATATGCATGTTTGGGTGGTGATAAAGCCTGTGAGGCGATAATCCTCAGTCTCTGAATGCGATTGTGCAGATGAACCTTTCGCTGCAGACCTGCCTCCAGGCAGTACATTGAAGCGTGCCACACCTCCTTCCCCTGTGGAAAACAAGGTAAAACACTACAGTTGTTTGTGTGTGTGTGCGTGCGTGTGTGTGTTTGTAGAAACAATCTTATTTTTACACACTTTTTATACAATACCTACACTCTTTTGACGTCAAAACAGTGTTCTGTTAGGGTTAGGGCTGTGTTAACCTTAGGATTAGGTTAAGGGTTTGGGTTAAGGTTAGGGTTAGCTTAAAAAAAATTGACAAATTAAAAAGAAATGTCAAAACATGTATGTGGTGTTTCATGAAAGTCATAACAATAGCATTTTTACTAACGTGTGTGTGTGTGAGAGTGTGCGTGCATGCGTGCGATTTTTGGATGATAACTCAGTTAGAATTTTTCAAATACATATTTTTATTGAGAATATTTTTGGTATGCTGCTACATTTTATCTCCTTTTTTCTGTCATTCTAAAACTATTATTACCTTGTCCTCTATAGTATTGTATTTCGGTTTATTTATAATGTAATATTTGTGTTATTGGTTTTTTTTCTTCTCATTCTTGAACACACCTTCCTGCATAAGGTGAAACTCGAGTCACTGTGCTAGCTAAAGTCTTGCACTGCAAACCGCATAAGGTCGTAAGGGTGTACTCATAAACCTTTCAATGTTTGAGGAAAGAAGTGTTTGGAACCTCCATTTTCTCTTGGCCCGCTTAATGAGGGCAGTACCCATCTCCCATTACTAGGGTCAACAATTCCTCAGTTTTTCTTATCTTTAAACTATTCCCTAAACTTCCTTCCTCTCCCCCCCCCCCCATCTCCCCTTCCATTCCACCTCCCTCCTCCTCCCTATCTCCCCACCCCATGCTCTGAACAGCCACCAGTCTTGAGTGAAGCACTGATGCTAGCTGCCTTTTTTTTTTTTTTTTACATAACAAATTACTTGCAGTTTGAAATTTATAACCTGACATTGTACAGAAATATTATGAAAAGATATAATTATGGTATGAACTGTGATTGACATCAAAATAATGCGGTGAGGAAACTTTAAAGAATTTGCCTGAATCTGCGTGTTCTTCCATCTCAGAACTTATCTAATTCGTAACACTGAACTAATCGTCACACCCTCTGTTAAACAATAAACATGAATCAACACATTGTCAACAAATACACAACTTACAAGAATCAAATAGAATAAATGCCATTGATTCTACTCACGTCAAGTTTCGCAGAATAAACCCGTTGAAAGAATTATATAAATAAATAACAAACAAATATTAATACACTCCTAATCACCATCGACAGAGAAAAGAAATGATAGCATATATAGCATCCATTATTATTATTATTATTAGTAGTAGTAGTAGTAGTAGTAGTAGTAGTATTATATATGTATAATCACACTGCAATTTCCCCCTGTGGGGCTACCAGGTTTTTCTGTATAAATAGTATCCCCACTTTCTGGAAATTTAGTGCTTTAAATTCCTACTTTCACTGTCTTTCTCCTTTGTTCTTTCTCATTCCTACTGTGTTCTATCAATCTACTATACAATCTTCTTCTTTGCTAGACCAGTCATCTACCTTTTTTCTTGAAAACTTTTCCAAAACTCATTTGTGTATGACGTCTGTTGGGTCAGCTTGGGACTATTGGGCGCTTTCGGCCAAATGGTCACTAGGGCTTCCTATGATATTATTATTTAGCAATGTAGGCATTTTAAATGGATGTGTTTTGTTGATATTTTATAATTATGTTTATATTTTATTTTGTTTTTGTAAATGGGGTTCGATAAATTAGAGTATAGCCTCAGCGTCCCCTGCGTGAGATGCCTTTATTGTAAATTGACCAGCTGGTGGAGTGCCTTCAGTGTTGCCACTGGGGTTGTTTCAGCAGATCTTTTATACGGATCAAAGGTCTCTCCGTGGGGTTGCCGGGGGTTTCAGTATTAACCCTTTGAACCCTGGATGCCCCCACCAATTCTGAGCCCATCCCCTGGGCTCCCCGGAGAAAAATGGCATTTTTAGCATGCTTTTAGTAAAACAACCAAAACATAACCAAAGTGTTAGACAACCCAAAGTACTTCAAATGTCATCTCTTCATCTTCATTATCATCCCACAATTGATCGATTACTTCCTGAGTTGTGTACAGTCGCTTAGCGACGCTTCCTTGATTTGTAGACCTTCGTTTCATGACGCAAAATTGAGAAAAAAACGTCACAAAAACACGCACTGTGCTCGCACTAGAGCGCAGACATTTTGCTTTACCTTATTCCCAATAACCCTCAATAACCCTATTCCAAACAGCAAGTACTAGAAAGAACAGTAAGCTTTGTACGGACCGCAAGACTAAGGTAATCGGGGCACAGCTGTTTAAGGGCTAGACCGATATATCGGTCTTTCGGGTTCAAGAGGTTAATAGTATAACCACTTTCTAGAAATTTAAGTGCTTTAAATTCCCACTGTCGCTGTCTTTCTCCTTTGTTCTTTCTCATTCCTACTCTGTTCTAGCAATCTACTATACTATCTTCTTCTTCACTAGACCAGACACCTACCTTTTTTCTTGAAAACTCTTCCGGGACAAAACTCCTTTGTGTGTGATGTCTGTTGGATCAGCTTGGGACTATTGGATGCTTTCTGCCAAATAGTCACTAGGGCTTCCTGTGATGTCATTATTTGGCAATGTATGCATTTTATGTGTTTTGTTAATATTTTATAATGATGTTTGTATTCTATTTTATTTTTGTAAACAAGGGTTCGATAAATTAGAGTATAGCTTCAGCGTCCCCTGATGTCTTTATTGTAAAGTAACCGGATGGTGGAGTGCCTTCAGTGTTATCACTAGGGTTGTTTCGGCAGACCTTTAATGCGGATCAGGGGTGAGTCCTCTTTTAGCGAAGTTGTGGTCTTGATTTTGTGATCCTGATTCGGCTCTTTGCAGTCCGCTGGACACTGTAAGCAATGAATAACTAACTAACTAACCAGGGGTGAGTTCTCTTTGAACCAAGTTGTGGTCCTGATTTTGTGGTCCTGATTCGGCTCTTTGCAGTCCGCTGGACCCTGTAAGCAAAGAATAACTAACTCACACCGTAGTTACGTTCCCATCTGACCGCTTATTGTCTGATATGGCTATGACTCACTCTCTAATTTCTTATGCTTCTACGTCGTTTTTCCTCTGCCTCCATAACCTTCTTCCCCTTCTCATTTTTCTCCTTCTCTTTCTTCGCCTTCTCTCCTCGTCCTCCTCTACATCTCTATTCCTCATCCTCCTCTACATCTCTATTCCTCATCCTCCTCTACGTCTCTATTCCTCATCCTCCTCTATGTCTCTATTCCTCATCCTCTACGTCTCTATTCCTCATCCTCCTCTACGTCTCTATTCCTCATCCTCCTCTAGGTCTCTATTCCTCATCCACCTCTACGTCTCTATTCCTCATCCTCCTCTACGTCTCTATTCCTCATCCTCTTCTTCTCTATTCCTCATCCTCCTCTACATCTCTATTCCTCATCCTCCTCTACGTCTCTATTCCTCATCCTCCTCTACGTCTCTATTCCTCATCCTCCTCTACGTCTCTTTTCCTCATCCTCCTCTATGTCTCTATTCCTCGTCCACCTCTACGTCTTTATTCCTCTTCCTCCTCTACGTCTCTATTCCTCATCCTCCTCTCATCAATCTCCTCTATGACAGTCAATTTCATCTATATCGAATACAATTCACCACCGTAAACACAAATTCTACAACTAATTAATACAATTAATTATTATGTCAATGACTAATCAATTTTATTCATACTAATGTAATTAATGCTTTACACTGAAGTTGTAATTTCATCTTTAAACCAGTTAATTATCCAAATTCAATTCGTTATTCAAAAGTACAGTGAACCACCATGTTCATCTCCTCCCCACTCCATCCTTCACACTAATATTTAAAATATATATAGTTAATTTTATTACATAACCAATACAATATTATCGTTTAATAATACTATTGCATTTATAATATAACATTTTCAAATAATAAAACAAAGTATACCTGCAGACACAGCTGCGAGAAGTCCCCACCATCTACTTCTAGTAGAGCCAATGAAAGAATGACTAGATGTCTTGAATATACATTAGTGAACAGTCATGTGATCAGTTCAATCAATCAAAATTCAGCTCTCCTAGCAGCTACTAATATCTTCTTACAAGAATACAGACTAACAATAGTATTATATCACCTGACCCGAACAACTATAACATCGGTCTGTGACAGTATGATATCCCAATTTTACCCAACCCATTGTATACTTGTATAGCACACACCTCCTTGCTAAGATGACAGGCTTGAGATGCTATTCAACAGCATTTATTCTTAAGCTGATAATGTTTTCCCTTCTGCCAGCAAATTTTTTTTTTTAATGTTTGTTTATTAATCTTTTTTTTTTGTTTGCATTATTGTATTTACTATTTGTTTATTTATTTATTTATTTGTGCAGCAGTGGAAGGCCAACTTTGTACAAGAATCTCCAGGCTCCAGCGGTGTGCCGTCCCCTGCTCACCTTGTTAACTTTGACTATGCCAAACCTAGTGCTGATCCCGTAAGGCTTATTATTTGACGGTTTGCCTCGGTTCATCATTTTGTTTTAATGTACGTGAATTGCTGCAACCATTATCAGCATTAGCATTGCCACCATCATGAATTGCCTCAATGGTTATCAAGGGACCGGTTTTATTCCAACAATAATATTGTTTTATTATTATTACCATCGTAGTTGAAATAAAATCAAGTTTAGAGATGAAATGAAACATGAAATTTATGAGTCTTTAGTCCTGATTTGAAAGAGGAGAGGGGTTTATGTGTTTTAAGTCAGACAGCAGTAACTTCCAAGTTACACTTCTGTCTCAGTTTTCCACATCTTTTAGCTCAGCAGCAGCATCTTACTTTTCTTCTTTATGGATACTGTGGATATAGATATGAATACAAATATGATAGCTTTATTATCTTACTGAGACATTACACACAGGATACTCAGTTGACACGAAGAATGATGTCCACAACTTTATCTGCATTATCCTAATACGGACATACTTATCTGCATTATTCTAATCAGGATTTGCCAAATTTTTTCAACAAAAGCTTGCCCCGGGTAAGCAACATGTCATTTTTAACTTTCCTGCTCAAAAAATTACTTTCCCACTCAAAAATGTACTTGCCCACATAGTGAAAGCAAAAAACTCAAAATCCACATTTTAGAAGCGACATTTTGGCTTTCAGCGCAAACACACTTCCACAAAAGATTGAAATAAAAAGCAGGCTGTCTTTGGCGAACGAGTCTGAACAATTGGTGAATCAAATATGCTGTGTATATCGCCATACTATTAATACAAGGAGCGCTGTCCTCCCTTGGCTGAAGGTTGAACAATTGACTAATCAAATCTGCTTTATTATATCGTGTTAGAGTGTGACGTCAAAATACAAAGCACACGTTCCACAGGCTACACACGCGCATCAAAGTAAACCTGATTGGGTGCTGATGATATGATCAAGTTGTGTTGTTTTACATTCACAGCTTTTAACTTACCCCTAGGCAAGTGACTTTCATGATTTGTCTTTCCCAGCAACTTTTTTTACTTGCCGGGGAACCGGGACATGAGATTTGGCAGACCCTGTTCTAATACTGACATATTATCTTCCTTGTTCTGACAATTACATATTTATCTGCATTATTCTAACCCTGACATTTTTCAGCCTGTACTGTTGCAGGATTCTAAGATTGTACACCCAGTAGCAGTAAGAGCATCCCCTGACAGCCATCACATGACGCCGGAAGGGTTTGACCGTGGTAGGGCTTTGTCAGGTATCTCTCGCTTGCCGCCAGCCAGGGGAAGGCCTGTCTACTGTTGTACTAACACCTCTTTCTTTCAATCATTCTCCTTTCTTCGGCACTGAAGGCAACATTAAAATTTATCGTTTACACCCATACCCGTCATTGGTGATGCGGCAGACGGGCAGAGAAATAATTATGGGAAACGGGTAAAAACATCCAGGAGAAAAGAGGGGGACAAGGACCTTAAATCCACGCTGAACCACTACAGCAATTGTGCTGCTAAGATGAACAGGGACACAACAAAAAGGCTACTTTTATCTTGCCTCTGGATTCAAACCTGTATCATGGGTGTGCCAGGGGAATGTTTTACCACGGAACTATAGCCATAGGTCAGCGTTAATGACAAAATGCCATTGAATGATATTGATGATAATGTTTAATGATTTGACTAGGAAAGCTAAATGATAAATGACCAGAGAGACTTATTTAAAATAAATATTGATTGCTGCTAAGAAGAAGTGAATTTAAAAGTCAGTTTTTTTTTAAATTTATTTATTTATTTTTTTTTTTTGGGAGGGGGGGGGGGGGGTGAAGGGAGTATAAAACCTAGGAAGTGTCTTTTATATTAGGAGTTGCTTTGATTCAGCTCGTTGTAGACAAGAGGTTCATTTTTTGTGATTTTCTTTTATGTTTGAGGTGAACCCAGACCTAAACTGTTACGTACTAGCTGCAGATAAAATCACAAAATATGAGGTTACAAAACTGAGCTACACTGCAGCGTAAAGCACTTGAAACGTTTGCTCACTTGATTAAATAGACATCGCGGTTGTCCTTACACTATCATATTGAGGTTAGCTTTTGTTTGGGAAGTACATGACTTTGCACTTTGGGATAGGTCAAACAACAAAATCTGTGGTATTTTTGGGAAAATATAATTTATGAATCTGAATCAGAAAAGTTGTTCAGTGAATGAATTTGTCAATCAACATCGCAGCATAGAATGGCATTGAAGAAGAAAGGAGCTTGATTGTTCTTCTGTGTTCTTTCTTTCTGCCTCTTTGAACCTGTCGGTTATTTTTACCTGCTTGAGTCAGTATTGTGATACATGTAACCCTCTGTCGTATGACTGTATGAAAATATTTATTTTTGTGCATTGATGTGTTAAGTAAAAGTAATCATTTCATGCTAGTTGATATCGTCGCCCGGGAAATATTTCTGCCATATTTCACAATGGCATAATAGTGAAATATCTCGGTGCTATTTCTGGGCGACGATACATCAGTGTAGATTTTGGTATTAGAAAAACTATAGTAACATTAAACCTTTATTATATCCAGTGGCATATGGGAACACATTTCACCTACAGATTTTAGAATTTTGTAGTGAAGCATTTTGGTGTGGTTTTTGGAGTAGTTCTCAAACCTCTTTCATTGCTGGTGGTTCTGAGGGCCTTCTAATATATTTTATTTCTCATGAAAATTATTTTTCTGACATAATTATTTATTTTTCTCCAAAGGAAATTAGCTAATTCTGAAACACAAGTCCCTGGCACTATCTGGTGATTTCTTCTGTAATGAAAGTCTTCTATTCCGCCCTTTTTTTTTTCTTTTTTTTTTTTAAACTATTGTGTAATGGATCTTTGCTATTTTCTCTCCTCTGGAATCTCTTGCTAATGATTACTTCCACAAAGTATTTTGGGAGATGTATGCTATCGGTGCTTACCTTGTTTCCATTTTGCTTTCACATTAGTATCCAATATATATCCACAAGTCTTTCATCTAAGCTCTGCTGTAAGTCTGTCATTTAAGCTCTGCTGATGCTGTGTTGGTCCCCTTTTATGCGGAAGAATAAGCCCCCTTATATTATTCCAACTGAAACGTGTATCAGTTACCCGTGGTAGCTTGGAAAATACTCAGTGCAAGCATTACGCAGACTTCTTGAAAATGTAGCCCTCTAAAAGCTTTTGTAGATTTCTATCACTTGGCAGATGCCTTAAATCTGATTATTGTAGATTATTACTAAAGTAAACAGTGCATCTTGATTGTTTTTGCTGTGTAAATCCATTTACTGCTGTGGCATGGTCCTGTGTGACATTACAGATTTTAATGAAGAAATCTGATGCACCGCACTACTTGCAGAAATACAATTGGATTTGATGAATGTATTATGTATTGTATAAGAGCACACTTTTTGAAGCAGCTCGATTGTCATCATTTTAAAACTTGTTGTGTTGTGTTGTTGTTTTTTTGTATATGATCAATGTAGTACAGCACATGTATGCTTGTTTTACCGGGTATGTTGCAAACATTTGGTGTTAGATAATGTGTGGTCAGTGGATTTGTCCTTGCCTCTGAAGCTGGATTGGCACACTGCCCTCCATTTTTGACTCGCATGCATAACAAAGTGAGTCTATGTATTCACCCTTTCCCCTCCTCTCTTCTCCTCCCTCCCCCCCCCCCCCAAAAAAAAAAAAAAAAACAAAAAAAAACCCACCAAAACAAAGCAAAAAAAGAAAAGAAATCCAGATGTTTGCAAATCTGTGCGAGATGAGACCTAAATACTCCAAAAATGATATTGGAAAAAAAAAAGTCAGTCCGTCTGTTTGTCTGTCTGCGTCCACCCTCTGTGCAAAAACTTGCTAAAGTTGCTAAGCGCTCACAGCCTATTTCAACTGTGCAAAAACTGTAAAGTGGCAAAGTACTCTGAGCTTATTTTAACTATCACAACCACACTTGTATGTTGGTGTATACCCACGAGACCTCAAAAATGATCAGTGAATGAATGACTTCACTTCAAGGTCAAGGTCACAGGGTCATTAATCAAATGTTTAAAAAAAAAAAAAAATTTTTTCACAAAATGTCACTTTTTAAAAAAGTTATTAATATTGAGCTTAGGACTCTTTGATGCATGATAAATATAAATGAGACAAACAAACTGTGCAAATTTGGTCAACCTCACTCTAAGATCAAGGTCACTGGAGCTGTCCAGAGTTGGTTTGTATAGGTACTTTGAAGTGACCTTGATCCTAAACTATGAGAGATATAAAGCCCAATCTTGTGTTTAGAGATGATAGATTGATCTTTCCTATAAGTTCTGTTGTTGCATTGATCTTGAAGGTCAAGGTTATTTTAGGTCTTGCAGAAACATTTTTAAAAAAGGTCATTGTACAGTAGAATGGATGTTTATTTAACCGATAGTATGCAAAAACATTGGGTTATTTGATCAGACATGCATGAGAGATCACATGAGGGCCAACTTCATCCCAAGGTCAAGGTCACTGAAGGTCAAAGTCATCAGTCTTTCATATATGTTTTGATTTTGCGTTGATCTTGAAGGTCAAGGTCATTTTAGGCCTTGCAAAAACATACCAAAAATAAGTCATCGTACAGCAGTGGAGTGGATTTTTATTTAACCCATAGTATGCAACATTGGGTTATTTGATCAGATATGCATGAGAGATCACATGAGGGCCAAGGTTACCCCAAGGTCAAGGTCACTGAATGTCAAGGTCCTACCAAGATCATAATTTTTTTGTTGCATAATACAACTTTTGCTGTATTTAATTTGGTAGTACATGCGTGTATTTGGAGCCAGAGGTCGATGTCATCTCAAGGTCAAGAGCATAGAAAGATTAAAGGCGGTATTACTATGCATTTTAATGCCACCATTTCATTTTGTTTTTCCTGGGCACTCATTTTCATGTTAATATTGAGTTTTAAGGAGCATGTGAGTCATATGGGTTTTGTCCTTCCAGTTACTCGTTATAAATCCCCTGATTAATTATATGAAATCAATTAAATATCTTCTTAAAGAAAAGAGGCGCCTGGTTAATTATATCCAATTTATGAAATATATTCTTAAAGGATGCACCTGAATAATCATAAGATTTTTCAAATATATTCTGAAAGAAAAGTTACGCCTGATTAATTATATTACAATTTATGAAATATGTTCTTAAAGAAAAGATGGTGGCCTGGAATGGATAAGAGAAATGTTGTTTTTTTTAAGTGTGAACATGAGAAACCGGTTGATGAGGCATTGACAGTGCATTGAAGCTAGTGTTTTTCAGCTGCAGCACGTTATTTGTGCTGATTGAATGGTGCTAGCATGCACTGCATAGGCAGAGAAGGATTTTGAGTTGTTGTGTCCGCAAATCCTTTCTGCCAGTACTCACTACACGGCAATCCATGCCAGTGGTTGTCATCACCCCCTCGTTGTCTTTTTCAATGTTGTTGATGTGTGTGTTTGGGTTTCTGCTTGTTTCCAGATTCTGTGGTTCCCTCATCGCATGCGATGTTGGAGGATGTTGGGGGAGGTGCAGGGGGCAAGCACCGCCCTCGATTAGAGTCCCACCCCCCTCCTTCCACAGACCCTCCCCCTGCCCCTCCTTCCTCCGACCTCTCCCCCAGTCATAGCCCGGGCCTAGGGTCTAAGCTTAGCGCTAGCATGCATGGGCCACTGCAGAGCAGGCCACGCCCCATCCCGAAGAAACCCACTGCAGGTACTGGAGTCATTAGTACGTTGGTTTTTTGTTTTGTTTTTTTTTCTATTTCAGGGTGTATAATGGAGTTTTTAAAGTTAAAAATTGTTAGTTGTGATTATTATAAGAGAAAATGTATTGTAGATGAGACCAAAAAAAAAAAAGTGTATTTTATAGGAGCAAAATAATGAGGAAAACAATATTATTGAAAAAGGAGACTTTTGTAATAGAAGCTGAGAAGAAACGTCGCCCAAAAAAAATCATTTGAATAAAAGTATTCTGGTCATTGAAATGAAAATGCATATTTATGTTATACTATATTGTCATAAAATGTCACTGTGTATGCTGCATTTACCACACGACACACACACACACATGCTGCATTTACCACACAACACACACACACACACATACACACAAAAGAGACTATGTGTGGTGGTTGGTGCACCCGAGATGGTAGTAACCATAATGTCTGTCTGGTCTTGTAGCCACTAGGGAAAATAAAAAGCTAGCATTATCTGTTGTAATGGTGTTGTATCTGCATGAACCCCTGTTTGCATTTTCCAGAAGTAAATCATGTTGAAAATGTTTTATATTAAAAAAAAAATTAATGGTACCATGGAGAAGAAGAAGAAGTAAGAGAGAAGAAGCGTGAACGGCAGTTCTGGTCCACCTACATGGTATCTAATTCCTAGTGTCAGGTAAAATTCGTGTTGGGGTTACAGTTTGGAAGTAATACATTCCTTTTATTTCTTTTGAAATTATTTATTTATTTATTTTGTAGTCTACAAATGTGGGTGAGCTTTAGATGTAGTTAGGTGCCAACTGTTTGATATCATGCTGTGATAAAATTGGTTCAACTTTGGAAGTAGTGTTGTGCTGAGCTGAACATATTCAGATAGGGAAAAGTAGACTTATTGTAGTACTCATTTGTGGGAGTCTGTTATTTAGTGAGATTTATTTTTTTTAACTGTTGTTGCTTTTCAATAATTTTTTTTTAAAATCTGTATGTGTGCTTTTCCAAAATTTATGCTTGACTGTTTTCTTTTTGTTGTACTGTGTGTGTGATTGGTAAGGTTACTTTTTTTTTCTCCATATCTGATAGAAAGTTGTCAACTGCAGAGGCAGACAGCATCCTTTTTCATTGTATATGAGCTCATTAAATGGTGTAATGGAGTTTACATGCCAAGTCCAGCTCAAACTTCATTAGGGCAAGACTACATTTTACAGACTGCCTCATGATGATTCTTTGTGCGCTGATATCTGTAATCTTTTCAACCAAACTCTGAACCATCAGGACATGCCAAGTGGGCATCAGTTAACATTAGAGATTTGCATGCTTATGTTCAAAATGCCAGGTTGATCAGTCTTGCTTGAGATCAGTTCCAAAGAACTTTGCCAGACATGCATGTGCACATGCACCAGCACAATACGCCATTAACTTTTCAGTTACGATGATTTTTTAGCATACTTCATGTGTCTGTCTCATTCGGAAAAGCATATTTTTACATGCATGTTTCTTATTTGCTGTGTTACTCACAAGAACACAAAACGCAGGCTGGGCTGTGTAGAACTCCATTACCTGTGTTGTTGTTGATTTGTTTTCATTGCCTGTCGTGTCGATACGTTCAGTCCATGCCATAATCACTGATGACTCCTCCCTGATGTTTCCCCTGGCAGTGCCCATGGTCACGAGAGGCCAGCTACAACCGCCACCGCCGTCCAGCCAGCCAGGGGAGGAGGGTGGGGCCGCCCCCGGCGTGGCAGGAGGGGGCGACCCAGCGGCTGCCTCAGTGCCTACCACACAGGGGCCCCCTACTCCTCCCCCTCGGCCCCAGATGCACGGCCGCAGTATGTCTGTTGATATGAAAGCCGGTGAGAGAGATTTTAGTGGTTTATGTTTTGTTTACTAGGTTTATAGCGCTGGAAAATCATTGATGCCTTTTTCCGTTTCGGTTTCTGGTATGGTTGTGAATTGTGTGTCTTCTCAGAAAGACATTTTCAATAATTTGACAACCCCCTCTCCTCCCCTTCTCTCCACCTCCAGGCTTGTCATACTACTCACCCATCACTTTCCCTCACCACAACCCCAACATCCCCCCTCCCACCTCTCCCTCTCGTTTTTTGAATTAATTAAATGATTGATCGTGTTAGAGTTTTGTTTTCACCCCCCTAATGAGGAGATTGTGCTAAGTCAGTTTGGTAATTGGGTGGTCCAGGGTGTACAGTGAAACGAGGAAGAGAATTGGTTATACAGTGCCTAATTGTTGTTGACATATTCCATCTGGTAAGATCAAGAATATACAGTTTACACTGCTGCTGTGACCGCCGGATTGAGGTCGACTAAGCTGTACAATCAGAGTGTGCTGCTAGCTTTGCAGCTTTGTATGGTTTAGTTTGTTGTAAGTACTTGCATATTATATGACGCTATTCTTTGCCTCAAAGCAGATTTGAAGTTGTGAAGTTGCAGAGCAGAATGTTGTTACTGTGAAGTTCTGCATGATTTAGTTTGATGTGAAGGCATGCATATATGTATATATATACTAATTACCCTGCACTATTCTTGACCTGGAGGCAGTTCTGAAGTTGCAAAGTAGAATATTGTTACTGTAAAGCGATGTATGGTTTTGGTTTCAAGTGAATCTGTGCATATTATAACTACACTGTACTAGTCTTTGCTTCAAAGCAGATGTGAAGTTGCAGAGCAGAATGTTGTTCCTGTATTGTTTAGTTTGATGTGAGGGCATGATATATACTAACTACACTGTACTAGTCTTTGCCTGAAAGCTGATTTGAAGTTGTGAAGTTGCAGAGCAGAAAATTGTTACTGTGAAGTTCTGTATTGTTTAGTTTGATGTGAGGGCATGATATATACTAACTACACTGTATTAGTCTTTGCCTGAGGGCAGATTTAAAGTTGTGAAGTTGCAGAGCAGAAGGTTGTTGCTGTGAAGCTCTGTATTGTTTGACATGTTGCGGTAGTGTGCATTTGGGTACATATGTATTGCCACTATAGGATAGCATGTGGGAAGTAGGAAGTATTTTTATATTATAGTTATTCAGTGTACTGTTTGAAAGTAATGATGTATGTTTGTATAGTGCCATTGACTACAGGCTGTGCAGCAAGAATGTATGGAGGAAAGAAAACAACAACAGTCAATGGTGTAGTTATGATATCGTCAGCTTCGTCAGTGTTTTGCAGTTACATGCACATTTATTGATCGATTTTGCTGACAGGGTCAGGGTCATCAATGCTGCCTCCTGCTGTACCACCGAGGGTCCAGCCGAAAGATGTGAGTGACGTTTCTCTTTGCTTGTGTATGTGTGTGTGTGTGGTTTTTGTTTGACACGAGATTTTGTTTCATGGTGAATAATGTCATGATCTTCACTGGCCAGCAGCTGGTGGTTTGAGCGCACGCTAGCAATGTTTCATGTTAAGTAACGTCAGAAGGAGTTAGTCCTTGAATGGGTGACCAGACCCTATGTGGAAGGTGGTCCCATAGCCTTGTGGCCGTAGGGGAGCGTGATGTTGGAGATCACACTTATCTTGGGCCAGCGTAATGGGGGTGGTGCCCATCTCTCTCCCTCGCTGCTTTACCTTTCCCCACCCTTAAGAGAGTAGGTACTCAGCCACAGTTGAGTCAAATGGGGGCGTTGTTATTTGTCGCTTCACGTTTTGCGGTCACCCATCCAAATGCTAACCGCACTGGACGGTGCTTAACTTGCGACACAGTAGCGAGTGCTCCAACCACTGTGCTATCCGACACCCCAGGCAGCCACCAACTGACACAAAACGATTGGAACCCCAGTCCACCCAGCTGTGAATGGGTAGCTGGATCTGTTAAGAACTGGGGATGGTAAAGCAGCGAGGGAGAGAAGGTAGGAACCACCCTCATTAAGCTGGCCTAGAGAAAAGGTAAGTCCCAAACGCTTCTCTCCTCAGAAACCAAAGGATTACAGGGACACATTTTACTTCATTTATGGAAACAATCTTTTTTTTTCTTCTTTTTTTTAAAGAGTAGTTTTTTGTTTTTAAGGCTACTTTGTATGTAGAACAGATATGAAACAGTCCTTCAGCCAGTTAGGTCGGGGTTGGTAGGAGTTATTTTGTTCAGGGATGCTGAACATAACTGGTTCACCAAACGCGAAAAAATATAGGTGCGACAATGATGTGTGCCAGAAAAAACAAAAATGGACAGGATAACTGTGTTTTTGCAAGTAGTATATCTTTGAATCTTTCTTGTAAACCCTATGTCCGTGTGCATTTTGTTATTGAAACCTAATTCTTATGTAAGCCTCTCCTGTACAAATGGATAAAATGGCTTGTTATAATATAATTGTTATGAAGTGGATGTATAGGATTTTAAATTAGTATTTACTTTGGCAACGTTGTAGGTTCTCTATCCTAACTCCTTTCTCCATACATGAATACAGTTATTTACAAGACAGAAAAAGAAGTAATATACCGGAATGAATTAATGTAAGCAAATCAAGACATAGATGAAATAGCAGTTCACATTCACTCACACATGTATACTAAACAAAGTTATTAAGATTTCAAAGCATGGTAAACTATTAACATACAAATAGTTTTTGTTTCATGTGCCTATTCATAGGCCTATCAGCACTTTGAAACCAGGCCTTGCCGAGATTTAAAACATAAATGTTCACTCTTGACTGGGTAGGGTCTTGGCATTCCTAAGCCAGAACAATAAAGTGTACACTACCATATCCCGCTTCGAATGGCGATCTAGTATGATCTTGCAACACCTCACTGATGCAGCTACCATCCGTCTGTCGACAATGTCACACCATCTGAAGTCGACAACCATGTCGTTGGTGCCGCTCAGAAAAGCCCCGCCAGTAGACACTCTTCACCAAGGTTCTCTCGCTTCCTACCCGTGGTCAACATAGCCTCTTGGTAGATGCACTGTTCATATATACAAAGGTGTCCATGAGCTTCAAATAAACTTTTAGACATAGGCAAACAATCATTGTCTAGCTTAAGAACACAAAAAAGACCCATTTAATAATTAGTAATAATTCAAAGACATGTATTGTTTATAGAACACTCATGTATTGTTTATAGAACACGTCTGTGCTCAAAACGGCTGTCATCAAACCCCTCCTTAAAAAGCCAAGTTTAGACAAAAATAATCTAAAGAACTATAGACCTGTTTCAAACCTCTCCTTCCTGTCCAAAGTCATAGAAAAAATTGCTCTCAAACAACTGTTTGCCTACCTATATGATAACGCTTTACTTTGCCCCAACCAGTCTGCCTACCGACCCTTCCACAGCACTGAGACAGCCCTCCTAAAGGTAACCAACGATCTGTTGCTGGCCTTAGATAATGGTAACGTCTCCGTTCTCACCTTACTAGACCTCTCAGCCGCTTTTGACACAGTCGACCACCACATTCTCTTTAACACTATTCAACACTACTTTGGAATCTCCGGCTCGGTCCTGGCTTGGTTCCACTCATATCTTTCCGACAGATCACAAGCAGTCACTGTCGATGGCTGTTTCTCCAGCACAGCAGACTTGGTGTGCGGCGTGCCTCAGGGTTCCGTTTTAGGGCCGGTGTTATTCACTCTGTACACCAAGCCACTGCTTCTCCTGCTTAGAAAGCATGCTGTTGAGAGTCAGTCATTTGCAGACGACACACAACTTTATAAATCCACAGCCCCCTCTCTCATTAATTCCACTGTTCAGACTTGGAGAACTGCATCACGGACATTAAGTCATGGATGACACGCAACAAGCTTAAGCTTAATGACGACAAAACCGAAGCCCTCCTCATTCACAAGCACAACACCTCCTCCTCACTCCCGCCTCTCCCAACATCGCTTACGGTAGGGACAACAAACATTCAGTTCTCATCCTCAGCAAGAAATCTCGGCTACATTCTCTCCGATGACCTGTCCCTCAACAACCACATCTCCAACATCTGTCGCTCTGCATACACGGCCATACGCCAAATCAGCTCCTTTCGCCACTATCTTACGCTCACTGCCACCAAAACCCTAGTCTGCGCTCTCGTCCTTTCTCGTCTTGACTATTGCAACTCTCTCCTCGCTGGCTCCCCAAAACACATCATTGACAAGCTACAAAAGGTTCAGAACTCAGCAGCTAGACTAGTATTCCGAGCTAAGAAACGCGATCACATCACACCTCTACTACATTCCCTTCACTGGCTTCCTGTGCAAGCACGCATAGAGTACAAACTCTCTGTTCTCTGTCACAACTTCTTCACAGATTCTTGTCCCTCCTACCTTGCTGATCTACTGTCTGTCTACTCCCCTTCACGCACTTTAAGATCTTCTGCCGACACTCGCACACTCAAGGTTCCCGTCACCCCGCACTAAGACATACAGCCAACGTGCATTCGCTTACTCCGCACCTAAGCAGTGGAACTCCCTTCCCTCCCATATCCGCAACATACAATCAACACAAGCATTCAAAAAGGCCCTCAAAACCCACCTCTTCAAACTTCACTATTCAGAATGATCTGTATCCCGCTGCCATTCTCTCCTCTTTGTCTCTGTCTGATCCGTAAGTGTATACACGGCTGTACATATTTATACTGTTTTTCCTCCTGGGCCTAACCGGGCATATAAATAGCTGTGAATATGATTTTGCTATTCTATTTGTCTTTTCTGTCATTTGTGTACATAGTTGTAAATTGTAATTTGTGTACATAAGTGTAAATAATTTGTACCCTTACTGTTCTGTCTTTTGGTGTATTGTAGCGAAAGCGATGTTTTATCGAGTGCATGTACTTATAGGTAATGACTATGTAAAGCGTGGTGAGTCTGGTCATAGGCTGGAGTACCCGCTATTTAAAAATCCGTTATTATTATTATTAATACTAATTATCAATTCATAATACTTCTAATAAACTTTCATATTGAGAATACATTCTCACGCACCCTTGCACTCAATGCCACAATCCAAACATGATACAAAATTTGCCCTGCGTTGAAGTAATGCTTGAGGAAATATAAAATATATATTTACCTCAGAGAGTCCATTAGCAAAGGAAACCATCCATCCCTCACTTCCTCCTGGAGCCTAATTTTACTTTATTATTCTTTATAATGCCTTAGGCTACTAAAACTAAGAACCCAGATTCTTTCCTTTTTTAGCGATCTGCTTTGCTTGGTGGTGTGGTAGTGTCTGACCAATACCAATTCACCTTCTAAACATATTCTATATATGGTAGTGATTAATGAATAATTATCGTATTTCACGTGCAATCACAGGTTATAGTTTGTTTTTTAATACAGTGAACTCAAAAGCCTAACAAAAAAACAGCGTGCTAAACTAATGTCCGTTTCCAAGTTTAATGCTAAAAGTCACTACCTAACAATAATGCACATTAAATAGCATTGTAGTCGAAAACAATAATAGCAACTATAGCTACAATAATAGCAAAAATCATTGTCGTTGAAGAAAACAATTTAATGCAAGAGTTTGATAGTTCAATTTGCACTTAATGCTCATCTCATGCATGCGATAGGACATTAAACCTTACTGTTTGTGGACGTTAAACCCAATAGCTCTTAACTGAGAGAGGCCCCATTTTACAGTGTGATTTTTGTTATAAGATTGGTGTGAAATGTCTGTATATAGGCTGTCGATGATTCATCCTAACTGTTCTTCCTTTTGTGTGTGTTTTTTTTTCTTTCAGACACATTTATTCCAGAAAGCCTCTGAATCTGGTGCCACTGCTGAGGTTTGTTCCTTTCCAATGATGAATACCCTTCTTAACGGGTTTTGTTTATCTGTATGTGTGGGCTTAATTATGACTATGTCTCTTCAGGTTTGAATGTTGAAAGTCTTTTATTTGGGAACCTGAATTGATGCACATCTTATGTCTCTAAATTGTGTGTGTGTTTGAGTTGTTTTTTTCTAGGAAGAGGGGTGGAGTGTGGGAACAGAGTGGGGAGATGGGAGGAGGGGGGGGGGTTGAGAGGAGGTTGAGGGGGGAGAGTAGTACTTGCTTGTGGACAGTGTGATGTTGTCTCTTCAGGTTTGAATGTTAAATGTACTTCGTTTTTGGAATGTATGTGCCTCCTTGTTTGGTAGAATATAGGCAGGGGTGGGGAGTGTGGGGGATAGCGGGAGGGGGCATGGAGTGAGGGGCAGGAGTGGGTGGGAAGGGGGATTGAAGGAGGGTAAGGGGGGGTGAGGAGGAGAGAAGTGTTATGTGAACTTAATGGATTTGTTTGGAGAACGCTACGATGGGGATGACATTCCCATTTTGCCTTCTTCGTCTGTCAGTTTAATGGTAGGTGCCATTTCGCCTTTTAACCCAGTTTATTGCCGAGCATCAACAAGCAATCTCAGAATGTAAAACACGATGATAGAATATACAGAAACTGTAGATTTATTTCGTTTATTGAGTGTCAAATGGAACCCCTCCGCAAAGTTGTTCTTTTTCCTTGATGCTTCGTTAATGTTGGTCTAGTGGTTCGATAAATGGCACGAAGACACTGGTGTGATGTCATCAAAGAAAAGGGTTATGTTTAGAAATTGTCATCAAAGAACAGGGTTATGTTTAGAAAGTGTCATCAAAGATCAGGGTTATGGCAAGAAAGTGTCATCAAAGAACAGGGTTATGTTTAGAAAGTGTCATCAAAGAACAGGGTCTTTTTAGAAAGTGTCATCAAAGAACAGGGTTATGTTTAGAAAGTGTCATCAAAGAACAGGGTCATGTTTAGAAAGTGTCATCAAAGAACAGGGTCATGTTTAGAAAGTGTCATCAAAGAACAGGGTTATGTTTAGAAAGTGTCATCAAAGAACAGGGTTATGTTTAGAAAGTGTCATCAAAGAACAGGATCATGTTTAGAAAGTGTCATCAAAGAACAGGGTTATGTTTAGAAAGTGTCATCAAAGAACAGGGTTATGTTTAGAAAGTGTCATCAAAGAACAGGGTCATGTTTAGAAAGTGTCATAAAAGAACAGGGTCTTGTTTAGAAAGTGTCATCAAAGAACAGGGTCATGTTTAGAAAGTGTCATCAAAGAACAGGGTCATGTTTAGAAAGTGTCATCAAAGAACAGGGTCATGTTTAGAAAGTGTCATCAAAGAACAGGGTTATGTTTAGAAAGTGTCATCAAAGAACAGGGTCTTTTTAGAAAGTGTCATCAAAGAACAGGTTTAGAAAGTGTCATCAAAGAACAGGGTTGTGGTAAGAAAGTGTCATCAAAGAACAGGGTTATGTTTAGAAAGTGTCATCAAAGAACAGGGTTATGGTAAGAAAGTGTCATCAAAGAACAGGGTCATGTTTAGAAAGTGTCATCAAAGAACAGGGTTATGTTTAGAAAGTGTCATCAAAGAACAGGGTTATGGTAAGGGAGACAACACATTTGTGTAAAGCACAAGTTATCTTTGCTATCATTTCCTCATTCCACGGAGGATAGCGTCCAATAAGGATTTTATCCACGGCGCCATCAGTAAGCTCCAGTTCATTCTCTTTAGGCGAGACATCTTTATCACATATGTTGTACACAGACTTGTCTTCCGTATTCCATGAAGATGTTTGCTGGTGGGTCAAGCGTCAAAGCCGACTGTAACGCAGTGAGCTAAATTCACAATAATGCGCAAAAGTCAGGCTGGCAGCTTTTGGACACGTATGTTGTGTACTACAATCAAATTAATTTACAATAATACAAAAAAAGGCAATTTGTGCAAAGGCGAATTGACACCATTATTACACTCTCGCAGGCATAGCAGTGTGAGTTGTATGTACTTACCCCCCCCCCCCACCCCCCTCCCTCATCACAAATTTTTTTCCAGATTTTTGCAAATCTGTGCAAGATGAGTCCTAAATAGTCCAAAAATTACATTGGAAAAAAAAAGTCTATCTGTCAGTCTGCCTGTCCGCCTATGCTGTCCACCATCGGTCTGTGCGAAATTTTAAAGTGGCTAAGTACTCAGAACCTATTTCAACTATCACAACCAAACTTGGTAAGCTGGTGTATACCCATGAGACCTCATAAATGACCAGTGAATGAATGACTTAACTTCAAGGTCAAGGTCACAGGGTCAACAAATGTTTAAAAAAAATTAAAATAGTTTCACAAAATGTTCACTTTTTTTTCTAGGTTATTAATATTGAACTTATGATTCTTTGATGCACGATAGATATCAATGAGACACACATACTATACAAACTCACCCCAAGGTCAAGGTCACTGGAGCTCTCCAAAGTCGGTTAGCTTAGGTACTTTGAAGTGACCTTGACCCTAAACTATGAGAGATATAATGTCCTTGTTGTATTTAAAGATGATAGATTGATCTTTCATGTATGTTCTGGTTTG
The DNA here is from genome assembly GCA_036898135.1 of Oncomelania hupensis. Classification (NCBI taxonomy): domain Eukaryota; kingdom Metazoa; phylum Mollusca; class Gastropoda; order Littorinimorpha; family Pomatiopsidae; genus Oncomelania; species Oncomelania hupensis. The sequence goes on from CM072515.1 coordinate 66,173,648, forward strand.
GTCAAGGTCAAGGCCTTGCAAAAACATACAAAAAATATGTCATCCTACAGTGGAAAGGCTGTTTATTTAAGCCAAGGTATGCAACAACATTGGGTTATTTGATCAGATATGCCAAGGTCAATGCCACTGAAGGACAAGATTATCCCAGGGTTATTGATTTTGTGGCATAATACAAATTTTGCTTTACTTTATTTGATTGCACATGAGTTTATTTGGAGCTGAAGGTCAAGGTCATCCCAAGGTCAATGTCACTGAAGGACGAGATCATCCCATGGTTATTGATTTTGTGACATAATACAACTTTTTGCTTTACTTTATTTGATTGCACATGAGTGTATTTGGAGCTGGAGGTCAAGGTCATCCCAAGGTCAATGTCACTGAAGGACAAGATCATCCCATGGTTATTGATTTTGTGGCATAATACAACTTTTGCTTTACTTTATTTGATTGCACATGAGTGTATTTGGAGCCGGAGGTCAAGGTCATCCCAAGGTCAAGAGCATAGAAAGACCAAAGTCAATATTACATTGCATTTTATTGTCACTATTTCTTTTTTTTTCTTTCTGGGCACTCGTTTTCATGTAAAGTATTGTGAGTTCCATAAAAAACATATGAGTCATATGGGCTTTGCAGTTTTCGTTTTTTTTTTCTTTTTTAAACTAGAAAAAGTACCTCTCTTTGACAAAAGGCGAAATGGAAAAAGGCGAATCAGTATGTCACCCTATGATGTCAGAGATATTTTCTTTTCATGGTCACTTGAATGAAGTGTATTTTTTTTGTTAGATGCGTTTATTTCCATTGCTTTTGGCCACCGTAGATGCTACTTGTTATATTTTAGCTAAGACTAGAGCATTGATTCAAATGTTTACTGTATTGCTCAAGCATATAGAGATGTTATGAACAGATAATGAAATGGCATGCCTATATTATTAAAACTGTTGTGTTATCGTATTTTGTGGACACAAATATTGCTTGTTGGCTTGATGATTTATTGCATGAGTGGTGATTTAAAGAAAGAAAAGAAACACAATAGATATCAAAATATATTCAAATATTGTGCTTGTTATCATGATAATGCCCTGATAAATTAGATTTATTATGCTTTGCATGGCAATTTCAGTCTAAAGGTCTGCCAAAAAGATATTCACGCCCTATGTTCGCACACCGGCGAAGCGCTTCATTAGGTCTTCTGAAAGTGGTGAGATTTTCCTTCGTGGCACAGATTTTAACAGGGAGCAAGGTTTTCACCCCCACAGTAGTGGAGCATGAAACAATGTGCCCATGTTACAAATGACAAAACTTGCAGTTAGAGATTCTGGGGTAGTGATAATTTCTTGAAATGTCTTGTATTATGTATTGAACTAAGACGGTTTTCAAAACAGAAACCTTTGTGTTTTGTCATTTGTAACAAGTTTTTGCTTTATTTATTTAGTTTTATGCATTCTAACATTGACTGCATCGTCACATTGTTCTATAAGGCAAACCATGGCTATCACTGTGCATTTTAGCAGTATGGGTGCTCAGTGTTATTTTAGGTCCACTGGAATGGATATCCCCGTCTGCCATATCGCCAATGGTAGGTGTACACATTAAACATCAGTGTTAATTCATTCATGGCTATACCTTGGTCGAAGATGCCATTGAAAATGTCTCCAGATCTTACAGAGACAGTCAGGATGTTTAATGGTTCTTCATATTATGCTTCAATTCTGGTGGAGTTTTTTTTATTTTTTTTTATTTTTTTTTTTTTAGTTTAATGGATTTTCCTTGAAGATTTCAAGATTTACTCATTCAAAATTGTAATAACCCTTGCCAGTATTTCAGTAGATTTTTACCTAATCTCCCCATCCTCTCTAAGCTTAGGATCCTGGATCCCAGTATATTTTTTAAGAAGTGCTTGATCGAGTTTTTTTTTTTAAATTATAACCTTTATATATTTTGTCTAGGGATGGATTTCCCCGTCTGCCATATCACCAATGGTAGGTGTACACATTAAACCTCGGTGTTAATTCATTCATGGCTATACCTTGATCGAAGATGCCACTGAAAACGTCTCCAGATCTTACAGAGACAGTCAGGATGTTTAATGGTTCTTCATATTATGCTTTAATTCTGATGGAGTTTTTTAATTTTTTTATTATTTTTTTTTATAGTTTAATGAAGAATGCAATATTTACTCATTCAAAATTGTAACATCCTTTGCCAGTATTTCAGTAGATCTTTACATATTCTCCCCATCCTCTCTAAGCTTAGGATCCTGGATCCCAGTATCTTTTTGGAAAAGTGCTTGACCGAGCTTTTATTTTGTATTATATCTTTATAAATGTTGTCCTTTTAATCGCTATTTAACGAAAATGTGCATATTTCTATATAAGAAGGAGACATTTATTTGGTGTGCACATCATCGGGTAATAATCTGATTTGCAGTTTATTCAAGTTTGTGATAATGTGTGTGATGCTTAGCCACACGTTTCCCAGGCTTGCATTATTGGAAGGAATCACTGTTGCTCGGTCCTCGTAGTAAATGAAATACAGGTTAAGATTTATCTAGCGATCCAAAGCAAGTCTGGCATATGCCTTACAGAAGAACAAGAAGTTTTGGATAGATGGACAGAATACTGCTCTAACCTTTACAACCACACACCAAATGGATACCCATCAGTTCTAGCATGTCCCCAGAACAGAGAAGAGGAAGAAATCCTCCCAATTCTCCGAGAAGAAGTTGAGGCAGCTGTGCAATCACTGAAGAAGGGGAAGTCAGTGGACAACATACCTGCGGAATTGCTTCAAGCAGGAGGAGAAGAGGTGATTGGCGCTCTCACCATTATCTGTAACAAGATCTGGCAGAGTGGGGAGTGGCCTACACCATGTCATCACTCTTCTCAAAAAGGGTAACCTTCTGGAGTGTGAACATTACCGCACCATCAGCCTCATCAGCCATCCCAGCCAGGTCCCCATGAAAATAATCCTTAACAGGTTGAAACCCCAAGCTGAACAAATCATAGCTGAAGAACAAGCAGGATTCCAGGCATGGCGAAGTACCACTGAACAGATTTTCAGCCTCAGAATAATCTGCAAGAAATACCTACAGCACCAACATCATCTATATCATGTGTTTGTATGCAGACTGGTGCATTTTATGATGGAAGGACAGGTCAGTTTCCACCAAAACAGGCGACCTTGGCGCTAGCTGAGAGTCGGAGACCTATCAAACATAATTATGCTGTGTGTAGGTGCATGCCCTAGCCCTTGACTGCCTCTGACACTATTGCTGGGGGTCAGCACCTCTTGTGGGCCGGTTGTCTGTATAACCTTAGTAACAGCCTATTGCGTCAAAAGAGCTTTGGGAGTTGCTTTGAGATGATGATGTAAAGGACATGAGGAACTGAAAGTTGCCAAATCTAGTATATCATTCGTTTGGGTTACTGAATGCGGAATATGCTGTTATGAAATTTAAATCTAGTATGTCACTCGTTGTGATCATCAGCATAGGCGGAATGTATTATAATGGAATAGATATTTGTATTGTTGCCAAAGCTAGCATTCCACAGGTTTTAATCACCGAATGCAGAATGTGTTGTGGTTGTACTGTGACCACTGACTGCTGTTTTGTGATGAAGCTTTAATTTCTCTTTTGGCACATGAAGACAGCTGGTAGCATTCTGTTTCTCTGTGCCTGCGGTTGATTTTGTTTGTTCTAAAGTGATTGGAATCTTGGGGCTTTGGTTGTCTAGTTGTGGGTTGTTTTTGTGTAGATTTTGTAGAAGTAATTGCACAAGGATATGGAAGTTGTGATTTTAGCTTTATATTTGAGATTTTTTGTATTTCTGGGTACAGTGTTTGGGTGATAAACACTTTATACTAGTTAGTAGCACTTTAGATAGAGAATTTGTCTCAAACATTCTAATAATGTATATTTTATCGTTCTAGATATAGATATCATTTGTTTTATAATCCCTTTGTTGTTGGGTCATACCCCGTTGGGGTGCCGGGGGTTTCAGTATAAATAGTATCCCCACTTTTTCTGGAAATTTAGTGCTTTCAATTCCCACTGTCGCTGTCTTTCTCATTTGTTCTTTCTCATTCCTGCTCTGTTCTATCAATCTGCTATACTGTCTTCTTCTTCGCTAGACCAGTCACCTACCTTTTTTCTTGAAAACTCTCCTGGGATAAAACTCCTTATTTGTGTGTGAGGTCTGTTGGATCAGCTTGGGAATATTGGACGCTTTCTGCCAGGTGGTCATTAGGGCTTCCTATGATGTTATTATTTAGCATTGTAGGCATTTTATATGTATGTGTTTTGTTGATATTTTATAATGATGTTTGATTCTATTTTGTTTTTGTAAACGGTGATTCGATAAATTAGAGTATAGCCTCATCGTCCCCTGCGTGGGATGTCTTTATTGTAAAGTGACTGACTGGTGGAGTGCCTTCAGTTTTACCACTAGGGTTGTTTCAGCAGATCTTTTATGCGGATCAAGGGTTGTCTGGTCCTGATTTGGCTCGGAAGAGTCCGCTGGACCTAAAGCAATAATCATGTAATGTAATGTTGTTGGGTCATATGCATTTGTAGATACATATTTAATTTGGATTTTGAAATACACATTTGGGTTTTCAGATATATGTATATATTTTATTTGGATTTCTATATACTTATTTGAGTGCTTGTCATTTTGTATTGGGTTGTTGCATGTTTAAATATATCTTCAGGCTCAACCATTTTGGAAATGTTTTGTTTTAGTTGTAGATTTTGGTTTGTAAACACTTTCTTTTGTGCAGGTTTGCTTTTAGAATTAGCGTTTGAAATTGATCCCCATCCCTCCCAGTTGAAAAGGCACCTTAAGCAGGACACCTCAGGTTTTTTGTGGTTTGTTTCAAATGAAAAGCTCTGGAAGATGGCTTTAACCCAAATGTTTAGCCTACATTCGGCATTTCCAGTCACTCTGCAGCCAAATAGAGCATGAAACCTCATTGCATGAATTTTGTATTGTTTATATGTGAGCATATATTTATTTATGTATTTACTAACGTTTTATTTTATTGTTTGCTGTACACCAGCGCATAATTATCTTACCGTACTCTTCGGTATAACACAGTTTATTACCTTTTATTTTGCCTTGGCGTTAAGTGCAGTAGTATATTTATAAAAGCAGATGGAAGTATTTGTGGTTCATTGTGCCGTTGAAATTACTTTGTGAAAGCGGGCAGCAGTTTTTTTTTGTTTTTTTTTTAATGACATGTTTCATTGTCTTGTTTGACAGTCGGAGTTAAACAACTTTCAGCTGCAGTGGTGTTGGGTTTGACTTGCCGCATTGGGTCAAAATGAACGTGATAGATAGGTTTTGATGTGTAGACTACAATAATAATAATAATAATAATAATAATAATAATAATAATAATAATAATAATAATAATAATAATACAGGATACTATCACACGCTTTTTCTTCAATGGAACTCAAAGCACGGCGATCTAAAGAGATTGCTATTACAGAAGTCAGAATAAAAATCAGTGTTTATGTTAGAAATTGTAGAATGACTGCATCAAAAACCATTAATGAAGGGAGGGAGGGAGGAAACCGGAGTACCCATTGGGTGCCTTGAAAAGTCTGGTCCCTCAGTCACGTAAGTTCTACCATGTGGGGTTGGAGCCCGCGACCTTGGGCATAGGAAACCATCTCACTATCAAGTGAGCCACAGGACTAAAATACGAGGTTCCACAAAACTGTCTACATTTGGACGGGAGATAATTGTGGAAAAGTTTCACACACCAACGTTGCCAGCCCCAGTATGTGGGGGGCAGAAAGACAGAAATGGAGAGAGAGGGTGAGGGCAAAGGGCCGTAACTGCAGCGAAAGTGTCATGCAGTTATGAGTGACAGTTGGATGGGAGATATTCCTGTGAAAGTTGTTTATTAATGTGGCCAGACGGTGCCACAATGTGGGATAACCACATCCTAAGTCTGCATCATTTCTAAGTGATGTTATTTTCATTGACAATTTACCAACGTCCACTGCAACAGGTATTGCTGTGTACCGATCGTCTCACTCCTACGTTACCATGCGTGTCACACATTACTATTTACTATTTTATATATGCAATAAACGATTAATAGTTGATATAATATACATTGCAGGCAGTGTTTTATTCTCTTGTTTTTTTTGTTTTTTTTTTTAGCTTGGTGAACACTGCAGTCTGGGATGTGGTTGCTTTAAGCTTATGCTGAAGTAAATATGGAAACTGACACCTATATATATGGGCAAATAGAGTAATTGGCAAAGAATACAATTAACACTTTTGCTGCTTTGGAAATTGTGTACAATGCCTTGTCCAGCACCCCCGTCCCCTTCTCTCTCCATCTTCTCCTTCTCACCCATCCTGTACGACAAGACTTGTATCATGTACACTGTATTTCCAGTAAGTGAGACCAAGTTCTGCAGTGATTGAAAATCCTCTGCAGCTGTGTGGGTGTTTAGTGTGTTACGGTCGTTCAAAATCAGCACTGAACGTCTTTACAATAGATTTATGAGTGAGTTTGTGAATGAGGGAAGCAGTTTATGTGTCGCTGTGTGTATATGTGTGTATGAGCGTTTGTGTGTTTGTATTGGGACTGAGATTGTGGTGAATGTGTGTGTGTGTGTGGGTGTGTGTGTGTGTGAGTGTGCGTGTATTTTATCTATCATAACCTTTATTCTGTCGGTTCTGTTCAGGCTGTATATATGTTTTTTTTGTTTTTTGTTTTCTTTTTTAAAGCTGATGTTTCATCTCCCAATGTTAGTTTTGGGGAGATTTGTTTTGTCAGTATTTTCACACGTATGTGTCTGTACATGCTGAGTCTTCTTTTTTCTTTCTTAAACAGTACTAAATTCTGTTTTTTTAAATTATTTTTTATGCGTTTTTTGGGTATACAGGTAGTTAATAATCATTATTGTTATTATTAGGGGGAAAAAAGGAGACATTATTGTCTTGTCTATATGGGATTTTGTCTTCAAGATCATGTCACTAATCGCTTGTTTCTTGCTGTTGTTTCAGAGTGCCATTTCTTCTTCAGAACCTTCACTAGGTAAAATTTGACCTTTATTATAATTTTTTTTCTCACTGATGATGATGATGATGATCATGATGATGTCACTCAGTGCCAAACAAAATACAAGTATTTCACAGTGAACACTTTTTGTCTTTCCTTCAGTGGCCTTGTTAAGTTTCGGCTAAATTATTAGGCAGTAAAGAAACATTTCATAAAGTGAGCATAACTATACTGCTATTAGCTGTGTACCTACTTTTGGTTTTATCGTATTTGTATGCATTATTTAATTTAATGTTTGTTTTTATTGATGGATTGGGTGATTGGTTTGGTTGATTGAATGATTGGTTTGGGCAGTGGAAGGAGCTGGAGGAGGGTCAGCGGCAGGTCCCCCACTAGAACACGCAGAGGTAGGGGGAGGGGAGGATGCAACGGACATTGCCAGCAAGGATAGGCCCTCTCTCATGACGGCTGCTGCTCAGAGGTTAGTTCATAACTGCTTTGGAAATTAAATGAAGTGCCAAGAATGTTAGGGAACATTTAATGGTGAAGATCGAAAAAATAGAAATCAAATCAATTCAGTCAATGTATTCAAAGTCTGTGCAGTAAGTGATATTAGACTAACAAAATACAGTGTAACAATAATAATTTAAAAAAATTTTTTTTAGATTAGATTTAACTCTTTCCCTGCCAATTGACGATATATCGTCGATCTGAGCCGCCATGTTTGTGCAAATCGAAGATATATCGTCGATTTCCGAATTCCGTTTCGTTCCGGTTTTTTGCGCAGTCCAATCCAAGTTTTATTTTAACCAAAGAGAGATAACTCTTTCTACTTTCGTTCTCGATCGACACGCGCGTGCTTTTTTCAAATTGATTCGTTTTTAGAGTGTTTTTTGTGCATTTTACTAACCATTGTGATGGGCACAATCGACAGTGTGTCAAACTCTGCTAATAATCAATCTAATTTCAAACTGTAAAGTGTATTGTGATCCTAAATAAATTTTCTTTCTGGTGTGTGAAGCTGATTCAGTGATTGTAATTATTACTCCAGATTTTTTTTATCACTGTGGTATGTAGAAATATTTGTATTTTATTTTATCATTTCAAAAAGATCAACATGCTTTCAAAACACATATTTCAATAACATAATCAAATTAACATTTTTGTGGTTTTTTTTCTTATTCTTCACTCTTTTACCTTTAATTTGATATGAAATATGTCTATTTAACAACTATTATTGAAAGAACAGTAGCTTAAATGCCTAAGGTACTGAACTTTCTTTCCGGTGCCAGAGAAATGTCTGGCACAAACGTGGAAACATGCCTGGCAGGGAAAGAGTTAAGTAGCATGGGACCTGGAGTTGAATATATCTAGTCTTTTAACAAAGACAAAGAACATCCAGGACTATTGAAAAATGTGACAGGAAATGGGTTTTGAATGTTAGTGAACTTTGAAAACGCACTGTTTTGCTTACTAATGAAGAAGCATGACATTCAAGTTGTCAAGGTCACCCATTGTTTAGTACAATGAAATAATTATATATATATATATATTTGTAGTTTACTCACTGCACAATAGAATATTTTGGATCCTATATCTTTATTGCAGTGATAGCCCCCACAGGCTCAACTCCATGTGCCTGGGGTGGACTCCAGCCAGTTTCATTCTGGCTGGGGAGGACCAAGCTTGCCCACTCCTTTCTCTTATCTTTTCTCTCATTTTCTAACTTACTAGTCCCTTCACCTATATTCCTTTCATCATTAAATTGTCTTCACAACTTCTTCAGCTTTTGCCTTTCCTTTCTTCTGACTTCCTGGATCTTTCTCTTATCTTCCATTTCACCAACAATCCTTCTTTTCTTTCTTCTCTACTTTACCCTGATGCGTTTCCTTGCTGGGTTTTACCGCTTGGACCTTCTTGGACTCCTTGGTGGGTAGGGAGCAGGGGGGGATGTACAAACAATTCATAACATGGCACCCCCCAAAAAAAAGACTTTACGATGACCGATTGGACATGGACACAGACAGTGATACGGAAATGAGAAAGAAAGCATGTGATGCTGGAGTCGATGGGGCATGGCCGCATTTCTTGGTTGTGGAGGAGGCTGACCCAGTTGTGCCACTTGGAAGCTGTCCCCATTTGCCATACACAAAGGTTTCCAGGCCATCTCTACTATGGATTTTAAGGATGTGAAAAAAATGCGATCTGGGCCTATCTGGTGGAGTGCTTGACCAGAAGGGCGTCGGATTGCCTGCTGAAGAGTAATTTGACTGTCTTTGTAGATAGACAAATCAGAGATTCTGTGCACGGATGGTTGAATTCCTCCAAGGAAGTCATCCGATGCCAAGACCTGGCTGACATGTTGGAAATTGATCGCCAGATTTAGTAGAAATTTAATGTATGCAAGAGTGTTGGTTCATAGGAAGAATTATCTTGAACTTTCTGTGAGTGAATGGATTGTTAAAATAAGTGACATTATTTTTTTTTCTCGGGGGTTTCCCTCCAGGCAAATGAGTCGTGACAAGCGGGACATCGGCATGGCCATCAGAACTCACAAGGAGCGCAACGCCATGTTGACACGGCTGAACAGTGAGCTTAACCAAGAGTTGCAGGAGGTGATGGAACAGAGGATCGCCCTGGAGATACAGCTGGAACACCTCCGACCTTTCTACAGTTAGCCCAGGGCAGACCCATTAGGTTTCACTTACTCAATCTCCATTTGACTTGACACGAACGAACCTTTATGATTCCTTAGGACTTTCACAATCTTAACTCCTGTGTATCAGCTCTATCCAGTCTCCAAGTCTCTCTTCCATTGCAGATCTGTATTTAGTTATCATTCCTTTCACACTTGAGGTGTAAAGAGCTAACAAAGGACATTATTATTATTATTATTATTATTATTATTATTATTATTATTATTATTATTATTATTATTATTATCTTCATTATTATTATTATTATTATTTTTATTATTATTATTATCTTTCCCAAGTATTGTGGTTTAGTTCTGTTTCAAACAGTTTTAGAACTAAGCCTCTGGCTCAATGTCAAACTATTTCCATTCCTTTTGCCCTTTTAACCTCAGATTCTCCCCCTTTGTTAGCTTTGCAGTCATTTATTTATGAATGTAATCATTTTTTAAAAATCTATTTAATCATTTATTTATTTGAATAAATGTTTTATTTATTGGCGAATAAAACTTATGCATCAAAGATGCCATTAGCAAGATTGCGAGAGATGAAAGTTAGGTGACACTTTGCAAAAGACGTGTGAAGATGAAACACTGTTTACATTGAAACTTGTTACACCTGCATCTTCGTATTCTAAACCATGCTTTAAAAAAGAGGGACAAGAATTTAGTTTGTTTGTTTTTTTAACCATGAGTCTTGTTGTTTGTTTCATTTTAAATATTTTTATGTTCAGGATAAAAAATATTGACTGCTTGCGGCCACATGAAGTTAAAAATATTTTTGACATTTAATATTAATTCATAGCAGCAGTTGGCTTTAAAAAAAAAAAAAAACTGGTACATTAGATGTTAGTTTTAATTTTGGCGTTTAAACAAAAAAGCTTCCACTAAATGAATGAATTTTTAACAGTCTAGTCTTGAGTCTTTTCTTCAAAATTATGTCCCAGTGTTCGGTCCTTCATTCAGCCTTGATTTGACGGTGTGAATTTATTAGCAAGATAATCTGAGCTGGTTTTGCTAGTCAGTAGTCATTTTGGGAACATTGGAATTTGATTCATCTTCAAAGGGCAAGTGCATTCCTTACCTCTCATCATTTTGACTTGTATTTATCTTTGTGCATGCTTCTATTTTTTCATTTTTCCAGAATATTTCTTTTTGTGTTTGAGAGGAAGAATATCACTCGTTGCCGAAGGACGAGGGTACGGTGTGCGTATTTTAAACGAAAGCAGCTGTGTTGAAAATGATCTGACTGTGTGCTGATGCTTCCGAGCCGTTTTGAAATTATTAAAAAAAACTATTGCGTTAACCTAGGGCTAGAAATATGTACGCGTTTTCAGGTGACAATCTTGCCATGTGGTTTTGATGGTGATGGATGACTGACAGAATGGAATATTTGGAATGGAGAAAAAAATGAAACTTGAGGCAATTAAAATGATTTGAGATGAGTTTAATGCAAGCGATTGAATTCTTCCACAAATGAAGGGTTGACGTATAGTGAGTAGAAACGAATGAAATCAAGTGTAAAATGGAAAACAGATTTTGAGATTGGTCTACTTACGACATAAAAGCATGACAAATCTGGTGTTGCATGCAGATGGGTTGATATAGGGCATAAGTGAATGAATTGTAGGGTCACAAATGTGTGTAGGAATACATGTACATGCAACTGATTAAGAGCCCTACCCCCCTCCCCCCTCCTCCTCTCTCCTCCCACCATTGCTTAACCTTGTAATCCTATTTTTGCAATTTGCTTTGTTTTTGTTAACCTTGCGAACATTGACTTCAAAACTACCAGTCTAGTGGTTGTATTCGTGTTATCATGGGTTTGGAAGTATTTTCAGTTTTTGCCCCTGTTAGTTAGTGTATCTTTATCTAATGCAAGCTGAACTATATTATTTTATGAACTTGTAGCATATAAATGTTTCCCTGCCCTCCTCCTGCAACATGTGTTTTCTTGCATTTACTGATTTAGTCTTGTTTGGTTGTTTTTTTGTGTGTGGGTGAGTGGGAGGGAGGTGGGAGGGGTAAGGGATGGAATGTCTTGTGCAATGTACCAGTCAGGTGTGTTCAAGTATGTTTTCCTCAGTTGTACTTGGTGAATGACACCTTTTGTAAAATTGTTAAGCGTTGAAGTCAAAACGCAAATGAAAAGATGCCTGAATGATACACATTGGAGAGAACAAAACACATATATCTGAAAGCTAAAACGTTTGAAAACTGACAGGAAGAGAAAGACTGTTATGATTCCTAAAAAGGTGTGAAAAATACAAGAATGACAAATGTTACCATGGGTTTGTGAATTGTTACTTTGGAAGACGAAAAAAAAAAGCTTGAAAAAAAAGTGATTGGAAAAAAAAAAGAAAACAATGGTAGCCGGGCAAGCGTTATGGAGAGACATAAATGAAGTATTCAGAAAGTTCAAAAGAAAGAAAAATGTTTTCTTGGAGTCTGAAAACAATTTCATGGAGAGATAAAATTGACATTGGCGAGTTGGAAAAAAAGATAGAAAAAGGTTAACAGAAATAGCATTTTGGTGGGGGAAAAAAAAAGAGATGGAAAGAACGAAAAATGTTGATTGAATGACAGAATGGAGAAAGAAAGGAGAGAGAGAGAGAAACTTTGAAACTTTTTTGTTAGGGATAAAGATTTTAGACTAATGATGCAGTCTAATCTTCCAATCTGTCCCTTAACAAAGAGAGAGAGAGAAGAGAGAGAGAAAGAGAGAGAGAGAGATAAATGAAACATTAGAAAGATGGAAAGAAAGAAAACTGTTATTTGGATTATTGAGAATGTAGAGTGGGAGATACGTGATGAAAATGTGTACTGTGGATATATGAATAAGGTTGTGAAGTTGCCCTTGCAAGAAGGGATTATGACCAACCTCTGTTACACAAAACTCGGCATGTTACTATTTTGCATTCCTTGTTTTCCCTTTGTTTTCATTATTTTCATTCTTTGAGCTTTTTCCTTTTTGCTTGATACAAGCCTGTATGGTGAATTTGACTTTTTTGTACAGAGTTTTGGTAATTGTGTACTTTGATTGGGATATTTCTATATGCCTGTACTTGTGGCTGGATTTTTACCTTTTAAAAAAAAGTAATAATAAATGAAAACTATTCCATTTTTAGGCAATTTTATGGCAAGCACCAGCTTTTTGACTAACCCTTTCTCCCTCCCCCCCCCTCCCACTTCCCTTCTTCGCCCCCCCCCATACCTTCTTTCTCCCCCTCCCCCCTCAAAAAGAAAAAAAATGGTTTCCAAATTTTTGCAAAAACTGTGCAAGATAAGTCCTAAATAGTCCAAAAATTATATATTTTTTTTTAAAAAGTCAATTTGTCCTTCTGTACTCTGTCCTCTGTCTGTGCAAAAAACATTAAAATGGCTAAGTACTCAAAGCCTATTTCAACTATCACAACCAAACTTAGCAAGATGGTGTATACCCACGAGACTTCATAAATGATCAGTTAATAAATGACTTCACTTCAAGGTCAAAGTCACAAGGTCATCAAATTCTAAATTTTAAAAAAATATTTAGTTCTTCAAAAAATTTAACTTTTTTTCTAGGTTTTAGTTTTTTTGTTTTTTGTAACGCTTTATTGTCTCTTTTTATCGGGAAATTTAGTTTTTAATAGTGAATTTATGATTCTTTGATGCATGATATATATCAATGAGACACATACTATGCAAATTTGGTCAACCTCACTCCAAGGTCAAAGTCACTGGAGCTGTCCAAAGTTGGTTTGTATAGGTACTTTAAAGTGACCTTGACCATAAATTATTAGAGATATAAAATCCAAACTTGTTGTATTTAGAGATGATAGGTTGTTCTTTCATATAGGTCCGGGTTTTGCGTTGATCTTGACGGTCAAGGTTATTTTAGGCCTTGCAAAAACATACAAAACATCGTACATTATGGCTATTTAACCCATAGTATGCAACCACATTGGGCTATTTGATCAGACATGCATCTCATGAGGGTCAAGATCAATCACTAAAGGTCAAGGTCATCCCAAGGTCACCTGTATTTTTGGGCATAATACAACCTTTGCTGTATTTTATTTGATAGTACATGAATGTATTTGGAGCCAGAGGTCAATTTCATCTCAAGGTCAAGAGCATTACTTTGCATTTTAATGCCACCATTTTATTGGGTTTTTTTGTGTGCACTTATTTTCATGTTAAATATTGCGAGATCCATAAATAGCAAGTGAGTCATATGGGCTTTACCCTTTTTTCTTTTTGTTGACTTTTTTTCCCTTGTATTTTTTTTGTGCAAGTTGTATTGTAAACATCAGTGGTGTGGTGTTATCATTCTTCATCGAAAGTGTGCAAGGAACCCGAAAATGGAAGCGAACACTTGTATATGAACTCAAGGACCACTGCAAAAGCTTATGCAAAGCAATTGAGAATACATGTTTGTATAGAAGTCACTGTGCTTTTGATGTTTACATTCTTCATGGGAAAACTTCGAGTGTAGGCCGCGTCGCGTTTGGGTGCACGTTTGGAAAACGGTTTTCATGTGCATAATTATGGATCTTGGATGATGCTGTGTTGACAGTACTGGCAAATAACAGTGAAGGAGTATAGAAAAAAAAAGGAGAATAACTGGCATTTGAGAGATCAGACATTAGTGTGTGAATGCGTGAAGCTGTACTAAGACCCTAGCTGGCTGTGGCCTTGTGTAAAATATTGAAGTCGCTTCTTTTTTTGTGTGTGTTCTGCCTGATGTTATGCCTGATTCATGGAGATCAGTTGTAACACTGATTGAAATGCTAGCAGTGGCATATTTTTTACTGTCACTCGATTAAAATAAAGTGTACCCGTCTTGGTTGTGCTTTTTTTCCTCTTTGAATTAGCATCATGTACCTTTTTTCTCTTTTTGTTTCTGTTGATTTTTAGTGGGAAAATGTTCGCGAGTATAAAAGTAAAAGGGCTTTTTTGCGATCCTGTGGGAGGCTGTTGCAATATTGAAATTGGTATGGCAGTGTAGAGTGTTGTGTGGTTTGGGCCAAAAGCTGGGGCATGTTGTCGCAGTCAGTAGGTTATTATATATGAAGAGTTGTTTCCTTCACTGGGGTTTTGTTTTGTTCCTGCACTGCTAAAATGGCCAGTTGGTAAGACTTGCATGAAAGGTTGGTTAGGCTTGACCTGCTGTGTGTATTATTTTTTTTTAAATGTGAAGATACAGTGTTATACTAGAGAGAGGCCCCATTGCAGAGGACGAGCCCAAATAACAACACTTTATGTTTGCATGATGTCACAGAGCTTGTATGGTCTGAATAAATGCTTTATGGCAACTTGCATGCAGTGTTTGATATAAGCAGTACTAGGAGTGTGTTTACAATCTCTGAATAATTTTTTTGTTGGCTTAGGCGCTTGGATTAGGAGTGTTGGTCTGATCCATTCAGGTATGTTGTGAGTGGTTGCATGACTGCGTTCAGGCTCACTTGACATTGCTGCAAATGCTTTTTATCGGAGATGAAACTAGTCTGAAAAGAAGATCGGGCAGTGAATGAATGCTGTTCAAAATGTGATTGTGGAGATCGAAGTAATGCCATGCGGCTGTACACTTTAACAATAATTTTGCATCAATAATTTTGCATCTCAACTAAATTTGCTATTCTGATTTTATTAACATGTAAGAAATAGTCATAAACACTGTAATGTTAAAAGATAGCAAAGCATTTTTAATATAAAAAATGGTATGCATTGCGATGCGAAAAGTAGCATGCATTTCTTTTTTTCCTTCCAGTTACAATTATTTTTATTTCAACGTTTCCTAACATCTAAAATGAAAACGTAGTAAACAAGTTTTGCTTCTTTTCTCAGTCTTAGGTGATGAGTGAATGAGAATGAGCACATCTGATGAATAAATAATGAGTAAATTATGAGTGCAGGCTGATGCTCAATAAAATAAAATTATTTTGTGTAAAAGTAGGTCAAATACAAGTATTTTGGCTTCATTCGAGTGCCTCAGCTTAGTTGCTTTCGTACTATTAAACCTACTATATGACATGTGTAGCAGATCTTATTATTGAAACGTACGATGGAAAAAGAAATTGATTTTTGTAAAAAAACCTTACTGGTGTTTGAACCGCATGATAATTTTCTGTGTGGGTGACAACAGCGATGTAATTGTGGTGACGGATTCGGATCTTCCAGTATGTTACAGATATATCTGTATATCTGTCAGTTACATTGCTGCATTCAGACAACCTGGCCTAAATGCAATTACAGCAATACACCAGCGTGATAAGTTTTCTTTGCTGATTTAGTAACCTGTTCACCGTAGTAATATCCGGACTCCTTTCATATGTGTGTGGCATTTGAATGCAGATCTAATTAATTTAAAAAATGTAGAAGAATTTTTTTACAATTTCATTGAAGTTATTTTATTTTGTAATGTAAAAATGGGATGTTATATTTATGTATTTAAATATTGTTACATATTTTTCATTACTTGTGTTCAAGAACAACTTAGTTTATTTGATTTTTGTTATTTGTAGCTTTCAAAATTGTATTATCGAAGAAGAGTTTGTATGGAATCTCACGAGAGATGAGGTTGTGTTGTAACCATTTCAGGTAATCATTTGTAATAACTTATGATATCTCCGGATGTGCTGCAAAAACAAATGTATGAAATATTCAAAACAAATACAATGCCTATAGAGCTTGTGAGGAGCTAGTCTGTTTCATTGTGGATGTGAATTTTGAATGCAGGACTGGTTTCATGCGTGAGCGTAAATGCGATTCATACCTCTGAGGAAAACGTTGAGTTTGATTTTCATCTAACCGTAAATTACAAAACTGATTGTTGGAGCTCGTTATTTTGTAACCTGGCTGCTAAGAACTGGATTATATATGTGGTGGTTTAATATATTTTTCACACATGTGTAGGGTAATATAATTACATGCTGGGAGGTTGCTGGAGCAGTGTAGAGAATAACGTTGTCAAAGCTTTGAACTACGAATGATTCAGTTCTGCGTTACTTTGTTATGGGCCAGGGAAATATTCATCATTTATCTTCCAACATTAGCTGGATCAGTTTTGTATCATCACTCTCTTACTGTTGAAAGTGTGTTTGATATGGGTTGTTAAAGCAACGTCAATGCATTTAAATGTGGAAAATATTTATTCCTAAGCGCCACTGTGTCATGACATATACTAGTATTATTTCCCCTACTTGCGGCAGTTCTGTACTTGAGTAGTTTTCCTATGCTACCATGTAATGTGGCATGGAGGGACGGAAATGAAGTGCCTCAAGGCCAACCAGAGTTACTACAGTGGCAGACATCACATTGAATGTTGATGTACCAAGTTTCAGTTTCATACGTACTGCTGCACGTCACAAAACAGATGTGACGAGGACAGTCAGTTATACTCTAGGAAAGAAAGCGTAAACACGCAGTATGCATTTGAATGAATGTTTATGTTGAACTTGCGGGGACAAATGCTCAGCAGCTTTACCACTGTAGGCTGAGGTGGACATGATAATGCAATACACTGTGTCATGGTATTTTGGGCAATGCTGACCGGGTGGACCTTGGGAACAAGCAAGTTGTATACCCTGTTATGCGTGTATCCTATCAACTCACTATATTTGTTATGAAACAGCACCTTTGCATTGGTATCCTGCATCAAAAACATAACCAGACCTGCCTACCCCCAATCAGAGTAAAAGCGAGAGTCAGGGGAGCAAGATTGACGCGAGCGCAGTATAGTGACATCATCCAGCTTACGTTATAGCACAGTCGGGCCAATCGGGACAGAGAGAGATGCATGTCAAAAGCGTAAGTCTCCCGCCAAAAGCGGGAGAGTAGGCAGGTCTGCATAACCCATTTACTATTAAAAAAAATTAAAAATTAAAGCTTGATTTTAATGTAATACCAGTATCAATTAGTAGTTAAGCGACTGTGAAGTAAGGTGGACAACACTCGTTTGTTGCACTGTTGGGCTTCAATTTGTTATTATCTGAATACAAATTACTGTATGATCAAAGCCTGAATAACTGACAACATCATGATGATGTATGATATGAAATGATAATTATATGATATAATATAGCTCCAGTTCGGCCGAGGCCAATAGTAAGATTTTTTTTACAGGCCTAGACTTCGACTTTCAAAACTGAAGGTCACATCAACAACAGAGATTTTGCAATCATGTTTTGAGCAATAGCAGTCCAGTGTGATATTCTCAGAGGTGCCAACCAGTACGGATTGACCGTATTTAATTCCGGCGAAGTGATTTAAATACGGAAATACGGTAGCTTTTATAGAAATACGGAGGAGAAGTTGCCGTTCGTTTATCTTTGCCACCATCTGTACCAGTTTCTGGTCTCATAATAGTACTCTGCACTCACTGAATGTCGCTGTGTTGAACAAGCTGATTTTCATAGTGATTTTAGAGTAAAACAAGTGTGGTGTTCAACAAGCTGATTTTTTTCATCTTGATTTTAGAGGACTGAAAATAGCCTGCTGTTTCAGAGGGAAACCTGTCGTTACTTTATAGTGTCATAGGCTGGGTTTTGCGAGAAAAAAACAAAACTGACAAGTGTTAAAAAATATTGACAAACTGGTCCAGAAATACTGACAAGAAGATCAGGGGGTTGGCACCTCTGTATTCTTGCAATGGACAAAAGTAAAATTAAGGGTAGGAAAACATTTTTTCCGAGGCTGTCCTCGTCATTGTAGTGTGGTGATTTTATCAAGGAAGCTTGGTTCACTTTTGTACTCTTTGGTTGCGTGCAGAAGGCGAAATAATTAATACGAGTTATTATGTAACAAATGATTGTAACTTTGTGTAAAAATGTAACAAGCAATGAGCATGTGTTTGCTAGTGTGTGCATGATGGTAAAATTCTGTGAAGCGTGAATGGAACAAGGCCCAGTATTAGCCTAGGTATTGAGCAGTTTGGTACTGCCTATCGCTTCCATGATGCTACCAGAGGTAGCAAGTTTGTCAGCATTGACATTAGACGTAACACGGATTCCAGAACCACTGTTGGAAATGTTAATTGCGGAAAAGATGTGGAAGCAAAAATGGTGACCTCTTGATGTGATGACTGCTTTGACACTGTTATGAAGAATGTTTAGTAGGGGATGCTTAACTGTAAATCACACTCTAATTGCAAGAAATGAAAGGTTGCAGGAACGGCCACTTGAGAGAATGTACATGACTTTTGCCTTTGGGGTTTTCCCTTGTCAATGTCATGGTGGGGTTGCATGTAATAAAGCCAATGTCAATGCTGACAAATTTGCTGGATTGCAGTTTCTTGGTAGCTCTGTAGATGATGATGATGATGAATAGCCATTCTCCATGCTCATGGCGCGATGAACTTGTCATTTGTATTCAATCGAGCCCTGTGCCTAGTTTCCATTCATAGTTCTCTCCTTATCCTGTTTCAATGTTAGGAAGTGAATGCTGCATTGTCACATTGCGGTGATTGGAGAACACTCTGACCATGATTAATCTTGAACTGTACAGGGATATGAGAGATTTAACTGTGTAAATAAATGTTATGTAGACAACTGACAGCCCACTTGGTTTTTCAGTGTTCATTTTGTGTTCCTTTCTTCTGTTTTGTCATTGTGTGCAGTGTTTTATTTTCTTTCTTTTATTTTTCAACTTTTTATTCTGGCTCTTGTCTATTTTCCAAGGAAACCTTAATTGCGTTTAAATAGCTGTACAAAAATGTTATAGATAGCGGGTTAGCTCAGTTGGTAGGGCGGCGAGATCATGTTACAAAGGTGGCGGGTTCGATTCCCGGGGGCCCCGGACTTAAACATTGGCAGTGAGCACTGGTCATCTTTCTGTTGCTAATAGTCCGATGGTTGTTTCAGTGAATAGTTTTCCTTTTCACCCATTCCAGGTCGCCTGGGACTGTGTTAATCTCACTCGGGGTGCCGGGGGGTTTCAGTATAAATAGTATCCCCACTTTCTGGAAATTTAGTGCTTTAAATTCCCACTTTCGCTGTATTTCTTATTTGTTTTTTCTCATTCCTGCTCTGTTCTATCAATCTGTTATACTATCTTCTTCTTCGCTAGACCAGTCACCTACCTTTTTTCTTGAAAACTCTACTGGGACAAGATTCCTTATTTGTGTGCGAGGTCTGTTGGATCAGCTGGGAATATTGGACGCTTTCTGCCAGGTGGTCACTAGGGCTTCCTATGATGTTATTATTTAGCAATGTAGGCATTTTATATGTATGCATTTTGTTGATAATTTATGATGATGTTTGTAGTCTATTTTGTTTTTGTAAATGGGGGTTCGATAAATTAGAGTATAGCCTCAGCGTCCCCTGCGTGGGATGTCTTTATTGTAAAGAGACTGGCTGGTAGAGAGCCTTCAGTTTTACCACTAGGGTTGTTCCAGCAAATCTTTTATGCAGATCAGGGGTTGTCCGGTCCTGATTTGGCTCGGAAGAGTCCGCTGGACCTAAAGCAATAATCATGTAATGTAATGTGTTCAGCCATCTGAACGTCTGACTGTGCGCCCATGGCATCAAGTGGGCGCCATGGGCAGCTTTGAGTTAGATCTTGTATTGGCCAGCGCTTTGTGCAGCTCTTGAGCTGAAAAAGAACTATTTAATGATACAGTAATAATAAAAATAATAGATAACCAAGAAAATTTAATTTTATTACCAAATATTTATTTTTTAAATTTTTATTGAAATTCACATTACAAATAGATAGTAATAATTTAATAATCATTTTTTTTTGTAAAATGCACATATCGGACAAAAGTATCCGCTCAGAGCATATAAAACATCAATACAGTAAGATAGACACTGTAAAATAGATGCAAACAAAGAAAAATTGCACATTTCACTATAGGGATTTGTGTGTAAGTTCTATCAAGAATTGATAAATCTACAGTGGTACCTCGGGTTATGAACTTAAATTGTTCCAGAACTCTGTTCGTAACCTGAAACGTTCGTAACTCGAAACATTGAAATCAATGAAATAGAGACAATCCGTTCAAGACCAAAGAATCGTTCTTTTTTTAATTAATATCCGGTCATGTACCTGTACTTCACGTATGAAATAAAGAGAAAGAAAACGACCAAATAAATTAAATGTTAAATAAAAAAAAGATATAGTCTATCTTTCTTATTAAGAAAATGATCATGGGAAATTTGTCACTTTCTTCACTATTCTGATTCATTAGTTTCAGGAGTTTGTTGTTGCTGTTTTTTTGCACCAACAAACTATTAATGGAAATGTGTTGTTCATAACCTGAGGCACTGTTCATTACCCAAGACAAAAAATTATAGAAATTGCTATTCGTAACCAGAATTAGTCGTGACCTGAGACGTTCGTAACCCGAGGTTCCACTGTATATACTATATAAAAGCGGACTTGATTACCACTCGCAAAACTTGTTATTACGTAGTAATTGAGCTTCTAGTATTTCAGGATGGTGATGTAATTTGTACACTAAAGTAATATAGACAAGCATGAATACTCCCACATTCACAATACATGTATATGACACGCCATGTGCATACAAACACACACAGATCTCTCAAATACCACAATTTAGAGAAAGCAGACTATCTACAAATTATCGATGTATACATTCTGAAGGAAGAAACAATATTGGGATTCTTTAGTGGTTTCAAATCAAAATAGGTTTTTGTGCTACATGCTGGTGAATCAATGGTGAAATATATCGCAGTTCATAACTATGCTTGGTTAAAACAATTTTTGTTGTTGTTGCAATTTTACAACTTAAAGCGATGCTCTCCCAGATAATCATGTCTGAATATGAATCATAAAATATGTGAGTTCATATAAATCTACTTTGTAAAAAAAAAAAAGGTGTGTAGAGTGCCATTATAATTTAAAACATATCTATCTATGTTTATGAATCATAAAATACAGTTAATATGGGCATTTCTCTTTGTTAAAGTTAAAAATTATATTTGTAGCAATAACATTTTAAAATTCTATCTAGTTTTTTTTTCATTTTTTTTTTATTTCAGAATTGGAATCAGATTCATTATTGTCCCAATAATTCAGCAGCATTGAACATTTTCTTGCTGTTTACAACTAATCATTGACAACAACGTTGACACAACGCAGTAAATAAATACAAAACTGCAGCCTCTTCAATACAATACAATACAACACAAGCTTACTACCTCAAACAAGTAATTTACACAAGGGTAGAACATTATAAATCAAAAAGGCACATTTAAAGACATGAGTGTTAAAGGAACAAAAATCTTGGGTAATCTGAAGAATGCAGCAATCACTCCTATCCCAATCACATTTAAGAGGCGGGCCTAAGGCAGCAAAGGCAATGTGAACATCATAGCAAACCAGGCCAGAAGCAACAGCGAACATCTTAGAACTGAAACAGCAAAAACGCCTGTCTATAAAAACTCTTTCATCCTCAAAATCTATAACTGACTGGAGCAACCTGGATGATTACAGCCATCTTCGCTGACAGGGTATGCAGTTTTAGTTCAGCGCCCTCCCTCCTAGTGCTCTCCCCACTTGAACCGCCAGTCATTTGCCAATATTGGATCGCTGCTGGAGTAAATGTGCCTTAGGGCACAATCAGGATCATGAAAACATAAATTCATTAAAATCCAGAAACAACTGAACCATGCTAGTCTTCCATCCAACCTCGTGACGCAGTGGGTTAGTTGCCGGTCTCCTATGCCGAAGATCATGGGTTCGTTTCCCGCAAGGGGCGAACATATGTGACTTAGCTACGAGGTTATTCCAATCACCGAGGGTTTTCTCCAGGGACTCTGGTTTTCTCCAGGGACTCTGGTTTTCTCCAGGGACTCTGGTTTTCTCCAGGGACTCTGGTTTTCTCCAGGGACTCTGGTTTTCTCCCTTCCTTCAATAATGGTATTGGATGCAGTCAATCTAAAATACCAAAAATAAAAATGTGATTTCCTTTCCGTCTTCTAATAGCGATCTCCCTGCCTTTACACCACATGTTTGAGTGATAGACATTAAGTCATGGATGACAATCAACAAGCTTAAGCTTAACAACTATAAAACCGAAGCCCTCCTCATTCACAAGCACAACACCTCCTCCTCACTCTCGCCCCTCTCAACATAGCTTACAGTAAGGACAACAAACATTCAGTTCTCATCCTCAGCAAGAAATCTCGGCTACATTCTCTCCGATGACCTGTCCCTCAACAACCACATCTCCAACGTCTGTCGCTCTGCATACACGGCCATACACCAAATCAGCTCCTT